>CM032329.1:33097228-33697228 GCA_019022515.1 Quercus aquifolioides
AGCAGGTTGATTTCTTTACTCTAGAGTTGAAATTTTTTGTACTATATGCTTTTTTAAGTTAATTGCACTGTAATTATTTTTTTTTTCATGCTCTATCATATATTATAATTAATGCACTCTGTATTGAATTATTGATGTCATGGTGTCGGTGGAATATGTTTGGCCGATGCATGCTATAAATCTATCAATATTTCCAAATTTTTATCAAAACTTCCTATGTCTCCTTTTTTTATGAATTCAATGTCAAAATAGTATCTGAAATATATTTGATTGTTTTTATCATTCACAAATTGTTTCGATCATATAATAAAGTGAAGTTGGTCAGTTTTTTACAGTGACTTAAAGCTGACTCTTTTGTCACTTCTGAAACACGTGTATCCTTCTGTTAGTTTAAGATATTGTGGAGTGAATTGAATTTCTTTTGGGTTCAAAAATTAATTAATTCTTTTGGGTAAAATTCATGCAGTTATTAATATAAATATATATGTATATATATATATATATATATTTATATATTAACTTACTCTGGCATTTGTGTACAGTATAAATTACACTGCATATAGAAATTGAATTTTGTTTTTTCTTCATATTCTATCAGGAAGATGATAGTGCACTTTGCGTTTCCTACAATGCAAGTTTGGGAAAGGAAGGGAAAATGGCCCTGAATTCTTCTATGATCCCAAGTACGCCTTGCGCCTATGCCTCAAGGAAAAGCGAATGCGTGCCTGTGTTCATATATACAGCATGATGTCTATGCATGAAGAAGCAGTTGCTCTTGCCCTACAGGTAGCAATTTGATGCTAACAATTTTGTTATTCCACCTTGTTTAATTTGAATACGTTGTAGTTTAGTTTTCCATAGCTGTTTCAATAGTTTTCCCCCCATTGGGTTCAAGTGATAACCTAGTGGTAATGGCATCCTTTGTGGTGCACCATTTTTGTGGTTCTAAACACACCTTCCCCTCTCCCACTATCTATCTATCAGGGGGAAAAATCCACCATTGGAAGTATGGCATTTTACTTGTGGGGTTTTGGGTAATTTTGTCATCAAAACGTGTTGAACTTCTTTTTTTAATAAGTAATAAAATTCTATTAATGGAAGAAAAGCTCAAATGGTAGAGCTTCTTAAAGAAGTACAAGATTCTCCATAGTGCAACATTGAATAAAAGATGCAAATAAACTAGACTTAAGGTCAATGATTTCATGCCCTTAAATGTTCAACTATTCCATGCTCTTGGCGGTAAGTTGTTTGTTGCGTCCTAATAATTAGAAATCTCGCATATTTGGAGGCTAGAAGTCTAGAAACTAGTTGGTTTAACCATACCCCACCATGCGCTGTCTTCTTATGTGTGGAATGTATGCAGATTCTTAGGCAACATACTTGTTTTTAAACTTTCTAATGGTTATCATTGCTTTCACTTTAGACAGCATTTTATCTTATGTAATTCTCCTTTTGGTGCATTAGTTGATCCTGAGCTTGCAATGGCTGAAGCTGACAAGGTTGAAGATGATGAAGACTTAAGAAAGAAGCTTTGGCTTATGGTTGCCAAGCATGTTATTGAACAGGAAAAGGGGCTAAACGGGAGAACATACGGAAGGCTATAGCATTTCTGAAGGAAACTGATGGCCTTCTAAAGATTGAGGATATATTACCATTCTTTCCAGACTTTGCTCTGATTGATGACTTCAAAGTGAGAATTTATCACATTCAATTTTGTTCTAGTTTCAGCGATTACAATGATTCCATTTATACCTTGGACTACAATTCTTCTTTTGAAAAATTGACCACTCTTTTTTTTTTTTTTTCCATAATTGATTTAAATCTATATTCACTAATTATTCTTAAGTTCCATGTTAGTTATATTCAACTGTTCTTTGTACAAAGCAACTTCATTTCAAATAATTCTCTTCTCCTCAAATACCAATTAAATACAATTCATTTGCCTTTAGAAGAATCTTTTCAGTTATATCCTCAAATCTCAGATGATTTTTAACATTAGCTCAGCTAATTCCCTCCTTTTGATAATGGATTCTTTCTTCTATTGCCTGATCAAGTTTGGTGGCCATTTGCTGGTGTTTCCAATGTGAAAGAGCTTGCGGTTTACCCCAATATCTAATATTTTAGAGTTCTCCCTTCCATTGGTCTTCTGCGTCTGGATTTCATCTTATGCCACATAATGAATGTATAAAAACCCACAAGCTTGCTATTTCCCCAGGGGTTAATGGTTTAAGACTTTCTTGTGCCTTGCATACAGTAGTTGAGCTGCATCCCTCTGTTGGTTCTGCCTTAGTTTTCTACCACATAACTTCTGCTCTCTTGCACTTTTTTTTTTTAAAACAAATGCTTCGGTCCTAAAGGTTTTGAAGAAAACCCAAACTTCTGTAAGCTTTCTGGAGTTTGAAACTTATATAGCATTTCTTCAATGTGCCAAAAACAGAAAAGAATTTTTTCCTTATGTGCCTTTTTACCTTTCAAATCTCATTTTTATAACCTCATGTCAAAATTTCAAGGTGCAATATGATTCTGTTATCTTTGAAAGAAAAAAAATATTGTTAAACAAATATTGTGTGATACATGTTCTTTCTGAAAGTAGTTGATTTTTTAAATAAAAATTGAAGACTGCATGTGTCTAAATGATCCTATGTCTAATATAACCAACTTTTGGATTACTCTTACTCACTTTTTTTAATCACTCTACTTGCTTTTAAATTTGTCTTTGGATGCCATTAGTTCGTTAATTTCTTTTATATGTATGTAGGAGGCAATTTGCTCATCGCTAGAGGATTACAACAAGCAAATTGAACTACTGAAACAGGAGATGAATGATGCAACACATGGTGCAGACAACATCAGAATGATATCAGTGCACTTGCTCAAAGATATGCTGTGATTGAGCGTGAAGAGGAATGTGGGGTATAAATCATCCTGATTTTTAGTTGCCATGGACAAGCCAAAAATTAATTGAATAACGTTACAGTTGTTAGTTTGTCCATGTTTGAAGATAATGTGAATTCACTTATGCACCACTTAGATTGGAGTGGAAGCAAATTATCATACTTCATACGGTTTTCTTTGATAGTGCTCCGTCTAATTACTTAAAAACTTTTTAGAGTTCCA
This sequence comes from Quercus aquifolioides, assembly GCA_019022515.1. NCBI lineage: Eukaryota > Viridiplantae > Streptophyta > Magnoliopsida > Fagales > Fagaceae > Quercus > Quercus aquifolioides. The sequence continues at coordinate 33,100,346 of CM032329.1, forward strand.
AAACTGGCATCTCTGATTTAAATACCTATAATGGAGCAATCTCTTTGACCCCGCCACCCCTCCCCCACCATCTCCCAAAAGAAAACCCTTTTTCTTTTCCCCCCATCAATTGAATAATGATTTAGGTGTTGAGAGTGACTGTTGCAATCTTTCTGATGCTTTCATTTCTATATTACTTTTTTATTTACTGTGTTTTTTGCTTTGAAGTTGAAAGACGCATCTCTCTGCCATTGTGAACTGATAGTTTTTAGTTAGTTTTGTGCCTATATCTGAAATGTGACTTCTGCATCTGTGAATTATCAGGCTTGTAGGCGTAAAATCTTAACCGTGGGTAGAGAGTACCAGATGGCTCGGGGTTACACATCCATCGGACCAATGGCCCCTTTCTATGTCTTTCCATGTGGACATGCCTTCCATGCACAATGCCTGATTGCTCACGTGACACGTTGTACCAATGAAACTCAGGTAAGTTGTGGTGCTATTACTTTATTGGATTTTAGCGTTAGCATAAGTTTATGGCTATCATTGTTTCTGGTTAGTTTATCACTGGGTGTGTCAAAAGATTTGTGAGATGTGTCAGAGATAAGTTTAGACTAAAACTATGATATATTTCTTAGATGACTAGTAATGTTCAGGTGTGTTAACTAGAGGGATCAGATTTTTAACATGTTCTACTGCAAACATCATCATCTAAAGGAATAATAATCAAAAGCTTTATTACTTATAAAAAAAAAAATAATAATTAAAAGATTTGTTAAAACTAGGGGAGAAAAAAAAAGTGATTTTGATTGCATTGACAAGCACATAGTTGAGACATATGGCCCCTCTGAATGTGAATGCGGTTGTACCACTTCATTTGTCTATTTCCCTTAAATTGGTGGAATGGGAAAAAAAAAAACTTGGAAGCTTAATCAATAATTTGGGGTCTGACACCGAGTGTTACAGAATATCATGGGTAGAAAAATGTTCAATTACTTAAATTCTGTTTTGTCACTAGCTTCTGTCATTGTTGGCTTCTCACAAAATTGTATATGATTGAAACTTAATGTGCTTGGTACTCTGAGACTGAAGGAAGCACATGCTTTGACTGCTTGATTATGCTGATACATTTAGAATGGATGTTTTTTTGGTTTAAGATATGTTCCAGTAACAAGATCCTTCTGGCCCAGTCAAACTTGTTTTCTTCTTTTTTTCCCTCCTGAATGAATGAACCTTGCAGGCAGAGTATATACTGGATCTGCAGAAGCAACTTACTTTAATTGGGGGTGAAGCAAGGAAGGATTCAAATGGTAGCCTAACTGAGGAATCCATAACCAGCGTGACCCGGTAGATAAGGTCTGTACTTTCATGTGGTTCCTCATTTGCATTTTAGCAGCATGTATCTTTTTATGGAAATCAGAGGCCATGGCGCTATTCCTTTGACCTGTACTTTATTGGTTCATATGGAGTTTGATACCATTTGAGAATGCATTGCTCTGAATTGCATCTGATTTGCATTTACTTCTAGTTTCCTTCCTTAGTAACAAGCATTTCATTGTTGACCACTATCTACCAATCAAATTTTTAGTAATGTTTGTTTTCACTTTGTTTTGCTTTTGATTCTGATGCAATTTAATAGTTTAGCCTCTTCAAGAAAATGCTAAAAATCTCATCTTCATATGAGTGTTCGAACACAAGCCTATTGCTTCTCAAAAGTTAAGCTAAACTGACTAATTTATGTCCAAATGCTGGCCAGCTCCGATCACAGTTGGACGATGCCATAGCCAGTGAATGCCCATTTTGCGGTGACCTGATGATCCGTGAGATATCTTTGAATTTTATCCTTCCGGAGGAAGCACTTCAGGTTGCTTCATGGGAGATAAAACCAAGTAGTCTTGGAAGCCAAAGGACTCTTTCTTTACCTTTATGATCATGTTGTCTGTCTGTGTATTCAGTGCCTCTTTTCCCCGAAGTGTTATTATCTATGGTGATTTGCTATTTTGTTTCTATTGTTTTTTGTTTTTTTTTTTCCTTTTTCCTTTTTCGCACTGTATTGTCCTAATGTCAATTTGGTCATGATCAATGGCCCTCAATGTATAATTTTTTTATGGAGCCCTGAGGTAGTTGGGTCGATTCCTGCCTTCTTAAGCGCAGAATTTGCCTTTTGTAGTAATGTAATTTCCCCAATGATTGATTTGTTACAGTTTTAATTTGTTTCCTATTGTAAAATCCTTCTCAACGGGTTTGTTTTTTTGTTTTCTAATCAACCATATTGGTATTGATGGAAGTTAGGATTTTCTTTTTCTTGTTCTCGATAATGCAGTTCGAACACAATGAAGCACAAACAATGCGTTTCAGTAAATGTTGTTTTGTGGGCTCAGACTCTTCTTTTTTATTTCGAACATTATCTCTTTTTTCCTTCCTTAGTTCTCTCTTTTATAAGGTTTCTGAAAATCGGACTAGATAGATAGTTGAGAAAGAATTGGTTCATCATTCTCCGATGTAATTGCGAAATTGGAGTCCGGTCAAACCAATAATGTCATAAATAATCTTATAATTATTCAAATAAATAACATAAATCTATAATAAGTTTATGACTAATGTATTTACCAAAAAAGATGTTTAAACTTTAAAGAATACAATTTTAAAGTGAGTTTTCCACTCCTTATATTAAGAAAATAAAATTAACAAAATGTAACTAAACATATTAATACTATAATATAAAGATGAGAATAATTTTTTTATTAAAAAATAATTATAAGACTCAAACTACACAAATAAAGAGTTAGATGATAAAACATTAACCTTACCTTTTGGGAATTAACAAAACTCAAAGAAGGATTAAAAAACGAAAAACAAAAGGAAAATTTTCATTTTAAATCTTATAATTTAGGGGTGAAAGAGCATTTACATTAGTATAGCTATTTTAATATTTTAGCAAATATATAGCTAAAAGCTCAAAAAAAAAAAAAATCACACATTAGTCTCAATATTGATTTATATTTTCTCCGAATTTTATTGATTTGAATTTTGATCAATTTTTCCCCAATATGCTTGATGATGGGTATGATGCCCAGTTGAGTGTATGTCTGCCATATATGGCCTAGTGGTTGGTAGCTTGTGGGTTTGTTTGTGTTTATGGGTGTGTGGGTTTGTTTGTGGGTTTGATACATTAACAGATTTTCACTCTCTGGTTTTTGGATTCAATCTTTGTCTAATGGAAGGTGGGTTTCCTGTAAAGATTGTGGAGGGGGGTTAAGATGAGAATTGAGTGAACTCTTTTACTAATTTTCAACTACTTTGTGATTGAAGTTAATAAATTTGGATGATGATGTGAAATGTATAATTTAAATTTCGTAAGTTATGATTGGATATATGATTCATGTTAAGTAATTTCCAGTGTTTAGCTGTAGATTAGATTAACAGTCACTTCCTTTCCGTGGTTCCTGTGTTCATTCCAATTCTTTGAATACTCCACCTAAAATACCATACGCCAAGATTCAACAAGTTTGTCACTAGTTAAAGCACCATCTAACTCAAGTATGATTCCAGTCTACTCTTCTAGACAATTTTTATGCTATTTTTAACCATTGAATTATATCTGTCCCAAAAGTCAAACAAAGATGTCTCAGATATTAAAACTACAATACACAAAAGTTTTGCCATTGAGTATCTACTATCGCTGTAACAATTAATCATGTCCTATAATCTTTTTGTGCATCACTTGCTGATACATCTAGTATAGCACAAACTTGCACCTCATCATATCCTATTAGCTAAAATAATTTTCTAAATTGGGTTTTCTACATTCATATAATTATTGATGTAAGAGAAACATTGTGAAAGTTTCTTTGACTTGTGCATCACTTGCTGATACATCTAGTATAGCACAAACTTGCACCTCATCATATCCTATTAGCTAAAATAATTTTCTAAATTGGGTTTCTACATTCATATAATTATTGATGTAAGAGAAACATTGTGAAAGTTTCTTTGACTTGTTACATCACTAGAATCTGTATGATGGTATTCTATTCTTCATATTAAATCATCTAAACAGGTATTGTATCTGAAATGCATAAGGATGAATTAGTTGTGTTGTTCTCGAACTTAAGAAATTAAACTCCTAAAAAAAATTAACAAATTAAACTTTAATTCATTCAAGTAAAATGACATTTTTTGTTTAAATATATGCTGAGAGAACATGTAGTGGTAACAATAAATTTTTTTTTTTAATGATAAAGAGCATTTAGAACATAGTGTGATTAAATTTAAAATTTTCCAAAATCACTAATAAATTATATGATTTAAAATATAAATTGCCATTGTTTAATTAAGTGACCTTAGTGCCTTTGTGAGGGCAACATTACTAATTTTTGTAAATATCAGTGTCATGAATGAGTATGATGTCATATTCAACTATTATGATAAACTAGTCACTAACTCGTGTTATGCATGGAAACCTACTTATTTGTGAGTAAATTAAAATAATTTATAAAATCTTAAATTGATTTAAGAACTACATTACCTCACAAAAATCATGCTGTTAGTTCATCAGATTTTATAAAATTATTTTAATTTACCTCACAAATAAGTATTCCATGCATAACACGAGTTAGTGACTAGTTTATCAAAAGTTGAATAGACATCATACTCATTCATGACACTGATATTTACAAAAATAGTAATGTTGCCCTCACAAAGGCACTAAGGTCACTTAATATAAACAATGGCAATTTATATTTTAAATCATATAATTTATTAGTGATTTTGGAAAATTTTAAATTTAATCACACTATGTTCTAAATGCTCTTTATCATTAAAAAAAAAAAAAAAAAATTATTGTTACCACTACATGTTCTCTCAGCATATATTAAATCCCAAAAAATGTCATTTTACTTGAATGAAATAAAGTTTAATTTGTTAATTTTTTTTAGGAGTTTAATTTCTTAAGTTCGAGAACAACACAACTAATTCATCCTTATCCATTTCAGATACAATACCTGTTTAGATGATTTACTATGAAGAATAGAATACCATCATACAAATTCTAGTGATGTAACAAGTCAAAGAAACTTTCATAATGTTTCTCTTACATCAATAATTATATGAATGTAGAAAACCCAATTTAGAAAATTATTTTAGCTAATAGGACATGATGAGGTGCAAGTTTGTGCTATACTAGATGTATCAGCAAGTGATGCACAAGTCAAAGAAACTTTCATAATGTTTCTCTTACATCAATAATTATATGAATGTAGAAAACCCAATTTAGAAAATTATTTTAGCTAATAGGACATGATGAGGTGCAAGTTTGTGCTATACTAGATGTATGCAAGTGATGCACAAAAAGATTATAGGGCATGATTAATTGTTACAGCGATAGTAGATACTCAAATGGCAAAACTTTTGTGTATTGTAGTTTTAATATCTGAGACATCTTTGTTTGACTTTTGGGACAGATAAATTCAATGGTTAAAAATAGCATAAAAATTGTTTAGAACTAGAAGAGTGGACTGGAATCATACTTGAGTCAGATGGTGCTTTAACTAGTGACAAACTTGTTGAATCTTGGCGTATGGTATTTTGGGTGGAGTATTCAAAGAATTGGAAAGAACACATGAACCACGGAAAGGAAGTGACTGTTAATCTGATCTACAACTATAACACTGGAAATTACTTAACATGAATCAAATATCCAATCATAACTTACGAAATTTAAATTATACATTTCACATCATCATCCAAATTTATTAACTTCAATCACAGAAAGTAGTTGAAAATTAGTAAAAGAGTTCACTCAATTCTCATCTTAACCCCCCTCCACAATCTTTACAGAAACCCACCTTCCATTAGACAAAGATTGAATCCGAAAACCAGAGTGAAAATCAACAATGTATCAAACCCACAAACAAACCCACATACCCATAAACACAAACAAACCCACAAGCTACCAACCACTCGCCTATATGGTAGACATACACTCAACAGGGCATCATACCCATCATCAAGCATATTGGGGAAAATTTGATCAAAATTCAAATCAATAAAATTTGGAGAAAATACAAATCAATATTGAGACTAATGCGTGATTTTTTTATTTTTTTATTTTTATTTTGAGCTTTTAGCTATATATTTGCTAAAATATTAAAATAACTATACTGATGTAAACGCTCTTACACCCCTAAATTATAAGATTTAAAATGAAAATTTTCCTTTTGTTTTTGGTTTTTTAATCCTTCTTTGAGTTTTGTTAATTCCCAAAAGGTAAGGTTAATGTTTTATCATCTAACTCTTTATTTGTATAGTTTGAGTCTTATTATTATTTAATAAAAAAATTATTCTTATCTTTATATTATAGTATTAATATGTTTAGTTACATTTTTTAATTTTATTTTCTTAATATAAGGAGTGGAAAACTCACTTTCAAATTGTATTCTTTAAAGTTTAAACATCTTTTTTGTAAACACATTAGTCATAAACTTATTATATATTTATGTTATTTATTTGAATAATTATAAAATTATTTATGACACCATTGGTTTGACCGACTCCAATTTGGCAATTACATCGGTGAATGATGAACCAATTCTTTCTCAGTTATCTATCTGGTCCGATTTTCAGAAACCTTATAAAAAGAAGAACTAAGGAAGGAAAAAATAGATTATGTTCGAAATAAAAAAGAAGAGTTTGAGCCCACAGAACAACATTTACTGAAACGCATTGTTTGTGCTTCATTTGTGTTCGAACTGCATTATCGAGAACAAGAAAAAGAAAATCCTAACTTCCATCAACTACCAATATGGTTGATTAGAAAACAAAAAAACAAACCCGTTGAGAAGGATTTTACAATAGGAAACAAATTAAAACTGTAACAAATCAATCATTGGGAAATTACATTACTACAAAAGGCAAATTCTGCGCTTAAGAAGGCAGGAATCGACCCAACTACCTCAGGGCTCCATAAAAAAATATACATTGAGGGCCATTGATCATCACCAAATTGACATTAGGACAATACAGTGCGAAAAAGGAAAAAGGAAAAAAAAAACAAAAAACAATAGAAACAAAATAGCAAATCACCATAGATAATAACACTTCGGGGAAAAGAGGCACTGAATACACAGACAGACAACATGATCATAAAGGTAAAGAAAGAGTCCTTTGGCTTCCAAGACTACTTGGTTTTATCTCCCATGAAGCAACCTGAAGTGCTTCCTCCGGAAGGATAAAATTCAAAGATATCTCACGGATCATCAGGTCACCGCAAAATGGGCATTCACTGGCTATGGCATCGTCCAACTGTGATCGGAGCTGGCCAGCATTTGGACACAAAATCTTAGTCAGTTCAAACACTCATATGAAGATGAGATTTTTAGCATTTTCTTGAAGAGGCTAAACTATTAAATTGCATCAGAATCAAAAGCAAAACAAAGTGAAAACAAACATTACTAAAAATTTGATTGGTAGATAGTGGTCAACAATGAAATGCTTGTTACTAAGGAAGGAAACTAGAAGTAATGCAAATCAGATGCAATTCAGAGCAATGCATTCTCAAATGGTATCAAACTCCATATGAACCAATAAAGTACAGGTCAAAGGAATAGCGCCATGGCCTCTGATTTCCATAAAAAGATACATGCTGCTAAAATGCAAATGAGGAACCACATGAAAGTACAGACCTTATCTACCGGGGTCATGCTGGTTATGGATTCCTCAGTTAGGCTACCATTTGAATCCTTCCTTGCTTCACCCCCAATTAAAGTAAGTTGCTTCTGCAGATCCAGTATATACTCTGCCTGCAAGGTTCATTCATTCAGGAGGGAAAAAAAGAAGAAAACAAGTTTGACTGGGCCAGAAGGATCTTGTTACTGGAACATATCTTAAACCAAAAAAACATCCATTCTAAATGTATCAGCATAATCAAGCAGTCAAAGCATGTGCTTCCTTCAGTCTCAGAGTACCAAGCACATTAAGTTTCAATTATATACAATTTTGTGAGAAGCCAACAATGACAGAAGCTAGTGACAAAACAGAATTTAAGTAATTGAACATTTTTCTACCCATGATATTCTGTAACACTCGGTGTCAGACCCCAAATTATTGATTAAGCTTCCAAGTTTTTTTTTTTCCCATTCCACCAATTTAAGGGAAATAGACAAATGAAGTGGTACAACCGCATTCACATTCAGAGGGGCCATATGTCTCAACTATGTGCTTGTCAATGCAATCAAAATCACTTTTTTTTTTCTCCCCCTAGTTTTAACAAATCTTTTAATTATTATTATTATTTTTTTATAAGTAATAAAGCTTTTGATTATTATTCCTTTAGATGATGTTTGCAGTAGAACATGTTAAAAATCTGATCCCTCTAGTTAACACATCTGAACATTACTAGTCATCTAAGAAATATATCATAGTTTTAGTCTAAACTTATCTCTGATACATCTCACAAATCTTTTGACACAGCCAGTGATAAACTAACCAGAAACAATGATAGCCATAAACTTATGCTAATGCTAAAATCCAATAAAGTAATAGCACCACAATTTACCTGAGCTTCATTGGTACAACGTGTCACATGAGCAATCAGGCATTGTGCATGGAAGGCATGTCCGCATGGAAAGACATAGAAAGGGGCCATTGGTCCGATGGATGTGTAACCCCGAGCCATCTGGTACTCTCTACCCACGGTTAAGATTTTACGCCTACAAGCCTGATAATTCACAGATGCAGAAGTCACATTTCAGATATAGGCACAAAACTAACTAAAAACTATCAGTTCACAATGGCAGAGAGATGCGTCTTTCAACTTCAAAGCAAAAAACACAGTAAATAAAAAAGTTATAAAGAAATGAAAGCATCAGAAAGATTGCAACAGAGTCACTCTCAGCGCCTAAATCATTATTCAATTGATGGGGGGAAAAGAAAAAGGGTTTTCTTTTGGGAGATGGTGGGGGAGGGGTGGCGGGGTCAAAGAGATTGCTCCATTATAGGTATTTAAATCAGAGATGCCAGTTTTGGAACTCTAAAAAGTTTTTAAGTAATTAGACGGAGCACTATCAAAGAAAACCGTATGAAGTATGATAATTTGCTTCCACTCCAATCTAAGTGGTGCATAAGTGAATTCACATTATCTTCAAACATGGACAAACTAACAACTGTAACGTTATTCAATTAATTTTTGGCTTGTCCATGGCAACTAAAAATCAGGATGATTTATACCCCACATTCCTCTTCACGCTCAATCACAGCATATCTTTGAGCAAGTGCACTGATATCATTTCTGATGTTGTCTGCACCATGTGTTGCATCATTCATCTCCTGTTTCAGTAGTTCAATTTGCTTGTTGTAATCCTCTAGCGATGAGCAAATTGCCTCCTACATACATATAACAGAAATTAAAGAACTAATGGCATCCAAAGACAAATTTAAAAGCAAGTAGAGTGATTAAAAAAAAGCAAGTGAGGGTAATCCAAAAGTTGGTTATATTAGACATAGGATCATTTAGACACATGCCGTCTTCAATTTTTTATTAAAAAAATCAACTACTTTCAGAAAGAACATGTATCACACAATATTTGTTTAATAATATTTTTTTTTTCTTATAAAGATAACAGAATCATATTGCACCCTTGAAATTTTGACATGAGGTTATAAAAATGAGATTTGAAAGGTAAAAAGGCACATAAGGAAAAAAAAAATTTTGTTTTTGGCACATTGAAGAAATGCTATATAAGTTTCAAACTCCAGAAAGCTTACAGAAGTTTGGGTTTTCTTCAAAACCTTTAGGACCGAAGCATTTGCTTAAAAAAAAGAAAAAAGTGCAAGAGAGCAGAAGTTATGGGGTAGAAAACTAAGGCAGAACCAAAAGAGGGATGCAGCTCAACTACTGTAAGCAAGGCAGAAGAAAGTCTTAAACCCATTAACCCTTGGGGAAATAGCAAGCGTATGGGTTTTTATACATTCATTATGTGGCATAAGATGAAATCCAGACGCGGAAGACCAATGGAAGGGAAAACTCTAAAATATTAGATATGGGGGTAAACCACAAGCTCTTCCACAGTGGAAACACCAGCAAATGGCCACCAAACTTGATCAGGTAATAAAGAAGAAAGAATCCATTATCAAAAGGAGGGAATGAGCCTGAGCTAATGTTAAAAATCATCTGAGATTTGAGGATATAACTGAAAAGATTCTTCTAAAGGCAAATGAATTGTATTTAATCGGTATTTGAGGAGAAGAGAATTATTTGCAATGGAGTTGCTTTGTACAAAGAACAGTTGAATATAACTAACATGGAACTTAAGTAATTAGTGAATATAGATTTAAATAAATTATGAAGCAAGAACAGGAAAAAAAAGTAGTGGTCAATTTTTCAAAAGAAGAATTGTAGCCCAAGGTATAAATGGAATCGTTGTGATCACTGAAACTAGAACAAAAGTGAACGTGATAAATTCTCACTTTGAAGTCATCAATCAGAGCAAAGTCTGGAAAGAATGGTAATATATCCTCAATCTTTAGAAGACCATCAGTTTCCTTCAGAAATGCTATAGCCTTCCGTATGTTCTCCCGTTTAGCCCCCTTTTCCTGTTCAATAACATGCTTGGCAACCATAAGCCAAAGCTTCTTTCTTAAGTCTTCATCATCCTCAACCTTGTCAGCCTCGGCCATTGCAAGCTCAGGATCAACCTAATGCACCAAAAGGAGAATTACATAAGATAAAAATGCTGTCTAAAGTGAAAGCAAAGATAACCATTAGAAAGTTTAAAAACAAGTGTGTTGCCTAAGAATCTGCATACGTTCCACACATAAGAAGACAGCGCATGGTGGGGTATGGTTAAACCAACTAGTTTCTAGACTTCTAGCCTCCAAATATGCGAGATTTCTAATTATTAGGATGCAACAACCACAACTTACCGCCAAGGGCATGGAATAGTTGAACATTCAAGGGCATGAAATCATTGACCTTAAGTCTAGTTTATTTGCATCTTTTATTCAATGTTGCACTAAAATGCCATACTTCCAATGGGGAATTCTTTCCCCCCCTGATAGATAGATAGTGGGGGAGGGGAAGGTGTGTTTAGAACCACAAAAATGGTGCACCACAAAGGATGCCATTACCACTGGGTTATCACTTGAACCCCAATGGGGGGAAAACTATTGAAATAGCTATGGAAAAACTAAACTACAACGTATTCAAATTAAACAAGGCAGAATAACAAAATTGTTAGCATTAAATTGCTACCTGTAGGGCAAGAGCAACTGCTTCTTCATGCATTGACATCATGCTGTATATATGAACACAGGCACGCATTCGCTTTTCCTTGAGGCATAGGCGCAAGGCATACTTGGGATCATAGAAGAATTCAGGGCCATTTTCCCTTCCTTTCCCAAACTTGCATTGTAGGAAACGCAAAAGTGCACTATCATCTTCCTGATAGAATATGAAAGAAAAAACAAAATTCAATTTCTATATGCAGTGTAATTTATACTGTACACAAATGCCAGAGTAAGTTAATATATAAATATATATATATATATATTTATATAATAACTGCATGAATTTTACCCAAAAGAAATAATTAATTTTTGAACCCAAAAGAAATTCAATTCACTCCACTATATCTTAAACTAACAGAAGGATATACATGTGTTTCAGAAGTGACAAAAGAGTCAGCTTTAAGTCACTGTAAAAACTGACCAACTTCCACTTTATTATATGATCAAAAAAATTTATGAATGATAAAAAAATCAAATATATTTCAGATACTATTTTGACATTGAATTCATAAAAAAAGGGAGACATAGGAAGTTTTGCTAAAAATGCTTGGAAATATTGATAGATTTATAGCACGCATCGGCCAAACCATATTCCACCAACACCATGACTTCAATAATTCAATACAGAGTGCATTAATTATAATATATGATAGAGCGTGAAAAAAGAATTACAGTGCAATTAACTTAAAAGCATATAGGGTCCGTTTGGATACCGCTAAAAACTGAAAACACTGTAGCAAAATAACTTTTAAATGTGTGAATAGTGCAGTGAGACCCATTTTTACTGAAAGTTTTGCTGAAAAAAGAGGTTTGTGGGTCCCGTGAACAATGCACGGGATCCACTGGAAAAGCATGAAACGCTCTTCCCAAAAAAAAAAAAAATGAATGAAACACAAACGTTGTATCCAAACAAATACATAGTACAAAAATTATTTCAAAACTCTAAAGTAAGGAAATCAACCTGCTTGGCATACAAGGAGAGAAGCAAGTTGTGAACTCCAGGATCCTCATTATGCAAACGATGAACACAGTATTCCAAATATTTGATTACTTCATGTGTTTCATTCCTGCATGTGATATATAGTAGTAATAAACCATTAATACAAAGTTTATACTTAAATATAAAAAAATAAAATAAAAAGTCAAGATGCATAACTAACCCCTAAACAGAAACAGAACTTCAAAAGGTCATAGTAACTTCTAATGTTGGTTTTTATCAATTTAAGTGTTGTATCTGACAATGACAAGATTTAATTTTTTTCCATAATATGAATTTGTCGAGGCATAAGCGAAGTACTATAACTACTCAAATCCAAATGTACTTGTAATTTATTTCAAAGAAAAGGCACAAATATAACACAGAAGATAACTGAGTATATCCTCGATCTCAATTGGTGATCAGAGAATGCTCCACATCCAAAATTCATGAATCAAATAATAAAACAAAAGAATAAATATATGTATATATATGTATATTTTTTTTTTTTGTTCCTGGAACATCAAATAGACGCCTTTAAGGCTTCAGAAGTAAACACCTTGTCCGAGCTCCCTGGACATATATATAAATTCTACACCCCCCCTCCCCAACCAAAGTATTCATGCCATGTCATCAGTACATTAATTTCAGTGCTGATCAAACCAAAAAGTTTTTTTTTTTTTTTAGGACAAAGACAATTTGCCTTTTATGAGCAAAACCTAAAAGCAAAGTCTAGTTTTTAATGCCTCCTTGCTTCGAACGTACACTACTTGGAGAGTAAGCAGGCTACTTAGCTTGCATTTATGCTAGATCCATAATAAATGGTGAGTAGGAATATGTACAAATATAACCACATAGACAATCAGAGAGGCCAATCAAAACAATAGAAAGCTAAGGGGCTTGACATTGCAAGAATTATTAAATCCATTAGATTCAAGGGGGTGAAGAGTTGAAAATCTCGGCTTTTAAAAAATGACTAATAGTACCATTTTTTACCACAAGAAATGCACAAAATTTTCTAATGTATCAACTGATGATTTCTTCCATTGGAAAGTTACATATTCACCCAATGGGTATTGAATCCATGATCCATGACCTCACCTTAGGAGCGATCATGGATAGGTCAAGCTTGGGAAAAGTGTCAACTTGCCAACCAACTTGATCACATCAGGTTTGAAGATAGCTCAACTGCTGCCAACTAGGAAGATGCGGGTTATAGACAGATAAGGAAGGTTATGTTGACAATCAGATTGGGGTTTTGCTGGTTCACCTTGTCAATGCCAGCAATTTTAGGTGGTGTCAAGGCCAACAAGCAATCTCTGTTGGATTTGGCAAAGATCTCTGTTGAATCTCATTATAGATCATATTGTGAGGGACAAGGGCCTAAAAAGGTTGATGGCAAAGTGGGCAAAGGACAGAAAGGAGGCAAAGTGGGGACATGGAAGAGAAACAGTGATGATCGGTGAGGTGTAATGGGTGAAGGTCATAGGGGTGTCAGTTTGGTTGGGTGCATCAGGTTCATAGGATGAGGCCCCAATGTCTAACAAAAAATGATCAGGTTTTGCATTCTAAAATCCAGTCTCTCTCAACTAATTGAGTCGGCAAAACTGTCTGATCTGGATTGGGTTAGTTTTCTCAGGTGTTTGATTAACCTTAGCCTTCAGCCATTCTTATTGAAGAAGGAATTACCATTTGGCCAGAGCATTTCATGTATCAAGTAAAGAGCCTCTACATAGATTTTATTTCACTTTCTCTTCCACCAGATGATGTTAAGTCTTTGATGTCTCTTAACTTGTACACTATTCGCACTGCTGCTTAGGTCTTTTCAACACATTTCCTTTCTACCAAATTAAAAATTGAAAAAGGTGAAGAGACAAATGAAATAAAAATTCATTACCACTACAAGTGATCATGCCAGATACAGGTGTTAGCTGCAACTGCTTTGAATCAATAATCTTGACCAAATTTAGAACTACGACAATTTCCAGGATCGCATGCAAGTTTAACCATGAACGTTACAACATAATGCTACTATCACGAAAAATTTGTGATGAATCTGAAAGGAATATATGGTTGATCAAAGATACAAGTAGGTGCACATTACTTTGCATGAGGTTCACTTGAATAACGCATCATTGCTGGAATCAGTTTCCGCGGGTTCAGGTTGTTTGTGGCCATCCATGACTCCACAGTTTCATATGCATCAAGCATGATGAGGTCTGGGGCGAACTTATACTGCAAAAAAGAGTTCAATGATTATGAAGGGCCCAGAGTGGGGAAAAAATCACCCAACATGTAGATTTCAGTGTTGAAATTTTCTTATCCTGCCTGAAGGTCTATAGGAACAGCAGGTTTTTGAAGTACTTCAAGTGCTTTCTTTGCTTCTCCTTGCTGAATACAAAACCGAGAGAGAGAGGAAAAAATGACAACTATAAGTAGTGATGGAGACATAATTTTTCTTCAGTGGGTGCAACTTTAAAAGTTAATCCCAATTTTTTGGATAGTCATTTGAAATTTTAATCCATAGTCCAGGATTTGCAAGAAGATTATTAAACTTAATTTCAACAAGATTTACTTGGCCATGGCAGCCCTGTGGGCACGCAGCCAAGGCCATGGCTATGTTCAAATGAGTTCTGGTTCAAATGACACCTCCTCCCCCTATAAGAAAGGATGGAGGGTAAATTTATGGGTTTAACACCCACTGGATAATCAAATAACTATATCAGCTTCTAATTTTAGCCTCCACTCACCCATGAGCCCTAGTTCCAACAGCACCTCCTATCCGATAAGAAAGCATGGAGGGTAAGGTCATGGGCTTAACACCCACTGGTTGAGTGTGAGAAAACTTACCAATCAAAAAAAAAACTTCCACCACTCTTTATTCATTTTCTTTTGAGCCAAAGAGAAACTGCACAACTCACAAGTGCCCGGATTTTTAAAGCAAAAAGCTAATATGTGTGGGACCCTATAGCAGAGGCAACAAGCACAGGTATGGTATATTGAGATTTGTCTATATCAATGCCCTCTCCTGATATGTCATGTTGAGAGTTGTCTGTCAGCCTCCTCAATATTATGGGGCTTTCTTACTAGAAATCAAAGAGTTGAGAAAGATGTTATTGGTTTGAGGAGAGTGCCAGTGTTTGTTCTCTACTAAAAACATCTTTCAAATCCCATTGGATAAAACACTAAGCTCAAAACATCTAATTTTATTCCATCTTTGGACTGATGCAGTAGAAGGCAAAGGAATCCTCTCTAAGAATCTTTAGAATTTGGTATGCAGTCCATGGTTTATCTGCCAAAGGAGGATACGTATTAGGTAATTCTTGGACTAGTACCATATATCCTCTCAATGCTGGTAGCATATCGCTACTTATTAGTAGGGCTTCTGTGTAGGAAATTCCTCAGGGTTATGACCTTTTGCTATTAATAAAATTAGGAAGGGCAGAACAAACCTAAAAACCACATGGAGCTACAAAGGCTGGACTATGTTTCCCCCAAAAAAAAAATCTCCAAGACCACCTAGTGTTTGCATTAGACAACTACGTGAGACCCAAAAAGATTTCAAAGCTGAACCTTAGAAAAAGTAAAGAATTACAAGGAATTGAAAGTACATCAACAAGGAAAAACATAGCATGACTATGAACAAGAAAATTAAAATCAGAATACTTAAGAAAGTGCGAGTCTAAATGTAACAATCACTATTTTACATTAAAAAAAAAAAGGATATAAGAGTTAATCTATAAGTAGTAGTAGCAACAGGTGACAACAACATTCCACAAGAAACTCAAAGCTTTGAGAAAGCACCTGAATATAGTGATGAACAACAATTTCATACTGCTCCTTTAGACTAGCAAAATATACTAGTTCTTCAACCCGACCATAACTGTAGCACATTCCAAAAGAAAAACAAAGTTTTTAGCATTCTTTAACTTGACTAGAAATTTATGAGAGATTTACATGCATAAGAAATGAGTTTTGCCTTTTCAATATAAAGCATGGTGCTGCATCAATAGTCACAATAACAAAGAAATGAGATAAGTAAACTACAATAACACTTTTTAGGGTTAACAGTTAATACCATGCATTATAATAAGAAAGCTAATTACAAACTACAAATTTCAAGCTAGCTAGGTAAGAACTTGGTCTCCATGATTATTAATCAACCAGATGTTGGGGCAATTGAGCAACTTCCCTCCTTATACTTTGCTAATTAATTTTGGGACTAATCAACCAAACATGAAATTTGACCTTAAGCTACCCCACCCCCCCCCTCCTGCCCAAAGAAAAAACCTTTGGTTTTCCAGAAAAGTTAAGGTATGGGGAAAAGGGTGCTGAATTTATTTTACTCTGTAAAATATGATTCTAGGAAAGGGCATAAAAGGGCAGTAGATCAAAAAGGAGAAGGTTCTTGTTTGTTGAATCATCATGTAGCTGAATATAAATTCTTGGAATGAGCATGGATTAAATGGAGAGAAGCGATTAAGGATCAGAGATTTACCGAGGGAATAGAAAGAGAGGAGTATGCTTACAAGATACCAAAATCGAGTCAATTTCTAGAGAGCATGTCCGAAGCAGACATGTTATGCTTACTGAGGGAATGGAAAGCAGATGTGGTATTCAGAATTGATGAAGCAGTGAGTGATTTTCTATGTCTTGTAGATTTAAACATGTATGTGACGACTATTCTTGGATTTTCTACAGAATATATGTCCCCAACAAAGACTCGGACAGAATCATTTTTGGGAGGAACTAGTGGGTTGTATGATTGGTGGGGGGACCCATGGTGCATTAGAGGTGATTTCAACATAACCAAATTCCAGAGTGAAAGTATGGGAGCTATAAGGGGCCATTCTCCAACATGGGAGTTCTCTAATTTTATTTTAGAGCATGGGTTCGTAGATATTCCTCTAGAAGGGGGTGCTTTCACGTATTCTAATAACAATAATCCTCCATCCATGTTGAAAATTGGCAGATTTTTTTAAATCACCGGAGTGGGAAGTGCACTTGAGCAATTGAATCAAAGGCTACCACTCACTTAGCTCTTGTAGGACCATTTCCCTATTCTTCTTATTAGCAATGGGATAAATAGTGGAGGAGGATCGTTTAAGTTCAAGAATATGTGGATGAAAGTTAAAGGTTTTGTAGCAAAAGTTCAAAATTGGTGGTGCAGCTACTAGTTTTCAGGATCACCAAGTTCTGTCTTGGCAAAAAATCTAAAGCCTTTGAAGAATGATTTGAGGATATGGAATAAGGTGAAGTTCAGTGATGTAGGCGAAAAAGGAAGAATTAGTAGAGGAAGTTTGGAAAATGGACAGCTTAGAGAAAGAGTGGATTCTGTCAGCAAATGAGTTGAGTAAAAGGGAGATTTCAAAGGTAGAACTATGGAACGTGATTCTTCTGGAATAGATGAGTTGGCATAAAAAATCTTGAGCATTATAGCTTAAGGAGGGAGATCAAAATACTCAGTTTTTGTATAGATTGGCCAGTTCACACGGGTAACAATTTTATAGGATAACTTGGACAACTAAGGGATGTTGAATCTATCACATAGAACCAAGACAAGATCCAGAACAAAATACTGCAATTTTATAGTAATCTATCCATACAGTAAGCCAGAAGACTGAAGACCCAAGTTGGATGGACTGTCTTTTAATTCAATTGATGCTAATACAACAGCCAAGTTAGAGAGATCATTTGAAGATGAAAAGGATTTGCAAGCATTGAAGAGTTTGAAGGCACCTGGACCATATGGCTTCTCTGTAACCTTCTTTCAAACTTGTTGGATTATGGTGAAGGACAACGTTATGGAGTTATTTCAAAACGTCCACGAGAAAGATATGTTTGAAAAAAGCTTAAAAGCAACATCCATTGCTCTGATTTAAATAATAATAATAAAATAAAACTGCTGTAAATGTCAAGAATTTTAGCCCTATTAGCCTTGTAGGTAGTGTATGCATTAATTCATTGCTAAGGTGCTCTCAAACAGATTGGAAATTGTGTGGGGATTTTCTCTCTAATACTCAAATTGCGTTTTTCAAGGACGGCGGATTTTAGATTGTCTTAATTGTGAATGAATGTCTAGACAGTAGAATAAAGGAAGGGCTCCCAAGGGAGTAATGTAAATTAGACCTGGAAAAGGCCTATGACCATGTATATTTAGAATTATTTTTGCATAAGTTGCAAAGATATGGATTTGGGGAAAAGTAAAGAAGGTGGATAGCCTTTTGTATTTCCATAGTTCGCTTCTCAATTCTGGTGAATGGTAGTCCCAGAGAATATTTTGAAAGTACTAGAGGCATATGGCAAGGGGATCTCCTATTGCCTATCCTTTTTTTGGTTTTGCTGTGGAAACTTTTAATCGGGCTGATTTCTACGGCTGTAGAACAGGGTTATTTATCAGGTTTTCCTGCAGATACAGCTAGCGATGCTCTTATGAAAATCTCTCAATTATTTATCATGGATGATTATATTATTTTCTGTGATGCAGCTTCAGTATTTAAGGCATGCCCTTAGCTTTCTCAGGCTTAAAGATTAATATGAGCAAATCTGAGATGGCTCCTGCGGGTGAGGTAACGAATTTGGAAGAGCTAGCTGAAATTCTTATGTGTAATGCATGCCATTTGCAATTGAAATATTTGGGTTTAACCTTGGGTGCTCACTTTAAATCCAAGGCTGTTTGAGATGGGATTTTAGTGTGAATGGAATGCAGATTTGCTAGCTGGAATTTTATATATATATATATATAAAGGATGATTTATTTTTATAAAGAGTACACTCTCTAGGCTCCCACTTATTTTTTGTCTTTGTTCCCTATGCCTGCAGGCCTAGCCAACAGAAATGGGAAAAAAAAAAATTCCAACAAGACTTTTTTATTGGGTGGTTTGGGGCAGGAGTTTAGTTCTATATAGTTTATAACTTTATTGGAACATAAGTTGCAAAGATATGGATATGGGGGAAGAGTAAGCCTATGGAAGAACATCAAAAATGGGTGGGCTACTTTTGTTAGGCTTATTCACTAGGAGGTAAGGAACAACACTAAATTCTATTTTAGAATGATCTTTGGTCCTTGAAAAAAAAAAAAATCTTGAAACACTTTTTAATAGCAAGGGATAGAGGTGCTATGGTGGTAGATTTTTTGGATTGTTCTATAGGAGACATTCATTGGAAATCTCCTTTTTTGAGACCGGTCCAAGATCGGGAGCTTGAATCCATGATGTCATTTTTAGATGAGTTGTTTACTGCTATAATCCTTCAGGATCTTGGAAACAAACCGCTATGGTCTCTTTCAAAAGGTTATGGTTTCCATATCAAGGACTACTGTAATGGGGATGACAGAATTCTCTTGGCAAGGAATGTGGTGAGTCGCAGTTCATCCTTGTATGGCCTATTTGGGTGGACAGCTACTATGAATCAAATCTTAACGTTATATAACCTCCAAAGACAAGGTATCATAATCACTAATTGGTGTTGTGTGTAAATCAGATGGAGAGTCCATAGATCACCTATTCCTACATTACTAGAATGCACAAGACTTATGTTTGTTTGGGGTGATTTGGGTGATGCCAAGATCTGAGATTAGCTTATAGGCTTGTTGGACTAGAAAATTTTAAAAGTATGGTAGGGTTGAAATTTGGTAGGCTTTTCCATTATGTTTGATGTGGACTATTTGGAGGCTAATGAATAAATAATATTTCTTACTTATCAAACAAAAAAACTATTTGGAGGAAGGGGGGGGGGGGTGTTCGACCCATAATTTGCCATTTGACCTAAAGGTCAATGGTCTTACAGTGTAAATGAGTGGGGATAGGCTAATATCAAAATTTTTTTATTTTTTTTATTTTATAAGAAAGCATAGTCCCATTACCTGTTTGCCCCTGCTTAGGTTACAAGCTCGCACTAACACTTCAACTTCTTTGACTAATTTTCTGGATTTTTTATATCAGCTGAATTTTAAATGTGAATTGATTTTTTTTCCCTATTGTTTTGGGTTTTCCTTTGTATGCTTCCCCTGTACTAGGGTTTACGTCCCTTTTTGCACTTTTCTAATAGATTTATTTACAATACACCATCACAGAACATATGAGATTTAAGATACTGAGAACAAATGCAAATGTGACACCCTCACCTCCCCACCTCCCCCTTGGTGATGGGCGCAGGGGGCAGAGAATAAGATTAGAAAGAATAGTTCAGACACATGTATTCAAGGGAGGCAAACAATTTACAGCAGATTGCAAATTGCATTAACAATTACCTTTCCAGAAGTCTCATTGTAGTTGCTTCATCTAATACGTCCTTGCAATCACCAAGAAAAGCACGGAACTCTTTAATAACTGATTGGTACTCTGAACCATGATTAACCACAGCAGTGTCATCTTCCAAGAGCAGCCGATTTATCTACAAATAATTGATGAAATATAAATTTAATTTTAAAAATGGCAACATTATAATCCATGCTTTGCAATCACTGTAGTCAAGGGATGGAAAAACATATTTTCAAATGATACAATACATGTGATGTTGAAGATAACCAAAACTCCTAATCTTCTTTCACATGTCTCAAAAATGGTTTTCACGTATTTTTTTTAGTACATAATGGTGGTCTATTAAGGGAATAGGCCCACATAATGGTGCAGTACAAACAAAGAAAGAAACCCTCTTAGGAGCCTTAACATACCAAATACTCTAATAAGGCAAAGAGATTGCATTGGTACAATTCAGTATAGAAAGAAGCAAACCTTGTCCAAGTACAATTCAGTAGCCCAAGTGGAGATCATTGTTATTTGGCATTTATCATCCTTTGCAAGATTATCAAGCTTCCGGAGTAAGAAAGTTCTCAAGGCATCCTGCAAGTAAGCAAAGCAAAATATAAAATTGTAAATGTATGCTTCGCTATTCCAGTTAAAGGAAGTCTAGCTAAACTCATGCAATCTCATAATTATAATTTTTGAAGGCTCAAAGACAAAAGTCATAAATTATATATCAGATATTGTATGTAATATACATCTACCATAATATTTTTTACAGCTTACATCCACAAGGAAGTTAGGAGAATTTTACACACCTAGCAGCAGTTATAAGTCAAAAATTAAAATCTGCATTTTTCATGATTTTTCCATATACGTTCATAATGATTTGTCTTGCAGTAAAAAGAAATGTGCACTGGGTCGAGGATATTTGACCAACTGGAATTAACATGAAAGGCAACATAAAATCTATATTCCCTACTTCAACCCCCATTCCAGCATTACATCTGCTAAAGCACAAACATAAAAAAACAAAAAATCAAAAAAGAAGGAACATATAAACTTGACGTACAAGAACTTCCAAAATTGTGTTACACTTGCATCCAACAAGATACATTGCATGCAGCAGAAAAAGCAGTTATATTGATTTTCCCTACATATTTATTGAGCCAAAAGAATGAAATAGTATTCCAACTACCTGTTCGCCTATGGTAATAAACTTTAGAGTGATCTCCTCAAATGACAACATATAGTTAATCTGCAAAACATTTCCTGTCAGTTACAAGAGATAAAAAAAATAACACACAAGAAGAAAACACACACACACACACACACACACACACATACATATACTAGAATAATGCTCTCAAGTTAAAAGAAAAAAGCATCATCAGTTAAATATTATTCATGATTTATGTGATTCCATCAACAAAGAATTGTCTGTATATTCTCAGGTCTGTTAAAAGTTTCAATATTGTCACATTAACTGATCAGAGTTATATGAACCATATCTAGTATGCTACCTCAAAAGACAGTTAACTAGTGAGTCAGAGCCAGTTTGATAATGATACAAGCCAGCAATATAATTGCAATAAAGGCACCAGAAGATACAAAGGACCATTGAAAGAGAAAGTGAAGAAAGATAGAGTGAACAATAGAGGTGTCTTCTTCTCCAACATAAGCTAGAAATAGTAATCAACAAAACATACATGGAAAACTGGTTGGAAAGGGAGGACAGTGTTATGAATTAAGAATTAGAATGAGTAGCATGTATGACACCTTCAAATTCAGAAGACTCACAACTGGAAATCAATATCTTTGTGAAAAAAATTAAATAAATCAAAATTTACTATCTTTCAAAATGGGGGATGAGACCATGCACAATTGAGGGAGGAATCAATTAACAAAAGCATGGAAAACTGGCAGGAAGGGGAGAACAGTGTTATGAATTAAGAATTAGAATGAGTTGCATGTGTGTTAGACATTTTCAAATTCAGAAGAATCACAACTGAAATTAATATCTTTGTGAAAAAAATTAAATAAATCAAAATTTACTATCCTTCAAATGGGGGATGAGACTATGCACAATTGAGGGAGGAGTCAATTATGCATCTGCAGATCAGGTGGCTTTGCCTGGATGAGGCACAACAGCTTGCATTTTACTCAAGTATAATAGCAAAAAGTTGTTGACAGAGAAAAAAAAAACACTTTTGCATTATATAACTTATCCAAAAAAAGAAATTTGATGTCTGAGAAATCAGACAGTAGTAAGTCTTTAGGGTTTATAGATATAATTAAAATCTTTCTGAGCTCAACAGGTGAAAGATGTTTGGTATGTTTCACTATTTCCTTTTTTTTCTTTTTCTTTTTCTTTTTTAGGTTTTTTTGATAAGTAACAAATTTTATTAAGACAAATGCTCCAAGCACGCAGGAAGTACAAAGTAAAAATACTAAGTTCATTCATAAGGAATCAAGTAAAAATAACAAAATTTGTAACTTAAATACAATGACAGAATAAGATCAAGTGATGGATAATTCACTTTTGCAAAGAAAGATGCTGCTCTGTGATAATCCTTGGAGGCAAATGCAGCTTCAGCCTGCACCACAAATCACTCTATTATACACGACTCAGATAACAAGATTTAGTTGATACATATATGCTGTCCTTAAAAGATTAAAAAAAAATTGTGAGAAGAAATTACAAAAGAGGCATATAATCAGAACAACCAAGAGCTCAACTGCAATAAAATCAATTAGTCTGACCTGTACTAAGTATACTTGGTCTCTCTGGAGTGGGTCACGACAATTTGC
Organism: Quercus aquifolioides; assembly: GCA_019022515.1. Classification (NCBI taxonomy): domain Eukaryota; kingdom Viridiplantae; phylum Streptophyta; class Magnoliopsida; order Fagales; family Fagaceae; genus Quercus; species Quercus aquifolioides. The sequence goes on from CM032329.1 coordinate 33,123,638, forward strand.
CAAAGCTCCAGCATACTCATTCATGTCCAGATAAACCTTCCACATATCTCGGCCTTCATCATTGACAGACACCTGGCATGGTATTCTTAAATTAAGCAGTATAGGAGAAAGGTATTTTCTAATGTGACATGGACCAAAAATAGAATAGATGAAGTCATCAGAAGATACAAACTTGATAAACAGAGTTTTGGTCATATGCATAGAACAATCCAGCAGTGGCATCACTACATAATCCAATGATACCCCTGGAAACTGATTCTGATGTTAGGTCAAACTGAAGTTCCTCAATGATGTTCTCGCTAATTCTATTCACAACCTACAAAAAAAAAAAAAAAAAAACGTTCAAAGGACTTAGAAAAGAAGTTATAGGGCTGAAAAACGGAATAAATGTATTATGTTATATGTAGGAAACTTCAGGTAGAAGACTGACAAAACCTCATTATAAAGATAATGCAAGATTACTGTACCTCATATTAATTAATAGCAGTAGTCCAAAACATTATACTTATTACCAGCATTGAGATTGGAGCATTCATAAGGTTGACAAGAAAAGGGCACAGTCATAAGTATAGGTTAAGAGTGTCAACTAGTTAAGTGAATACGCACCTTGACCTTATTCCCAATAAGAAGCAAGAAATGAAATTCAGACACTGCCATAGAACTCGGTTTAACTGCTTCAGCACCTTCGGACAATTTTAAATAGTCCAATAGAGCCTTGTTCTCCACAAAATTTTCATCTCCACTTGGAGAGCTGCCCAAGAGTTTTCCAAACAAAAACTAATAAATACATAAATAAACAAAGCAAATTTCATAGTTGAACTACAGCTGATACAAATCAATAAACAATCCACTCCTTATATCAGGGAAGTGCAATGAACACATTCCAAAAGGCAAACCACATAGCACCCACTAAAGTAAGAAATCCAATAGTGTAAATGAATGGTTCCAATTTGACATGAAAGCTAGAAAATCAATCATGTTAAACTTTACCCATGATGTGCTCCAAAATTTAGGCCACCATGATAGATACCAGCTCCTGAAAGCCAGGCAAAATGCACAGCTCTTCGTTGCTTGATGTAGAAATGCAGTTCACTGATAGTAAACCAAAATCACAGGGAAACCTCATATTCAGAAAGCTAAAAAAGAAATGCCAAGTACCATAAATAATTGATTTTATAGAAGAGAAGCAACCTTCCAATGTAAGTATAAAATAATATTCCAGCCTCTACAGTTTTGGTGTCTGATTTTGTAAATAAGTTATTCAAAATAATGTTCAAATAAAAAATGCATTTACCTGTTTGGTATTTCACCAGGAAGCTCCATGAAATGCACGACACGATCTAAATAACTTGCAAAAACAGTCTAAATATTTAAAATGATCAATAAGCATAAAATTCAAATTATACAATAAGACAGAAGCTATAAGTAGATAACAAATTGTCCCACCATAGAGTCAGACATGTTCATTGTAAAAATTGGGTGTTAGAGTTAATCTTACCTCCAAAGATCCAATCCCAGTAAAAGAGTAAAGTCGTGTAGGAGTAACAGCCATTACATAGTATCTAGTTCCATTCATTATGCTAGCTGTTTCCATCTGTAATCGAAAAAAAGAAACCAAAACAGAATGCCTTAGAATTGTACACAGATAAATTCCTTTTGCGAATAAACTGTAGTGTCAATTTCTGAAAATCAAGACAGCTTTAATTTAATCTATCTAGCTCCCATTCCAATACCTAGCAACCCAGTTGCCCCCAACCAATTACCCCCCCTCCCCCAAAAAATAAAGATGGCATTCCAGTGTTTTGACCCCCTACAGGTACTTCACAAGTTCATCTATCAGAACAAGCAAAAGAATCCTTTAATCTTCAAAACATACAAGGTTTGAAGAGCTTGAGCAAATCCACAGTAGCTGATTCGGCATTGTCTGACAGAAAATTCATGGCCAACAAGCCAAATCAACTGGATACGTAGCAAATGCACGCAACTCGACACACCAAAGCATTAAAATTACTACTATCCGAAGAAAAACTTTCTTAGTTGCTTCTTGTGTAACGGAACACACAAGTTAGCCAGAAATATGCAGTAACTAGCAAACAAAAATCCTTATTCTTTTTTTGGTTTTCGGAAGAAAAACACAGAAAAAGAGAGACCTGTAAATCCATGAAAGCTTCGGGAAGTTCCTCCAATTGGAACAGAAACTTAATATACTTCTCCCTCTTGTCCTTCTCATCGACCGCAATCTCATGAAGTTGGCCATTATCAGTACCAAGAATAACTTCCTTTGTCGAAGCTGTGTTTTAAAACAACAAAATCAAACTGCATATATGTTTGGCTATATCCACATGTATGAATCAAACGAACAAGGCCTGGATAAAACCTTACCTTCAGTAATGAGTTGTCTATTCCAGGCAACAGCATTGACAACAAGACCTTTCAATTTGGTTAAAACTCGAGGCTTAATCCACTTGGCATGAGTATAAAAAGTATCAACACCTCCACTACCAACTACAGTGGCAATGCAATGACTCCCTCCTGGATCAACAAACACCCTGTGGATCGATTGCTCGCCGGGACGACCCGTAGACAGATCAATCTCTAAAACACACCTCAAATAAAACCAATAACACAAATATCAGAAGAAAAAAAATTACTTTATTAGTAACACATATCTGACTCTCCCTCTCCAACAAATTAGGGGAAAGGCGGACCCCGCAAAAGTGGGAGCTTTGTGTACTAAGTACGACATTTTTAATGGAATTGACAACATGAAAGAAAGAAAGTGTTGAATTGTGTGGAATCGGGAAAAGATTTAAAAAAAAAATGAATTTCAGAAATTGGAGGAAATGGAAAGTAGGAACGAACCGGTGGAGTCGCCGAGGCCGAAATCGTGGCGGATGACCCAACCTTTACTGGTGCCCAACAAAATGACGTCGTTGCCGGCGGCCATGCAAGTTATAACTCCGCGTCCCTTCGCGGCGTATCTTTCTAGAAGGTCCACCGTGAATACCTGTCTTCCTGCCGGATCCATCTTTCAATTCAATTCTCGATTTCAATTCTCACCCGTGTTGCTTAAGACTAAGTGTACTCCAGTTGATTATCCAAAAAAAAAAAGTGTACTCCAATTTTGATTTACCGGAGATCAATTATCAATCAACTATCAAAGAAAGGAAATGCCAACGGCCAACGGGAGAAAAACCAAGAAAATAAAAAAACGTCGTCGTTTCGTTTTGTGAAATTATTCAATGGTACTGACCTGGCACTGCTAGCCAATAGAAATAAGGAGTCTTTCTTTCTTTTCTTTTCTTTTAAGACCTCTTCGAATTTATAGGACAAAGTTTGGAAAGAATCCTTTCAATCTTATTATATATCTCTTTATTATTATATATGAATCTTAAAATTTTAATCATTAAATTATATGTTCTTTTTTAAGTTCCTAAAAAAAAAAAAAATTATATATTCTTAACATACATGTTAAATTTCGTTTAAATCAGATGTTATTTACTATTTGATCACAAACTTATTTTTTATGCATAATTTTATACCACAAAAATTTGAAATTGAAACATTTTAATTGATGACATAGTTATTAAATTTTTATCTTCTTAAAATTTTGCAATCATAAAGGATATAATAAAAACATGCAACCCCACAATTAGATTTTCAAAATTAACATTCAATAATATATATATATATATATATATATATGATGAGCTTGGATGGTTTCTCTTTTTTTATTTTTTCTTTTTGAGAAAGAACACTGTAATGTTATTTAAAAAAAAAACCAAATTAGCTTGAATTACAGCAGAAAGGTGTGGAGGAATATCCTCCATCCACACCGTATAAGCAGCACAATTACCCTGTCTCTTAACATGACTATAGCTCACATTAACAAATTGACTTGCTAGCATCTTTGCTTCCTCTACCAAGTTTCCAAAATCAGCATGCGAAGAATCAGCACCCAACAGGGCGTCGATGGTGATCTTGGAGTCTCTTTCTAAGATAATAGATGCAAGACCATTTTCACTAGCAAACCTTAGAGCTTTTATCGCTACAATGACTTCAACTGCGGTAACCGAATATGGTAGCAGGAATTTCTCGACCATGGAAGCTACCACCATACCTTTATCATCTCGAATCATGACACTGACCCTTGCTGAATTAACATCTCTAAAAACAGCCCCATCAAAGTTCACTTTAAGCTTAGGCCAGGGAGGGGGTTTCCAAATGATCCGTTGTGAACCCCGAGTGGACAAATCAGGAGGTTTTGGTGGAATGGAATTGACATAGGCAGTTTGGACAGTCTGAACCTCAGGAATGACTTTGGTGCTAGTTCGCAAAGAATTCCACAGAACCACGCCATCCACGTTGTGGTAGCAAAGAACGCCAAATCTAACTTTCCACAGTGATGTACTCAATCAAGTCCTTGAAGTTCAGAAAGGTTGGGGTAGAGCGGAAACTCCAGCAGTGCAAGGTTTTCAAACCCAAACTGTTCATTGAACCGTAAAAATGAGAAGTTCAAGGTTTTTGAGGTCAAACCGTGATGACTTCATAATTAATTTAATAATTAATTAGAGCCTAAATATAGATATTAAATTTATAAAACTAGCAAAATTGACTAATATATCTATTATGTGAGGGAAATTTAATGATTTTCAAGCATATATTTAATAATTAAATAAGAAAGTTAATAAAATAAAATAATAATCATGAAAACGTTAAAATTTATGATTAATTTTTGAAGTAGAGTTGAATATCTTTAAAGGATTTTAATTATAATTTTTTTTATTCCTTGTAAGAGATGGATAATTTAATTAAGTAGAATAAAATTGTGTTAAGTTGTTTTTATAAAAATAAAAATTAAAAAAAAAAATTTGCAAAGGGGTTGGACCGCACGGTTCTTGCCACGATTCATACGGTCCAACCCCGGTTTTAGGGGTTTACAAAATTGCCAAATATGTCCGGTTCTTTATGCTTAAAAAACCGGTTTTCATCTCGGTTCCCGTTTTCACTGTCCGACCTCCCAGTCCGGTCCGGTCCGATTCTGAGATATATGCAGCAGTGATCTTGAGCCCATACTGGCGACAAGAAAGGACACAACTAAAGCGCATGTATAGTATCTTTTGAGGTGCTTTGACAGTGATCACAGCAGTCATTTGGAATTACCCTTCATCGTTTGAGATTAATCTTGGTCGGGATAGAAAATTAATGTTCTTTAGATAACAAATAAAAAAATCTTATATCATCATTCTAACATTCCAAGAATTATTATCATCTAAAACTCAAAATACTGGAAGAAAATTTTTGGGATGTTAAAATTTAGTGGGAGTATTTTAGACATTACAAAATAAAATATTTTAAGAATCATTAGTTTTCATTAGGGTTTAACTGAGAGAATAATAACATGACATCTTTGTTCTTTTTCAAAATATTTAAGGGAAAAATTGCTTGATTTTAAAGTTTAAGAAGGAGAAATTATAAACTACCCCAAATATAAATGATGAAAAGTGTTTTTTACTTAAGTTTTTGTTTTTGTGTGTAAAACTATGTAGTTTTACTTAAAATGGTGCGCAAAGAAAAAAAATACAAAAAGTCAACCCAAGAAAATTATATGTGAAATAGTGAATTTTGGCTCAACGAATCTGACTAAACCCACAAAAAATTTCTAAAAACACAACAGAATGACATAACATTTTCATAATACCTTTATAATTTTGTTATATTTTTATTTTGACTTGTAAAAAATTGACAGCTCAACATCTGTGAGAGTGCCTTTTTCTTCTCAGCACTGTGGCCCAAAGATCCTGGACCAAATAAATATTCTTGGTGGACTGGGCTTTGTTCACCGTAGCTAAAAGACTGTTTAAGAATCAAGTGGTACACAAAAACAAGCTCCCTACAATACAAATAATTGACAAACAAAAATATCTGTATTGAATGACATTTTAACAGCAAAGGAATGCACAACAAATGAAATACAATGTAAGAAAAAAGTTAGGGATCCTCGAATTAGTGAGGTGCATTTTATTAATTTCCCTTTGTTATGATTACAATGCTCACTAAGACATGATACAAGGTTCAACTAAGTTCAAAAATTACAGACTTTGATAGCTATTCAAGCTTCCAAGACTTGTAAAGTTTGAATTTGTTGAATCCGAGCATGTGCTATAGTGGCTGTCTCTGGGATACCGGGAGCGGTTCCTCTGTTTTCTTTTAATTTTACAGAGCTCTTCTTATAGTTCTATACTCTTTCTGATAATCAGAAAATGGCCATGAATGCCTGAATAATCTAATCAAAAAATGAATCTCTATCCCAAATCCGAATCCTCTTTTCAGCATGGACCCCCTCCTCCTTTTATAGCACAATTCGAGCTCCGGGGTACTAGTGATTTCTCCCTTTTGCTCCTTAGAGTTCGTGCCGTGCCAGTTTGCTCTGGGTTATGTCGTTTCCTTTTTTCTCATAGCTTCTTACTTTTGGTGCGACCAAACGAAAGTCCCTTAGCTGGTTTTCTATTTCCGGACTTCTCCGTTAGCTGATCTTCAGCTATTTGGCTTTTTCTTTCACCTCTCCAGCTTTTTTAGTTGTACTCTTCCTTGTCATTTCCTCCAAATGGTTGGAATCATGACTCCTGCGTTTTTGCTTCGTGCTCTCTGGTCCCACTGCATGTCTGGAGCATGAGACCCGCATGCTCTTTGTCTTTTATCCCTCTTTGAATTTGCTTCAATCTTACTTCGCGCGCCCCAAGGATTCCCGGATTCTGGTGACTTCTGGGGCGCCGGCCCAGTCTTTTTTTACTGGGCTTTTTTTGGTTTATTGGTCCTGGAGGGTTTTGGGCCTTTCTCTTGCTTTTTGTTCTTCCATGGGTCTCTGGATCCTTTGTGCTTCTTGCCCTTTCCTCCTTTCTTTTCCCTTTTCTTCATTGTGTGAGCCCAGCCCTCCTTTTTCTCTTATTTTTTTCTTATCTTTATTATTTATTTATTTTTGTGTGAAATGAGCCCAACGTTTTTATTTCTTTGGGCCTTAGTCTATGACCAATTTTTTTGAACCTCAACAACATCTTTGAAAATATTGTGATGACAATAAGATGTTTTAACTTTTTCACTAAAAAAAAAAAAAATGTTATGTCCACGATATTTTCATAATAAATCATAAGTAGTAGGTTGTTACAGGTTGTTATTGGTGGACAAAAAAGTAATTTCATTAGTAAGTTTAAATTAGAACCAAAAACAAATTACTGCTTATAATTTGTTATGAAAGTATTGTAAAAAATATTGTGAATGTACACATCTTTTTTCACATTACCTTTATTTTTAGTTGTGGTTGGTTTTAGTATGATATTTTATTATTTCATTTCAAATTATAAGGAATTAACATCTAAAAAATTGTGAAAATATTGTGCCAATTTATTGTGTTAATATTTTATTATAATGTAAAACAGTGTGAATTGGACAAACCAAAAATAATATAGCAAATCTGTTGCAGCGTTACGCATTCACAAAAAAAAAAAAAAAGGCCTGCTAAATAGTGAAAATTGAATAAGTCAAAACTACTATAACAAAACTATGATAGCTTTTCCCGTTTACTCTTTTTATATATAGATTACTAAATTTGACTAAACCAACCAAAAAAAAAAAGTCTATGAATACAACAAAATATTACAACATTTTCACAATACCTCTATTTTCAACCATGACGGATCCCTGTCTTATATTTTATTATCTTATTTTGACCTATAACCTACACCTCAATAGTTGTGAATATATTGTAATAACAACAAAATGTCATGACATTTTTAGTTGTGCTAGATCTTGGTATGATATTTTATTATTTTATTTTATTTTATTTTAACCCATAAGGAATTGATGCATGCTTCACAATATTTTCACAATATCTATATGTATACATTGTACTTACAATGTAAATTTATATTGTAGACACAAAAAAAATTGGCAAATTTTGTACACATTTACAAAATTTGTACAATATTTACCCTTTTTTGTGCAAATGTGTATAATATTAATCACTTTTGTGTATTTTCAATGTAAGCCTGCATTGCAAGTACAAAGTAAACATATAAAAATCATTAAAAAAAACAAAAAACAAAAACAAAAACAAAGCTCAAACCAACTGGCATACTTGAAGGGAAAAAAAGAAAAAGAAAAGAAAAGAAAAAGTGCACCTCACTAAAAGAAAAAAAAAAAAAAAAACACACACACACACACACAAACAGATTACTGGGGAAAAAAAAAAAACTTTAGGCACTATAGAAATTAATGTTAAAATGTTGTGGACTTAGCATTTTTTTTATATGATCTATAAGAAACTGAGATCTCAACAATTGTGAAAATATTGTGATAACAATAAGTGTTGTAACATTTTCTCAAAATATTTAGTTTTAGTTGTGGTTGTTCACACTCTCATATTTTATTATTTTATTTTGACTTGTAAGAAATTGCCACGTCAATAATTGTGAAAATATTGTGAAATTTATTATGTTAGTATAACAATATATATATATATATATATATATATATATATATATATATATCAGCTTACATAAATATTTTAAAGAAAAAAAACACAAACAGATTATTGGAGGAAGAAAAAAAAAAAACTTTAGGCACTGTAACTACAATGCAGTAGCTCACGAAACCAAAATCATTATAGCTACAGTGATAACATTTTCTCAAACCATTTATTTTTAGTTGTAGTTGGTCACACTCTCATATTTTATTATTTTATTTCGACTTGTAAGAAATTGACACATCAATAATTGTGAAAATATTGTGTCAGTATAATAATATATATACCAGCTTACATAAATATTTAAAAGAAAAAAAAAAACGTTAGGACTGTAGCTACAGTGCAGTGGCTCACGAAACCAAAATTACTGTAGCTACAGTGATTTTATATTCAGCCAAAACGCAACTCCACAAACTGACAAAATAGAGGGACTTCCCAAAATTGAACTATATATGAACAGTATTTTAACTGAATGCATAGTTTATATATAAGAAATGCTGTTTTTTTAATATTTTCACAATAAATTTTAAGTGGTAGGTTGTTATTGGTTATTATGAATGTGCAAAAATGTAACTTAAATTGTGGATTCAATTAGAACCAATAACAATTTACCACATGTGATTTAGTGTGAAAATGTTGTGGACGTAGCACATTTTTTTTTTTGAAAAAAATTTAAAAAATAGGTAATGATAAATTAATGAATAATAATAAATAAATAAAAACTAAGAACTCACTATACTGTTATCTCAGGTGTTTCAAGAGATCCATTGAAAAAAAAGACCACCCACAATTTTAAAAATTTGACCCGTTGAGAGATTTAGAAAATATGGTTGGGAATAAAGAAAGATTAAAAAAAGAATAAAAGAACAACAAAGAAATAATGTAAAAATAATATTTAAATAAAATAGGAAAATAATAAAGGATTCGTTAGAAAGTGTAATTTTTATGTTTTAGAATCAAAACTGAAATATTATTAATAAAAAAAGCGAAATCCGCCTGAACTATATTAAGGATATTTTATTTTTTAAAATCAAAACTGAAATATTATTAATCAACCTTTCAAAGAAATATTATTAATCAAAAAGCGAAATCCGCCTGAACTATATTATTATGGATATGTGGTGGAGAGTCTTTCATACGCACAACCTAATCTAAAACATTCCTAATATGCTAGGCTGTGAGCGACCGTAAAAAGTGTATTTAGAAAATATAATTGGGAATAAACAAAGAAAGATTAAAGAAATAATAAAAGAAGAATGTAGAAATAATATTTATATGCGATAGGAATTTATAGGGAGTGAAAGTGTATTTGTACCGTCCACTCTCGTTACAAAAATTTGAAGTAGCTGATGCTCGTATCTCGTCGTCTGATTCTCCCTCTCTCTTTTCCCATGGGTGGTGGTGGTGCTAGTTTTGTCGCGATCTGGCGGTGCCGGTAGATGTGGCGGATTGGGAGCCTGAAAGTTGAATTTTGTACGTTTATGTTGATATTTTCGCTGTGGGTGCGGCGGTTTCTATTTTTATTTTTAGTTTGATTTGTGTGGTGGATGCGGTCCGGTTTGACAGTGCTGGGATTTATAGTTTTTCTGATCTAATTGGGTTTTGTGAATAGCATGGTTTGTTGAAGGATGGTACTAGGTAGTGAGAAGTCCCCCTGGAATAAAAAATGATGATATCGACAATGAATAGTAGTTTTATTATGCAAAGGTCAAGTCTTGTTGTTTACAATTACAATCACACCAAACCCATTTCACTTCTCCCATTCAAATTCCAATTCCACCATTCTCTCTCTCATTCTCATGCTAAAAGCAAAAGCGAAAGGACCCTATTAAATCTCCACCACCGAAACCCTAATAGTAATAGCAAGAAGATGGTGGTCCAGTGCGCTTTATCATCATCAGTATCAGAGGCAGTTAAAAAGGCGCTGATCCAATCGTCTTCTCTCACGTGGAAGTCGGCAATCCTGAGCAACATGTTGATCTTTGTATTGGGTTTGCCAATTCTGCTTTCTGGCCTCTCTCTCTCAGGGATTGCCTCTGCTTTTCTTTTGGGCACTCTCACATGGCGAGCTTTTGGTCCCTCTGCTTTCCTTCTCGTTGCCACTTACTTCATCATTGTAAGCAAACCCCATTTCAATTCTTGCTTTTTTTCTTCTCTAATTTTGTGAAAACTACACCCCCCAAAAATTTTTTTTTTTTTTAATTTAGGAGCATGTTGGGAAATTGGATGTGTGTAGTAGTATTGTTGACTTTAGATTGGTAAAATGTATTGCACCTAGGGAATTGGACCTAAGTTTTAGAGTTGTACTTTTTGCTGCTTCTTCTTCTTATAATGGAATTATGTGTTATATATGTTGTAGGGGACAGCAGTGACGAAAGTGAAAATGGCACAAAAGGAGGCACAAGGGGTTGCTGAGAAGAGAAAGGGAAGAAGAGGACCAGGCAGTGTTATTGGTTCCAGTGCTGCTGGTTGCATCTGTGCATTTCTTTCAATTTTTCAAGTTGGGGGACCTGCTTTTTCTCAGCTTTGGAAACTCGGCTTTGTTGCCAGTTTTTGTACTAAGTTGAGTGATACTGTCTCAAGTGAGATAGGGAAGGCATATGGTAAAACAACGTAAGTAAGAAGTAATAATGCTTCTTTAGTTTAATTTTATTATTACATTTTCCAATTCACTCACTAATGAATGAAATGTTAGCTAATGGTGGAAATCTAAAGCCTGTTTATCTTTCCTATATGCAATTTAGGGTCAGTATTGTTGCTCAATGCTAAGAATACTTTCATTAAGTTCTTAAATTTAATTTTCAATCAATCAAATGGCAATTCAGCCCAAAAAAAAAGAAAGAATCAAATGGCAGAATCAAAATTGTGAAGTATGATAAGTGAAATACTATCTGCAGAATCACCAATTTGTTTTCCTTTTCTTCACTCCTCTCATTGGTACTATTTGCACAACCTCTGAACACATTATCTCTCTTTTTTCCTTCTTCCTTACGACTCTAAATTAAGTGCTTTTGCTTACCTATCAAAACATTAAAATCAAACATATTTCTCTACCAAATCAACATATAATAACTCATCAAATCACCCTTTAATTCCTAAATACAACCACTTTCCAAAATATTTTAGGGTTAAAACAGTTTTCTATTTGGGTTTTTATTTTATTAGTTATGGTCAATTTTATAGACAGCGGCAAATCTGTAATTTCTGCCATTCCTGTGAATTATGGGTAATTTGATACTTTATTTGAGTCTAGAATTATCTAGAAAATTCTAAGTATCTTAGGTTTATTATCTTTGGGTCCAAGTTAGTATTTTATTAGGTTTTAGATTACTAGTCATAGTAGCCCTATTACTACTACCAAGAGTCCTAATACTGCTAGGATAAGGAAGTCTTTAGATATATTTATGCTTATCAAAGGAGAAGTGTTGATTAATAAAATTATTGAGTGTTTTACTGATCAAAAAAATAAAATTATTGAGTGTTTTGAGCGTTGGGGCATGTTGACCTTTGTGTGATGTTTTCTCTCTTTCTCTTCTCTCTTTTCCTCTCCTTTTCTTTCTTTATGGTACTGTTCACTCAGGATACAGCCCATGAACACCAAAAAAATCTCTCATTTTCTTCTTCCTTACAATCCTAAATCAAGCCCTTTCTTTTACCTATCAAAGCCTTAAATCCTCACATACTTTCTACTACCAAATAGTCATCAAACCGCCTTTTAATTCCTAATAAAACCCTACGTTTCTTCAACAACTTTAAATCTAAAATCCAAAATTCTTCTTAAACCTAAACCCGCCACAACCACACGAAGACAAACTCCCCAATTTGTCCTACATCAACTTTCCTTCCTTATTACATTTACCAATGTAATTTGCTATAATGGACAAGCAGAGTTGAGGCTTTTGCGTTGATGGCAATGATCTAAAATGTTTCTCAAACCTCAGTGGACATGAATTATGTCATAGAAAGTTAAAAAGTTGAGGCATTAGTAGCCTTGATAAGCCAGTGGGCTAGAGCTGAAATGGTACTTCCATAAGAATGGCTGAAGGGTGAGGTCATTTTTTTTTTTTTTTGATAAGTAAGAATGTTATATATACGAATGTCTACTCTATGCATGAAAAACATAGAGCAAACCTAGAAAATACAAGAAGAAGAAAACTGAAAAAACAAAAAAAAAACCAAACAACAGATAAATTATAAAAGAGAAAGAGAGCTAAGAAAAGAGGGGAGAGAGTCACTAGTCGTGAGTCCCCAAGCCCGAGACCAATCAAAAAGAGTCCCACTAAAAGAGGCAATCATCTGAACACCGGAACTATCCAAATCTTCAAAAGTCCTCCGATTCCGTTCCTTCCAAATACACCATAGGATACACAGCGGAACTAAGTTCCAAATCTGAGACGAATGTTTCCCCAACCAATTCCACCAGCCAAAAAGCAAATCTGAGATCGATCTAGGCATAACCCAAGACAAACCAAAAGTTATTAAGACAAAGCTCCACAGCCGATAAGCCATCTCACAATGAAGAAGTAAGTGGTCTACCGTCTCTCCACAATGCCGGCACATAATGCACCAGTCTACAAAATCCAATCCCCTCAATCTTCTCAAGTTATCACCCGTTAGGATCTTATTCCAAGCTGCACACCAAACAAAAAAAGAAACTCGCCTAGGGGCCTTTGCTTTCCATATTCCTTTCCAAGGAAAGACAATTGAGGGAGAATCTCGCAATTTGTTATAATACGACCGAATGTCAAACTCCCCATTAGGCTTCAACTTCCATCTCATCCGGTCTCTAACATCCATTGGAGGAATATTAGCTCCCAATATACGAAGAAAATGCAGCCCTTCATCCATCTCCCAATCATTAAATTCTCGAATAAAACGAACATTCCAAAATCTTCTATCCTCCGCCCCCTGCCTTGACAAAGAAGCTTCTACAGATGCCTCCTTATCAATAACAATACCATACAGCCTTGGGAAAGCCACTTGGAAAGGATGATCCCCATACCACCCATCCTTTCATGGGTCCTACATGATGACATTTCTGGTTCTTATTGGTTTTTGTGACACCCTTATTACTATATGTAGCCCCAAGGCTAAGGGCATGTTTGGTACATTGAATGAGGATTACGATAGGAATGATAATCTTTATTACTAGGAACTAGGAATAAAATGTGTTGTAATGGAATAACTAAACCTATTCATAACTAAACCATCATTTTTCTTCTTTTTTGGATTTTCTTGATTTTTGTAATGTTCGTTTTTGATTTGTTCACCCCTGTATACTCCCTGTGTACTTGGGTGTTCCTCTCTTTTTGATATCAATGAATCTTATTACTTATCAAAAAAAAGTTTGGTTATGAGTTGTAACATTAAAATAAAACTTATAATTTATTTAAGAAATATCTTACTCATACAATTATATTTTCTTAAAAATGATTTCTTTTAAATTTGATAGAGATGAGTTATTTTTTTAATGATTTTTTATTTTTAAAATTGTTATGTGTATATGGAAAGTTTGTTTATTTGGAAATATATTAATTTTAAAAATTATTAATCCTACCAAGGAATAGCTATTGCAACCCATTTAGAGAGGAATAATTATTCCTCATTTTAAAGAATACTATTCATAAGTAATGACTATTTCCTGTAACAAAAACATAACAAAACTAAAGAATAGTTAAACCATAGGAATGACTATTACATTATAGTGCCTATTATAGTCTATCAAACATGCCCTAATATGATTGCCTAAGAACACTTGATGTTGAAGAGAGAATTAGAGTCTCATAGTAGTATAGGATAGAGAAACTGCTATTCCAAGCAATTGTACTTTCTCTTGAGATTGCAATGAATTTAGGAACCATTGTGCATTCTAACACTGGAGCGAAGTGGCAGATTACGTGGAAGCCACAAGCATGGTGGCATGAGGAGTGTCCAAAGAAGCCTTAATCCAATCCAATTAGATTCATAAGCCCAACCAAGTTGATTTTCAAGCCCTATGAATAAGGCCATTATTTTGAACGAATTTCCTAACAATTCAAAAGATATATGAAGAATAATAATAAGTCATTTTCTCTAAGAAGTCAAAGAGCATTTATTTTGGGTTTCCTAGGAAATATTAAGCCTTTAGCGGACAAGTTGTTTATTTTGTTTCTAGTTTCTATGCTGTTCTTTTTTTTTTTTGATAAGTCTATGCTGTTCTAAGCATTGTATAAGTCATTTGGCTAAAATGAATAAATCATATTAGAGAGTGTTTTCAGAAAATCTGCCTTTGTGCTTTCAGAAGATAAATTTCTTCTAAATTAACTCTTGTCCTTTGGGTGATGAAGTCAGTTTCTGTATCTCTTTGGGTGGTGATATTTTGTATCCCATTGAGTGGTGAGCCAATTCAATTTTGCATTCTTAGTTAAATTCCTTTGGGTGGTGATATTTGTTTCCCTTTTGGGTTTGCTTTGGGAGTGAACTTATCTATCCTTTTAATACTTGAGTGTTTACTTATTCCATATAAACCAAAAAAAATATAAAAAATATACATCTAGTCATCCTTCATTCATCATATCGGATAAGTTTGATTTACCCCAAACCCTTACGGTATCACATTCAATTGGCAGTAAGTTCGACGGTATTCACTGGCATCAGGAAACTGTAAAATGATCATTAATAATGTATAGAACTTTAGATGATCATCAATAATGTATAGAAATGAGGAAGTAGGAAGCATTGGCCACACTATTGGAAATGAGTAAAGAAAAAGTCCTTGTATGTTTGTCATTTCGAATAAGATATAATAATCCCATGATAATGTTAGAAGCGCAACTCTAAACTGTAATTGTGAATTTATACATATGAAAGTAGGAATCTTTCCTACTTATCAAAAAAAAAGAAAAGAAAAAGAAAGTAGGAATCTTTTCAGATGAAATTGTTTTGGTCTAATAGAGGGCAACATGAATGGAAGAAAGAGGAATACCCAAATCTGAAGTTTGCTTCCATATAAGCAAGTTAGCTCATTCACTTATGACTTGTAGTTATTTGTTTTATCTGTGTTTGGGATTCATTCATTGAGTGATGTCTTTGTTTGGGAATTGGAATGCGACTATATGGAGAGAGGAATAGTTGTACATTTAATTGTGTGGAGCCATATGTTATTTAAGATAAAATCAACGTATTTGAAATTGTTGTTTGAGTAGTCATGCACCATTGGAACAAATGACATGCATTCTATCATAGATTTTATTGATTTCCTCTCTTTTTGTATGTAAATATTTGCTTATAAATTACAAATTACCCCATATGGTCAACCCCTCTAGCAATTTAGTCCACAAATATTTGAATGCTACATTTGACCCTGAACCCCTCAGCTTTGGACAAAAATGAAAATTTCAGGACTCTGTACAAATTAATAGATTTTGCATAATGTGGATTAAACCTGAGGGAGGAAGTGTGTGGGGACACGAAGGAAGAGTCTGAGCGCAAGCCTTTTCTGGAAACATTTTCTGTTTTTTAAAAGACACTTTCTGCTCAAAAGGCTCTTTTTTTTTTTTTTTTTTTTTTTTTTTCTTTTTTGGTTGACCAAACTTTACTTTTCTGTTGGCTTTTGTTTTCTGATGTATTTAACACCATAAAGTGCAGAAAACATTTTCCAAAAAATGTTTACCACCGAAACTACGGGGAATGTAATTATTATAGGTTTTAACCACAGGGAGTAATTTGTAATTTTTCCTATAACTTTGGAGAATCTTGTGTACATATGCTGTTTACTGATGAGGTATCTCCTGTGTGTGTGTTTGTGTGTGAGGAATCCCTATTATATTTGCCTATATTGGTAACTATTATGTTAAAAGTGTACTTTATGTTCACATGTCTAGCTTTAGTCTACCAGTCTACCAATTTCATTGCATTTTCCTCAATGCATTTTCGTTTCTTAATCACATCTACTGTCAATAATAATGAATTCTATTAGAGAGGGAGATTCTCTTCTTTAGTGTCCTCTATTGCATGCCCTAGATAACCCTAGAGAAAATGATCTATTTAGCAGAATATGAGAGATGTACAACTAAGACGAAAAACAATCAAAGAAATTTCAAGAATACTTAAAATATTGGCTTAATAAAAATAGAAATAAGGGGTTCATGGTTAACGATTATAAGGGGTTCATGATCTATTTAGCATAACCCTAGGTATCTCCTCTCTCTCTCTCTCTCAAAAACTTCCCACATCTATTTACTCTACATTTATTTTTGAGAAGTACTACGTCCACAACATTTTCACAACAAATCATAGGTGATTAGTTGTTATTGATTCTAATATGAACCTACTACTAAAATTACTTTTTTCCCCACCAATAACAACCCATAACAACCTACTACTTAGAGTTTGTTGTGAAAGTGTTATGAAAATGTTTTAGACATAGCATTTCTATCTATTTTTAAATAGGTTTTTTTTTTGGATATCCACATGCATCACATGTGTCAACATCTGATAGTTATATTGATAATAACTATAATAATGATGATAATAACCTACTGCTGGCACCTTTGGATTATTAATGCTAATTTTTTCCAAGATAGTATTAATGAACTAAGATTTGAGGTTTATTGACTACTAGTGTGCTTATATCCCATGAAGTTTGTAGCTTCATGCAGTGTGAATGTGTAACTTAATACCAAATCAACATTGTTTGAATTGGTTTCTGGTAATTTTGTGTTCAGCATATGGGGCCTTGCTTAAAGCATGACATGCATTTTCCAAAATCAACATTTATTTTTGGGATGTTTTGCCCCTTGCATGTATTTTAATATTTACTTCTCAATATTTGTTTTTAATCATTTAAATCGGTGCTTCTGAGCAGGTATCTAGTTACGACATTTAAGATAGTCCCAAGGGGAACTGAAGGGGCTGTGAGTGTCGAGGGAACCATTGCTGGACTTTTAGCATCAATTCTTCTTTCCTTTGTTGGTTGTGTCATGCGTGAGGTACTCTACACCGTCTTCCCACTATTATTGAATGCTTGTTCCTTTTTTTTGGGTCAAAATTTGTTCTGGATCTATTTCTTATTTATATTAAAAACTTATTTTCATTTTTGTCTCCCCCCCCCCCCCCCCCACCACTTCCAAAAAAAAATCTGAAGATTGCAGTCATGATTCTTTCAACAGAAATTTCTGCCCCTCATAAGTCCGCTGATATTCCACCTACGAATATATGCATAAAAGAAATGGAAAGAAAAGTTGATTCATTGAAAACTCGCTTCTATAAAATGTGACTGCTAAGAAATAAGAATCAGCAAATGCATTAAGCTTTTGGATATCCATGATAAGATAATGTTGGAATTTATTGGATAGGGTCATTATTTGATTTTGGCATGTCCTGGACATGGATAATGTATGATCTTTGTATTTGGCACCCTTGTAATTACTTTTGTTGAAATTACTATGTAGAATGACTTAACCAGATTATATCTCGACTTAATAATTAAACTTATATAGTTTGAGATATTTTAATTTATTTTCTTTTTTTGTGTATTTTTCTGGTGAAACAGATAAGTGCACCTGAAGCAATTATATGCATAATAGCTTCCCAGGTTGCTAATGTTGGTGAGAGCATAATAGGTGCTGCACTTCAAGAGAAGGAAGGATTTCAATGGGTATGCAATTCATATCCCAATAATTCTGCAAAACTTTTGAGTCCTATTACTTGAATATAGTCTGATCAGTCGGTAGTAGAAATTTTTTGGGTTTTATCGGATTACAAATGTTAGGTTATGGCATTGGTAAATAGATCATTAGTCATCTTGAACTTTGAATTATTTTGATCATGTAGGCAACTTCTTGTTCCAATCTTGGCCCTTAACCAAAATTTAACACAAATAACATCAGAAATTAAACAAAAAAAAAGAACCATGTATAAGCCCAAACAGCCCACAAATTTAATAAGACCTTCACAAAAATTAATTAAAAAAATTGATACCCACAGATCAGCCCATTGACAAAAAAAATTAGAAAAAAGAAGAGACCAAGATAGTCTTTTAGACTAGAAAAAGAGAGTCTGAGAGTCGAACTATATCTGTTACCAGATCTGCCCCAACAGTTCTAAGTCAGATTTTTGTTGTTCCCCTTGTCCTACGTCAGAGAGAGAGAGAGAGAGAGAGTGGCGAAGAGCTCCGATGCTGACAAACCACAATTGTGCTGCCACCAGCCACTCCTCGGTCCTTGCCTTGCCAGATCTGTGATTCTATCTCACAAGTATTTCTCTCTCTTTGAAGCCTATTCCTAATTTTCTTTGACTGTGATATGATTTTCTGTTGAGTGTATCTGTGTGTTTTGCTCCGAGATGTGAGAAGTAAGATGTGGCAATAGTAAAGTGTGGCAGACTATTTCTATGACTTTTGTATTTTGGAGACAATGAGTTCTAGAATAAAGTAGTTAAAAAGAGTTATGTAATAGAGACTTTTAGAGAGGACAAACTCGGGTGTGGGGATGTGGCTAAATGGGCTACAGTGCGGTGGAAAAATGCAGTGTGTTAGAAATGATTAGTGTTGGTAGTGGGGTAACAGTGTGTGTTGTGGGGACAGCGGGTGAGTGATAGAGTGAGTGAGTGTAGACCATGTGCTTGAATAATTTATATAGTGTATACTAACTATTTCTAATTAATACAGTATTCTAACTATATTTTAGATAGAAACAAAGACATAATAAATTATAAAAATGTCGCACAAATTTAACCAAATAAAATTGTTAAACTCGCCCACATTGCCAACTGCTAACTCATAATGCTATAACAGTATAACTAATAATCTGAAAACTAAATATATCTATAAATTGAGAACTATTAAATTAATTAATAATTAATGTATCACGCATATCACCCACAATTTATTTTTATTTTTTTCTTTCTTCTGAAAATTCAAATCTGTTGGCTAACGGCATCGTTAAGCGAGATACACGGGATATGGGGGAGTTGGGAAGGAAAAAAGTACTAGTTTTGGGGCAAAACCTCCGCTTGTCAATCATGAGGCAGATTTGAATGGTATCACTGCTAGGGTAGTTTTAAATGTCCACATGAAAATAGCACGTGGTCCTCAATGGCAATGGGAGGTGCAATGGGCCAACATTAATGAAGAGGGCCAATCTGTTTTTATTTGGCCCAAACCAAACTTTTATGGAAGCCTCGTAGGTCCCATTTTAAGACTAAACATCAAAACTCAATCCTCCCTTCCAACCAAAAATTACAACCCAACTCCCCACATCTACCTCACTTTACCCCGAAGCCCATCACACAAAAGCCCAATCTCTCCCTACCTGGAACCTATTCTTCTTCACAGCCATCAACTTCAAATCCACAAGCCCAACCCATCAAGCCCAATCACCTCCCACACACCAATACTACCAAAATCAAGTCAATACAAACATCAAACACAAAATCACAAGCCCAAATTCATCATTACCAAAGCAGCCACCATCAATCAACCTATCAAACATTTTGTTAATGAGTTCGAATTTGGTAAGGACAGGGTGTAAAACCCATGTTTTACACATCCAATAATAGATTGCCACGTCAGCCTTTTACTTAATGAGAATTACATCCTGTCACATCTAATAACATCTCAATTAACTCCCACTTTCATCAATGTCTTTAATTTCTGAACAAACATAAACCCAAATCTCATCCTTTCCTATCCCAAAAAAAAAAAAAAAAAAAATCTGAAATCTCGTTGTTTTAGCAGGTTTGCTCAAGTTTTAATTTTTCTTGATTTCTTCTTTTTCCCAAAATGGATTTCGAGATTTCTCAATCATTCCGGCGACTATCAATAAAAGACAAGATTCTATGTTTCTATGTTGACTATGGAACAAAAAACAAAATTCTATGTTACTGTGCAAAACCCATACAGTCAAGATATCCAAGCATAGCAAATCACCTAGTAAAACCCAATAACAAAATATAGCAAAACAAACCTTGAAGTCACATATTCCACTTTCAAGGTTTCAATAGTGACTCCGATGAATTGATGTGGCAGAGGTCAGGCGAGGTAATGCGGCGGTAAACGGAGGTTCAGCTAGGTTTGTGGCAAGCGAGTGAGGAGCTGAGGAGGGAGATGAGATTTTAGGGACTCTTTTTCACATCTGGTCTGAAAACGTGAAATAGGGTTTTTTTAAAGATGTTATTAGGTATATTAGGATGTATTGATTTTACAATGAGTCTTAAGTAAAAGGCTGATGTGGCATGATCTTATTGGCTGGTGTAAGGTTTACACCCCGTCCTCAAAACCAACGACATACTGATATAGACCAGTTAACATTTCTGCAATCTCCCCAAATCCAACCAACGATCCTTTCTTCTCCTCCACTTCCTAAATGGGCTAAAGGAGATTGTCCCACTAGCGCGATGATATGATGGGGGCTGTCTCTCGTCCTTTTGCAGTTGAGAGTCACTGCTATCTTGAGACTGAGACCCAGATAGTGGTGAGTGAGGAAGCTTCATCTCTTTGTGTTGCTGTTGCGGATTCAGGGACTACTCTTTCCGAAGCTTGGTCTGACGATCTTGAGCTCGTTCCTCTTGCCCAAACCAACAAGGAGCTTCAGCCCTCAAATAGGCAGGTTTTTTTTTTTTTTTTTTTTTGGATGGCTTGGATGGGTGGTCTTGGGGCAACTCTAGAGATTGGGTTTTTGAATTGAGAGATGGAAGACAAGTGGTGATTCCACTTTCCCTTTATTGATCTCTAGAGAGTCTCACATAGTTTTCGGGCTCAGATGATGAGTTAGATAGTGTAAGCAGGCAAGGAAAGGAGCTTTTGCTCAGGGAGGAGGGGGGGCTTCCTTTGAATTGGGCTGATGATTGTGAGTGCGATGTAGCCTGGGATGCTTTATCTACTGATGTGGATGAGGAGCCCATGTTTGTAGCGCCTTTAACAACAGCAAGCCCAACAGCGGCAACGACATCTCCAGTGAAGAATGTTGAAGATGAGGCAAAAAAACAGTACTCAGTTGCTTTGGGTTACTGCAAAAATCAAGCCGTTAAGAAATCTGGGGGCACTTCCTTGGAGAATCTTAAGGTATAGGTTGGATTATTTCTATCTCTAGAGGTTAGGAAAAAATAGCAACTGGTTGAAGAAAGTGCCCAGAAGAAATTGACAAAGATGGGCATGAAAGGGAAGCGGGAGTTGAAGAATATGTGAATTCTTGGTATCATGAGAATGGATCAACCAAGACAAGGAGTGTCAGTAGGGATAGGGACCTAGTGGTGCATCAATTAATCTTAGAATTATTTCATGGAATGTGAGGGGACTGAATGATAATGAGCAGCGGCTTCGGGTCAGAAATATCATTAAGACATGGAAGGCAGATATTGTTTGTTTGCAGGAAACAAAAATGGAATTAATCACAAGAAGGGTGATACGTAGTATATGGGGTTGCCAACATTTTGATTGGGTTTTCTTAGGGTCGATTGGTTCCTTTGGAGGTATTTTGGTGTTGTGGGATAGAAGGGTAGTGGAAAAATGGAGGAGGCAGTAGGTCTCTTCTCTGTTTCTTGTCGGTTCAAGAATGTTGCCGACAACTTTGAGAGGGCTCTTTCTGGCGCCTATGGCCCTAATGTTGATAGAAATAGACAACTTTTGTGGGATGAGTTGGCTGGGATTAGAATTTGGTGGAATGTGCCTTGGTGTGTGTGAGGTGATTTTAATGTGGTGAGGTTCCCGTCAGAGTGCCTTGGTGCAGAATCATTTACCCCTGCTATGCATAAGTTTTCTGACTTTATAGCAGATCATGGTTTACTAGATCTTCCTTTGGAAGGGGGTGCTTTCACATGGTCTAATTCTCGTGTTGTGGCATCGAGATCTAGGATTGATAGGTTCCTTTTGTTGCCTGATTAGGAGGATAAGTTCCCCTCTGTTCAGCGTAGAATGGCTAGACTGGTCTAGAATCATTTTCCAATTCTGTTGGAAGGGGGGAATTTTCAAAGGGTAAAAAACCATTAAGATTTGAGAATATGTAGTTGAAGGTAGAAGGTTTTGTTGAGAAAGTGCATGCTTGGTAGGACTCCTATAATTTTCAGGGATCTCCCGGAACTATAGAATTGCTAAAAAACTGATAGCTTTGAAGGTTGATTTGAAAAATGGAATGAGGAAGATTTTGGTCATATGTAAGAGAAGAAAAAAAAGGTTATGGATGAGTCTTAGTGATTTGGACTCTCTCTGGCGGAAACTCCTCCCTTGTCTGATGTTGAGAATTTGGAAAAGGAACATCTCACAAGTGAGTTGAAAAAGACAACTCTTTTGGAGGAAATCTGTTGGTGGCAAAAATCTCGAATTCTCTATCTTAAAGAGGGTGATAGAAATACAAAATTCATCAAATGTTGAATGACTTGGAATTCTATAGATTATCTGAGGAGGATGCAGCCTGGTTGGATAAACCTTTTAATGAGGATAAGGTGCTTGGAGTGATTCAAGGATTTAATGGTGATAAGGCTCCAGGTCCAGATGGTTTCTCTATGGCCTTCTTTCAGTCTTGCTGGCATATTCTAAAACCAGAAATTATGGAGTTGTTTCAAAACTTCCATGACCAAGCAATTTTCGAGAAGAGTCTTAATGCTTCTTTCCTTGCTCTCATTCCAAAAAAAGTGGATGCTACGGAGGTAATGGATTTTTGTCCTTATTAGTCTGGTGGGTGGAATTTATAAAGTCATTTCTAAGGTCTTGGCTAATTGGCTTAGAAAAGTGATGCATGGTATTATTTCATAGTTTCAAAATGCCTTTATAGTTTGCAGATTCTGGATTCAGTATTAATTGCAAATGAATGTTTAGATAGTAGATTGAAAGTAGGGATTCCAGGAGTTTAATGTAAGTTGGATGTGGAAAAAGCTTTTGATCACATATCTTGGGATTTTCTTATGTACATGCTTCAAAGGTGTGGGTTTTCAAAAAGATGGAGGAAGCGGATTTGGTTTTGTATTTCTATGGTATGTTTTTCCATTCTAATAAATGGCAGCCTCAATGATTTTTTTGGGAGTTCTAGTGGTCTTTGTCAAGGTGACTCTTTCTCTGATGTTATTTGTCATTGTGATGGAGGCATTGAGTCGTTTGTTGGTTGTAGCAGTAAATGAAGGGCTTCTATTGGGCTTCTTAGTAAGTATAACAGCTGATAGGCCTTTAATAGTGTCTCATCTTTTATTTGTGGATGATACCTTAATTTTTGTTGATGCCAACTTGTGTTAAGTAGAAAAATTGAGGGATATTCTCTTGCAATTTGAGTTGGTTTCAGGCCTGAAGATTAATTTGGGGAAAATTTGAGTTGGTACCTGTGGGGAAAGTGAGCAACATGGGGGATTTAGTGACTGTGTTGGGATGTAGACAGTCTACGCTTCCACAGAAATATATATATATATTTTTTGATAAGTAATAAGTTTATTGATATCAAAAAAGGGGGAGCACCCTAGTACACAGGGAGTGTACAAGGGGGCAAACAATCAAGAACAATAATTACAAGAATCTAGAAAATCAAGAAAAGATAAAAATGATTGGTTCCGCAATGTAGCCAACCAATCCATTAAAGTTCTAAAGAAAAATAGCTTCAAATCTGATCTTGATCTCTCCTTATCTTCAAAGCACCTACTATTTTTCTCTCCAAAGACACCACAATAAGTAGTGGGGAACAATCAACCATATATATCCATTTCGATGACAACCAAATCTGCCTTGCCAACATGCTAAAAGCCCCACTACAGATTGTGGCATAACCCAGCTCACTACAAACAATCCGAACACCATAGCCCACATATCCATTGCAACCGGACAATGAAGAAAAAGATGATCAACCGATTCACCATTACACTTGCACATGTAGCACCAATCCAATATCCAAACCTTCATTTTTCGTAAATTTTCAATCGTTAAGCACTTCCCCAAAGCAGCAGTCCAAACAAAGAAAGCTACTCGAGAAGGAATTTTCTGTTTCCAAATACTTTTTCACGGAAATATTTGGGTCTTCTCTTGGGTGCTAAATCAATGGAAAGGATGATTTGGAATCCTGATTCTTGAGAAGTTGGAAAGAAGATTAGTGGGTTGGAAATGCCTTTATTTATCCAAGGGAAGGAAGCTCACTCTCATTAAAAGCACACACTCAAGTTTGCTGACTTATTTTGTCTCTCTTCCGGCAAGCATAAAAATATTGCTTTTTGGAAGGCTGTGCCACACTGCATTATGTGGTATCTTTGGCAAGAACGGAATTCCGTAAGTTTTGAGGGATGTGAACGGAATATCCTAAAAATTAAGGTCTTCTTCCTCCATACGTTGTTGGATTGGAGTGCTGCTCTCCCCCTTGTTTTTCTCTCTTACACTTGTTTGATCATTGTATTTTGAATTGATTACTTCTCTCTTAGTACACCGCTGTGTACTGGGTTTGTTTTTCTCTAATAAAATTTTTCATTACTTATATATAAAAAAAAAAGGTCTGCTCAACAACCACTGCATGCATCACCACACTCCACAGCCACCACCCCTCCCACCTTCTTTCCACATGTGGTCACCACCCTGTACTACACAAACTCTAATGAGCATTGATTGATGGCCACAATCATTGTGCTGGGAAGCTGTATGGCTCCAGTTAACTATTGTCATTGCACCGAGATGGGTCTCCCGCTAGTCACCTGTGCTACTCTCTTTTGGGTCGAGTCAGATCATGATCCAGATCAAGTTCAAGTTCTCCTCCACATGCTTGAGCTCATGGTCTTAATCTCCTGGACTCAACAGCAGAGATCAGCTCCAGTGGGAGAGATGAACAGTCAGGATTCTTCACTGGAGAGTTTTGATTGAGAACCAGAAATGAGTTCAAGAAAGAGTGGTGGCTGGCAGAGACTGAGATGACACAGATCAGCTTAGTCTCATGGACCCGATGGCTGAGATTGGATCTCCAGTTTTTTTGTTTCGCAACTTAAATGCCCTGAATATTTAGTCCCGATCCCCTCCCTGGATTCAATAACCTTACAGTCATTGAACCATATTGGTTGCTTTGGATTCATGTGACCAGAGGCTAAAATGTCCCAAATACGGGATTTATATCTTCAGATTCATATATCCAAAGGCGGAAACGCCCTAACATGGGACTATTACTATTTAGTCCTATCCTAATCCCAGTCACGTGTGCCAAACAGGACCTTTTTTTATTTTTATAAATTTTTTGCACAACTGGTAAAATTAGATTGTGGAATTATTTGAGTCCATTCTATAGTTGATTTTGTTTTATTTTTGGCGAGAGGATGCATTGTATTTCTCTCTATAGTGCAGCCCATCTGTTCCTCTCCCTCTTACCTGACTAGCTGTAATGATTCAGTCTCATAAGGTGTCTGGTCCTGTTTTGCAGCTCAACAACGATGTTGTCAACATTATCAATATATCAATGGGCAGCATTATAGCGGTGCTGATGCAGCAACTTCTGCTCCAAAAATGGCTCATGTGAATTTGCTGTCACCTCTCCCTAGATAACAGACATCTTAATCCGATGCTCTAAAGGGGGTTAGGAGGCAAACCTTGTGTTGGAAGCGGTGGGAATCATGGCAATATGAAGACATCAATGTATAGTTGTAATAGCTAATTTATTTTATTTCTTTTTCTCTGTATCTTCATCAATCAAAATCTTTATTGTATGCTCATTTCATTTGAAATTAAAGATCAAAAAGTGTGTTGTTGGGAACATAAAAACAAATGAAGTGCTTAGAGCATTTGCATCAGGAAATTCTACTCTATCCTATTTTACCATCTTAAAAATTCACTTTATCAATTATACAATACCATTTTACAATACATTCAGCATCTCATTTAAAATAATATATCTACGTAATAAAATAATATACCCCAAAACCCAAATAAGAACAAAAACCCAAATCACTTTTGCAACCACCTGCTACCACCACCATCACGAAGAACATACCTAAATCGAAACCCATGCCCACGCCACCACCCCACGGCAAAAATCCAAACAAATGAAACCCACATCTGCCACCATGAAACCCACCTTTGCCACCACAACTAGACACCACCACGGCAACAACACACCCACCACCACTATGCAAAGAAACCTACAAAAAATCAAAGAAAAATCCATTCAGAACCCTCATCAAAACCCATCAGAAGCTGATCTCCACACCTCCACAAGCGTTGTCTCCATAACCACGGCCCACACAAGATCAATACCCAGCCACAACCACGGCCCCATGCCGCCACTGCACCATTAGGACCCAAAACCCACTCCCACAAATCAAAACCCTACACCCACACCACCGAACCCCATTACAAATCACCAAAAGAGGCCACAGATGACAGGAATGTACCCATCGGCATCGACAACATTGCCAACCTCCTTGGCAATGGTCTTCATGGCCTCGAAATCGTCGTTGGAGGTGGCGGGGAAGCCGGCCTTGATGATGTCGATGTCGAGCTTAGCGAGCTGCCGGACTATGTCGAGTTTTTCCTTGGAGGTTAGAGAGGTGCCAAGGGATTGCTCATCGTCACAGAGAGTGGTGTCGAAGATGCAGATGTAGTTGGGGTCAGAGATGCGATTGGGGATGTAATTGGGGCGGCGGTGGGGGGAAGGTGTGGGTGTGGGAGTGGAGTTTGATGGGGAGAAACAGGGAGTGGGAGACGGAGAGACAGAGTGAGAGAGAGGGCTGAAAAACAGAAAATAAAGAGCGAGAAAAAGACAGAAGGAATAAAAAACCAATATTTTATTTTAGAATTGTGCTATAGTGCAATTCTAAAGGTAGAATTGCACTGTAGTACTATTGCAAAAAAATTTGCAATAGTTGAATTTTAGAAGCCCGGATGTAGCTTGCTTTTTGTGAGAAAATGGTAAAGTTTCCTTACATATGCCATTTAGCATACCCAGTGCGAATGCTCTTACACCTTCAGTGGAACAATTATTTATTTTTGTTTTAGTATCTTTCTTTCATTAATTGGCGTATTTGTATGTTATTATTGCTGATCATGGAAAGTCCATTGCTATGGCTCAAGTAATTTAATATATCGTATAGAAGCTTGTGCTCAAACACGGGATTCAGGTAAGATACTAACAGTTTGCATTTGAAACCATAACCAGGATTTTGTATTCGTTATGCTTTCATTCAAAGACTGGGTTATCTTGAATTAACCCCTTTATTTATTTTTTGCGGCCAATCTGAAAAGAAGAAAATAAAGAAGGTTTTTTTTTATTTTTAAATTGAACCTTGAAACTTGCTCATCTGAATAGGATTAACTAGATGTTTTCTAAGGGAAGGTAAATTCAAGCTCATCTGAATAGGATTAACCCAATAAAAGAATACCTTGGAATCAAAGAAAATTAATCTAAATTACTTGGAATCTCTAAGACAATTCTAGACTCAACTAAATTAACAAAAATATCTTTAATTCATAGCAGTTCCAAAAACTGCAATTCTACCCTTGAATACAAAGCTGGCCATAACTTGTAATATAAAAAATCAAATAATTAACTGTTTTAACCCTAGAATGCTTATAACTGGACCATTAAAACCATAGGCCACTTGCTTCAATAACAATTTGACTTAACGCATTGACCCAATAAACTAAATCTTGAATGGACAAAATTTTGAAATAGCAACAAATTAATCTTCCATGATTGCAACACCAGCAGATGCTGAAATTAAGTACATGGGAAGAGTTAAATCAGTCCCTGAATATTTAGGTGCCGGTTTAAACTATAATTCTCAATGGCCAAAGCCAATGATTCAACTCTTGGTTCAGCTCACTGTCACTTCCCAAGTTGAAACCCCAATTGCCGGTTTCCTTTGGGTTTGATGCCAAACCTACCCAACCTAAATCAAACTAAACATCCACATACCCACAACCATAAAAATTGGAAAACGCATTAGAGGATAGATGATTCTTTCACAAAACTAATTATTAACTAACTTCACACTATTTAACATTTACTATATCTCTTTAAGTTTTTATTTTTATTTTTTTTATACGTAATAGAAGTTTTATTGATTAAAAAGTACAATGTGTTTATGATAGTAAACCCATGGCACTTGAGATGAATACAAAAAAAATCAAATAGAAGAGCTAATAGAAATTAAGAAATTAGACATGATAGTAATACAATTCATAAAATCCCAAATACGAGACAACTCAAACAAAGTCTTAACTAGCAAAGACTTCAAAAGATCTATAGGTCTCTTAATGTCTTTAAACATAGGAGAATTTCATTCCCGCCTCGTAAGCCACATAAGACAAGCCAATACCATATTCCAAACATTGAAGAAAAATTCCCCAATCAATTCCTCCATGCAAAAAGCAAAGAAGCAACTGTATTCAACATCACCTATTGAACCCCAAACATCAGAAAAAATTCACTCCACAATGCATGAGCAAAATTACAATGAAGTAGAAGGTGATCCACAGTTTCCTCATCACAACTACACAAACAACACCAATTAACAAGGGGTAAGTTCCTCTTAACAAGGTTATCAACTGTGAAAATGCCACCCCTAATTGTTGTCCACAAAAAGAAAGACACTCTTTTAAGTACCTTTACACACCAAATACTACTCTTCCAAGGGAAGAAATACAAGGGGCATCCAAAAGAGAATTATAAAAAGAGTGAACATCAAAACACCATTCCGAGTCAACTGCCAAGTCAAGATATCGTCACCCTCCCCCTTGGGCATTTTGGAGTAAATTTGCTCAAAAAAAGTATACACTATCTCCAATTCTCAGTCATGAAAAGAAAACTAGAATAGTATATTCCAACTTCTACCTCCCCTTTAGGTGCATTATAGACCAAATCAACAATCCAGGCTTCTTTAGACACAGCATAGGTAAACAGATTAGGATAAAGATCTTTCAAAGGACTAGGCCCACTCCAAGGGTCATGATCAAATATGAATTTCCTCTCCCACTGCATACACCACAAGTCTAAAGATACTCTCTGCACAGTAATACATATTACAAAGTTAAGATAAGTAACCTTTTTCCCTAATCTAAATTCAAAGTCTAAGTTTTTGGATAAAAACATATTAGGGGCTACCCCACTTAGTCCTTAATCGATTTCTTAGGATGTAATAAACCTATATACCGTATCCTTAGTTCCTCACATCAATTAATTCAAAACATTCAAGAGTCAAAGATAAAAAATGTCAAACATCTACATTTAAGATTCTACATAATAATTGAGAAAAATAAACATATCTTAAATTTTAAGCAATTCATGAGGGATATCAAAACTAAGGTAAAACAAAAATCAAATCAAGAATATTTGAAAACAAGACATTGTCCCGGAATGCATGAACATAGTTACAAATTACAATGCATGTAATGCATGATCATGTAAAGTTTTTGGAATGCAAACCTAAACATTTGTCCAACATGATGCATGACAATGTGAACCACAGTTCATTTCAACAAAATTTTCATGTGAGAACGAATTTTACATATTATTTCCTGTGTTACAATTAATCAAGTTGATGACTTTGTTACCTACCCATAGCATTTTATGTGAAATTTATGCATGTGACTATTTTAAATGATATGGTATATGTATAAGCAAGAAACTCTTAACGATTTATAAGTTTTTCCTATTATTTTATATAATGCAATTTAAATAACCTAATGATGGAAATCTACATTTATGGGTAAAACATTCATTCTTTTATGTGAAAAATTAAAATTTTCATTCTTGATGAAGTAAAAATAATTACAAAAGTGCTATTGAAATAACTATTGCTTATCACCATCACTGTAATTTCAATTTTTTTTTTTTTTTTGCCTAGTATTTTGATTTCCAAGAACAATTTCATTAAAGAGCCTCATTTAATTAAAACTATTTAGTTATGTAGGCTAATTTGGGACTCAAGTTTCAAAAACTCAAGTTCTATGGAAAAAAAAATACCTAAGTTGAGATGTTTTTAAGTTCTCAGTTGTTTTTTGAAGGAACTCGAGTTTAAGAGAGTTGAGTTCTTCACATTGAAACTTGACTCTTAGAAACTCGAGTTCTAAATGAGTCTAGATACCTAAATAGCTCTTCTCAAAAAAGAAAAAGATACCTAAATAGTTTCAAATGAGGCTCTTTAACGAAATTATTCTTGAAAATCAAATAAATAGCTAAAAAGATGGCAATTTCTTGATTTTAAATCTAAATGTTCATTTTAATGTTATTTTTTCTTTGGATTTCATGATTCCATCATATTACATGTCGATACATACAATCCATTTTCGAGCCCGTTTGTTTTCCAATTTCAAACTCACATTTTTATATTTTAAACAACATTACACACATTTCCACACACTTTTTCACCCACACGTATTTCAAAAAATTACAAAAATTCCATCTCAAATTACTCTACCAAACACCCCTTAAAAACTTTTATAAATTTTTGAGAAAAGATTTTCTACCCCTCCTGACTATGAAAAGCTTCAAGTCTATTGGGAGAAGATGTGGTGGTAACCCCTGCAGTTTCAATTGACATAAGAAAAGAAGTCAATTTATAACGCATGGCAACATGGTCATAGTTCACTTTTAAACCTCACAAATATAATTACATTTTACTTATTTCTTGGGTATTTAGACCGTTGTGGAATACTGTGCTTTAATATAATATATATATATATATATTAATTATATTGAAAATAAACAACATATAATCCTATTCTAACAAATAATTACAAAAATGCTAATTAAATAACTATTGCTTATTAATTACCATGATTGCAATTCTATCATAGTCTATTAATCATGTTAGGGCATCAATAGTGTTAGAAAAATCATATCAGAATTTATCCTTGGACCTCTTTATTGAAACCAATGGCTATTCTGTAATACGAAACAACCACCTATAATCAGTTAATCACTCCTCTATGTCTTTTTTCCTGAAGCACCATTTTCATAATTTAACTTTTCTAGCTCCTTTTCCATAAAAAAGAAGACACCATTCATCTCTGGTTTGTTAGAATTTTTTTGCTTCTTGTAACAAAATAAGCTTCTTCCAACCAGCAATAGTGCAAGAGGGGTTTCTATTCAGTGGTCCATGTACGTAATAAAATAACTAGTGCTAGGGTTTTTATTTATTTTTTTTTTATAATGATTTTTGTGTTTACAAGACTCGCAACATTGATTCATAGCAGCAAACCTGATTTGTTACAATAGTTGTACAATAATAGTGCGCATTTTCACATGACAATACTAGACCTCGATCTTCTAATATGCAATGTCACAAATAAAAATATTTTCATTATCATTCCATATAACATGTCACACTAGTAAGAACATTCACATTATTCTCTACAAAGTTTTAACTAAATTAACCAATTACATCTTAAAAATTAAAAACAAATCCAAGAATAAAATTTCGAAACTGAATTGACTAATGGTCTACATTTTATTTATTATAAACCCAGAGATTATTATATTTGAAGACATAGGTACTGATTCCAGAATTGAGAATGTCCAGGACGTGGTGCATAAGAAAAAAATGAAAAGACAGTTTCAAATAGCAAGTATTGTTTGACTTCTAAGATAATGGAAGTTAAAACCAAAGCATGGAATTGAAGTATATTGTTTTTGAAGGACCAGTCAATAGTTCTTGATGATGTTAGGCATTGTACTGCTATTGGAAATTATACACCATAATTTGCTGCATTAAGTCATATGAGATGCCGGAAATGCATGAAAGAGGGACTGAAGAAAAATTTGCTAGGATCAGGCCAATATTTAAAAGAAAAAAAAGAAGATAAATCTGGCTTCCACATGGACAGAAGGAAAAAAAACATAAGAGGATGAAAGAGAGATAAAAAAATTAATATAAGATTTTTTTTTTTTTAGAAAATGAATATAAGTTCTAATTTATTAGGTTAGTTGACATGATCAATAATAAAACTTAATTCACCCTCAAAAAAAAAAAAAAAAAAAACTTAATTGATGACGTGGATAGTAGTGTTTTTTTTAACCATTAGATTTAGATGTCATAGAACTCAAAAGTTTAAAATATATGTAACTCTTGCAGAATTATTATCCCAAATGTAGAGATGGACCTACATGAGGGCAGGTCCACCTGTTTCAGCTCATTCCTCTCAACCTAACTCATTTTCTTCTATCCTTGTTCTTGTCAATACCCATCCTATGACCACCAGATCAAAGAATGGTATTTCAAAGCCTAAACTGTGTTATAAGGCAGTGGTTGATTACACTTGTACTGAACCTCCATCATACAAGATTGCCTCTAAGTTTCCTCAATGGGTTAAGGCCATGGATAAGGAGTTTTTAGCCTTGCAAAGGCAACACACTTGGTCTCTTGTTCCTACTGCACCTGGAATCAATTTGGTAGGTTGCAAATGGATTTATAAGCTGAAATTACAGAGTGATGGCTCCATTGCTCGTTATAAAGCAAGGCTGGTGGCCAAGAGATTTCATCAACAGGTTGGTATAGACTATACTAAGACATTTAGTCCAGTTGTTAAACCAGCAACAGTGAGGCTTGTTCTTTCTATAGTAGTGAGCTTTCATTGGTTTCTCAGGCAACTAGATGTTTCCAATGCCTTCCTCCATGGCTTTCTAAAAGAGGAGGTTTATATGAAGCAACCTCCAGGGTATGTAGATCATCAATTTCCTAACCATGTATGCAAATTGCACAAATCCTTATATGGCTTAAAACAAGCCCCAAGGGATTGGTTTTATAGATTCACTTCTCAGCTTCTACATCTTGGTTTTGAGGCTTCTCTAGCTAATTTCTTACTATTTGTATTTCATTCTCATCAGACCATCGTCTACCTTCTTTTATATTTTGATGATATCATCATCACTAGCAATTCCACTTCTCAAGTTGATCATCTTGTCACTACTCTCAGCACTGCTCTTTTGAACTCAAGGATATGGGAGGTCTCTCTTATTTCTTGGGCATTCAAATCTTGCCCACCAAGTTTGGCCTCACTTTATGTCAATCCAAATATGCATCTGATGTTCTCCATAGATTCAAGATGGAGAATTCCAAGCCCGCTAAAACTCCATGCTGCCCCAACACACGTCTCAATCCCTTTTAATGGGCTTGCTTTGCTTGATCCTTTTGAGTACAGGGGTATGGTAGGTGCCCTCCAATACTTAACCTTCACACGTCCAGATTTAGCCTTTAGTGTACTCCAGCTATGCCAGTTTATGCAACATCCTACTATCTCTCATTTGGAGGCAGCTAATTGTGTTCTTCGTTATATGAGAGGGACCTTGCATTTTGGCATTCATCTTGCACCTAGCCCCCTTACTTTCTCTACTTTCTCTGATGCAGACTGGGCTGGTGACCCAACAGATCGTAAATCCACTACAGGGCTATTAGTCTTCCTTGGTTCAAGCCCAATTTCTTGGTCTTCAAAGAAGTAGCCCACTGTCTCATGCTCTTCCACAGAGGCTGAATACCATGCCTTGGCTTCCATAGCTGCAGAGTTGGCTTGGCTTCACACTCTCTTTAGAGAGCTCAGATTGTTTTTACCTCACATTCCTATTCTCTGGTGTGACAATAACTCTGCTATTGCTTTGGCTTCTAATCCTGTCTTCCATTCCAAAACCAAACACATTGAAGTGGATTATCACTATGTGAGGGGTTGTGTGCTTCGCCGTGTTTTGGGCATCAAATTCATCTCTGGCCGTGATAATTTTGCTGATATTTTCATCAAGCCATTGCCGGGTCCACGTTTCTTGCTTCTTCGTGGAAACTCTTGGCTGATTCCACCTCGTGTTTGAGGGGGGATGTTAAGAGAGTACAAAACCCAGTGCTGAACACGAGTAATTATAGAGCAAAGTGCGGAACAAGAGTAAATATGTGCAATAAACCGGTAACACTACTTTAAGCAATATTCAACCACAGTGAGCAATAAAATGAAAGCTTAAAGAGTAGAAAAAATATATGCAAACACAAGATAACACCAAGACGTGTTATCGAAGAGGAAATTGAAGAACTCGGTGAAAAACCTCTCTGCGACCCTCCAAGTCGAAATCGATCCACTAGTGAATAAAGTTGGAGCATACGAATAACAAAAGGATCTCCAAGCCTAGTCTACCCTATGTACTTGAGCCCTCCAAGCTCCTACTACCAACGGACTTCTCAGAGTCTCGTCTTCACTAGCTTTCCGAATCCCGCAATTCAACCCGATTGCATCCGTCACTTAATGGCTCATTCTAATGCTTCCCAAAGGCACCAAAACTTGACTCAACACTCAGCTTTTGTTGCTAACTGTTGTAATAACCTTTGTGGCAATAAGTTATCACAACAAAAATTTCGTTGTAATAGCATTTTGTTACAATAAATTTGTTGCAATAAAATATTTTAATTATTATTTTTATGCAACAAAAAATATTGTTGCTATAATTTTTTGCAACAACATTTTTGTTGCGATAAGTTATTGCAACAATTATTTTTGTTGCAATAAACTACCTTTGGAAACTTATTGTGATAAGTTATAACAAT
Organism: Quercus aquifolioides; assembly: GCA_019022515.1. Lineage (NCBI taxonomy): Eukaryota > Viridiplantae > Streptophyta > Magnoliopsida > Fagales > Fagaceae > Quercus > Quercus aquifolioides. Next base: position 33,158,601 of record CM032329.1, read on the forward strand.
AGTAATTTTTGTTGTGCTAAACTAACTTTGGAAACTTATTACAACAAAACATTTTGTTGTGATAGTTTATTGCAATAGTAATTTTTGTTGCAATAAATTATCTTTTTTTATATATTTTTTTTTTTTCACTAAGCACATCATATTTAACCTATTAACAATATAAACACGTCTTCACAATATCAAAATATCTACAAAAAATGTGAAACGTATAATACTTCATCCATACTAAATATATATATATACACACACACATCTTGTTGAATTTATACTCAACCACTTAAATTCATTATCACAAACCATCAATATACAACTAGTTCAACCTCCAAAAAAATGACTATTCATGCTTTAAATACAAATCACTTGTTTAGCTCCAAAAAAGTGTCATCCATGCCTTAATCAAAAACCACTTGATTGATTGCCACCCTAACAACAATAAAAATTTGTAAGAAACTCATGCTATAATCATCACACAAATTTTTAGTATGTGGAAACAAGAAATTTAAGAGGCAGCATCTCCAATGGCCAACACAGCAAGAAGGGGAAAGAGGATGGAGGGTTTAAGTAAGGATGAACCTCCTTCTTTTAGTGGTGCTCTTAACAAAGGTAACCCTTTCTCTTTCTTGTGCTGGGAGATCAACTGTTTCAGTAGCAAATCTGTGTCAGCTAAGGGTGTCATTGGCGAGTATTAGATTTTTTCAGTAAGATAAGTAATGAGAGAGAGAGAGCCTTAAATGTTATTGGCAAACTTTGGATGATTAGTGATTGGCAAAATTTGGATAATCAGTAGGTTCCCTTATCAAAACAAATTTCCGTTTGGCTTAGTTTGCAATTTGCAATAAATAAATACGTATGCAATATAAAGTATCTTATTAAGTAATGCTTGCATGAGCATATTGGCAAAAATCAGCACCTGAGCTACCAATGTGAATAGTGGGTAGGATGTGCAGTAAAAGAGAATGTGCAAGCACTTACATACGTTGCTCAGGGGTGACATAAAGCATGACTTGATGTATTGAATAAATTGGAAAAGTTGAAAGAGAATAAGAAAGAGAAAGAGGCAGAGGTGGATTGAGATAATACCATGAACAATCGCCATGATAGGAAAATCAAATAGAAACCCTAAGACCTCCTCAAAAAACAATGAAAAATCAATTAGAATTGAAACCAATCCTATATCATTAATAAACAATTGGAATTGAAACCCTAAAGCACAAAATAAAAATAAATAGCTATGGGTGTGCTATTGAATTGACAATCAATTAAGCTAAATTACAAAATAAATTGTTATGAATTGACAATCAACAAACGTAAATAAACCCTAAATCAATCAAAATAATGATGATGAATTGAAACCCTAAATTACAAAATAAATTGCTATGAGTGGGTGTGTGCCACTGAATTAACAGTCAACTAATAAATCAATCAAAACACTGACGATGAATTGAAACCTAAATTACAAAAAAAAAAAAAAAAATGCTAATGAGTGAGTTGTGCCATTGAATTACAATCAACTAACCTAATAAACCCTAAATTTATCAAACTATTGATGATTTGAAACCTTAAATTACAACATAAATTGCAATTAGTGAGTGAGTGTGTGTGCCATTGAATCGACAATCAGGTAACCTAAAATCAAAATCAATCAATGGAAGAGGAAGAAGATGGAGAAGAAAAGGATTTTGTGAAACAAAGAGAGAGAGAATTTGATTTGATTACCTTCTTTAAGTGAATGGTGTGAATGACATCTCTATCTAAAGTGGAAGAGGAAGAAGACGAAGAACAAGATGAAGATGAAGATAAATGGTCGTGGTCTTTGGTCATGCTGGTAGTGGCAGAGGAGCACCTAAGAACAAGCCTAGCAGAGGAGTTGGTGGTGGTGGTAGAGGTTGTGAGGTGAAAGAGGTGCCTCAATGGCTATGACGTTGTTAGGCTCCATAATCTCAGTGCCTCCACTGCTTTGCCTTTCTTTGTTTTCTTGCTTTGGTTTCTTCTTCTTCTTTCCTTGGCAAACTCAGATTTTGATTTTGTGAAAAACATTGGATTGAGAGAATATGAAAGAGAAAGAGGAATTTTTGTAATAGTGGGTAATGAAAATTTGGGGAAAATAAAAATGGCGGGAGGGGACTAGTCTATTGCAACAAATAAAATATTACGGCTAGTGGTCTTGGTTGTTTGCTACTAGTATTAGAGTTCCTAGAGAAGCTATGTCACCTAAGCCAAGTGTCAATCTTGGAGTCCTTTGTTGAAAACTCTACTAAAGATTTCTTTGGTGCCCTCTAATCCACATTTCCCTAAATTTTCCTATTAGGGTTCATGTGCTTGGTTCACGAACCAAATAATACATATTTTTAGTAAGTTAATGAGTTGTTTAGTAGTGACTCCAGAAGCTTCTAAGGTCTGGTTATGGGTGCCGTGTAGCAATAGGCTTTGTAATGGGTGTCGTGTAACAACATACTTCGTAATGGGGTGCCGTGTAGCATAATGGGTACCGTGTAGCAATGAGCTTTGTAATATGTGTCGTGTAGCAATGGACTTTGTAATAAGTGCCATGTAACAATGAGCTTTATAATGTTTGCCATGTAGCAATGAGCTTTGTAATAGGTGCCCTGTAAGAACAAGCTTTGTAATGGGTATGTTGGGCTTTTTGGGTTTCACCATCAAGATAAATGAGTTTGGGTTTTTATAGAGATAATATAATTTTGTGGCCCAATTTTGGTAATTATATAAGAAATATTTGTGTGGCCCAATTTTGGTAATAATATAAAAAATATTTTTGGGGGCCCAAAATAATTTATAGGGCTTGTATTAGTATTTTTGGTGAGTGGGCAAATTAGGACATGTGGCATGTGAGAAAAATTGTACCTCAACAACGGTCATCGATGGATTTTCAGCATCAGAAACTAGAGGGTGCAGGTTGAGTGGCAGTTTTGATATTTTGAAACTCAATGGAAACCGAATCAACACAATCTAAGCTCATCAGAAACTACCATCCCCTTAACCCCCGTCCTCCCTCTCTCTCAACCTCAGATCTGTCGAGATCTGGCAAGATCTCATTGAAATCCTTCGAAATTAGCCAAAAACTCGTTGATATTCAGCAACACACCCATCGTTGCTACTTTGTCTATTTTGTCCGAAACCGACTCGACTTGTGGTTTGTAGTGGTTGGAAGCAAGTTTATTTTTGCTCCATTGGATCAGGTCGAGTCGGTTATGGGTTGAACCCAAATCTGATCCATCTTTGGAAAGCCCTAATTATGGGGCCTCAGAGATGGCCTTTTACTTTGTAAGAACCTTAATCTTGATTTAGTTGAAATTGACTTAGATGCTAAATAAGTTTTATATGTTATTTCTAGCTCTAAAGTCATAATGGTATTTTTGCTCCTCTCTTTGATGACAGTCCTTTTGCTCCTCTCCTTGAAGATTGTAGGTGTAGGAAGGGGTGAATTTACTTCTTAATTAGGGTGGTCACTGGTCACACGACCACCCTAACTTGAAACTTTTTTTATTTTTTATATCTTTAAGAAAAATTAAATTTTAAATTAAGTGGGTTGTTGACCACTCTAAAATAAAAATAAAAAACTTGAACACGCTAAATGAATTTTCAGCCCATTAAAAATAAAATTTGATCTCTCCAAAATTTTGGTCCATTGAAGATTGAACCAAAAAAAATGTGAGAAATGCTATATGTTAAAAAAAATTTCATAATACTTTTACAAATAAATTCAAAATGACAGGTTGTTAATGAATATTACTAGTAGACAAAAAAGTAATTTTAGTGATAGGTTCAAATTAGAACTAATAACAAGTTTTCTTTTAAGAATTATTGTGAAAATGTTGTGGACATAAATTTTCTATAAAGTTGCCCAAACAAATACAAATAAGCCCAAATCAAATGTTTAATTGTGTTTTCAAAAGACATATTTTTTAAATTGCTATATATATTCTTTGAAAAACGCACATTTTTAAATAGTTAGTTTGTTAGTACTTGCTTTAGTCTTTAGTTGAATTTTTTGAATTTATGTAATACATTTTGTACATGCAGATGCACTAAAGTAATACCTGAATACTTTATTGAACATGATTAATGTAACGGTTAAATGCCTAAGTTTAAAATATTGAATGAACTTATAGTTTACCCTTTATTCTTTTACTAGCACTATGAAAAAATTTCTTATAAGGAAATCCCTTATATTGCAAGATTCATCTTTTACGCAAACTCGTATTGATTTGAATAAAAAATTAGTGGAGCATTGTGTCGATTTAATCCTAATTATTTTTAAAAAATATAAAAATTGTTTGGAACATATCATAAAAAATGATGATTGCATTTTGTTTATATTGTTAGTTTGTTGCTTATTTAAGTAAGGTGTTAGTGATTGAATGAGAGATCAATAGTTTAATAATTACTTGGTTGCGTACATTGAAAAAGATGTAATAATAGCATTGATAATAAAACTATCATACAACGATTTTCAAAATATGAAAACTCTTAAAACTTTATATATTTGCATTTATTTTATTATATTGATATATTCAAATTTTATTTTATTTTTATTTTTATAATATCCATATATTCAAGTTTTATTTTTAAATGTTGCTATTGTTTCTTGTTTTATAGATTCCCCTTCTAAAAATCAATGTTATTAAATTCTTTCCGTTTCGGCGGAATAGCTTGTACCAGGATGCAATATGGAACAATAATACCACATGTTCCACCTCGAGTCCAATTCCGGCCAGTTTTGGGTCATTCTGGTCATTCTGGCCGATTCTAGTCAATTTTGGCCGAAATATAAGGACCCATTTGGTTTAGAGGTGTCTTAGTTTTCATAACTCAATTTTCAAAACTTATAACTCAAACCCAAAACTCATAACTCTCTACTCAAACCTCACATTCACTCAAAAATTGCAAAACACCTATTTGGACTCATAACTCAGTCACATATCTCTACAACTTTTCTCCAAAACCGTGGACCCCACCCACTGACACTACCCAATGTTGCTATTGTTGCTACCCGCGTCTCATTAACAAAAAAAATCTTCCTCCTTTACTTTTCCCACGCATCCTCTCACCTTTCATTTCTCTGACTCTCCCTTTTTTCTATCAAATTTTTTGTCTATCTCTCTTTCTCTGTCTCTCCCCTCTTCACTCTATATTTGATTTTTTTTCCCACTCTTCTCTGTTTCTTTCTTAGCTATTTTTGGTTGGTTTGAATCAGTGGTTGTTGGGTTTAAAGTGGTGGGTTGTTTCAGTGGTTGCTAGGTTCGGATTGGTGATGGTGGGTTTCGGTGGTGGTCATTTGGGTGTTGGCTGGGTTTCTTGGTAGGAATCGGGTTTAAGATTGGGTTTTTGGGGCTGGGTTACGGTGGAGATCGGGTTATGGGTCACGGCGTGGCTTGAATTAGTTGGGGTTGGGTTATGGTGGAGATCAGGTTATGGGTCACAGCGTGGCTTGAGTCGGTTGGGGTTGGGTTACGGTGGAGATCGGGTTATGGGTCATGGCGTGGCTTGAATTGGCGGTGTGGATCAGCAGTTGGGTCACGGCGGGTTGATTTTGGTGTTTCGGTAGTGTGGATCGGCGCTGAGTTTGTTGTGGTGGTGATGTGTCGGCTGGGTTTGTTGCGGTGCTGCTATGGTTGTTTGCAACGGTAATATCAAATAACTTTGAACTGACGGGACAACACAGAAGCTCTGGGTCCCACAGAGTCCGAATATTTACAACAATGCCACTGAGTTTCCTATCTCAGTTTTTGAAAACACACATTTCTTGTTTCCTGTTTTCATCACTCTAACTCAAAATTTGTGAGTTTTGAGTGATGGAAACACAATGTCAAAATCAAGCCCAACAAAAAAATTTGTATGGGTCCCATGTGTTTTGATAACTCAATTATGAGTTTTGAATCATATTACTCAAAACTTCTCTAAACCAAACAGACCCTAAATTTACAGGTAACAGTTTTTAGAAGAAAAAAAAAATCCCTAAACTAACAAACTCATCAACACAGCTTGTCGTCACCTAGCGTCGATCACCTAAAGAACAAACCCAGCCATCGCAGAGGTTGCCCCTTCTTCTTCTTCCTTTTCTTCTTCTTTGCTTCGTCTTAGACTCTCTGCCTCTTCTTTCATTTTTTACTTTAGTTTTTGCTTTGCTTCAAGTTTTTGCTTTGTTTCATCTTTTTTTTTTTTTTGAGAAACTGTTTCATCTTTAGTTTGCCTTTTAGTTTGCTGACCCCACCCACGTGACAAAGTTTTGGAGGACAAAACTCATAAAGCAGATAAGAGAGTTTGAAAGTTTCAAACTTTTATATATATATATATATATATATATATATATATGTATATTTTTTTTTTTTGTTATTTTTCATTATTTAACTACATATTTATGTTTTAATGTTCTAAAAAAGTATTTATTATGTGATAACTAAATAAATTTTTTTTTTTGGTAAACTAAATAATTTTTATTATTTGAGATTTACTTATTTGAATACCGTTTCAAAAGTGTTACGAGGTTTCTTAAAAAAAAAAAAAATAATATATATTTATATTTTCTTATACAACGTGAATAGCAACAGGACCTCGTTAGTCTTTAATGCAATGTGACATTTTTAGCAATGTTATGAATACTTCTGGACCTGTTTCGGTTTCGGTTTCTCGGGAATATTTCGGTACCGAAAAGAGGTCCGTTGCTCCTCTCCTTGATGATTGGAGGTTGCTAGTTTCATTAGATTCATCTAGATATTTTATAGTCTTAGAGAGGTGAATAGATGAGATGACGCTTTCGCGAAGGCCAGTGCCTCTCAACTCTCAAGACGTTGATTTTGCCTACTACACTACAGTTCTCCTCCAACATCTTTTCGTGGTGGAAGTCTCTGGTAATATACTATGTCACTATGCGGGGTTCATCTTAATGGGGTTGAGATTAAGATCAAAAGACACAGTGAATTGCAATTTTGGCTGGATTAATCCACCATAGTAGCATCAAGAGATTCCAACGATGTGGAATAATAGTGGACATCACTTCCTTCTTGAAAAAAGGAAAAAGGAAAAATAAAGAAAAAAAGAAATTCTAATACCACCTGCATGTTGCATAATAAATAAGAGCTCTCATAGCGAAAATTTACAGATTAATTACAACTGTTTCTTTGATTTTGTACAATTCAAGTGATTAGTAGTTGACTACATCCATTTTCCAATCATCTCTTCAACGCGTTTTCAACTCGCCCGATCCTCCTAGCTCATTTTTTTTTACCCGAGTGCCGAGTCAACTACCACCTCCCGAGTTTTGGGTTCAATTTCGGCCGAAAAATTCCTTCTCCGGCGACCTCTCAGCCTTGGCCCCAGCAGTTCAAGTACATGACTCGCCTGAGAGACTCGTCAGGCCTTTCGTGGTTTCCGTCACAATTCCCCAAAACTCCGGGGAAGTCCGATCCGATCATCCCTGAAAGTGGCCGGAGATGCAACGCGTCGCCACCTGTGCCGGAGAAGAATTTTCGTTTCCCGTGTTGAAGGGATTTGAGGCCGGTTTTCCACTTATGCCCCTGGTCTGTGTGGTTTTGCACCACTGCCACGCTCGCCGCCATCCAAACCCGGCTCAAATAGCTCATTTTTTTTTTTCCTCCGAGAAATCTATTAGCTTGGTCCGATATTTCGGTGTTGGTAGGTTTTGTTTTGTGGATGAGGGCTTAGGAGAAGAGAGTGTATATATAAGGGAGAAGGGAGAAAGAAAAAGTGTAAGTGGTTTTGGGAAAGCAAGAGTGGTTTTGGGGGTATTGGTAGGGTCCAAAAGAGATAATAACATACAATTTCTCTAGAATTTTTTTTTCTGATAACAATGTCTCGAGAAATGATTTGTCGTAAAGAAAGAAAACGAATTTTTTTTTTTTTTTTTTTTTTTTAAGGCATAGGTAATTTTGACTCTTAAATAGACAAAGTTTTTATTTAATATATCTCTATTTTTTTTTATTGAATTTAAATTTTGACAAATTTATCATTAGATTGTATTTTTTTATTATATCTTCTATATTTGTAAAATTTCAGATAGATTAGCGATTAATAATTATATTATCAATTAAATATTAAATATTTAAGTTTTTGTAATTTTAAATTATGCGTAAAAAAATACGTTTACCGATTGAATGGTAATTTAGCACTCGATTTGAACAAAATTTGAAATATATGTTAAAAACATAAAATACATGCAATCTAGTAGTTAGGTTTTTAAAATATATAGTTATATTAATTTTTTAGTGAGAGTTTGAAGAATTTTTCTACAAATTAATTTGGAGAGAAATTTTAACCTTCTTAAATTTTATTTTTTTTTCATTTGGAGGCACTTGAGTATGTGTTTAATGAACTTAGAGGACATATAGTAAATATATAATTCTCAATTTTCGTGCATCACACTATTAATCTATGGGGTTTTAGGGGTCTAATGTAGGGGGAATTAAATAGTCTTGCTAAAAACTTAGACACTTCTTTCTTATAAATAATTTTTTTTTAAAAGTGATTTTGGATGAATTTGATTTATTAATTTAGCATTCAAAATGGTAGCTTTTATACTCCAAAAAAATATGGTATATTTTAAATCATTGTTTAACAAATATGATGGTGTTATTAATTTTCTGGTTAAACTTTCACTTTAAAGCTGGTTAAATTATAGTTTATAAAAAGGTTTATGAAGACAAAATAAAAAGTTGGTGTTATCATCGAGGTTTCTATTCAAATTGGTTTCCTTTTCATTTCTTCTTTCCTTTTTTGTTTTGGCTGTCGTTGTCATATGGTTCAACCACTATGCTAGGTTCACTCTAATATTAGTTTAAACTACGTATTTAGTTCCTATTTTATACATCATATTTTAATTTAGTCCATAACATTTCAATTGTGTCAATTTGGTCCCTATTTTTTCAGTGTTGTGTCAATTTAGTCCTTACCATTATTTTTAGGATGAAAATGAATAACTCGTCTAATAGCCAAAAAAAAAAAAAAAATTAGACTTCGTTGATGCGACAATACACAAAAATTTTATTTTGGCAATTTGTTATGTCATCAATTTTCATTTAAGATATAACGATAGAGACTAAATTGACATGACACTAAAAAATTAGGGACCAAATTGACACAATTGAAATGTTAGGGATCAAATTGAAATATAGTGTATAGAATAGACACTAAATATGTAATTTACCCTTAATATTATGTAGATACACCACTACCTTCCAACCCCTATATGCATAAATCATAATTGCATACATGTAATTTAGAAATAAATACTATAGACACATATTAAATGCCCATGCCTAAGTTTAATATAATCTATTTTTATCTTTCTAATTTTTGTTGACTCTTCGAAAAATTTATAGACATATCATTTGGTTGAGTATGCAATTTGTTAAATTTTTTTCTTGCTATATCGTATTAAAGAAAAAAAGTAACTCGTTAACCCAGTGTATATATATTATTTTTTTTTTCATGCAATGAATTTATTAATGTTTACGCTCTTACAATAAATTATGTTCTTATCAAAAAAATAAAATTTATGAAAATATATTGAAATGTAACAATCATTTTTTTTAGAAACTACTAAAAATTTACATTAAAATTAATTCATAAATTAATAATTAGTTTTAATAAGAATATTTTGATTAGTATCAAATGGGTTCGAAGTAATTTTAATTAATCTCAAAGTAGAATGGATTAGAAGACATTTTGAAAATATTAAGCATAACATTAAATCAAGTAAAATACAAAAATCTAATTGAAAAGATACTTAGAAAAAAGTTAAAGTCGAAATTATATCTAAAATTTTTGTTGTTAACATTCTGCTTCTATTGGTTAGAAATGATCATGTTGCATGGGGTCTTCATCATTTAAGATGTGCATAATTTGATAATATATATACTTCATAATAACAACAAATTTTTGACCAATTGATTGGTGTGGATGTCTTTTTAAGACCTTGCAAAAGAAAAAAAAAAAGAAAAAAAAAAAGAAAAAAGAACAAAGTTTTTTTTCAAACTAGTTTGGAGAGAAACTTTTCAAATTTCTCATATATCTCTTTTTTTATGTAAATTTTGAAAATCTAACTGTTGAATTTTCATGTTTCTTATGTTTTTAACATGCATATCAAATTTTATTCGAATTGGATATTATTTACTATTCGATCAATAAACTTATTTTTTATACACAATTTTAGATCATAAAAATTTGAAATTTTAACATTTGTTTGTCGAGATAGCAATTGATCTTTGATCTTCTTGAAATTTTACATGCATGAAGAATATAATAATAACATGCAATCTAACAGTTGAATTTTTAAAACTCACACTCAATATAGAAATATATAAGAAGTTTGTAAAGTTTTTCGCTAAACTAGTTTGAAAAAAATTTTTATTAAAAAATAAATAGGCAGTGATTGTAGAGAAAAAGAAAATCAACAATGAACTTGATTGATGGCATTGTGAGATGAAGGTAAATGTCATTTATGTTTGCCATAAACCATTATTGGTACGTTGGAGGAGTGGTCTTAATCACGAGATAGTAACATATCAAGAAAAGCACGAAATCTGTTTAGTAAAAAAAAATTAGCACGAAATCTTCTCGACTTATTATTTACTATTACAAATTTGCTTTGGCACTATCTCTTGTCGAGTCGTGTATATGACAATGACAACATGAAAATGCCTCATGAAGTTGAAATCTGTAGCATACAGGTGTTGAGCTTATCCTCAAAGAACAATCAAGAAATTCATGACTCATCTAAATCTATCCAATTGAAATCCGCTAACTTTTCAAAGATTCACATCGACGTGGGTCCCACTGTCTCAAAATTTCCTTTAATCTTGTCCTTTTCTTGGTGACAGGTCTTCATGTGAATGGGTATGGGAATGGGTAGTATGATTATGACAATGAAAGAGACGCGTGGGCAGGTGAAGACCCAGCCAGTGCGTCTCATTCTCCCGATGGGTTTTGTTAACGTGTGAGTGCTACTGCCTATACCGTGGACCTTATTATTATTTTAATAATAAACAATTATTATTATTTTTAAACTGAATTCTTAATTGGCAAAAAACTTTTGACCTTTTCATAATTTTTTATATCAGTATTATTTAAATATAAAAAAAATTCTGATTTTACTATAAAACCGGTTTTTAACAAAATTATTTAACTTTTTATTTAAATATATTAGTCATCCAATTCCAATGTAAAGATGTGACAGCCTTGGAATCTATCTTTAAATTATACACTTTTACTGTACTATTGCATATAGGGTCAAATTTGAATAAGTAAGTTATTTGCTGGCTTTGGACTTTGCGTATGTGGACTAACTGTACAAGTGGCCATTAGCCATGATATTTATCTTCACAGTTGTTTAATCCAAAATTATATATATATATATATATATATATAACTCCCTTCAATTATTGAACAAAGACTCACACATATACTCATACACTAAATCCTGATAGACTCGAATTAAAATAAAAAGTAGTAGTAGTATCATAGGACTCTTTTAATCTAAGTCAGTATAAATTCATTAGTGTGTTTTAAGATTCTATCAAAATAGTCAGTAGAATTTGGGTTTAGACACTCTTTCAGCGAAACTAATGCTAAAACATAGATCAGTGCTATTGCACGGAAAAAAAAATCTTTAATGGGGAAATCAAGAATACTCTTGATTATAGAAGAGTATTCTCATTGCCTTTTTTTTTTTTTTTTTCGTTATAGACTCGCAATTGACATAAGTATATAGCTATGAAATGCTTAATCATGCTTTGTAGTCACAATTAAGTGAGATGATGTGCAATAAGTATTAAATTTGCAGTTTGTTTTATCGCAATTGTGTTTACACTATGTTTGGGGTTTTTGTTCTTTTTGTTTCTCTATCTTTTTCATATACCAAGATTATGGCTTCTCCGATTTTTGGTAAATAATTTTTTGTTATTTTGATGGTTAACAACTTAACATGTACATATATATTATTGAAAATATAATGAGATGTTGATGGTTAATACACACACACACACACACACACACACATATATATATATTTTTCAGGAACCAAGAGTAATATTCTTTTTTAGTATTTGAAGCATTTGCTTCAACTGGTAAGGCTTTGTTAATGTCACTTTGTCTTGAATCTTCAAGGTGGCTGTGTGTAAAACTGTAAGTATGTAATTATTATTTTTTGATGGTCTTTTATATATATATGTGTGTGTGTGTGTGTGCGTGTGTGTGTGTGAATTTATATTTTATTTTTGTTCAGGCCAGTTGATAAAGCAAGACTTGGAGGAGTGAATCATCTTTGTCAGTAAGACAAAATACAAGGAGGGTGGAAAGTCATGTTCATGATTAAACATTCAAGGTACGAATTATATGATTCATGGGCAATTTAAATTTCCATTTGATGATGGATTTTCAATTTTAGAATTATTGCATTTGTTGCAAATCTATATTTAAAGTGAGAAAATTTTACATGGCAAGATTTTTAGAATGATGATTAATTTTTTATGGTTAAAATGAATATTTGTATATAAAAGTTTGATAAATTCTTTTGTTTTAATGGTGTCTTAAAATGGTTTAATTGATCTATTACGTTGTTGACCATTGCTACGAAGTACAAACATATACAAAATAAACAGTTTTAGATCTAAAATTATTCGCTAACCAGTAATGTTGGCCTGTTATAGTTTATTATTTGCATATGTGCAAAGTTTAAATATAGTAATTGTCATTGTATATTTAAAACTTTTATGATTGACTTCTTATAGTATGATTTTCATGTTAAATTATGTATGAACCCGGTACAAACAATCATAATGTTCATCCACATTTCTCTTATGTTTTAACTTCTTTGTGCTCATGTAGAATATGAGTATCATCTAATATTCTAGATTACAAAGTATAAGAAATATATTTACTAAATAAAAAATGATATATTTGCCTATCAGGATTTGTATAGAGAAAGCATTCATTTATTACATTTTTTTTTCATCTACATATTTTGCGGTAATTGTATACAATTGTTTAATTTTCCTTTAATGTTTGATTATATTTCAAATGTAATTATACTTTTGTAGCATGCTTAAAGTAAATATATTTAATTTTTGAAAAAACTATCCCGTGCATCGCATGGGCTAGTGACTAATTATCTATATTTTAGTAATAGTCAATTTAATTTTTAATATTTTTAATTTATAGCCAATTTCTGTTATTGAGTTTTTTTTTTTTTTTTTTTTTTTGAGAATGTGGGGGGTAAAAACTCAAAACTACTTAGTGGGCCTGGGGCACTATATTGAGGGGTATTATATTTCCGAAGAGCAGTAATTGGTTGAGGCCGAGCCCATCTGAAAGCATGAAGCCCAGAAGTGAAAGAGGGGTGTCGTCCGAGGAGGCTGCCTTTTATCCGAAATGGTCACTATTGAGCCGAAGAGGTCTTGCTCCTCTGATATAAATAGCTGTGATCAATCAGACGTATGGAATGTCCGAGTGATCTTCCTAGCAATCCTAATGATGATAATAAGCCCAGGGTAAGGCTGGAGATGATAGGAACGAAGAAATATCTAAAGGAAAAGCTGCTACCACCGTATTTAATGCTCTGCAACAACCTTTCTAGCCGCATTTATGTGGAGAAGACCCCTGAACAGTATAATCTCAGCTACCACCACTCACAAAGAACTAAAGTAGACACCTGACGTGATATATACTCAAGTAGGTGCACCGATGAAAAACAAGTGGACGGTGGAGATGATGGGGAAGAATGCTATATAAAGAAGAAGGGCCCCTGATAATTGGGGGGGGGGGGGAAAGAAAGTAGAATGGAAATACAAGCTTTACTGTAGCTCTGAACGTTGTAATTACTGTTCATCCAATAAAACATCTCTTCGGACATTCATTTATGGAATTGTTCAAGTATTTCTTCATGTTATCACAACCCTAAATATCTTAGCCACCCATTGTTTAGTTCGTAACCAGCCTAGCTCTTTCGCCCACTCTCTACAAATTCATTGTCCTGGGTTCATTGGCCTTTCAACCCATACTTTTTGGGCTTGGGCTACGAAAATTGACCCGACAGAGAAGATTTCTATTATTGAGTTGATGGTAGGAACCAAATTATTATAAGCTGAAAATTATAAAAACTAAATTAATTGCAACCAAAAAGTAAAAAATCAAATTAACCGTAATCCCAAAATGTAAACCTCAAAATAGTATTTTCACCTTCTTAATTAGCAAATGTTATTTCATTTATAAGAAGTGTTGTAATGTTGGTTTCTACTTTCGATTTTCAACGTATCTCAGTGAGCAAATGTTATTTCATTTTTAAGAAGTATTGTCATGTTTGTTTCTACTTTCAATTTTTTAACGTCTCATCAATGATGACCCACCACACAATACTTTATTTAAATTTTACTTCCATTAGTTTTGAAGTAAAAATATTTATATGTAAAATATTTTCAAGTATTTGATATGATAAGTAAAAATTTTCAAACAAACTACAAAAATTGGTGCCTTAGCCATTGGAGTTGTTAGTGCCAGAGGTCCGATGATTAAATCGCCGAAACCAGTAGCTGTAAGAGTGGTTCGACAACCAAACTGTTGGTGATCGTCTCTAGAGCAATGTCTCCGGTAACTGGACTGCCAACATTGGTGGTTAGAATGATGACTTCCGTTATCAGACCTTCGACATCAGTCGTTGGTAGCTGGAGAGGCAGCTCCTGTCACTGAACCCACCACTGGTTACTAGAGCAGCAACTTCAACCACCAAACCGCTAACACCAATAGTTGGAACAACGACTCCAGTGACCAGACCTCTAGCATTGATCGCTAGAGCGGCAGCTCTAATCGCTAGATTGCCGACATTAGCTGCCTAGTCCACATGACTGGTAACAGTGGCGGAGCCAGAATTTTGGTTCAGATGGGGCAAAATTAAAATGCAACATTTAAAGTGAAATTAATCTAAAAAATATTAATCGATAATAATAACAAAATAAATAAACAATTATAAGAAAAATAAATATATTTCATATCATTAAAATAAATAAACAAAAATAACCAATTCATAGTTACTACAAAATCTACAACAAAAAGTTTACAAACTGATGTGGTAAAAATGTGATTAACATTATTTAAACAATATAATGAATATATGTTTGTGATTATTTTTTGTGATTGGTGACATGCCAATTTGTAAGATATAAATAGTAAAATTTATAATATCTCTAGCATCACTTAACAATAAAATACTGCAAAATGTATCATTAATAGTGAAAATAATGATAAAAATTAAAAAAGAAAAAAATTTGTGAAAGAAGTGTCGAACGTGGGACAAGACAAAAGTTTACCAGAACGGTAAATTATGTGAAAAGAAGATATGATTTGATGTTTGAGAAAACTTTTTTTTTTTACTTTCCTTTCCTTGTGCCAGAATCACTTTCAAGTTTAAACAAATTGGGAGTCATTTTTTCCTTTCTTTTTTCTGTGTCAGAGTCCCTTATGATTACAATTACATATACATTGAAATTTTAGGTGGAGTCAGGGGGGGCAAGTGCCCCCTCTCGCCCCCCTCTGGCTCCGCCGCTAACTGGTAACCTAACTACTAGGTAGGCTGAGGGGAAGCCATTGTGCATTTTTAAAAATATTTTTCTAGATTTTTAAAGGTAAAATGGTTTACAACTTTTTATAAAGAATTTGATAGTTAATGGAAAATGATGGAGCGTGAGCTCGTCAGTCAATGTGGTCGGATGAAGCCAACCTGCAGCCTCCTGGAAGGGTCACCAGTGTGGTGCCTGCCACCACGCCTCCGATGCCAAAGTTAGTATGCAAAGAAATCTCAGAGAAATTGGAGAATGCAAGAAATAATAGTTCTCTCTTAGTGTGTTTGTGTATGTACCTTGTTCTTGATAATGAGAGGGTTTTATATGCATACCTTCATGGCTTCTAGCCGTTGGAGTAGTTATGGAGGTCTTAATGCTCCTCCTCGTAACGTCTGGTCTGGTTGTAATGTGACTTTAATGTGCTACAACGGCTTATACAGTTGGCTCTATAACCGTTCTTAACTTAATTGTGCTGTAATGAATGTATTGTGTTTTCCTCGTCAGTGACGTGGGCATAAGATATGCTCGTCCGAGCATGCCTTCGTCTGTCTTGTCTAGCCTCGTCACTGAAAGACTTCACTATCACGATGTCACTGGATTCGTCATTCCCATCAGTTGCCCCCGGATTCCATGGTCGTCATGACATGTCATGTTGGCCGTGGAAGATGGAAAGTCTCCTGGGCCAAAAAGTGCCTGTTGGGCTTCTGTGCCGTATTAACTGCGCAGTGATGGCTTTTTCTGCGTGGTTGCCACGTGTTGGGTGTGGATTGGTGGGGTCATTTTTGTGACCCTTGGGTTTCCCGCCGTTTTTCAGTTGCCTTAGTTTTTGGGTTAAAAACTTCTCCTCTTCGTACCTTTTCATTTCCCAAACAAAAACTCCTGCTGAGTGTCCCTTGGTGAGCTTCCTTCTGCCATTCTTCTTCAGACCGGTGCGCCGTTCGCCGCTGCTTTAAGGTATGTTTTTCTTTCCCTTTTTTTCGTTTTTCCTTTTCTCTTCTGTTTTGCTGTGGTTTCTGATTCTTCTTTTTTCCTTTCTTATGTACTCGGTTTCTTTTCTTTTTGGGTTTTTTAGCAAGTGTCATCTTCTCTTGTGTTTTTTTGCATTTCCATGGTCCGTAGCTCTGAAGTTAGGATAGATTGCCCCTCAATTTCCTTCCTATTTGCGCGATTAGGAGGGTCTTTGGGGAATTTCCCATATTTAGAAAATTTTGTTTTTGAGGGTAACTGTTTGGGCATTGCATTGGCTGATCTATTGCCTTTGCTTCGTCAATCGGTTGATTGGTTCGAGGGTCTAGTGAGAGAGGGAGAAACGATGTCTGAAGTTAGGTCTAGCGACCTTGAGACTGGATTATCGTCGAACGGTGATCCAGCAGAGGGGGGTTCAGTCGTCTCTTCCCCTCGTGAGGTTAGGGCTTTTCACGCCCTCGGGGAGGCGTGTGGTTTGGACGCGGATAGTGTGGCTAGATTTAAGGATAGGTTTCAATTTCCAGCAAGGGTTCGTGTTCGTCTACCTAGTACCGAGGATAGGGCCTGCGATTTCTTTCCGAGTGAGGTGTGTTTTTATGAGTCAGCCTTTACCCGCGGGCTTAGATTCCCCGTCCATCCGTTCCTGATGGAACTTTTGGATCGTTTTGGCATTGCTCCTGGGCAGCTCATGCCCAATTCGTGGAGAATAGTGGTGAACTGTATGGAGATATGGTTGGCTGCTAATGGAGATATGATCAGGATAGACGAACTGACATATCTATATCGCTTGAAAGAGTCCAAGGAGTATGGGTATTATGAGTTAGTTCCCTGGACGAGGGATACTAGGATCGTCAGGGGTTTGCCTTCGTCCTTCAGGTACTAGAAATCCAGGTTTTTCTTTGTGTCGGGGGACGATTTTGAGACTCAATCCAGCGCGGATTGGGGTGATGTACCAAGGTTGCATCGTCGGTGGGGAACCCCGGCTCTAGGTGCGTCAGTCTTTCTATTCATCGTTTTCAGTTTTTTTTTTTTTTTTTTCTGCTGTGTGATGTTGCTGACCCCTTTGCACCTTGCTGTGTGTAGTTAAGAGACGGCCTAAGCTCAAGAGCAGGCATAAAGAGCGCGTTGAGACCGCCATTGGATACGCCCAGACGATAGAGAGCTGGGACGACCTCGTCAACCCACATACTTTGGCCTTTTATCACCTCGGGCCAGATCCGTCCCCTTACGTTCTTCGTTCAATTGGAATTGAAGGCAAGAAAAGTAAGTACTAACCTCGTCGAGCTTTACTTCCTTTATGCATGTGGACTTTTTCCTAACCATTCCCTTCTTGCAGAAATGACGACCAAGTTCAAGAAGGACATGTACGCAAAGATGAGAGATAAGAAGGACGAGCCTTTATCCAGCATCGGGAAGAAAGCCGCGCGTGTCAAGGGAATGACCACTTCTGCCAGCACCAATGTCCCCGTCAACGCCATAGTCTCCGTCACTGAACCGATGAGGACGGCATCTCCGGCTACCTCCATTGAGGAGATCCCTACTCCGGCCTCGAAGAAGCAGCGAACATCAGGGAAGGAGAAAACTGATCCACGGTCGTCCACAATATGGGATGACGAGAGATTGGCCGTGGACAGGGCTCACGAGATGCTGACGGCGGATGACCTTAAGGTCTTCTCTGGTGTGTCTTTCAATGACGTCGCCTCTCGTCACATTCAGAGACTCGTCCAGGTAGAGTGTTCTCTGTACTTAAAAAGATTTTTTTTTTTTTTTTTTAACAACGTCCTCACATTCCTTTCCAGGTGCTGGGGGAAAGCATTCACATTACCTCTGAGCATCTTACACAAGAGGCAAGGGTGGCATCCTTAACCTCTAGGATGGAAGCTTTGGAGAAGGAGAACTCGGAGCTGAAGAAGAACCTTGTTGATTCTATGGACGCGGCCACCTCTTTAAAGGAGAAGGTCAAAGTTTTGAACAACGACCTGAGGGTTGAGCATCAGCTGACTTCGGAGAAGGACGAGCAGCTTCTGAATGCTAAAGAAAGTCTAAAGACTATTGCTGCGAGGTCTGTAGAGGCCTTCCAGACTACGGACGAGTATCAGACCGTCCTATTCAGCTGGTATTTCAAAGGCTTCGAGCTCCTTAGGAGATACCTCGCCAAGCATCCTTCCGGAGTAAACATGGACACTCTGGACTTAGAAGAAGTGGATCAAGAGATGGCCGCTGACGAGGCCGCTCCTTCTTCTGCTGTTCAAACTGAAGCTCCTGGAGAGGTTCTTGCTGGTGGTGATGCCCATAAGAATGCTCCTGATGACGATGCCTCTACCCGAGCCTGATACTTAGAAAAATTTCCTTTCTTTCCTTCTTTTTGGGATGCCCTTCATTTTTTGGGCAGTTATGTAAATCTAATTTTTGAACAATTTTACCTTCTGTCTATTTTGGGAACAACAGGAAAGATTTTTGGCCCAGTGTTTATGGGCTTTCAGTTGTAAAAGAAAATGATGACTCAGCCTATTTCAGGCTTTTAATTTAATATCACTTACCTGTTTTTTGAAGTAATTACCTTCGTCGTGATATTTTGCCATTTTTTTTTATATCTTCGTCATGATACCTTCGTCGGTAACTTATATCCGTCAAAGCGGAATTTTGTTACCTTATTTAGAATATTTTCTTCGTCAGTAACTTACATCTGTCAAGGCGGAATTTTGTTACTTAGCCATTTTTTTTTTTTTTTTTGGCTTTTTGTGGCCTACACCCTTGTTAGGGATATTACCTTCGTCAGTAACTTACATCCGTCAAGGCGGAATTTTGTTACTTAGCCATTTTTTTGGCTTTTTGTGGCTTACACCCTTGCTAGGGATATTACCTTCGTCAGTAACTTACATCCGTCAAGGCGGAATTTTGTTACTTAGCCATTTTTTTTGGCTTTTTGTGGCTTACACCCTTGTTAGGGATATTAACTTCGTCAGTAGCTTACATTCGGTTGCCTAAACCTGCTCATAGAATAACATCAGTTGAATGGATTCTTTATTGATTTTGATAAAAAGTACATTTGATTGTTACGTCTATTGATGGTACTTCTTTAGGTGTTCAATGTTCCATGGCCTCGGGAGTCTTTGTCCGTCCAGAGTTTCAAGGTGGTAGCTTCCCTGTCTGGAGTAATGAACAACCCGGTATGGTCCTTCCCACGTGGGGCCAAGTTTCCCTTGAGTTGGATTCTTGGTCGCCAGAGTTACTTCACGTAGGACGAGGTCGCCGATGTTGAGTCGTCGGAGCTTCACCCTTTTATTGTAATACTCTGTCATCTTCTTCTTGTAATCCGTCATTCTGTTGCAGGCTTTATCTCTGACTTCGTCCAGGCAATCCAGGTTGACTCGTAAACGATCGTCATTGTCTTCCTCGCTGAACATCTCCCGCCTGGTGCTGGTTACTCCGACCTCGACCGGGATCACTGCTTCAGTTCCGTAAGTAAGTCTAAACGGGGTCTCTCCCGTCGGGGTTCTCGCTGTTGTTCTGTATGCCCACAAGACGTTGGGTAGTTCGTCTGGCCAAGAACCCTTTGCATCATCCAGTTTCGTCTTTATGATTTTGAGTAGAGTCCGGTTCGTCACTTCTGTCTGTCTGTTTGCTTGAGGATGGCCTGGCGATGAGAAATGGTTCTTGATGCCTAGGCCAGAGCAGAAGTCCTTGAAGCCTTGGCAGTCGAACTGTCGTCCGTTGTCTGATATGATCGTCCTCGGAATCCCGAACCTGCAGACTATGTTCCTCCATACGAAGCTCCGGATCTTTGCTTCAGTGATAGTTGCCAGTGGCTCTGCCTCAACCCATTTTGTGAAGTAATCTATAGCGACGAGTAAGAATTTTACCTGGCCTTTGCCCAAGGGGAATGGGCCGACGATGTCAATTCCCCACTGTGCGAATGGCCATGAGGACGCTATCGTCGTCAGTCTTTCGGCTGGCAGTCGTTGAACATTCCCGAATCGCTGACATTTGTCACACTTCTTGACGAACTCCATTGCGTCCACCTGCATAGTAGGCCAGAAATAACCTGTTCGCATAATTTTGCTTACCAAGGATCTAGGGCCTGCGTGATCTCCGCAGATCCCTTCGTGGACCTCTCTTAGGATGTACTCAGCGTCTTCTTCGTTCACACACCTTAAGTAGGGCATGGAGAAGCCCCTCTTGTACAATGTGTCATTAAGAATTGTGAATCTGACAGACCTCTTTTTGATCTTCCTGGCTTCATTTGTGTCTTGAGGGAGGTGTCCATCCCGAAGAAAAGATACAATGGGCGTCATCCAGCTATTTGTGTTCTGGATTGCGAAGGTTGGGACTTCTTCTATGCTGGGGCTCTTCTGTACTTCCATTATCAAGTCTGCATTTGACCCAGTTCCTTCTGACGATGCTATCTTTGATACTTCGTCTGCTGCCATATTCTGGCTTCTGGGAATCTGGACGAACTCTACCTCTTCGAATTCTTGAGTCAGGTGCTTCGTCAACCTGAGGTACTTCTGCATTCTTTCTTCCTTTGCTTCGTATTCTCCCTTGATCTGCCCAATTACTAGCTTTGAGTCGTTCTGGACTAACAGGGTCTTGGCTCCAAACACTTTCCCTAGCCTTAACCCCGTCAGAATCCCTTCATACTCGGCTTCGTTATTAGTCGCCGGGAATTTCAGCTGAACTCCATACTTCAATACCTCTCCGTCAGGGGTGGTTATGACGACCCCTACTCCTCCCCGCTTTTGGGCCGACGAACCGTCGGTCTGTATTACCCAAGGTTTACCCTTACTGGCAAGGTTTTGTTCATCCGGAAGGGTGAACTCAGCGATAAAGTCTGCCAGAGCCTGTGCTTTAATGGCTGCCCTGGGATGGTACTCTATATCAAACTGGATAAGTTCAATCGCCCATTGGACCATTCTCCCTGCTGCCTCGGGCTTGCTCATGGACTTCTTGATAGGTTGGTCCGTCATTACCCAGATTGGATTTGCCTGGAAATACTGCCTGAGCTTGCGTGAGGTAATTATCAACGCGAACGTGATTTTTTCGATTTTTGGGTACCTGGACTCAGCCCCCTGGAAGGCTTGGCTGATATAATAAACGGGGAGTTGTATTCTGTTTTCTTCTCGGATCAGGGCTGCGCTGACGGCTGTAGACGAAACAGCTAGGTACAGATACAAGTTCTCACCTTCTTTTGACGGGCTTAGTAGAGGTGGATTGCTCAAGTAGCGTTTGAGCTCTTGGAAAGCTGCCTCACATTCGTCAGTCCAGGCAAAGGCCTGCTTCAGGGTCTTGAAGAAGGGGAGGCATTTATCCGTTGCTCTAGAGACGAATCTGTTGAGGGCGGCGATCCGTCCCGTGAGCTTTTGGACCTCTTTGACGGTCTTGGGCGACGCCATGTTGATTATGGCCTGAACCTTCTCCGGATTTGCTTCTATTCCTCTCTGGGATACCATGAATCCCAGGAACTTTCCTGAGGCTACACCAAAAACACACTTACTCGGATTCAGCTTCATTTGGTATTGTTTGAGAGTGGCGAATGTTTCCCTGAGGTCGTCCAAATGGGTAAGTTCTTCCTTGCTCTTGACGAGCATGTCATCCACGTAGACCTCCATATTCCTACCTATCTGCCTGTTGAACATTCTGTTCACTAATCTCTGATAAGTAGCGCCCGCATTCTTTAGTCCGAAAGGCATTACCTTATAGCAATAGAGGCCTTGGCTGGTGATAAAGGCCGTTTTCTCCTCATCCTCGTCAGCCATTTTTATCTGGTTATATCCTGAGAAAGCATCCATGAACGTCAATAGCTTGTGCCCGGCTGTGGAGTCTACCAGCTGGTCTATTCTTGGAAGGGGGAAACTATCCTTCGGGCAGGCCCTGTTCAGGTCCGTGAAGTCTACGCACATCCTCCACTTCCCATTTGCTTTCTTCACCAGAACAGTGTTGGCCAGCCAGTCTGGATAGTACACTTCCCTGATGAAACCTGCAGTCAAGAGCTTCTTCACTTCGTCAGCGACTGCCTGATCTCTTTCTGGTGCGAAGACTCTTCGTCTCTGCTTGACGGGTTCTTCTTTGGGTCTACATTCAACTTGTGTTGGATGATTTCCGGGGATATACCTGGCATGTCGTCATGGCTCCAGGCGAATACATCCAGGTTTTGCTTAAGAAACTGGACGAGCTTTGCTCTCATCTCGGGACTTAAGGTCGTCCCTATCCTGGTTGTTTTGGCTGTTTCTTCCTCAGTTAGTTGCACTGTTTCTAAAGCCTCTACCTTTTCCTCCTCCTTCTTTTCAATTATCCAGGTGTGGTTTTCCTTTGCGGCCAACACAGCCTGGTAGCATTCCCGAGCTAAGACTTGGTCTCCCTTAACTTCACCAACCCCGTTCTCCACGGGGAACTTCACCTTTAAGCAGTAGGTAGATGTGGATGCCTTCCACTTATTGAGGGCAGGTCTCCCAATGATGACGTTGTATAAGGAGGGGCAATCCACTACCAAGAAATCCAGTTGACGGGTCAGTTGCTTCGGGTATGTCCCCACTGTCACTGTCAACGTGACTATGCCCTTGGGGTAGACCCTGTCACCACTGAAACTGACGAGGGGGGAATCAAAAGGACGTAGCCTTCTGGGGTCTAGCTTCAACTGTTGAAATGCAGGGAAGTACATGATGTCAGCAGAACTTCCATTGTCCACGAGGACCCTTTTGGTGTTAAACCCTTCTATGGTAAGCATTATGAGCAGGGGGTCATTGTGAGGCTGCTTCACTCCCCTTGCGTCGTTTTCATTGAAAGTCATGTCTTGATCGGTTCGTCTCTGCTTCAACGGGGGAATCGTGTGGACGCTGTTCACCTGACGTTGGTATGCTTTTTGAAGGGATCTGAACGAACCTCCGGTGACGGGCCCCCCTGTGATCGTCTGTATCTCCCCGACCACATTTTGAGGAGGTTGTGACTGACGGTCATTCCCTCTTGACGAAGCTTCAGGCTGGCCTTTGTTCCCTTCCCGAAATTTACTATACTCACCATTCTTTACAAATTTTTGCAACTTCCCCTTTCGTATCAACTCCTCTACCTGCTCTTTGAGGTCCCGACAGTCCTCGGTGTAATGGCCATGATCTTTGTGGAACCGGCAGTACTTGTTCTTATCACGGACATTAGGAGACGAATGTAAGGGCCGTGGCCACTTCAGGTAATGCTCGTCCTTAATCTGCGTTAGGATTTTGTCAACAGGCATAACAAGAGGAGTAAATTTTACCGTTCGAGGATTCTTATCATCTTTTCCTCTGATTCTGTCACTGATTCGGCGATCTGGACGCTCGCGTTTTTGCCCCCTACGGTCGTCTTCCTTTCTACCCTTGTCTCCTGGCCTCTTAACGTCCCTGATGGCGGCCAGCGCGTCTTCCGCGTTCATGTACTTCTGTGCTTTGAGGAGCATTTCAGCCATTGTTTTCGGGGGATTCTTTGCAAGTGACGAGACGAGCTCTCTGGTTCTCAACCCCGCCTTGAAGGTCGTTAGCTGTACCTTGTCATCAGCCTCGTCTACTTCCAGTGTCTCCCGAGTGAAACGTTTCACATATGACCTCAAAGTTTCCTTCTCTCCCTGCCTGATGGTGAGTAAGTGATCCGCGGTTCTCTTTGGTCGTTGTCCTCCAATGAAGTGACGCAGGAAGGCATTGCTCAACTGTTCGAAGGTGTCGATGGACGATGTGGGCAGCTTTGTGAACCATTCCTGTGTGGCTCCCTTGAAAGTGGTTGGGAAGGAACGACACAAGATCTCGTCTGGGGGCTGCTGGAGTCCCAGGGTCGTCTTAAATGTGTTAAGATGATCCTGGGGATCTTTTAACCCGTCGAATGGTTCAAGTTGGGGCAGCCGAAATTTTGACGGCACTGGACAGTCGAGGACGGCCACAGTGAATGGCGAATCTGTTGCCCTGACCAGTCGGTCCACACTTCGTTCAGTTTTTTCTTTGATGGCGTTCCTAAGCTCGTCCATCTCCTTCCTCATCTCCTGGAGTAGATCCGAGTTCTGCTCGGTTGGAGTGGTAGGCCTTCGATGGTCGATTCTTCTATGGCTATCCCCTTCGTCATCCCGATTTCCCTTGGACCTATTCTCTTCCTGCTGAAGTCTCTGCTTCATTTCCTCATTTTGTTTGGACAATTCTTCGACGGTAGCTGCAAGGGCCTGAATTTGCTGCGCCAAGGCTGCGGATTCTTGATTGGACTCCATCTGAAATAAGTATTTGAGAGGAAACTACCTTTTCGCGACTGAATGCGAAAAAATGTCGTTCCCACAGACGGCGCCAAACTGATGGAGCGTGAGCTCGTCAGTCAATGTGGTCGGATGAAGCCAACCTGCAGCCTCCTGGAAGGGTCACCGGTGTGGTGCCTGCCACCACGCCTCCGATGCCAAAGTTAGTATGCAAAGAAATCTCAGAGAAATTGGAGAATGCAAGAAATAATAGTTCTCTCTTAGTGTGTTTGTGTATGTACCTTGTTCTTGATAATGAGAGGGTTTTATATGCATACCTTCATGGCTTCTAGCCGTTGGAGTAGTTATGGAGGTCTTAATGCTCCTCCTCGTAACGTCTGGTCTGGTTGTAATGTGACTTTAATGTGCTACAACGGCTTATACAGTTGGCTCTATAACCGTTCTTAACTTAATTGTGCTGTAATGAATGTATTGTGTTTTCCTCGTCAGTGACGTGGGCATAAGATATGCTCGTCCGAGCATGCCTTCGTCTGTCTTGTCTAGCCTCGTCACTGAAAGACTTCACTATCACGATGTCACTGGATTCGTCATTCCCATCAGAAAATATTTTACAAGTTTGACTATATTTTAGATGTAAACAAACACTTGAAAATGGGAAAACATTTTCTAAAAAATATTTTACTTAAAAAAAAAAAGGAGTGTTAGTGACATTTTTTTTTTTACTTTTCTCGTTTTGGCCTAATTTAAGTAATGATATAGATCGTCAACATTGGGCTTTTTAAGTCAAATCCATACATAACAAATTCATTCAACTAGGAGTCACTCGAGTCGAAAAGTCCTTGAAGACAAGAACTGATGATCTTCGTTTGAGTGATGATTTTGTCATCCGGCAGTCCAACAACTCCAAGTCCGTCATTACAAGTATTGTTGAGCATTTTTGTGTGCCGCCATAAGTTGCTTGAATTTCATATGAGAGATATGGTGAGATCTCTAACAAATTTGGAATAATCCACTCTAAATCTGCCTAACTCCACCACATTCTCTAGCTGACGAGTATCAAGATTAGGACGTCTAGGAGATAGACGATCTTAGCTACGTCCAAGACAGAGACGAGCTCAGGGGTAAGACCCCGCAAGTATGTACGAAGACAAGTGTGTGTACATTAAAAGTGCAAATAAATGCCATCAGGACAGCTAACAAGCAATCACTGCGCCGCAACCATTACAAAAACAATAATAGCACAACGGTCACCCATTACACCTTAAACGGAATCATCATTGTCAATTAGTGCCATGTTCCTCTCAGGAGAAAAACGCTCAGAGTAGCATTAACAGACATAACTGCACCAACCTAAAGCAAACTATAAAAAAGGGAAATAGAACTGAGGTAAGGACACATGAAACATTAGGAGAGAATTGTGAGAAACTTCTTGTGAGAACTTATAATCTGACTTTAGCATTGGAGTATTCTCAGCTGGCCTCACGTCGGTAGAACCCTCCCTTGCCTTTCTTTTCTTAATAACAGGTACTAGAGATCATCCATCGACCCCGACGAGGAGCATACTAACGAGGTCAATTTTTGGCTTCATCAGTTTGGCGCCGTCTGTGGGAAACGACGAGTTGACCTTTTCTTAAACCATCGTGCTCCAATCGATAAAGCTCCTATCACTCGATGGATCCTGCACCAACACCTTTTCCAGATCCTATGGTAATGGCTTAACAAATCCAAGCTCTAACAGCAAATGTATGAGAGCTGATGAAGCAGAATGAAGAATTGAAGCTCCAAGTCATAGCAGACATGATGAGGAAGCTAGCAGCCCTAAGGGAAAAGAGGCAACTGAATAAGGGTCAATCCATGCATGACATTGATCATGTGATGAAAAGCTTAAGAAGGGAGCTTGACGAAGTAAAGAATGCAATGAAGGGAAAGACGGCGATGAATCTAGACGACATGCTCAAACGAACAGATTCACCTTTCACGCCTAGTGTTTTGGAGTGCCCTTTGCCTCCGAAGTTTCGTTTGCCGCAGTTGGAGTTTTATGATGGCATAAAGGACCCTCTTGATCATATAGGGGCCTTCAAGACTATCCTGAACCTTTAACAAACCCTGGACAAAGTTATCTGCAGATCTTTCCTTGCCACCCTCAGAGGGGCCACTAGGGTTTGGTTTAGAAAATTGCCAGCATCTTCCATAGCAAATTTTGAACAGCTCAGTGACTCATTTGTTCGTCATTTCATTGGAGGACAACATCATAAGAGGCCAACTTCTTACTTGCTGACAGTGAGGCAATAAGAAGGGGAAAGCCTAAGAGATTATGTGAAGCATTTTAACAAGGCTGTGTTGGAAATTGACGAAGCTGACGACTAGGTGATAATGACAACCTTCCAAGCTGGGCTTAATAACCCCGATCTCATCTTTTCGTTGGGAAAGACATCGCTAACCTCCATGATAGATCTTCTGTTCAAAACTTAGAAGCATATGAACGGAGAGGATGCCCTTACTGCGAAGGGGTTAACAAAAAAGCGGAAGAAGGAAGAGCCAAGTGAGTCTCATGGTAAGAAGAAAGATCGTAAGCATACATATTCGAAAACTAAGACTAGTAAGAGTAGCTCTGACATTCCAAAGAAGAAGATGAATTTCACCCAATTAGTGATGCCTGCAGACAAAATCTTGATGCAAATCAAGGATGAACAAGGATTAAAATGGCCCAAGCCACTAAGCACGTCCTCTAGGAAACATGACCCGAAGAAGTACTGTCGTTTTCATAAGGATCATGACCATTACACTGATGAATGTCGCGATCTGAAAGAACAGATAGAGGAACTAATCCAACGGGGAAAGCTCCAGAGGTTCGTCAAGAGGGACAACCATTCCCGAGCCAGGGCTGAGGACAAAGCCCATGACAATGTCAAGGATGATGGACGAGATCACCCAAAGCAAGCCGTGGGTGAGATACGGACGATAACAAGGGGGCCCATTTTTGGAGGGTCGTACAGGTCTTTGAAGAAGACTTGTTACAGGCAGATCAATAGTGTTCACATGAAGCATCCATCCCCAAAGTACCGATGATCAAAGAGTGACAACATTACGTTCTCTGAATGAGATGCCAGTGGGATTAAGCAACCTCATGATGATCCACTCGTCATTGTATTGGAAATTGAATGTTTTAACACAAGGAGAGTGTTAGTTGATAACAGGAGCTTTGCAGACATAATGTACATGACGGCCTACCAGCAATTGAGGTTGGATCCAAGAAGGCTTAGACCTTTCAAGTCCCCGTTGGTTAGCTTTAGTGGAGATCGGATTTATCCAAAAGGCATCATTACATTATCAGTCATAGTTGGTACGCATCCAACTCGGGTAACCAAATAGGTAGATTTTTTAATCATTGATTGCCCATCGTCCTACAATATCATCCTAGGACGACCTACACTAAATCGACTCAAAGCTGTAACTTCAACCTACTGCCTAAAAGTGAAGTTTCCTACCCCAAATGAGGTAGGGCAAATATGTGGGGATTAGCTTTTGGCTAAAGAATGTTACCAAGCGGTGCTAGCTTCGGGAGAACCATGCATGGATGGTGGAAGAAGAATCAAAGAAACTTACTCAGGAACTGGAGGATGTAAGCTTAGTAGAAAGGGACGATACTAAAGTTACAAAGGTGGGGGCAGGGCTTGACACGGGCTTGAAGACCAAGATCGTGGAGTTCTTGAAGCAGAATCTGGATATCTTCGCCTGGACTCACGAAGATATGCCAGGTATAGAAGACAAAGTGATAGAGCACAGGCTGAATGTCGACCCCACCAAAAAGCCCGTCCAGCAGAAACGACAAGTTTTGCTCCTGAAAGAAAAATTGGCCAACGTCGTCATGGTGAAGAAGCCAAATGGGAAATGGTGCATGTGCATAGACATTATAGATCTCAATTGCGCCTGCCCAAAGGACAGCTTTCCGCTTCCCCGGATTGATCAGCTGGTAGATTCAACAGCAGGCCCTGAGTTGTTGACCTTCATGGATGCATTCTCAAGATATAACTAGATCCACATGAACGAAGAAGACCAGGAGAAGACATCATTTGTCACTAGCCAGGGGTTATATTACTACAAAGTTATGCCGTTTGACCTGAAGAATGAAGGTGCTACTTACCAGAGTTTAGTGAATTAGATGTTTTGCGGACAAATTGGACAGAATATGGAGGTCTATGTGGACAACATGCTCGTGAAGAGCAGGAAAGCTGAATTACACTTAGACAACCTCAAAGAAACTTTTGACACATTGAGTAAGTATCACATGAGATTGAACCAGGTGAAATGTGTATTTGGGGTCTCGTTAGGCAAGTTCTTAGGCTTCATGGTTTCACAACGAGGCATAGAGGCTAACCCCAAGAAAGTGAAGGCCATATTAGAAATAACGTCCCCAAGGAGTGTGAAGGAAGTTCAGAGATTGATGAGGTGTATAGCAGCCTTGAACAGATTTGCATCTAGAGCCACGGATAAATGCCTCCTGTTCTTCAAAACACTAAAGCAAGCTTTCCAATGGATAAACGAGTGCAAGGAAGCCTTCCAAGCACTCAAGGATTATTTGTCCAAACCCCCACTACTAAGCCTGTCCGTTGAAGGAGAAGATTTGTTCCTGTATTTAGCCGTTTCTCAGACGGCTGTAAGCTCGGCATTGATCTGGGAAGAGCTCCAAATTCAGAAACTAGTTTACTACACGAGCTAGGCCTTTTAGGGTGCAGAAGCAAAGTACCCACGGATAGAAAAATTGGCCTTCACTTTGATTGTCACATCACGAAAACTTTGTCCCTACTTCCAAGCACATACGATACTAGTCATGACGGATTAGCCTCTGCGAAAGGCAATGGGTAGGCTAGACGCAGTAGGGAGAATGGTCCAATGGGCGATGTAATTAAGCCAATTTGACGTTGACTACAAACCAAGAACAGCTATCAAAGCCCAGGCATTGGCAGACTTTGTCGCTGAATTTATTGTGGCTGATCAGGATCCAAAATCAGATTGCTGGACGGTGTATATAGATGGATCAGCAGCATTGGACATGGGCGGAGTAGGAGTGATTCTCTTATCACCAGAGAAGGATGTCCTCAGATATGGAGTTCAGCTTCTCTTCCCAGCAACAAATAATGAACCGGAGTATGAAGCAATCCTGACGGGCCTGAGGGTTGCAAGAGCCATGGGAGTAAGAAACTTGAGATTGAACTTTGACTGAAAGCTCGTGACGGGACAGATGAACAATGAGTATGAGGCCAAGGAGGACAAGATGAAGAGGTACTTAGTATTGACTAATCAGTTAATTTCTAACTTTGATGATGTCAAGATTACTTAAGTACCCCGGGAGGAAAATTCTGAAGCAGACGAGGTTGCTAAACTAGCCTCGTCGGATGCAAATGAACGACGACCTGGATTGTACATGGAGGTGCAGTATCTTTCCAGCATTGAGGAGTTTGGCGTGAACTACATTTAAACAAGAGCAAGCTGGATGGATCCAATAATTACATACATCAAGAATGGTAACCTCCCTACAAATTCCGCAGAAGCCAGAAAAGTCAAAGTTAGGTCATTCAGATTCACGATCTTGAATGACGAGCTTTACAAGAAGGGATTCTCACAACCCTACTTAAAGTGCCTTGATCCTGAGGAAGCTGAGTATGTATTAAGGGAGATCCATGAAGGGGTATGTGGAAATCACTCTGGACCACAGTCACTTGTCGGGCAAGTTGTTCGTGCAGGGTACTTCTGGCCAACATGTAGAAAGATGCAGCTTAGGTTGTCCAAAAGTGCGATAAGTGCCAACGATTTGGAAATGTGCAACATGTCCCAGCAGAGCACTTGACGAGCATCACCTCACCATGGCCATTCTCCACATGGGGAATCGATATAACGGGCCACCTACCCCTTGGTAAGAGGCAGGTAAAATTCCTAGTTGTTGCTATTGATTATTTCACAAAGTGGGTGGAAGCAGAGCCTTTGGTAGTTATAACGAAAGCCAAGATACAACACTTTGTATGGAAGAACCTTGTGTGTCGATTTGGAATTCCACGAGCCATCATTTCTGACAATGGACGGCAGTTTGACAACCACAAGTTTAGAAATTTCTGCAAAGAGCTGGGAATAAAGAACCACTATTCTTCACCTGGTCATTTGTAGGCTAACGGCTAGACAGAAGTTACAAATCGAACTTTGCTCAAATTGATCAAAACCCGCCTTGAGGGGGCAAAAGGGACATGGCCTAATGAGCTTCTAGGAGTGTTGTAGGCTTACAGAATGACGGTAAGGACTTTAACAAATGAGATGCCCTTCAAGATGGCATTCGGAACCGAGGCAGTAATTCCTGTGGAAGTTGGAGTATCAAGCATTAGAAGGGCATGGTATGACAAGTAGAGCAATGACGAGGGCCTCAAGCTAGCTCTGGATTGTTTACCTGAGGTCAGGGACGATGCAGCCCAGAGAATGGCCTCATATTAGGAAAGGACGATGAGGTATTATAACCAGAGGGTTAAGCTGAAGCGTTTTAATCCTGGGGATATGGTTCTGTGGAAAGTCTCATAGGCTACCAAAGATCCAAACGAAGGGAAGCTGGGCCTCATCTGGGAAGGTCCATACAAGGTCGTCCGTTATTCAAGAAGAGAAAGCTACTACTTAGAGGACACGAATGGGAAGCCTTTGCCTCGTCCTTGGAATGCAGAGCACCTTAAAAATTATTATCAGTAAGGAAGTAGATTCTTAGCCATAATAAGTTCTAGGGTTTGGAACATCTTGTTTATTCATCCACAGATAAGCGGGAAATCAATTTCATTGTTTTATGCATTTACTTTTTTGTACTTTATTTTTAGCACTTTTTGTGTTTTCATGAATTTATACCCTTGTAGCACCTCTTTATAAGCAAGGATGAATAAAATAGGCAAAATGTCTATTGAAGTTATTCCTTCTAATGACAAACATTCCAAGGATAAGAATCTCATCAATATGAATGACGAGGTAAAAATCCAATTTCAGTGATAAAAACGTTAAGTTTAAATCACAAGGATAAAAATCTCGTCAAATATGAATGACGAGGTCAAAATCCAATTTTAGTGATAAAAACGTTAAGTTTAAATCACAAGGATAAAAATCTTGTCAAATATGAATGACGAGGTAAAAATCCAATTTCAGTGATAAAAACGTTAAGTTTAAATCACAAGGATATAAATATCGTCAATATAAATGACGAGGTAAAAATCCAATTTCAGTGATAAAAACGTTAAGTTTAAATCAAAAAGATAAAAACCTTGTCAACATAAAAGACGAGGTCAAAATCCAATCACAGTGATAAAAACAAAATCACAAAGACAAAAGATCTAAATTTTTCACAAGGATAAAGCAACAAAGTTCTAACACTGACAGAGCAATAAGATGTTCAAAATAAAAGCCTCAAAACAAGGAGGCAACCATTGTTTGTTAAAAAAACCCCAAAAACAAAAGGGGGAATCCATTGTCCTTAAAATAAAATAAAAATAGAGAAAGAAGATAGAGAAATCATGAAGGAGGGGCAGTAGATTCATCAACATCTTTTCCTTCAGCAGCTTTGTCTTTTTCCACGGCACGAGACTCAGCTTCTTCTAGTTCCTTTTCTTTGTCTTCAAGAATCTTGGTATCCATCTTTTCAAAATCCAAGCTAGAAAAATCTATAGCCAAACTATGGTGTTTCATGGTCCATCGGCGTAGAAGCTCAAACCCTTTAAAGTAATACATGAACTGAAGGTCTGAGAATTCCTCTAACTGCTTGAACTTCTAGACGACCTTATCTTTCTCTTCGTCAGTCTTCAGAAGAGCAGCCTGAATCTCTTCATCCTTTTGGACGACCAAAGCCTTCTCCATGCGTAGGGCTTTAGTAAGCTCTTTTATTTTCTGGTTCACCTCATTCCTCTCATTCATAATAGCAATCAAATCCTTCTTCAATTGGGAACATTCAACCTCCACGGATTCCACTTTTGACATAGCCACTATGACTTTCTCCTCCACGTTCAAGTAATCAGTGGTGATACGCAACGACTCCCCAAGGACCTAGTTGGAATAAGTAGATAAGAGAAGAAATTGTGCACATCCATATAGACAAGTCCAAAAAGTGATGTTGAAAGAACAAAGTTACATACCTGCACTAATTTATGGATGTGCCAACTAACGAGTTCATGGGATGGAATGGATGATAAACCTTTCAGTTCATCGTTGGTAATCACATTGTGTGCACGACCCAAGGCTGTAGCGGGGTCGTCCCATACACTCATCCCCACTTTGCTTTTACCTCTTGCATGGGAAAGTGGAGGGGTAGCTGCGGTAACGTCCAGAGACAGGGTTGGAGAAGGAGGAGCAATATGGACAAGAGGAAGAGCAGAAGTGTCAGCCTTCTCATCACTTAGCTTCCTTTTCTTTGAGTCCGAAGTCAAATTGGCTAAAGGCTCATTTTTCAAGTTTTTGATATGGGCATATTTATCCTTGCTATATCTAGTGGCCATTTCTGTAAAAAAAAGAAAAAAAAAGGGGCAATCCCTAATTAGACAATAGACGGAATTAAGAAAGACAAAGCAAGGGATATACAAATTTACTCTTCTCTTCTCGACGGATTTTTTCCAAAATGTACTTTGAGGGTTTGGGGCCTAAGCAACAATCATTTAAGTGACAAGGATCAACTAGGTCGTCGAAATCCTCTATTTCACGAGCATAAGCGAGGGCAACTCGAACTTGGTGGCGATATTGATCTTCGAGGTCAGGACGATCAAGATTTGCAAAGAATCAAAATAAGAACTTCGTCAAACAAGTAATCAAGATATGGAAGCAGAGCAAAGGAGGATCATGGAAATACGCACCAAGCCCTGGAACTTCCCATTTCTGTAGTAATCTTGGGACTTCCCCCCAAAAATCGTCGAATAAGGTTTCCCAACTTGTTCCAAAAATGAAAAAATAGCGTGATTTCCAATCACGAAAAGACGAGGGAAAACCCCTAACAATCCTAGATTTCCTATCCCAGGGTAGGAGTTTAAAATACCCATAATGGGTAGAAGCCTTCAAGCGACACAAAAACAAAAACTCATTTAAACTGATCATTTCTCCATCATAAGTAGACACCCAAATGGACATATAGCTTATTATCATCCTCCAGGCATTAGGGACAAGCTGACTAGGGGCAATCTGGAGTTCACTCAGGAGATGTAAGATAAATGGATGAACGGGAAATCGAAGGCCACACAGAAAGTTAGCCTCATAGAAACATACCTCTTCGTGAGCAAAGTTGCAAGCTTTCTCATCCAGGCGAAACAATCCAATGGAGGTTCCTTTGGGAAACTGAAACCTCTTCCTAAAACCCTTCAGATGACTTTCTTTCAAAGAACAAGACTCGGAAAGAGCATGCAAGGGGCGAGAAGAAGAAGATGAGGGAAATTTTGAAACGGTGGTCTCTACTACCCTACTCAATGAATCAGCATTGGAAGACAACCCAGTCTCCAATTCGCTAGACCGAACATCATCTACCCTATATTGAATAGTATCCATCTTCGAATGATGTCTTATAAGAGACTCATGGATTAAAGGATAAATGAAAAGTAAAACCGGCTTAAGGGCAGAAGAACGAGGAATAAATAGCCCCACTTGTGGACATCGACCTGAGGAATATTCTAAGAAAACTCCTAATCGAGCGAAGAAAAATGAGATTGAGGGGCATTCTTGGCTAAGAAAATCAAAACCAACCATCAAAGCATAAAGAGAAGGAACCTTACCAGAAAAATATGAAGATTTCCCTAAGCACGCAGAAGTTTAGACCAAATAAAGCAAAGGAAGAAGAATGGTTTTTCTAAAAAGGAAAAATGAAATTAAGGCATGCAAAAATCTAGGAAATTACACACACGCCACGAATAAAAGACTCACACGTGTTTGCTTCTTGGAGGCTAGTCATTTCGCATTTAAGACGAGAACCAAAATTTCGAGAACCGAGAAGATATGAATCGTCACGTCCAATCACATTCCTAAGATCGTCCAAGTTCATGACGACCATGGAATGGGGGGGCAACTGACGAGTATCAAGATTAGGACGTCTAGGAGATAGACGAGCTTTGCTACGTCCAAGACAGAGACGAGCTCAGGGGGAAGACCCCGTCAGTATGTATGAAGACAAGTGTGCGTACATTAAAAGCGCGAATAAATGCCATCAGGATAGCTGATAAGAAATGACTGCGCCGGAACCATTACAAAAGCAATAATAGCACAACGGTGCCACGTTCCTCTCAGGAGAAAAATGCTCAAAGCAACATTAACAGACATAACTGCACCAACCCGAAGCAAACTATAAAAAAGGGAAATAGAATTGAGGTAAGGACACATGAAACATTGGGAGAGAATTGTGAGAAACTTCTTGTGAGAACTTATAATCTGACTTTAGCATCGGAGTATTCTCAGCTGGCCCCACGCCTGCAGAACCCTCCCTTGCCTTTCTTTTCTTAATAATAGGTACCAGAGATCGTCCATTGACACTGACGAGGAGCATACTGACGAGGTCAATTTTCGGCTTCATCACTAGCGTTGACTGGTTCAACTCAATTCAACCATTAGATTTCCATTACATCCAATTAAAGACCCTTGTAGTTGCAATTGGCTATAGGTTTGCATTCTTTGGACTTGTCGACTTGTCTTTTTTAGGTTTGTTGGTTGGTTAATACAAAACCTGAGTCTGATTGTTCTGTGGACACCCCTACCTTAACCACATTTATTATTGTTTTTTTCATTGTATTTTATATGAAGTCATCATTTTTGTTACTTTCATAATTGGCATGTTATTTTTATATACTTCTTATACTGTTTCTCACTTATGCTTTAATCACTCTACTTTGACACATAACAAAACCATTTAAATAAATTCTTCCTCACTTTTTTATCAGTGTGGTCACCCCTATCTTTAAGAGCATTTCTTTAGTTTGAATCTTTTCTTCATGTGCATGTCTAGTTATCCATTTTTACATTCTTATTTCAACTACACTCATTTTACGAACATTAAATATGTTACTTTTTAATAGCTCAACATTTTACACCAGAGAGCTTTGTTTGTCTTATAGTCAAGGGCAGGAGGGGGAGGGGGAGAGGGGGCAACTCCCAGAGCTCCATAAAGATTCCATCATAGATATGGTATGACAATACCATACTAGTGTAGTAGTAGAAGTGTAGAACTATAAATAACTATTGTAGTTTTACTAAAAAGAAAGTCTTACTGTTTTGGCATTAGGTCCAAAAAAGAAACCTTTGATATGGACCCGTTATTTCTCTCTTCACTTTCACTCTAGAGCTCTGTTCTTGTTTCTGAAAGGTGAGAAAAATTTTCTCATATCTGCTTAGTTCTTCACAAAGCTGGTACGATTTTATTTTTTTTATTTTCGAAGCTGGTTCTGGTTTTATGATTGTACGAGATCCAAAAGAAAAAATTATCAAATATAGAGCCAAATTCATGAAAATGTTTAGAAATATGCAAAATACAGAGGTGAACAAATTTTTCTTTAGCAGACCCACACTTCTGAGAGGGGTTTAGAAGTTGAAGGTGATAAAGACAAGGAAATAGGGATACCTGGGTTGTGTTTGGAGTTGGGCTCTGGAATTCCTTTGTGTGGGTTTCTGGATTTCAAAACCATAGAGGGGAGGGGAACCTCTAAAAGTCCTTCAGTCTTCTTAGTAACGGATGGATCCAACGGCAATCGATTCTTATTGAGAAAAAGAGGCGGAGTGGGAGGAGGAGAAGTGAGGGGAAGAAAATGAGAAGTGGGGTGAGGGTTTGAGGAGCTGATGCTTAGTGGTGAGAGAGTGGAGAAGTTGAGCCTAGGTATTATGGAATGAGCGAATGGCTGTGCGTGAAGAGGAGAGAGAGACTTAACGAGGGTAGGCTTGTTGCTGTTCTGTGCACCTACTAAGCAATAAGTTTTCGTGGGTTTTAGTGAGTGACATAAAGTTGAGTTTTTGAATTGGAAAACCCATAGAGAATTTCTAGCCAAACGAACCAAAGAGTAGAGTTATGGGTAATTTTGAGTTAGAGTTATAAGAATTGGGTTATGAGTTTGAGTGAGGAGATTTAAGTGATGAGTGTTGAGATATGAGTGACCTTCAAACCAAACAGGGCCTCATTACTCAATTCTCATCACCCATCACTCACTTTTGCAGGGATCCACACCATTTTTGGTTGTTTGGCTTTGTTTTGCTTTCTTACTTTCCATCACTCATAACTCAAAAGAATGAGTTAGAGTGATTGAAAATGAAAACAATTTTTAGGAGTTTCCGAATCATGAGTTATGAGATTTCATGACAATCTTGTAATTCTTTAGAGCCAAGTGGGTCCCACCCATCTGTCTAGTCACATCAATTGCTAGAGAAGTAATGGTCACCAACGGTCGTATGGTACCGTTCACTTTCAACTTTAATGCTTTTCCCTTATTTCTCACATTCACTCCCTGACTGATGAAAACTTTACAAACCAAACATGGCCTTAATTATTGGGTTCCTCAAATTTTACATTTCTCACTATAAGAGCATTAGCATTGGTCGTGCCAAAATTTAGCAATTTGGCACCATAAAAAACTACTTTATCTATTTTACCACCTCACTTTACAAAACACTCAACATTAGTGATTCTATTTTAGCATTCAATACAATAAAATAATATAAACAACATAATAAAATAATATATCTACTACAATAAACAATAACTACCACTGCCAACACAATAAAATAATATATCTTTTAATAAAAAAAAAAAAAAAATATATATATATATATATATATATATTTTACCATCTTAGCTACAATGCAACCATCTTTGGCTATGCACTGTAGCTCAAAAGCCAAAAAAATTTTGGCTTTGCCTCCACTGATGTAGTCTACTTTTGCTATTTGATGGTAAAAATTGAAGTTGTGGCTCTCAAAATAAAAAATAAAATAAAAATTATTCATTTTCTAATGTATTAGAAGTGTTTAAAATTTTATAAAAAAAATTTTGTTTCTCAGTGGAACTTTATGGTTTTTCAATGGAGACGTCTAAACTAAATTCCCCCATTGCAACAATCAAATTATCAAAAAATATATTCAATTTTTTTAAAAAGCATTCAAGATAGCAAGTCACGTATTTAACTTTATAGGTATACTGTTATATCTTAAAACTTTTTAAATTGATTTATTTTTTAAAAATTAAATTTTATGTTTAAACTTTATGCATTTAAACTAGTCTCTTAATTTGATTGTTATGAACTATGAATTGATTATTTTATTTTCTTTATTTTAATGATAATATATATATATATATATATATATATATATATGTAGTAATTGAAATTATGAAAAAATAAATTAAATTTTACATTTATTAGCTTGTGTATAACAAATATATTAGCATATAATTTATTTATTTATTTTGTTATTAGTACTGGTTAATATTCTTTAGATTATTTTTCCTTTCAATATTTCCTTTTAATTTTGTTCCTCGAGTTGAAATCTTGACTTAGCCACTGCTCATGGCAGTCTTGTATAATTTTTAGGAAATCTATCATTTGAAGAAAACAATTGTTTCCTTCAAATTTTAAATTTCCTAAATTTTTTATTATAAATTAGCTAATTTAATTTTAAAATAAAATAAAATAAAATGAATGAAAAGAAATTAGTTTTTGAAATAAACTAAAGATAAGTCATAACAATTATGCAATTTGTGTTAATTACTATTTTGTTGAACAATATTTTGGAACATTTTGAAATTGAATAGTAGGCAAACAAAATAGGAATAATAATTGTAAGGACACAATTTGGTTCATAAGACCAAGAGGTAAAAGGATCTAGGCCCAAAGAGTCCAATACAATGAATTTGTAGAGAGTGGGTTCGAAAACTAGGCTCTAATGAGTTGGGTAACAATTATAATGGATCCAGATCACAATAAAGTAAAGATAGACTGGTTTTATCTAAAGAAATCGTCCTTGGCACAATCCGAGGAGATCAGTTCTTGTATATATTTCTTGAATTTGATTACAAGAACAGTTTTTGTTGCTACTGTGTTTTTCTCTCAATTTCCCGATCCCTTTCCCTTTGGGTCTTCTTTCTATTTTATATTATCTTCCTTCTTTCATCTCTACCCTTCACGTGTAGATTAGATTGCTGGTGTTGATCCTTGTCCCATCAGCACATTCCTGAAGTATTTGGGGAGTAGCTATAAGGATGAAAATTACTGTTCAGGTATCACTTCCTCATTAATGCGGCCAGAGAGTTAGCTACAGAGCATTCAATGCAGTGGTAGCAGCTTTCTCTTAGATATTATAGGGCTTCCCTCTGTCTTGTGCTTTTAGGATGCTTGTCCTTATCAATAGAACCTTCTAGAACGTTGCCCTGGATGGCAGACCACGCCTTCGGACCTTGGCTTTGCTCAGCTAAGGAGGCATTCATCCTCGGACCACCTTCTTGGACTCTTATGACCAAACCTTACATCTTCATTCATTAACATAGACTCTCATAACAGTGTTTTACTCGTCCTCGGACTACTTAATATCCTCGGATTGGGCCCTCAGCCCAATATATACATGGATACATACTATTGGGCCTATCACCCCTACAATAGCCTCTCGAAATTCTCCTCTCTGGCTCCTTAGGTAAAGAGGAGGATTTCGATGTCACTATAATTATCTCGCTCTTATCATGCATCATCTTTGCCTGTGCAGGTACCTTTTTAACTGCCCAACGTATGATCTTGACACTTTGGCATCCGAGGCATGCCTTCATTAAATTTTTGTGGCTCCATGTTCCCTACGTTCTACGGTGCGATGCGGATCCAATGGCTAAGGATTCCATTGGAACTCGGGCAGGAATTTTCCCACTCATCTCTCTCTCTCATATAAATATCGCTTGAACGCTCCACTCACTCCACTTTTGCACTTATTCACTTCACTTGCGCACTTATTCAATTTAGTCGTGCCCTTACAAATATCAAGAGCTAGGCCGAGGAGAGTTTTCTTCCCTGCATAAGTCTTTTAAACCTCTCCATTTACTTTTCCTTCTACTTTTCTTTTCTCCGTGTCCTTTCCTCCTCGGTTTTCTTAGTTTCTGCATTACCATCTTAGTACCACCAATCCTCCTTTAAATATGGGTAGATCCGCTTACAAGGTAGATTTCACGGAGAGTATATAGAGCTTTAAAGCTCAATATAGGATCCTGTCAAGAGTTTCCGTTAGATATTGTAAGGAAGGGGATTAGCACATTGATAGGCAAGAGGGAGAAGTAGTAATCCCGATGATTGCCTTTATAGAGGGAAGGATGATAATCCCCATGGGCACAGTCATTAGGGACCTTAGGACTCACAGATTAGCCCCTACCTAATGTGCCCTAAACATGTTTAGGATTTTAGGTAATGTAGACG
Source organism: Quercus aquifolioides (assembly GCA_019022515.1). Classification (NCBI taxonomy): domain Eukaryota; kingdom Viridiplantae; phylum Streptophyta; class Magnoliopsida; order Fagales; family Fagaceae; genus Quercus; species Quercus aquifolioides. The sequence goes on from CM032329.1 coordinate 33,198,764, forward strand.
CCCTAAATGAGAAAATGAACCTAAAACTTACCCACCACGACGTCAACTGGGTCTATAACCTCCACCATCTAAAAGGGCAAGGATACTACCTCAAAACTAGGTATCACGAGGTTAGGCTCATTTCATGCCTCCTTGAATCCAACAAAGGCATGAACAAAGATTTCCTGATCAATTCAGGGGAGTGGCACGATGGCCTCCCTTGCCCAACGAGAGAAGGGAAACCAGGTGGGGTTTTTAGGTCTAGGTTTACTACTTCAAAGTCACCCTGTTTTCACTTTAACATACTCTGTACCTATTTGTCTCCGTGTGTGTTAGTAATTGATTCTTCCTTTGATTTGTGCCATTTCCTTTTTTGTTGATGCTTTTTTGTTTGTTTTCTCAATGGTTTTACAGATAAGCATGCCGTCGTTCCAAATTTCGGTCTTGTTAACCAGCCGAGCTTAGACAAGATACTTCAAGTCGAGGTATTTGTCCATAGTGACAGCCAGTTACGAGTGGCACACCTGATCCTCAACTACACCCCACTCTCATCAAGTTTCTAGGCGCCAAACTGTGTAATTAAAGCTAAGGACCTGAGCTTGCATTTGATCAACGTTGCTGTGCCGGGCTTCCTTAACCCAGGTTCGAGATCATAAGGTGTACTGAAGGTAGAGCCATTCCTTCAATACAAGACTGAGGACGAAGCCACCCCTTCATAACCAGCCACCAAAGAAGAAGAAGAAGAATAAAAAGAAGAAGAGGTGGTTGAAATGTTTGATTTCGAGGAAGATTTCTAAGTCTTCAACCGACTTGAATCCCCAGAGTTCTCCATTGGTGACTTCAGTCACCTACCTTTTGCCGAAGTAAGCTAGATACAAGGAGATTCCTTCGTTCTTGAAGCCATGGGATACAATGCAAGCCCAGGGCTGGTCTTCTGGAGGTTATGAAGTCTCAATCTGGGAGCAAGGCGCCAGAGAAGACTACTCAGGCCAAGCTTCCTCCCTTTCCGCCCACTCAACCTCTCCGATTTGACCCTGCCAACCACAAAAGGAAGAGGGATCAAAAGAGTTACGAAGTGGTGGAAGGAGGGAAGGGCCCCTTCCCTAAAGAGGCTGAGCTCTAGAAGGGACCTAATCAAGCCAAGGTAGCACAAACCTTGATGGATAAGAGAGGTGACTCATAAGTTGGGGTCCCCGCTTGGACCCTCGCCTTGGTGCTGGATGGAGCTCCCTTGCCTGCTGATGCTTCGATTAGAAATTTCCAGCAAGGGAGGGCCGGATATGTGGCTGATGCTGTGGAGCAGGCCTTACTGCTGCTCGAAGACATGGCTAACTTAAGGTCAATGAGGAAGTACAAGGTCTTCCTCAGTTTAAAGAGAGACCTCGCCCTAATAAGCTCACTAATTGCTCCCTTTCCTCTTTTTTTTAATACTCATACTTATGCTTTTTTATTTTTATACTCATATTCATATTTGTTTTCCCTAACCTTTGTACTTCTTCTTCCTTGAAAGGTTGTCCAATCTGCGCACAAGGATGAAGAGGTAGTGAACAACTCCCATCGAATGATAAAGGATAAGGAGGCCAGACACATTGCCGCCGTGGAGGCTTTTAGGGTGGCGGATAAAAAGTCCCAAGAGCTGACTGCCAAGTTGACCGAAGCTGAAAGGGATAAGAAAAGTGCTGAGGCAGCCTTTGATAGGGCGGAGAGGCAGGCGGAGGCTTAATGCAAGCAGCTCTGCCAGGCCGAGGACGAGCTCTCCTCCGCCAAAGGCCAAATTAAAGTTTTGACAAAGAAATTATAGGAGGCTGAGAAGGCCAAGAAGCAAGCTAAGCAGGACGGATACGACGTGGGGGTGGTAGAGATTGAGGAAGCCTTTAGGGCTGAGGTCTCGGAGGTGTGTAGATTCTACTGCCTCCAAGTGTGGAACGAGGCCCTCGACCAAGCTGGGGTTGAGGCTTTCTCTAACCTTAGGAGAGCAGAGAATGTGTACTACCCTCCAGCCATCTGTGCCTCGGGCTCCAAGGCTGACACCGCCTCCAAGGAAGCAAATGAAGGCAAGGAGAGTCCAACCAAAGCTCTTCCTATAGCCAGCATCCCCCCCCAAGGAGGCAGAGCAGTCTGAGGTCGTTGAAAATGCAGTAGACACAGCAAAGAAAGTGCCCTATGATGCCACCTTGCCTTCAGCTACCCCTAAAAACCCCTCCAAGGAAAAAGAGGCTTCCTACAATATGGAGATAATGCTAGCAACTCTCCCTATACCAACCAAGGAAGACCTCAAAGGTAAAGGACCAGCATCCTCCACGGCAGCCTCCACCTAACCTCCCAAGATTCCAAAGGACAAACTTGTAATAAAAATGAAGCCATAGGTTGTCTTTCATTTTTTTTTTAACTGTTGTTTTTGTTTCCAAGCTCTATAATCCATTCACCCTTTTGTAATCTATTTGCCTTTTTCAGAGGCTTGGCTTAATGATAATTGTAAGCTTTTCTTTCATACTTGTGTTGTTTATATGGATCCAGATATAGTTTCTGTTTCATTTAACACTTAGCCAACATGACAATGAGACATAGCTCCATTTATTTATCTGCATAAGTTGTAGCATAGTTATCACACCTCACATGATTAGCAACATGACAGGTTGAACATACTCAGTCCACAATCTCGGCAAAGTATAACCATAACCTCAAAAACATACATAATGGTAGAGTATCCACACATGTTTGACTCCACTTAATCCCCCACTTATCAGTAAGTCTAAAGGATTGAAGGGACAATCAATTCTCAAATAGATAATAGATATACTTGGTGTACTTATAAATGCTTTAAGTGATGCTCATGAATGTCCATTTGCTTAAGTTACTATCATGAAGATCTCTGCTATTCAGCACGGCTGGTTCTATTTGATACTTAAACGAATAATAGAAAATATTAATTTACCCAAAGCATGTGGTCTGAGGAGTCAGACATGACTAAGGTTCTGTTTAATACTTAGGAAGAGTGATTGAAGATATCAATTTACCCAAGGTATGTGGTCCGAGTAGTCAGGTATGACAAAGGTTCTGTTTGATACTTAAATAAATAATAAGAAGTATTAATTTACCCAAAACACGTGGTTCGAGGAAATGGGCATGACTAAGGTTTTATTTAATATTTAGAAAATTAATTTACCCAAAGTATGTGGTTCGAGAAGCCAGGCATAACTAAGGTTCTATTTAACACTTAGAAAAATGAGATGAAGTATTAATTTACCCAAAGTATGTGGTCCAAGGAATCAAGCATGACTAAGGTTCTGTTTAACACTTAGAAAAATAACATAAAGTATTAATTTACCCAAAGTATGTGGTCCAAGGATTCAGGAATAACTAAGGTTCTGTTTAACACTTAGAAAAATGACATGAAGTATTAATTTATCCAAAGTATGTGGTCCAAGGAGCTAGGCATAACTAAGGTTCTGTTTAACACTTAGAAAAATAACATGAAATATTAATTTACCTAAAGTATGTGGTCTGATGAGCCAGGCATAACTAAGCTTTTGTTTAACACTTAGAAAAATGACATAAAGTATTAATTTACCCAAAGTATGTGGTCTGAGGAGCCAGACATAACTAAGGTTCTATTTAATACTTAGGCAAATAAGAAGTATAATGCATAATGTAATGAACAAAAATATGGCAAAAAAGACTTTCATTAATAATAATACTTTCGTAGGTTATTTACATTCCAGGGGCGTGGTATAACATTTTCATCTAGATCTTTGAGATAATATGCACCTATCCTAGCCACCGAGGTGATGCGATATGGCCTTTCCTAGTTGGGCCCTAACTTTCCCCATGCTGGGTTCTTTGTAGTACCCAAAACTTTTCTTAATACCAAATCTCTAGGCGCTAATGGCTTTAACCACACGTTGGCGTCGTACCCTTACTTGAGCTTATGTTGATAATACGTCAGTTGAACCATGACATTTTCTTTTCGTTCTTCAATTAGATCTAAACTCTTCTCTAACAGCCCATCATTGTTGCCTGGAGTAAAAGAACTCGTCTTCAGTGTTGGGAATCCAATTTCCAAAGGAATCATAGCTTTGGCTCTATAAGTCATTGAGAAAGGAGTCTCCTCTGTTGACCTACGAGGTGTGGTCCGATATGTCCAAAGGACGTGTGACAGCTCTTCCACCCATTTTCCCTTTGTATTGTCCAATCTCTTTTTGAGTCCATTCACTATAACCTTATTGACAGTCTCAGCCTGTCCATTCCCCTAGAGATAAGTCGGGGTGAAATATCTATTCGTAATGCCCAAGTCATAACAGTACCTCCTGAAGGCTTTACTGTCAAACTGAAGGCTGTTATTCGAGATGAGGGTATAAGGAATCCCAAACCGGGTGACAATATTTTTCTAAACAAACCTTTTGGCATCCACGTCCCTGATATTTACCAGTGGTTCAGCCTGTCCATTCCCCTGGGGATAAGCCGGGTGGAATATCTATTCATAATGCCCAGGTCATAACAGTACCTCCTGAAGGTTTTGCTGTCAAACTGAAAGCCGTTATTCGAGATGAGGGTATGAGAAATCCCAAACCGAGTGACAATATTTTTCCAAACAAACCTTTTAGCATCCATGTCCCTGATATTTGCCAGTGGTTCAGCTTCAACCCAATTGGTGAAGTAATCCGTCCGACCAGCAGCCATCTCTTATTCCTTGTTGCCTTTGGAAAAGGCTTTACAATATCCAAGCCCTATTGAGCAAATGGCAAGGGCTAGACAGAGGATTAAGAACTCCCCCTATTGATGAATGTTTGGGGCAAATATTTGGCATTTGTCACACTTCTTCACGTGCTCTTGTGCTTTCTTCTGCATGTTCGGCCACCAATATCCCTAAGTGAGGGCTCTGTGAGATAAAGATTTGCCTCTTATATGGTTTCCACAAACCCCTTCATGTAACTCCTCTAGGAGTAGCTCTGATGCCTTAGGGTGTACGCATAGCAAATATGGCCCAGGAAAAGAGCGCTTGTACAACTTTTGGTCATCGTACAACTAAAATTGAGGAGCCTTTCTTTGCACTTTGTCAGCCTTGGACTTCCCCTCGGGCAAGATATCCTTCTTAAGGAATCACACTATAGAGTCCATCTGGCGGTGCCACTCTGATTTGATGAATATGGAGCATCTCTCTTTCCATCTCAGCAGGTTTACACAAGTCTTCAACAATAATAACCTAAGGTAAGCCCTATGCCGAGGAGGTTGCAAGAGTGGCCAGAGAATCAGCACGTGTGTTTCCACTTCTAGGGATTTGCAGTAAGTTGAAAGACTCAAACCCTGATTTTAAGTGCCTAACATGATTTAAATATTCTTGCATTCTCACATCCTTGGCCACTAACTCTCCCTTTACTTGGCCTACCACCAACCTTGAGTCTGAGAATATCTCCACTGATTTTCCTTCCATCTTCTGAACCATGATCATCCCTACCAATAGAGCCTTATATTTAGCCTCATTATTCTTGGCCGAGAAACCCAATCTTAAGGATTTTTCAATCGTGATCTTCTTTGGAGATATTAAAACTAGCCCCACTCTAGATCCTTTTTAATTCACTACACCATTAATGTATACCCTCTAGAATAAAGGTTCTTGCAAGGAGACCATGCCAATTGATTTTCCATCCACGTCCTGCTTCTCTACCTTCTCTTCTAATGGGGGTTTAGCAAACTCGACCACTAAATCTGTGAGGACCTGGCCCTTAATAGATGTACGAGACATATACTTGATATCAAAAGCCCTAGGATCGTACCCCACTTGGCAATCCTTCCCGTGTAATTAGCACTTCGAAGTAATGATTGAAGCAGAAGTTGGGTCAAAACAACAACTATGTAGGATTGGAAGTAGTGAGGAAGTTTACGTGTAGTGTGTATTACTACCAAAATGGCCTTCTCCAGTGGTAAATTACGAACTTTTGCTTCACGCAAAGACTTGCTCGCATAGTAAACTAGCCTCTGCACACCGTTGTCAACCCGTATCAGCACCAAGCTCACGGCATGGGAAGCCACAGCAATGTATGCAAATAAGACCTCATCCACCTTGGGCCTAGACATAACAGGTGGCTAAGAAAGATATTCCTTAAGCTGCTGGAAGGCCAATGCGCACTCTTTGGTCCATTCAAATCCCTTCCACTTATTCAGCAACTGGAAGAAAGGTCTGCATCTGTTCGCTGACCGAGAGATAAACCGATTCAAGGCAGCGATCATTCCTGTTAATTTTTGGACTTCTTTTGGATTCTGAGGTGGTTGTAAATTGTTAATTGCCTTAACTTGATCAGGGTTGACCTCAATTCCATGATGAGTGACCATATAGCCCAGAAATTTTCCTGATCCCACGTCAAAGGAGCATTTGGAAGCATTGAGGTGCAATTTGTGTTTCCTCAGTATTTCAAAGATATTCCCAAGGTCTCTCACATGCTCAGACACCACCTTACTCTTCACCACCATATCATCAATATAAACCTCAATATTTTTTCCTAATTGTGGCTCAAACATCCTGGTTATCATCCTCTGATAGGTAGACCCTACATTCTTCAATCCAAAAGGCATCACTTTGTAGTGGTAATTTTCAGTACGAGTGACAAAAGCTGTCTTCTCCTGATCACCCAGAGCAAGTGGTATTTGGTGGTATCCCTGGAAGGCATCCAAAAAACTCATTCGAAGATGGCCTATAGTTGCATCCACTAACTTGTCTATCCGAGGCATGGGGAAAGGGTCCTTTGGACAGGCCTTGTTCAAATTTGTGAAGTTCACACATACTCGCCACTTCCCATTCTTCTTCTCACCACTATAGTATTGGCCAGCCACTCAATGTAAAACACCTCTTTAATAGCCCCGGCCTGCTTAAATTTGATTACCTCATCCTTGACAGCATCAGAATGGTCCTTAGATGAATGCTGAGGTGGTTGCCTTTTGGGGATGATGGACGGATTAACATTCAAATTATGGCAGATGAGGTTTGGATCCATTCCAAGGGCTTCGTAAGCACTCCATGCGAACATGTTAATATTCTTTTTAAAAAACACTATCAGCTTTTCCTTCTCTCGAGGAGGCAGCCAAGCTCCGACCTAAAAGAACTTTTTCGAATCATCATCTACGACAATCTTCTCTAACTCCTCACACTTCGCCCCTTCTGATGTGTCATCCATGGGTAATACCGGAGTCCTTGATTGCTATAAACCCCTATCAACAGGGACCGAGGATCCAGCTTCAAGATGATGCATTATTGCCGCCACCAAGCATTGCCTAGCCACGAATTGGCTCCTAACCAGTTCCTCAACCTGATCCCCGGACGAATATTTCACTTTCAAGTGGAGAGTGGAAGAAACAGCTTCCAGGGCATGAAGCCAAGGTTTTGCTACAATGGCAGTATAGGAAAAGTAAGCATCCACCACAATGAAATCCACCTCCACCACCTCTGAACCTGCCTGCACTGGTATTTTAATTTGGCCCCTCAGAATAACGACCTTCCCATCAAAGCCCAATAGAGGTGAATCATAACCTGTCAAATCCTCAGGTTTCAAGTTTAGCCTCTTGTACAAATCAGGGTACATAATTTTTTCCCTATTACCCTGATCCACCAACACCCTCTTCACATCATACCCTCATACCCTAAGGGTGACAACTAGGGCATCATCATGTGGCTGTATGGTGCCAACTTTGTCCTCATCCGAGAAACTCAACGCTCGTTGGATCTCTATCCTAGCCCTCTTCGGCTCAGAGTTGGAGTCCTCGGCAGGCGGCCGAGCTACAGACATCACCCTGGAGGGGTGAGAGCCAGTTCTCCCTAGAGCAGCAAGAATAACATTAATCATGCACAAAAGGGCTCTTGAAGAAGCATCTCTCTGAGGTCCCAATCCTGACTGGCCCCCTTGCCCACTTGGCTGATGTAAAAATTGCTTTAACCTCTCCTCTCTGACTAGCTGCTCCAGATGATTCCACAAGGTTCTTCAATCTTCCGTGGTGTGCCCTCGCTCCTGGTAGTACTGGTAATGAAGGTTTTAATTGTGCTTTATAGGGTCTCCTCCCATCTTATTTGGCCATTTAAAGCATGGCTTATTCTTGATTTTTTCTAAAACTTGATGCATTGGCTCTCAGAATACCGTGCTGACCACCTGAGTAGCAGAAGGTCAAGATTGCCTGGCAAAATCTCTTCGGGGCCGATTATTGTTGTATCTGTTCGACCTGAAATCTCTCCTATCTTGAGGGATAACCTTAGCCTTCCCTTTCCCCTATTGCTGGTCTTCCTCGACCCATTTATACTTGTCAATACGGTCCATGAGCCGACGCACACTCCTTACATGTTTCTTGGTCAATGACTTTCTTAAATCATGCTCGGCAGGTAGGCCAACCTTGAAAGTTCTTATGGCCATATCATCAAAGTCCCCATCGATCCTATTGAACATCTCCTAGTATTTGTTCGAGTATGTTTTTAGGGTTTCCCCTTCTCGCATGGTCATAGACAACAAGGAGTCTAAGGGCCGAGGAACCCTACTGCACGTGATAAAGTGAAATCTAAACACCTGGGTGAGTTCCTTAAAGGAATCAATAGAACCGACTCCTAGGCCATCAAACCACCTTATTGGCACAGGCCCTAAATTGGATGGGAATACCTTGCACATCAAGGCCTCATTCTTGGAATGCACAGTCATTCTCTGGTTGAAGTGGCTCACATGCTCTATAGGGTCTGTTTGACCATTATACATGGTGAATGTTGGCTGAGTGAACCGCCGAGGAAGTCTTCCTCCTTTGATTCTGCGTGTGAAATGTGATCTGAAAATTTGGTTTAACGCTTTGCTCATAGCCTTTGCAAGATGAGCTCTTATTTTTGCGCTCACGATGGCTATCCTCATCACATGAGAAAGACTCACTAGGGGGAGTCCTTGATCTAGGCCTATAACTGACATCTCCATCATCGTCAGAAAAAGAAAAATTAGAATTGGAAGGAGTCTGTGTTCATCGCTCGTGGCGCAACCTCCTTCTCAAACGATCAATCTCCAGTTGCATGGCTTTGGTATTCTCCTTATGAGAGACATGGCTCCCACTTTGAGATTGGCTCCCACTAGTATGGGTGGTATGCATACTAACTTCCCGGTCCCTTCTTTGCTCAAGATTGAGAAAATGATCTTGACGTTAGGACCCCATGGATTCTTCCCGATTTGGGCCTGAACCTACCATAATTGAACGTTAAACTCACTACAACACAAGAAATTTCCCATAGACAGTACCAATTGTAAGGGCACAATTTGGTTCCTAAGATCAAGAGATAAAAGGATCTAGGCCCAAAGAGCCCAATACAATGAATTTGTAGAGAGTGGGTTCGAAAACTAGGCTTTAATGAGTTAGGTAACAATTATAATGGATCTAGATCACAATAAAGTAAAGATAGACTGGTTTTATCTAAAGAAAATCGTCCTTGGCACAATCTATGAAGATTAGTTCTTGTATATATTTCTTGAATTTGATTACAAGCACAGTTCTTGTTACTACAGTGTTTTTCTCTCAATTTCCCGATCCCTTTCCCTTAGGGTCTTCTTTCTATTTTATACTATCTTTCTTCTTTCATCTCTACCCTTCACGTGTAGATTAGATTGCTGGTGTTGATCCTTGTCCCATTAGCACCTTCCTGAAGTCTTTGGGGAGTAGCTGTAAGGCTGAAAATTACTGTTCAGGTATCACTTCCTCATTAATACGGCCAAAGAGTTAGCAACAGAGCATTCAATGCAGTGGTAGCAACTTTCTCTTAGATATTATAGGGCTTCCCTCTGTCCTGTGCTTCTAGGATGCTTGTCCTTATCAATAGTATCTCCTGGAATGTTGCCCTAGATGGCAGATCACACCGTCGGACCTTGGCTTTACTTAGCTGAGGAGGCATTCATCCTCGGACCACCTTCTTGGACTCTTATGACCAAATCTCACCTCTTCATTCACTAACATAGACTCCCATAACAGTGTTTTACCCGTCCTCGGACTACTTAATGTCCTTAGATTGGGCCTCCGGCCCAATATATACATAGATACATACTATTGGGCCTATCACCCCTACAATTAAAAAAAAAAAAAAATCACCTCAACAATATTCCACAAATTCTCTTGATAGACATGGCTTATGTAAACACAAAATCTCAAGTTTGAAAATCAAACAATCGAATATGTTTCACAAGTGTAAATTTGTATGGATGAATTTGTAGGTACAATTCTCTATGTTTAGATTCTAATACAATAAAATAATTCTCTGATTCGATCTCCTTAGAAAAGTCTTCAATTCAAGTATTGCACTGATGTAGACATGTAGTCTTAACTCAAATACAAGATCTCCTCCACTTTGATTGGAAAGTGGATTAAAAGATCTTTGGAATGAAATTACGATGAATCTCTGGCTGTGTGCTTGTTAGAGGTTTCTTGTTCTTCGCGTTCTTTGTGGGTTCTTCGAATGTTCTTGATCATTGAAGATTTGTAGTGAAAGTTCTTCGGGGCTTTAGAGCTTGAATTCGATGAAGTTTTGATGGATCGGAGTCTTTGAAGTTTTTGGAGGCTTTGAAGCTTAATTCCAGTAGAACTTTGAGACTTGTAAGACTGATTTGGATGAATTTTTTTCATATTTGAAGATTTGTAGTGAAAGTTCTTTGAGGCTTTGGAGGTTTGGATCTGTAGAGTTTCACTAATTTGTAGTCTCTTGGTGTTGATGCAGGCTTTTGAGCTTGTTTCCAATGAATTTTAAGATCTAGAAGGATGACTTGAATGAATTTGCTTCGAATGTTGTTAAGATTTGAAAGTTAAAGTTCTTGGAAGCTTTGGAGCTTGATTCTGGCAGGGTTTCAAGACTTCTAAATGTATGTCAATATCCCCTCATAAGACTGAGGAGGATCTCTATTTATAGGAGTCATGGGGAGGTGTGATCAAACGTTATTGGCTATGAGCAGTGATACATGTCATAATTGAAATGGAGGGACTTTATGTCTTGTTCTCCAAGGGACACATAACATTATTTGATTAGCCAAAGTGTTCTAATTTAAAATAACACATGGCGGTATTTAATTTGACTGCTTACGTTATTTAAAATTAAATTATCAACACGTGTTGACGTATGATTGGCTCTAAGTATTTTTTGCAATTTTTATTTAGAAACACTTGGAATATTTCTATTGGTTTTTAAATAATGTCAATGGGATCCACTAAATAGCATGTGGCGCTTTGTGATTGGTTGCAAAATTTCCACTTCTACAGCTTGAACGAAATGTAAGGCTAATAATTTATCATATGGAGAAGGTATAGTCAATATAGTCAATTTAGAGTAGATTCTAAGATAGACAAACAAAATAGAATCCAATCTACACTGACTATTCCACCGCCAAAAGATGGAGTGTCCGATGAATTTCATTGTTTCTTCACAAACAAAAATAGTAAATAAAAGCACCCCACTTTCCGTTTAGGATTTTGACTACTGAAGTTATATTAAATTAATGTTGTTAATATACCAGGGTCTAGTGGTCTAGCCCTTTTGAGTTTTGACATTAATTAATACTGCCTCTCTTATTGACGCGTATGAGTCATGGATGGTTCATCATGTTTTAACTTGTAATGTCCCAAATCCCAGCAACCCTTCAATTTGATGTGATCACTTGAGCTTTATTATCGAACCAAATTAGTAGGTCCCACGCCCATTTTTTACCTAATCTTGTTGTTTATCCTTATGTATAAGTTAACTTATTCTACTACAAGAATCCAAGGGGAAAAAATGTTCAATTAAGGACGAGCTTTTGTCAAAGGGGATTGTCTATAAATGAGTTACAAAAGGCAGTAATAAGGTGATTTGGAATTACGTATACCAAAAATTGATTGGTGTTTAGGTCTGATAATAAAAAGTTATCATTAAGAGTGAACGTTATAAGTTGAAATTTTCTTAATTTAAAAAAAAAGGTGATTTGGAATTTGCAAGAGAAGACACTCTTGAACAAAAGAGCATTAAGATCATTTCTATGTTGGCTTGGGCATAATTTCTTAATCCAAAAAAAAAAAAAAAACCCACTTCTTAAGAGCTTGGTACGATGCTTAGTATGTACACCATAAAAATACAATAGATCAATGGAACTTCAATTATATATTTCTCCTTTTCTAAAGTTAGAGATATTTCGGATACTAAGTGGGAAACAATTGGCAAAATCCATTAAGTCCTTTAAAATGTGGGTTTGGAATCCGGCCATTCTTTCTCTTCGTTTCTTTAGTATATAAAATTGGATATTATGCATAATGCTTAATTCTGCAATAATATATGGTTGTCAATTTTCATACAGTGAATAAAGATCCTGAAACAACACATAAAACTTCGTCTTAATCTATCACTAGTGCAAATGGGTGGCCCTCACATACAATAATACAACGCGAGGTTAGGTGTTCCTATCTACTTTATGATTATTTGTACGTTGGATTCTAAAATATTACGTCACTTGATATTGCAAAATACTGGGGATATTTTATTAGACAAGAACTGGTAGAAGAATTTTTTCCCATTGAACCATCCACTAGGGTGATATGGCAATGATCTAGCCAAGAAAAATTCTATAAGAGCAAGAGTCCTCCAACAGGGAATGAAGTGAAGACATGCTCATCTTTTATGAGTCTGTACCCACTTTAAGTACTAAATAGTAGTTTATATTGAATTAACTGTTTGTGTTCAATGTCAAGACTTAAGAACCTTATAACTCAATTAACATTTTTTAATATTTTTAATGGAAACATTCAGAATTCAAATCTTCCCTCTACAGTTGTAAGTATCAAATTATAAAATAATAATAATAATAATAATAAAATTTGGAGGTTAAGTGTTCCTCTCATCCACTCATGCTTAATGAATTTTATCTAATTCATTATACTAATTATTTTAATTTAATTAATTAATCAAACGAAAACGTTCTTTGCTTATTATTCCCTAAAAGAAGTATTCCTGAATGAAAGTGATGGGTACCTATCCATCGGCTTTCATCCCAGACCTTTCGAGTAGTATAGTAGGTAAGATCTTCACCTTTATTCTCTCATGGTATATCAGTTTTCTGATTATTAAATTTAGTAGAAGATATGCTTGGATGCTTTTTGGAGATTTGAATCATTTTATGCTTGCAATGGAACCTGAGGCCTGAGGGCACGAAAGTTTATGCCTGGAATGTGACCGCAGAAAATATATAGCATATTTATTATGAACAAAATTTAGTTACAAAACTTTACTCAATATTTTTTTATTAAAATTTTTTTTTTGACAAATCTACCATTAGATGACATTTCCTTCTTATATTTTTCATGCTTGCAAAATTTCTAAAAAATTAAAAATCAATAGCTATATCATCAATAAATTTTTTCAATTGCAAGTTTCTCTGGTTTAGAATTATTCATAGAAAATAAACTTATAAATTATATAGTAAATAATATTCAATTGACACAAAATTTGACATTTGTATTAAGAGTGTAAAGAACATGAAATTTAGAGTATGTTTGGTAATGTTGTTCTAGTAACGTTGTTTGTATTTTTTGGAAATATGTGTGGGTGAAAAAGTGTGTGAAAATACGTGTAATGTTGTTTAAAAACTGAAAGCATGTTGTAATGTTTATTTAAGGAAATCAATGTTTTGATTTTTAAAATATGTAGTAATACTTATTTTATTGAGCTTAGACTACAACTAATTTTGTAACTAAATTTTGTTCATTTATTATTTAAAGAAAATTTTTATTGAAATCCAAAAGATTGACTTTATACTTTATCTATACTATTTATAAGAAGATTTTTATATTTGGACTAGACTTTTATGTGGTTTAGAAATATCCCTAAACCTTACGTTTAATAGGAAAAAAAACTTGAGAATAACCTGGTAAAAATATATCTCCAACTTTACTTAAAATGCCTATAAAATAGAAAACTCTCCTACTAATCCATGTCTTCTAAACAAACTGATCCATTTTTTTTAAGGGAAATTATGACACTAGACCACACACAAAAAAAAAAAAAAAAAAACAAAAAAACAGCCTAGTAGTTTATATATGCAAGTGAAAATTATAATGATAATGGCTATTAAAAAACAGTTAGGCAAAATGAGATTAACATTTTGATAAGATGATTTTATATTAGAGTTTGTTATAATATTAAATCCTGATATTGGCTGCTGTTTTCAACAAAATGAACGAAGGAGGTGACATTTATTATGTGTAAAGTTTATATGCAACATCTTTCTTACATGGGAGTGGATCTTCTATAAAATCCATCTTCACGTGAGAAGATGTTACATACAGATTACAACCTTCGCACAAAATAATCAAACCTAAAAAAGGACAATCTCCTGGTATGTAGCTTTATAAGTTCAGGTGGCTATGTCTCCCACCCCCGTGGATTAAACAATATGAAGTAGGTAGATTAGGTCTGTACTTAGAATGTTAATTTATGGCTAGTGGGACAAAAAAAAAAAAAACCACAGAAAATCAGGGAACATATCCAGATCATTATCCGAAAAAACAATGGAGATCATAATCTACGTCCCATCATTTCAACTAATTAACAAATCAAACAAGATCATACTCTTCTTCTATACATTTTTTCCAGCTAAGCTGCCTACTAGAATATATTCATTCTAGAAAATTCATTCATGATCGCTAAAAGTGCTTTGTGCCAGCAAAATGGACTCGGATGGAGCTACCTTGGGGCCCATGCGGCCTCATGTTCAGAGGATTTTTATTCTTGTTTTTGTTTTTGATACGTTCAATAGTTGCAACGGGAAAAAGAAAATTTTAACCTAAAATGTTTTCGTTGGAAAAATTAGTTGAGTTATGAGGCTATTGGCAATATTTGTAAAATTAACAACATACTAATTATTTTATAGCTAGTTGTACTTGTGCTTACTTTTTCAGTTTCTAATGTTATTGATATATGGGAGAATTGACCACTGATTTGGGAGAACTGTATCAATATACCCCCTATTGTCGAAATTGAGAGTTATATTATACAGGAAATTTTGGTTTTTCATTCGCAACCAATAAGTATATTTATACACAACACCACAAACGTAATCATTGGACCAAATTTAGAACTTAATAAGTAAAAGAGAGGCTTCTACAACCATAAAGGAAGATAACTCAGAAAAATACTGTAGCTAGCTGAATAGATGTTGCTATTTTTGCTTGAAATCAAGGGCAATATATCCATTCGAAAATTAACAATTTCATTTCTAATTAAAAACAGGCTATCTACAAGTAATAGGGATGAGCCCTTAATCAAGTTCTTTAAATCAAATACAATTTTTCTCACATCTAATGGCATAGACATCCTTCCATATCACCTTTTGACAGCCCCTCTTGCTTGTCTCTACCTCTTGGAGATTGATTGAGGAATTCAAGATCACAATATAGACCTTTCGTTAATTGCTCAAAACATTCGGAAACAGCACTTTACACCGAATCAACCCCTTCAACCTGCTGCCGTGCCAGGTATCTTTCCCTCCGTTCTTTCTACAAAAGAAACATGGAGGGTAGAACATCAGATATTATGCAAAGAGAGATCATAGATGGCCAACCAGATAAAAACAGAATCCACAAAATATTCATTGGCTCACCCATTCATCTATAACAAGTCCTTCGCCAACAATTCGTGGACCTGTCTCCTCTGGAGGCTTCTTGCTTGCCTCAAGTGCAGCATCAGCATCAGCCAACTGTCGCTTAAGTTTTTCCATTGCCTTAACAATAACAAATATGAAATTCTTCAAACATTTAGAAATATTTTTCTATGAATGGCATTTACAATGCAAACACAAAGACATAAAATAAGTGGAGGCACATGACAGATCAAAGATTCAAAGATATTTCCAATCCTACTTACAGGACTGGGACGTTCAGGGTCGACAAAAATAACCCGCAAAATTTGCTCAACTGCTACTTGATCCCTTTGCTCATCAAACTGGGTAGAGGTGTCACATAATGCATTTTGTTCAGCATCTATATAACATGGTGGTCTCAATTTTGTAAAAAAAGAAATAAACATCATATAGATCTCATCCTAACCTAGTTCTTTAGGTTTAAACTTTTACTTGGAACACTTTCAGAAAAATATATACACACAAATATGTAAATATTTTTTTAGAACCAAAGACCTTATATAACACTTCTTACTATTAAAACACAGACAGACACATTATTACTCAAGATACGGAAACAAATTTTCCATTTCTAGCACAGTCTGAAAATTCAACAGGTAGATGCAAACATAGGATTGTCAAAAATATTTGAAAGGAACAAGTTATTAATGAATCAATTAAATTCAATATCACAAGCATATACATAACTCTAACATAATTAAAGCTTAAATTGGTAAAGCATGTGAAAGTAATTTCATGCCCTGCATTATTCAAGATTTTGAAACTAGGGAAATATAGTGAGGCCAAGAACTCCACAAATATAATTCCGATTGGAAATTATTTTGTGAATGAAATCAGATAAATCCAAAAATAAATTGCAAAGCGATAAGACAACATATGCTAAAACAAATGTGTGCATGTGAAAATCTGAAAAACTCGAGAGTTCAGCAGATAATTTGAGATATATATGGAATATATATTCTTTTTTTTTATAGGTATGATACATATGAAATATAATGGGAAATTTACAAAATTATTGAATACAAGGTAAAAAGAAGTCACAGAAATGCACATGAAGATCCCAAGTTTATTTCATCCCAATCATTGTTTGATCAAACTTTCAGAAAGCTTATATCTCCTTTTATTGCCTGTACTTATTTTGCTTCTAGGGAAATGTAAAAAAATTCAGCAAATTTTGACCCAATAAACTCAACAAACATAAAGCTCAATTTCACATTCCAGAATAATTTGGGTAACTGACCCAGCCAGCCATTTGATATGATAAATAAAATAATGAAAATACAATTAAGTCAAGAATAAGATTAAGACATTCTACAAGAGCTTCACCATATCAAGCAGACATGACAAATTTACGGTAAATAAAATCAACAGTAAATGTCAATTAAAGGGCTTGCATTATATACCAGTTCTGGCACATAGTCCATTTCACCTTTCACCTTTAAGCTCATGATTTTGAACTTAACTTTGCTCTTGTGATCTATTGGTTTTTCATTGTTTTCTGGAGGCTCGACAAACTTAAAAACTGTTAATCCAAGTAAAAAAATCAGAAGAGGAACTCAACAAAATATTAAATGATCACAGCATATTGTTCATCAGAAGTGTGGTGGGAAAGGACCAAATGCTGGGAAAGAAAGAGGGTGGAGGGAGTGAAAGAAGAGAAGGGGGGAGGGGGGGGGGGGGGGGGGGGGGGGGGGAGGGGGAGCGTGCTGCTAAAGAAGAGAAGATCAAGAAGAGTGAATTACCAGTAGCAACTATACTTTCACCAGGAGCAAGTATACCACCTGGAGGACGCATATAACAACTCTTTGGTGCAGTTGTTTGGAACTAAAACAACCAACAGGTTACATGTTAGATGGTTCTGATGGTAGCAAGTAGCAATTCAAACAAGATTTAACTAGAACAATAATAATATTTTTTTGTAAAAGGGCAAACAGTCCTGCTCTTATTCTTATTTCTTTCTACCTCAAAGTCGAGCAATGCTATAAAACAATAAAAGTATTCACAACAATTATATATAAAAATGTGATAGCAAACATATACACAATTTCACACAAAATACAACACACATCTATGGACTAGTTTCATTATCTTTCCTAATCACCTCCCAGTCCTCCCCCCTGAGATATGAACCAATCTTTAAAAAAAAAATCTATCCAGATGTCATCAAATCAAAAGAAGTTATTAGAGTGGCATACCCATAAAATTTTACAAAACTCATTTTCACAAATTTGGGCCAAACATACAGTAAAAATTTTCCACACTGAGTGTCATCCCATAATGATCTCAGGAGCTGCTCAAAAACTGAATTTGATCAACTCGTCAGAGAGTCACAGACTGATGTTAGGTTCTAAAACGTATATTAAACTTATAAATTACTGCAACACAGGAAGAGTATCAACAGAAAAAGTAAAATAACAATGAAGAGACAACATAATTAAATATATTCCATACCTTGAAAGCTACATGAGACTTGCAGGTATTTTTAATCCCAATCGCGCTCCTAACCTGTTTACCAGGTTCATCTTCACGTTGAACACAGTTGGATAAAATCAGGTGCCAATAAAATAATTATATATTAGCAAGGAGCAAGGAGCAAGGAGCAATGAGCAGAGAAATTTGATCAACACCATTGGTTGCTTCTAATCATTAACCAGACTTGTGAAGTAATATCTTTGAATAACAAGTTTGGGATGAATCTACTAAAGAAATAAATGACATGCAGGATTGACAGCCTCAATTAACAAAAAAAAAATACAAAAAATTAAGTCATCAATATTGATGAATGCCATAAGACCGATTTGAGTAATAAATTCAGTACTTGCTTAGTTCAATTACTCCAAGAAGAATAATTTGAGTCACTTAGTAATGCAAGAAAAATCAACAAAGTAAAAGAAGAATGAATCTCACTTATAGAGACTGAATAAAGAAAACCCAGATTTCAAATGATTCCACCGATCAAAGATACACACAACAAACCGATCAAATTAATTTATAATAACTCTAATTACTGTAGCTTATAGAAAGCAAGAAATAAAGCAATAGAGCATGTAATCAAAAGAACAAAGTAGTTTCTTCTTAGACCAAATTAAGAGGATGTAGATCACCAATTGCAAATAATTAAGTCCCAAAACAATTCAACCAACTAATTCAGAAATACAAACAGAATACGCATTGTAAACATACAAACAGTGTACACAACAAAGAATTTCGAGCAATTAGCATATGAATTCAATCTACCCCCAAAAATTGACAAATCATGAATTGGAAACCAAAAAAAGAAGAAGACCCAGATCGCAATTCAGAAAATTTAACAGAAAAACACACTCTAAAACCACTAAATCATACAAAAACCACAAACCCCAGAACAAAAAAAAAAAAAAAAAAAAAAAAAATCAACTAAAACAGTAAACAACCAAAGAAACCAAGAAGAACTCAGAAGGGGAAGACAAAAAATCATACAAGGAAAGAAGAGCTTGTTTGAAGGATCAAGACGGAGCCTCCTCCTTGTTGGAAGAAAAGACTTAGCCATAGAAGAAACCGCAATCGAAGAATGCAAACTAGACCTTTCCACAGCTTGATGACTCTGATGCTGACCAGAAACAGTGGCAGAAGAAGCAAAAGAAGAAGAAGAAGAAGAGGAAGAAGCAATGCTGGTTTGCCAAAATGGCATTTTACAGAGACTCCAAACTTTGCCTTCAGCACCTGTTTTCTCACTAGCGACCGCCATTATTTTCTTCGCCGGAAAAATCCGACCCAAAACCACAAACTGGGTCTGGGTCTCTTTTCTGTTTTTGGTTTTTGGTTTTTTTTTGTTAATATGCAAAGACAGATTTTGTTTTTGCTGGAGCTACTACGAGAAATAGATTTAGTTTTGATGTGAAAGATCTTTTACCAAACGGTGGAAAATGACCTTTCAGCTTATGTTAATTGTTTTTTTGGTTGTGCTTTTTTCTATGATTTGTCGGATATATCGGTGGTTACTTTTTCTCGGATATTTTTCTCTTTTGCTATATAAAGCATGCTATTCGACGCTGTGACGTTGACTTGAGTTAGTACGAGTAGAAATAGTGTAGAAATCTCAAATTCGATGCTAGTGACTGAGTGCGTGCCTTTTGGATTTTTGATAGGCAGAACTTGGATCTCAAATTTTGGGATTTTGCTCTATTTTATCGGGTGTGTGAGTTCCGAACTGCATTGAAGCTTCGATATTTCTTCTTGTTACGCTAGGCTATGTTTGATTCCACATGAAATATTTTCTGAACATAAATATTCGGGTGGAAATATTTTTCAGAAAAGAAATTATTTTTAAGTGTTTAGTTGTGTTTCTGAAAATACTTTAGGGAAAAATGTTTTTCAGTTTTTAGTTGCATACCTAAAAATCTATGGAAACATATTTTCTACAACTTTCTCACATTTTCTCATCTCAACTCTTTAAAATTTATAATTTTGATTTCAATTTTGAAAGTTGATTTGAATTTTGAGGGAAAAAAATCAAAATCTGCCTAAACTTTAAGGGTGTAAATTGTAATTTAGTCAAAATAATATATGACATGACTTTAATAATGTTTAAAATGACGTAGTTTTGAATGAAAAGACCATGTTGTTTTGAGTTTAGTTGGCACTTAACAAACTTCTCGTCACGATGCATTTACAAAATGATTTAAATACAAATAATAGGTAACATTAGGTAACGCTAGGGGTATGTTTTAAAATTTAAGGGACATGATCAAAATTACTCAACCTTTAATGTTGTATATTAAAATTTAGCCTTTCTTAATGTATAATATTCCAACATAGTGGTGTAGGGGCTCGTTTCGTCGTAGATCCCCCAGCAATAAATTTGTTTAGAGAGTGGGTCGTAGGGTTTGGCGCCAACAGGCTTGCCACCGGCTCGCCTGAAGTGCTCTTCCTTCTTGAGGGCTTTGCTTTGTTCTTTTTGTCTTGGGGGTTGCTCCTCGGATGGCCGAGGAGCCCCTTACTCTGAAGGGCTCCTTGCATTTATATACCCTCTTTGGCCAATCCTAGCCTTCCAACTGTCAGTCATCTAGACCACTGCTTAAGGACTTGTCCCATCAGCCACGTTTCCCACCGTACTGTGGATCGCGGCACCCAAGATTCCGCCGTCCAGGAGTCCTCTCAGCACTGAGATTGCCAGGGGAGTTAGGTAGATGCATTAAGTGTGGATGTGACCGCCTGTACTGGGATCAGGATAGGTATGCCAAGGACAGGGTTGTCCTCGGCGCGGCCCAGAGGGCCGAAAAGTCCCTAGACAGCTGCCTGGGACAGCCATTGATCCTCGGCATGGGCCTCGGGCCAGCCTAGAGGTGGGCCGAGACTTCCAGGCCCACGGGCCCCACAAGTGGGTTTTAGTTAGCTCAATTGGTAAAGTCTCTAATAATTAAATAAGAGATCTAGGATTTAATCTCCGCTTACACCAAAAACTAATTGGTGTCTTGATCTGATGATAAAGAGTTATTATTAAGAGTGAACGCTATAGGTTGAAACTTTATATAAAAAAAATTCCAAAGCAAATGTCAATTTCCTAACTAAAATACATATTCTTTGTCTATAAAATTAAATTAAATTTTGATTTTTTGTAATTTAAAATTTTGAAAGGCATCAATTCCATCTTTTTATTTATTTGTCATAAAATAAATAGCATACATGGAGGATAGAATTCTATTGTAGCATTCTAAAAAGTTGACATATTCTGAAATAAAGTTAATAGCATATGGAACAAATGATGATTTAAAATTTTTTTAATGACAGAATTGTAAGTTTTGAAATTTATGATGCAAAAAAATTTCAAGCACAAAAATTATTTTAACTTTTTTTCCTTTCAACTTGGAATCATGCTGATAAATTTTTTATAGATTTTGAAGAAATTATCATACATTTTCTTACATATTTCTTTACCAAATGGATATACATTTTCTTTTAAGTACCTCTCTCTCTCTCTCTCTCCCCAATAAGTGGGGAGATGAATTTGAATAGTAGTTCTCCTTATGAAAGAGATTCAGCAATATCACTAATAAGTTACAAGACCTTGACCTCTTTTTTCTTTCTCAAGTCATGTTAAAGACTAATTTGCATTTGTAAAAGATAAGTAAGATAAAGGAAAAGTTAGGAATAAGAAATATTTAAAGAAATTCAAGTTAATAATTTTTCTTTAATCATCACATGAATTCTTTTCTAGAAATATATAGCGTAGTAAAAAAGGAAAAATGAAAAGTACCCAAGATTCATGTAGTTTTTACGTAAACATGAAACCTCCTGAAATTTAGAGAGTAACACTTAAATCAATGAGAAATTATTGTATACTTCCGGAGTACCATAAATGCGTACCCTCTCTTCTCATATGAATGGTGGGTCTCACTAATTAAATTCATTGTGGAACCCACCATTCATGTGAGAGAGGAGAGTACCTAATAATTTTCCTAAATGAATATGATACTACTTTATATGTAAATCATTGATTGTGCCACACGTAACCCTCTTGAGTTTTTATTTAAATGTAACACGAATTAAAAAAAAAAAAAAAAAAATCGCTTGGGGGTGGTTTTGTCACACTCAAAAACCTTAGGAAGTGTAAGTATAACAGAGTTAATAGTTTTACACATAAAACAATACTAAATGAAGGTTAAAAATATGTTTGGATACTGCTTATCGTTAAAAATTGAAAACACTGTAATAAAATAATTTTTAAATGTGTGAATAGTATCGTGAGAC
The DNA here is from genome assembly GCA_019022515.1 of Quercus aquifolioides. NCBI lineage: Eukaryota > Viridiplantae > Streptophyta > Magnoliopsida > Fagales > Fagaceae > Quercus > Quercus aquifolioides. The sequence continues at coordinate 33,221,122 of CM032329.1, forward strand.
TCAGTTTTAAAGTTTTTTTGGCTGAATAAAGTATTTGCGGGTCCTGTAAATAATGTATAGGACCCACTAAAAATCGCACAACGGAGCTAAAATTCAATTTTAGTTCTATCCAAACTCGTTAAGTGTGCGTTTGGGAAACGCATTTTGCGCTTCCCAGCGTTCACATCTGCGTTTTCAATTTTTTTTTTCCCCCAAGCCGTGATTGTTGACTTTGGGTATGAACAGTGCACACATAGGGTCCGTTTGGATTGAACTTATTGTTGCTGAAAACTAAAAATTGAAAACTGAAAACTGAAAACACTGTAGCAAAATAATTTTTAAATGTGTGAATAGTGCTGTGAGACCCATTTTTAATAAAAAAATTGATAAAAAATGAAATTTGTGGGTTCATGAACAGTGCACAAGTGCACTGTTCATGGCAAAAGTCAACAAGTGCGGCTACTGTTCATATGAACAGTAGTCGCACAGTAACAGCACAGTACCGTATTACACCCTCACACGCCTGAAGAAAAAAAAAAAAAAAAAAAAAAGTTGCAAAACGTGAAATGAAAACGCGCCGCAGCATTAATCTCAATCCAAACGCTCACATAGTAACTTTTTCAGCAACTTTTCAAAAATGGGTCCCACAAATCTCACTTTTTAGCAACTTTTTCATTAAAAATGGGTTCCACGGTACTATTTACACATTTAAAAATTATTTTACTACAGTGTTTTTCAGTTTTCAGTTTTCAGCTGTATCAAAACCTTAAGAGAGTTCACTATAACAACACCAAGATGCACAGCTGATTCTCACCCTCCCAAAAAAAATACTGTATAATACATCAAAGTGAGCCTAGGAATTTATTATAAACGGAAAACGGTAATGTTCTATTCCTCCTCTTCCAACTTTTTCGTTTCATTTTTCTTTTCCACAAGATCCGTTTTTTGCTTAAAGAATGGATAAAATCTTCTTTTTTTTAATAATTATAGAGCATGATATGTGATGATGGTATAAAATAATAGCATTAGAACATGTTCTTGTGGTGCCATTAAAAATAAAAATAACAACACAGGAATGCCCACTGATACTCCCATGTGGCCCTCTTGCAAAAGGCATCTCTCCTTTTTCATCTAAATTATTGTTGATAGGCAATCATGTAACCTACAATAACATCGGGGCAATTAGTGAGTTGTTAGGGCATAATCCAACAGCCTCTGCGTAAAGGCACTTTCTTTTCCAAATTTTTCTTTCGTGGTCTGTGAACGATGGACCCATGAGCTTATTGCTTCAAAATGATAGTACTACTACTACTTTTACTCATTGTATATGATAATTTCTCAGTGGAGAAATTAGAGCGGGCATTTATTTAACTGATGCTAGCAAATTTCTTAATGCCTCATATTACAGCCAAATCTATACCAAGTATAAAGGTCTCTCAACTGACGGCACATGGTCACAAGTCATGAATTCGGTGAGTCCACATTGGAACCCCTTTTTTTTATTTAGCAAAAAAAAAAAAAAAAAAAAGCACATGAAAGCATACTTGTGGAAGGTAGAAAATAAACGTAAATTTCAATGAAGACAGAATCGGTCGCGCATGGCACCGTACACTTAGGGTCTGTTCGGTTAGAGGAGTGGAAAAGTGAGAGGATGGAAAATTGTGGAATGATGGAAAAGTGGGAGGATGTAAAATATTTAGTTTTCCTTCTTGTGTGTTCGGTTGGAAGGGTGGAAAAGTGGGAGGGTGAAAAACTTTTTTGTTTGGTTGGAGAGAAAAAGAGAAGGATGGAAAATATAATTTATATAAATTGACTATTATACCCTTGTTACATAATATGTAAGAAATATATTTATTTGTACTCATTATATAATATAAAATTTATCACATCATATATATATAAATTTATATTATTATTTTTATTATTATAATGTAAAAATTAGATCAAGTCACGTTGAAAAAAAAAAAAAAAAAAAGAAGAAGAAGAACGTTCAGTCACGTTGAAAAGAAAAAAAAAACGTTCAGGTCACATTAAAAAAAACGTTCAGGTCACGTTGAAAAAAAAAAAAAAAAAGGAAGAACGTTCAGGTCAAGTTGAAAAAAAAAAAAAAAAAAAAAAAAAAAAAGAAGAAGAAGAAAAGAACGTCCAGGTCTCATTGAAAAAAAAAAAAAAAAAAGCTGTAAAGAGGGCATTTTAGACAAAGTGCTGTTGTAGCACTTTTCAACCCAAGTTTTCCTCCCGATTTGGGAGGAAAAAAATTTGGCCTGGGAGAGAAAACTTTCTCTCGGGTTTTCCATCCTTCCTATTTTCCTTCCCCAAACGAACAGTGAAAAATAGCATTTTTCATCCCTCTATTTTCCATCCTTCCTATTTTCACTCTAAACGAACGCAGCGTTAGGCTCACTAGTGACTGGCGTTTTTTTAGCTATGCATCACACACCTCACGTGAATCTAGCTTTCAACAGTGTAGAACACGTTATGAGAGATGTTGAAAGGGGCTGGTTGCTCCGTTATATGCATGCTAATGGGGCAAGTATGTTTCTCATTGTGGTTCACCTTCATATTTTTCGTGGTTTATATCATGCGAGTTATAGTAGTCCTAGGGAATTTTTTCGGTGTCTCGGAGTTGTAATCTTCCTATTAATGATTGTGACAGCTTTTATAGGATACGTACTACCTTGGAGTCAGATGAGCTTTTGGGAAGTTACAGTAATAACGCCACACGCACTGCTTAAGGATATAAATACTCTTCCATCAGTTGGAAAGGGAAAGTAAGAGCTTATAGCTCCTCTCTTCATCTTTCTCTCTCTCACTAAATGTGGAAACTGACTTGAGTTTCGAAGTGCTTATTGCCCCCTAGTATAGTATAATAGTATATTAGTGTTGCTCTCTCTCTCTCTCTATGTAGGGCCTAGGTGGTGCATGTGTTGTGTTTCAATAAAGTTCTATCTATAAAGTTGTGATTGACAACTATATTTTATGTTGGCTTTATTCTATGACAAAAACTATTGTAATTGCTTTAATTTTATTCCTTGTATTTTGTGGATTTTATTGTATTGAGTTTAATATTAAGTTGGTGAAGAATCGAGAATGAAATGAAGAATCAGTGCAATTTCACGACTAACTCACAAGAAGCTCGTGAGTAAGTGTTCCCGCGAAAAGGGCACGTGAGAAGCACATGCTGGAAGCTAAAGAGTCATGTCAGGCTGTCAGTTTTGCGAGTGTCTCGCAAGAAGGGCCAACCCGTGAAGTACCCGCGAAACTCTCTGCCTGGAAGATTTTAAGTGTGACTTTCTTATCCTTCACCCATACTATATATACCCTTATTATCTACAAAAGTAAGAGAGGTTATTCAGAGAGAAAAACCCTAAATAAGTTTTCTACAATACAACACACCCTTCTTTAGAGAGAGAGCTACTCATCCTTAGTGAAAAATCAATGTAGCATTTTCTCCTTTCCTCTCCCATTGCCATAACTTGGGAAGATATTTGTACCCAAACACAACCCATACATTTTCAGAGTATAGAGAGTGTTTTGGTATTTGGGAAGTTTTGGAGATTTGCCAAAAGAAGCCAGGGAGGCTTGGCGGATGCAATCGGGCGTATTGTGGGATCTGGAAAGTTAGAGAAGACATGACTCTGAAAAATCCGTTGGTAGTAGGAGCTTGGAGGGCTCAAGTACATTGGGTAGACTAGGCTTGGAGGGTCTTTTGTTATTCATGTACTCCAATTTTATTCTCTAGTGGATTGATTTTGACTTGGAGGGTCGCGGAACGATTTTTCACTGAGTTCTTTGGTTTTCTCTTCGATAACACATCTTGGTATTATCTTGTGTTTGCATCTCTCTTCCCTTAATCTTGTGTTTTACATTTATTGTTTATTGTTTATATTTATGCACTTGAGTAGTTATCGATTCATTGCGCATATTTACTCTTATTCCGCACTTTGATTAAGTAAGAGTAAAATCAATCTAGCTATAATTTAAATTTTAGGGTCTAAACAAGCTCGTGTGTTTTAGCACAAATCCGAACCCTTTCACCATCAACCTTCACCAATCCATATTTCATGAACCTCGAAGCTTAGGACTACAACCATTTGGGATGGACGGCTCCAGTACCTAACCCCATACATTCGGGAGATAGACTCACTCACATTCTAGTGGAGGGTTTCAATGCTTTTACCAAGCTACCCTCCCTAGATCAACAACATTTACAAGTCTAGCACTTACAGTACTCAACACTTGAAATTTGAAATTTTATTTCATATAACGTCATGAGTTTTTCCTTAGTGCATCCACTGATATGAAAGTATTATTGAATTTGTATTCCTTTTTGTGCCAAGTATTGAATTGGTATTTTCTTTTGTAAGATGATGAAATGGCGCCATTGTTAATGAAATGTGTAGCAAGTTGACACTCCCCAACGGTGACCTAAACAAAAGAGTGCAATTTATAAAGCAAACAAAAGAGTAATCGCCTTTTCTCTTATCCTTACTGCCTAGCTTTTTTTTTTTTTTTTTTAAGAATACTAAGTATTTTAACACATACAAGGAGAGAAGAGATAATGTTTTAAAGAAACTGACAGTGGCTTATTGCCTAACCTTAAAATGAACATAATGCATTCCACGATTCGAAATTTGATATGTTTGAGAAAATATGTTTGAGAAAATATGTTTGAGAGAATAAACTCAAGGAATTCAAATTGCATGTTGCATTTGTCACCTTAATCAATGCGTGGAACCATTTTATATTGAATTATGAAAAAATTCTTAGGTACTTTCAGAGCATAATGAAATGGTGCTCCCGCTTCTCACTTTTATAATAGATTCTATTATAAATTTAATAAATGAATCCTACTATAAATGTAAGAGGATGAATCATCATTCATCATGCTATGGAAATACTTAAAAATTACTCCTAGTGGAGGATTGTTTCCTAAAATTATATTTTTGGATAGATTTTTTTCTCTAAAATTTAGTCATCATGATAATTGTGGAGTCAAGATAACATAAATAAATGTTAGAATCATTTCATACAAACAATCTCTCTCTCATTTTCTTTCAAATTTGTAATCCTTAATCCTCCATTATTGGAGCTTGAGCTTGATTCTAACATGGTATCAGAGTAGAATGTCTTGAGTTCAATCTCTGTTTTCTTTAGTTTACCTCCTATTTAATATCTCACATGTTGAGCTTCACCTATTAAAAAGTAATTTTGGCTCACATGTGAGAGAGAATGTTAGAATTGTGTGATTAAATGATTAAATTTATCATATTTTAATAGTTTAAAATTTTGAGACAATCAGTACTTTAACAATAAATTAAGCGAAAATATCAAGTTTGGTAGTTGATGCATTTTCTAACCTGCTTAATTTAGGCATGGGTGCAAGGGATTACAAACTACATCGCAATTTGATTTATTTTTTTATTTTTCAATAATTTGACAGTTTTTAAAGTTATTTTGAATCTAAGATTTCTCTGTTGAAAAAATTAGAATGTGTCAATTCAGTTAAAAGACTCTCGATTAACCAAAAATAAAAAAAGTTAAAAGACTCTTGGCTGATTTAGCTTTTTTGGGTATTCCTTAGAAAAACTTAGAGAATAAATATTTATTAGCTAATTTTTTTTTAAAGTTATTAGTTAATTTTAAATGTTCAAATATGTCTTGGTTGGTATTAATCCTAGGGAAATTAACCTTAGGGTAAGTTAAATAACTTCATATTAATTTTTTTTTTTTTTAGAATCAACTAATCAACTAATCAAATTTTGATACCCGTTCTCTTGCGGGTTAATTTGCAATAGACTCCTTGTTTTAACCCCAAAAAAAAAAAAAAAAAAAAATTATTATTGCATAACTGAAGGAAACATTATTTCCCTCCGTATATTAAAAAAAAAAAAAATAGCCCCCATATACATATTTCGTTTCAAAAAGCTTAATACCCTTTAATAGCTTTCATTGTCAGTACCAGTGAGTAAATAGCCATGGTAATTATTGAGTATTCATAAAGTAATATAAATATGTATTTCCTTTCTCACACCTTTTCACGTTAAGCTTCACTAATTAAATTTAATTTTATGGTGAGAATTATAATTAAGTTTACGATGAGACCTATAATTTGTGTGAGAAGGAAGAGTACTAATTTTATAGCACTTTCAAAATATTTAATAATTTTCCAAAGACATACATGGTTTGGTTTCAGCAATAATTGACAAACGGTAAACCGCTACTCTAGTCATCATACTAGCAGAGGGAAGAGCACATTATAATTCAGTCTGTAATTTCCTCCATGACCAGCTCGGCCTGACATTTCCCACCGACAAGCCATGTATAAAATCTCTTGTACCCGTTAATCATGAAGTCTTTTCTACACAACGAAGTTCCATCAGAACTCACTCGGATGCTCAGTTGATCGCCTTCTTCAGCTGACTATATATGTAGTATATTCTGCCTTCAATTGGGACCCCAACAGCTCAAGTACATGACTTTCCTCAGAGACTCCTCTGACTGCTTCATTTTCTCGTCTCTCAATTTGCTTGAAACCATAGCAGAAGTTGATGAAGAAAGGTTCCTGGTCTGGGAAATCGACCTGAGATTATTCTTCGCATGTTGTTGCGCTGATCTTATGATAAAATTCCACCTGCAGATCCCCTGGTCTTTCATGGCTTCCACAACTCCAACACTCACTGCCACGACAGCTTTTCTTGTTGAACTCATCTTTCCACTCTTCACAACACTGATGTTTGCTCTTGCACAATTGGAATCAAATAATCGTAAACTTTATGTAGCAAATAATAATACTGATATAACAAGGATTTATGGTTGTTGAATCAAATGGTATGGAGGGGTCACTTATATATAGGGAGAAATCGGTAGCTAATAGTTTTGGGAAAAATACCAGAGGCTAGAGCATTTGCTGGTGGTTTTGGATCAAGGAAGCCAATGGTTTTTTCCCCACATATTGACTATGATGCCCTTCTATGAGTAAATGGTCGCATTAATTATATAGGGGTAAATTTGGGTTTTTAATCATACTCAGTCCCAAATGCTTTCGATGATGACAAAGTAATGTTGTCACAACATTTAGAATAGCCACTTCTCAAAAAAAAGAAAAAAAAAAGAATAGCCACTTTAAGTTACTTCGGGCACACAGTTTTTCCTATTTAAAAAAAGAAAAAGAAGCGCACACCGGATTTCAAGAGTAAAATCCAGTATCCATTCATACCTGCTGTTTTGGAGTGAGAGAAGCGCACACTTGTTTTCTTAAAATGAAGACAGACAGGACAACAGTATCCACGTGTGTCCATATGATTGAGTGTCCATGGAATTTAGCTGATATTTACGAAATGAAAATGATTTACGGCGCGTCCTGTTACGGGGAGAAATTATAAGATTCGGACAAGACGTGACTGTTTCACTAAAAAATTTGGTTTAAAATTGTAAAGTAATAAAGTAATATATGACAATTTTTTATTGGAATGATAAATAAGTGACATGGTTTATTATGAGGACGAGGCTCACCAAATATAATGGGAGCACATGATAATACGAAGTTTGTCTCAATTTCTCATGAGATAATGGTGAAATTAAAGGGAAATAAAATTTAAAATTTTAATCTTGTTGTAAAGAAAGCTTCTAAAAGAATTATATTTCTTCCCATGCTTAAAGAAACTTTCCACTTAGAATAAAAAATTTCCCAATCTTTTTAATAATTAAAGTTTATAACTAAATATTAAAGTTTATAAAAAAGGTGTAAATAACTAAATATTAGACTCACATAGATTTCATTACTCTAATAATAATTTACCACATTAATAATTGTGAAATTTTTTGTATCTTTAATATTATTTAGGGTCATACTAACGAGTGCCTTTAGGACAATATTAACAATTTATTTTAAGTAAGTTTTGACATCACTTTTATGAGAAATTGAAAACGTTGTCAAAACATTAATTATTTTTTTTCCCCTAAAAACTTTCTTTAAATGAATTATTAACTATTTCCCTAAGCATATCCATTAGCATTTCTCTATTACTTACTAATTGTGAAATTTGTTGTATCTATATTACTGAAACTATTTTGGACAATAAACCTGTTCGTGGATTTCATATGGTCAGTAACATAAATTATTACCCTTCTTTTTTTTAGTGGTCATATAAATGATAAATAAGCTTAATTGCCATTTTAGAATTTTCAATTGACCATCTAAATACTCTCATCTCATGATTGTTGGGGTTGTTTAAAAAAAAACTAGAACTTTGAAAGCTGAGGCTCAAAATTTATGAGGTCCAAGGCATTTCGAGCTTGCTTTACAATTACACACACTCAGGGCCCATCATCAAGACCCAATATACACAACATGAGGCCCATCGAGAAATGTGGTCATAACACACTCGGCCACAACACTGACCAAATCCTCACGATCAGAAAAGCCATCCTTCAACTTCCAGCAGCAACACTTCCCGGCTAGCAAGAAAGAAATCTAGGTTATTTGAAACACACACCATGACACATTGACACCACCTTATAGCTATATGCTCATAGCAAGATAGAAATCTTGGTTATTTCGAATAACGAACAATGGATGTGTGGTTTTGACAAGCAGGTGACATTATACAAGCACTTGGAATAAATGATAGAATCCTACAATTAAAATCAGATGGATGATAGATCATAGAACATTAGAACTTAGAATTTTATGGCTTTTCCCATTCGCAGTATAGATTTTTTCCTAACTCGTAAGTCATATCGAGCAACCTTATTAAAGAATAATTTAGAAATTAATTCATCATACCAAAAAAAAAACTTAGTGAAAGAAAATCTTGGATCGTGAAGGGAACCAATTTAAGTACAAAAATGGTTCTCCAATAATTTGTTCGAGAGAGACGACATCAACTGTAGTAAATAATATATCATCTTTGCTATAAAAATTTCTTATTTACAATTTACATCCGAGCTACAAAAATCGACTGTTCGTCAATTTGTCACAAATTTCAAGCACAAAGCAAGACTAATACGACTCATCAGAATCTTCCATGCCTTTTACAAGATGTCTTGTACGTATTAATCTTCCTTCACTCAAAGAAATTCCATCGGAACTCATTGGCTCACTCGAAAAAAAGGTCACCTTCTTTAGCCGACTATAACCATCAATTAGGACCCCAACAACTCAAGTACATGACTTTCCTCAGAGACTCTTCTGACTGTTTCATTTTCTCGTCTCTCAATTTGCTTGAAACCATAGCAGAAGTTGAAGAAGAAAGGTTCCTGGTCTGGGAAATCGACCTGAGATTATTCTTTGCATGTTGTTGCGCTGATCTTATGATAAAATTCCACCTGCAGATCCCCTGGTCTTTCATGGCTTCCACAACTCCAACACTGGCTGCCACAATTGCTCTACCTGTTGAACTCATCTTCTATTCCTCGCAAGACTCTTCTTTTCTCTTAAAATTGTAAGCACAGAATAGCAAACTTTGTGTTGCAAATAAAACCGATATGTGAAGGATATGATGTGTTTGATGAAGTAAACGGTGTGTGAAAATCACTTATATATAAGGACTAGGAGAGGTGGGAAGATGGTACTTATTATAAGTGGAATGAGCTAACAGTTTTGGGAAAAACCAGAGGCTTATAGCATCTGCCGATGGTTTTGGGATTAAGTAAATAAAAAGAGTAAGCCAATGTCTTTTTCCTATATATTGACTATACTACCCTTATAAGAGTACATGATCGTATTAATTAGATAGGGGTAAATTTGGGTTTTTATTATTTGCTTTTCGATGATGACAAAATAATGTTGTCACTCCAATTAAAATGCTAGCCACTTGACTTTTTTAGTTTACTGGTAGTTACTGACGCGCACACTGTTTTCCGTTTTAAAAAGAAAGGCGCACGCTTTACCAAAAAAAAAGAAAAAAAAGAAAAGAAAGGCGCACGCAGTTTTTAATTGTCAAATCCGTTCAAGCTGGAGTACTTTGGGAGTGAGAGGGATAAAAGAAAAACCAATTTTTTTTTTCCCCTTCAAATGGAGACCAAAAGGATAAGATTGTCTATTCATCAAAAAAGGATAAGATTGTCTAAGATTGTCTATTCATCAAAAAAGGATAAGATTGTCTGGGTGGCTGGATGGTAGAGTAATAATTATGGATAAGACACCACGTCATCAATTCAAATCCTATTAGAACTACGAAAAAAAAAAGTTTATTGCTTATGAGGTAGAGGAAGAATAACCCTTGAGCATGTGTGATTATTTGTCCATTGCTCAATAACAAAATCATTGGAGTAGTTCCACATGGCCCACAAGAATTTTTGATATGAATTTCAACTCCATTAATGATTAGTTAGATTTGTGATTCATTTAAAAGAAAAATTGAGCCCCCAAAAGAAGAAGACGAAAAATTCATATTATTTTGAGTTGTATGTTATGATATAATATGGATGACAAAAAATATTCATCAAAAAAAAAAAATATGGATGACAAAAAATTACATCCTACAACAATCTAAAAGGGAAGTAATAGATCCTTATGCCTGATTAATCAAATAAATAGAATTTATTTGGATCACATAATGTCTTAGGATGTTGAAATTCATGGGATCCTCCTATGATCCTATCCCTTCTTTTGTAAAAGTAAACTTTAATGCAACCATTAGTAAGGAGAAAATATGCCCTGTAGCAATTAGAAGGAACCATAAAAGAGAAGTCATTTTTGTGTGAACAGAGATAATAAAAGATCAAGACTTGCTAATAACTAAAACCAAGGTTGCTCATTCAGCAGCAAAAAAAAAAAAAAAAAAAACCAAGGTTGCTCATGTAGTAGTAGGAAAGGTAGCAAAGTTGGGCATTACTCATGTAATTTGTAAAATAGACACTCTTAATGTGATTCAACTGCTCAAAAGCAATATGACTCCCCCTCCTTGCTCCATTGTAAATATTATTAACTTAGGTCAATTTTGAAATCCCTTGCTGATTGGATTATAGTTCCTATCTTTAAGGATGCGAACTTTTATTGCCCAGAAAAAAGAGATGACAATCTTATGTTCTAGCTTTTTTTTTGCTTAGGATTACAAGAGGGAAAGGAATCTAATTTTGGTGTTGGTGAGGTTTGGCTCCCAAATCTTTTAGTTGACGATTAGAGAGTTTATCAGTTAAGCTAATTGAAATTTGCAATTATTTATTTGTAAGTAAACAAAACCTAACTAAAGGAAAAGAATAATTACCCTTTTTAAAAAATGTTTATACTGATATGTGATAAATGAGTTTAATTTAGGGTTGTAAATGACCCAAATCATTCATATACAACTCAGGCTTGACTTAATAACAGTTTTGTTCATGTTTGTTTATTTATAAACAAACCAAAATTAAGCCTTAATTTTAAGTTTGTTTAATAAACAAAAACCAAGTCCAATAAAAAAAAATTCATGGACAGGCTAGTGAACATTAGGGCTTGATATAAAATAAGCTAAGCTTAAGCTAATTTATAAGGTTGATAATGAGCCTAACATAAGCTTGACAATTAAACTTATATCTTACAAAGACTTTAAGTAATTAGGAGTTGAAATTACTAGTTCAAATCGTATAGGCTTGAAACTAAGCTTGATAATGTATATTTATTAGATCTCAAGCTCAAAAGTATGATAGTGAGCTCAAGTTTGCGCTTAACATTGAGCTCGAGCTCAACTTGACTAATGAATCAAGTCAAGCTCAAGATTTTAGACATTTTAACGAGATCTCTCAAACATTATTTATGAGTTTAGTTCAAGTTTAGGCTAAACTTGAATGTTTTACCTTCATTGTCGAGCCAAACTTGAACATTTATTGCTCAATAGAATTGCGTTTATTATTATTATTATTATTATTTGGCTCTTTTTAATTCACCACCCAAGACAAGATACTCATCTCATGATTATTACAAAATTTGACCCCCAAAAAAAAAAAAAAATCAAGGCAACACAAAATTAAACTTCATTTAAGCTCTAAAAATTTGGAATAAATGATAGAATCTTACTTTATAAAGATTTCCAGATCTGTTGCTGAGTTTTGGAAGGTTCTTGATATCCCGATGGGGTCAACAAGCAATAGGATTCAATCGGCTTGGTCTAATCCAGATAGGGACACTATTAAGATCAATGTAGATGCTGCTTGCAACTCTGTGAGTTCATCCATTGCAGCTGTAGCTAGAGATTGGAGAGGGGAAGTGGTGTTTGCTTGTTCTAAAAGAGTGAACACCACTCTCCCTCTCCAAGCAGAGGCTGAAGCTATAATTTGGGCCCTCTTCTTGGCAGCAAACTTGGATGTCGACTCCATTTCCATCGAAAGTGACTCAAAGTCTTGCATTGATGCACTGAGATGTCCTAACCCGCATGTTCCTTGGAGAATAAAAACCATCTGTACTGATGTTTTAGCCTTAAAGTTGAATTTCTCAAATTGTAGATTCAGTTGGGTGGCTAGAGAAGCAAATGTTGCTGCTCATGTTTTAGCCAAGTAGTCTTTGTCAAACAACTACTTTGGCCCTTTTGATGTGGGGTCGGGGCCACATTGCTTTGTTTCTGTTATTAGAGCTGAGGCTCTTTCTTTGCCTGTGTAGTTTTGTTCCTTGTTTAATAAAATTGCTGGTTCATCAAAAAAAAAAAAAAAAAAAAAAAAGAAAAAGATAATAGAAGTTTATGCTCTTCTCCATTCGCATTTCGCAGTATCGATTCTGTCAGGGTCAGCTCATATCGAGCAAACTTATCTGAGAATTTCGGTACAATCATCGTGTTCTCCATTTGCTGAATTAATCTATACAAGGCTATTAGGCATATAGTCATTTACGCCAAACATAAATCTATATATTACAAATTTTTATTTCAGGAAAAGAAATATAAAAAACTGATTTTTAATTCATCATTTGGAAGAGTGATAAACTTCACCCAGAAGAGAAAAAGATAACGAGATTATAAAAAAAGAAAAAGAAAAAAGAGGGAATTGATGGTGAAGAGATCAGCTATTGTAAAAATATGTATCTTGTTTGCTATAGAAATTTGTCATTACAATTTCCAATTTACATCCGCATTGCAAAAATCAACATCAAATTGTCACAAATTTCAAGCACAAAGCACGACCACTATATGACTTCAGAGTTCAGAATCTCCCATGCTTTGCACAAGATGTCTTGTGTGTTCTTTCACCCAACGAAGTTCCAGCAGAACTCACTACTCATCACTAGCTCACTCGTATAATAGTCACCTTCTTCAACTGATCACTACTGCCTTCAATTGGGACCCCAACAACTCAAGTACATGACTTTCCTAAGAGACTCCTCTGACTGCTTCATTTTCTCGTCTCTCAATTTGTTTGAAACCATTGCAGAAGTTGAAGAAGAAAGGCTCTTGGCTTGAGTAAACGACCTCAGATTGTTCTTGGCATGTTGCTGTGCTGATCTTATGATAAAATTCCACCTACAGATCCCTTGGTCTTTCATGGCTTCCACAACTCCGACACTCACTGCCACAATAGCTTTTCTTGTTGAACCCATTTTCCACTCTTCACAAGACTGTTGTTTGTTCCAAAAATTGGTAGCAAAGAACTGTGAACTTTATGTAGCAAATAATTCTGATCTAAGAAGGATATGTGTTTGATGTATCAAATGGTGTGGAGGGGATCACTTATATATAGAGATGGGTATTTGGTAGAAGGAGCTAAAAAGTTTGGGAAAAACCAGAGGCTACAGAATTTGCCGGTGGTTTTGGGATATAGGGAAGCCAATGGATTTTTCTCGGATATTGACTGAACTGCCCTTCTAATAGTATATAGTGGCATTAATTAGGTAGGGGTTAACTTGGATTTTGATTATTTAATTTTCGATGATGACAAAGTAATGTTGACGCTCCAATTATAATAATAATGATAGCCACTTTACGTACTAAGGCGCACACTGTTTTTCCTGAATAAAATGAAAAGGCGCCCACCGTTTTTCAGTGTAAACCGTAAAAACTAAAAACCATTTAAAACTAGGTAGTTTTGGTGTTGTCTTGATCAAATCATCGATGAACAAACAACTTGGTTCAGCAAAAATAAAAAAAAAACTTGTTAAGACTGAAGGGATTAGAATGCCCATTTGCCATCTCTACCGAAACCCCCCACCCCCACCCCCCCCAAACACACATTTAACACGTGTCTATACGAGAGTCCTTATTTATTTTTGAGAAAGAATTTATTTATTTATACCATCAAACTGCGTTTATTTCTACAATAAATTTCTCTTCACCTGAAATCATTTTTGGAGAAGTAAATGTTTTTTTTTATAAGAAAATTGTAACTTTTATTAAAGTAAAGATAATATCGCTACATCATGAACCTTAACAGATTCAACCATAAGAGGTGTTTCCTCTATCCAAGTTACATAATCAACAATATTGTGCTAATAAATGGGTAGAGTGATTACTTTGTTGATAAACATGTGATACCTGTGCCTATCGAAAGTCTTGCAATTTGTGTTGAATACCCTCATCGATATTGAAGTCATAGCATTATATACAATTTTGAAGTCGCATTCAAATAGAACATCCCGAACCCCCACATCCCAAACAAATAGTAAGCTCTCCTCCAATGCCTTAGCTTTAGCCTCCAGTAGTTGCAACGATAATGGAAGTGATTTTCTAAGAGTTGTTTCAACACGCCCACCATGGTCTCAAATAATAGCTCCCAAACCAGTCGAGTTATTACTAGTAAAAATTGCATCATCGCAGTTGACCTTGTACCATGGTGCAACTAGAGCTTCCCACCGGACCTCATCCTTATTTTCGACCTCGAACAGCTTCAGGTTGGCTGTTTAGAATTCTTTTAGCATGTATCGTACCTTCTACAAAATAGCTAGACATGTTAGTCTATGTACGTGCAAGTTAGACTATCAAACTTGTAGAGGAAAATAAGCTATGGATCTAACAGTACATTTAAGTGCATAAGCTCATGAATAGATAAAAATGGGAACTTTAACACTTTAATGTTTAGAAAGATGTAAAAGCAAAAGAAGGAAAGTAAAAAAGGCACGAAAAGTACGTAGAAAACCCATTGGAAGGGATGAAAATCTATGGGTGAGCAAAGGGAAGAATGTCCCTCACTCTTAGGGCTCTCTATTATGTGAAAGTTAAGGTTTTTGCACCATGGTTATGTTATTCCCAAAGAAAGCCTCTTCTTACCTCACTTTCCTACCCAAACTTTTGCCTTTTTCTCTCTCTCTATCTTTTTAGGTTCTTACCCTAATTGTTCAGCAACATGTTTCTCTTATAGTATGAAGAATGTTGTTAGGTACATAAGGACAAGTGTCAAACCCCCATTCGCCCATTTGAACCCTAATACAGCTATTGTACTATATTACAACTGGAGGAGAGAGAAGACATGTCAATGTCAGGGTAGTCAGATGGAGGGTGACTCTCCTACAACATGGGGAGCAAGCCATAGACAAGGAAAGGGACTCAGGGAGGCCAAGAGTGATGCACGTGTCCTTAGTAGTGGTCCAACACAAACTCAGCCAATAAGAGGTGTTCTATAGCATCTGACCATGGGGGGTCACTATCTCCCTTTTACACTAGTGCTGAACGTACATGCCAGGTGCATTTTTCACCCTTCCCCAAAATAGTCACGCCGTTGGCATGAGCCAAAGATGCTCTCTCTTAGCCAACATTCTCCTTCCTTTCCTCACAGCTAGCCTACGTGTAAGGTCCGGATCCAACCATGTTAGCACTCACACATGCTTTGGCTAGTGTAACATATAGTCTAGCTTTCCCTTGTTGCACTTCATTACGGTTGAGCCATATGGCCCAGGATACCATAATGATAAGTTCCAACAGGTCATTCCCTATTCTTTGTTCGAACTTTAAATGTTAGATTAGGTCCTCAAATTTTGGGAAAGTAACTAAGTGTGCTTCAAAAGGAATAGCTAATAGTGTCCAAATTCCAGTGCTTTCTCACAACCCCAAAATACATGCTCACTACTTTCTGATTCCAACCCGCATGCCCATAGCTAATAGCCAACGTTCTCTTTCCTTTCCTCACAGCTAGCCCACGTGTAAGGTTCGGATCCAGCCACATTAGCACTCACACATGCTTTGGCTGTTGTAACGTACAGTCTAGCTTTCCCTTGTCGCACATCATTATGGTTGAACTAGATGGCCTAGGATACCATAATGACAAGTTCCAGCAGGTCATTCCCTATTCTTTGTTCGAACTTCAAATGCCAAATTAGGACCTCAAATTTTGGGAAGGTAACTCTGTGTGCTTCAAAAGGAATGGTTGATAGTGTCTAGATTTCCAGTGCTTTCTCACAACCCTAGAATACATGCTCCCAGAGTGTCTTCCAAAATATATTATGATTCTAGTTGTTTGATGCTTCCCCCGGGTTTCCATTAAACACCTCATCCAACGCGATCTTATAAGCATTGTGAACTGTAAAATCCCCTTTTGGAGTATAAGCCCATATCATCTAGTCTCCTATAAGTCGAAAACTAAGGGCAATGCTTAAAATAGCAGAGGCATTTGAAGGGAGATGAGCTGTGTAACCATGCCAACCTTCCAAGCCCGAGTGTAAGGATCAATAAGTATAGACTCCGCCTGCCAACTGAATGGCCATTCCCAACCTGCCAACGGTACCCTCTTTGTACAATAGGTTATGCTACCAAGATACTACGCCAAGCAAACGATGGATGATTGCCAAGTTTAGATAGAATGCCCCATTGGGGAAATACAGTTTTTTCTCTATATGATTGCATTTAAAAAATATTTTGAAATTTTTTCAAGTGTTTAATTTTGGAGAAAAATTCAATATGAATTTCAAAAAATTGGATAAAGATTCTTCAATGAACACTAACTTCACCATTTTAAAGATACCCATTCCATTAATCCATGATACCAAAATTGGATAGAGAAAAAAAAATCTCGTTACATCTCCCAATATTTCCAATTTATACATTCAGATAAATTCGAAAAAAAGGGGGTTTAAATTAGTGGGAAAAAAAAAAAAAAAAAAAAGAGTTAGAAAGACAACCTTGGATCATGAGGGAACCAATTTAGGTATAAAAACTGTTTTCTCCATTGGCATGACAATTTTTTTATTTATTTATTTTTTTTGGGTTGTGAGTTTTTGCTTGACAAGTTATATTAATCTATACGAGGCTAATGATCTTCATCTAAAGTGAAAGACAGAGATTATAAAGAAAGAGGGAGGACAGTGACGAGATCAAGTTTGTCAAAATATATCTTGTTCGCTATAACTATTTAACATTACAATCTCCAATTTACATCCGAGCTGCAAAAATCAACATCTAATTGTCACAAATTTCAAACACAAAGCACAACTAATATGACTTCAGAATCTTCCATGCCTTGTACAAGTCTTCCTTCCATCAACGAAATTCCATCAGACCTCATTGGCTCACTCCAAAGGTCACCTTCTTTAGCCGATTATGATCTCAATTGGGACCCCAACAACTCAAGTACATGACTTTCCTCAGAGACTCCTCTGATTGCTTCATTTTATCATCTCTCAATTTGCTTGAAACCATAGCAGAAGTTGAAGAAGAGAGGTTCCTGGTCTGGGAAATCGACCTGAGATGATTCTTGGCATGTTGTTGCGCTGAACGCATGATAAAATTCCACCTGCAGATCCCCTGGTCTTTCATGGCTTCCACAACTCCAACACTCACTGCCACAATAGCTTTTCTTGTTGAACTCATCTTCCAATCTTCACAACACTGTTGTTAGCTCGTAAAAATGGAACAAAGAATTGTAAATTTTATATTGCAAATGATACTGTTATAAGAAGGATATGTGCTTGATGAAGCAAAGGTATGATGGGGTCTCTTATATATATAGGGACAGTGATGGAAGTGGGGTACTTTGAGTAGGACCTGAAATTTGAGGAAAGCCAGAGGCTCTATACCATTTGCCAGTGGTTTTAGTGTCTAGGAAGCCAATGGTTTTCCTATTCCCCCACTCCTCATTGTGACTATACTGGCCTTGCACGGCTTTGTTGTGGGCTCGTGGCATTAATTAAATCAATAAGAATAAGGATAAGGAATTTCACAATTTTTTGGATAACCTTGTACCTTGATACAATTTGTTGTGAGTAATTTATAATAATAAATTATTTATTTATATTTCACTGTTCATGTAAGATTTAAATTGTTTATTAAATAAGTGTGTACAACATTATACACATTTGCATTAAAGTATACAACATTGTGCGCTATTTATGCAAATGTGTACAATTTACATGAACAATAAATGTAAATCAATAATTGTCCATAATAAAAATTGTGTAAGTATTGGATATAAATAAAAGTGATATTACTCTGATCACAATAAATCATTGTAATTATTGTAAAAAATATTATGAAAATGTTATGAATGATCTTAAGGATAATTAATTTTAAAAAAAAATTTTAGAATTTGATACATATAACAGGAGAGAGAGGGATTTGAAACATAGACCACCACGTTGAAATCATTAGGAGATGCTAGTTGAGTTACAAGGATATTGACAAAGAAACTATAGATTTTACCACATAAAGCTTATAAACCGATTCGTCAATTACAAAATTTAATTCAAACCTATATTTATTAGGTTATTGAAATATACTAATCATATTCATTTCCACAGTTTGTTAACATTTTGTTCAAAAATTTGCAATAATTTTAGTATTTTTTTTTTCAAATGTTATATTCATAACATTACTCTTTTAGCATATCTCAACATTATTTTTGGGTTTTTTCTGTTAAAATTATTATTGTGGGGGAGAAAAGCCCAACCAAGCGCATTCGGCCCAAGGCCCTATCTGAGGACCACTGTTGTCCGAAGAGATGAAAAAGCTCAGTTAGAGGCCCTGAGAAAGGAGCATGTCTGGAGAGGAGCATGGCCGTGATCCGAGGAGATGTTCAATGGGCCGAGGAGTCCAACACCCTCGGATCCGAAGAGTCTTGGTCTGACATGCAACCCTTTGCAGCCCAAGTGATCCTTCTGACAGATGTAATGACGGAAATGAACCTCGGACACGAATGAAGATAACTGGAGCGGAGAAATATCTAAGAGACAGACTTCAACCACCGCATTGAATGCACTGCACCTACCTTCCTGGCCGCATTTATGTGGAGAAGACCCCTGAACAGTGCATTCTCAGCTACCGCCACTCACACATGGCTAAAGGGGGGGTATGATGGGACATGCACTCAAGTGGGCGTCTAGATGATGAACAAGTGGACGGTGAAGATGCAGGAAGGCAGTACTATATAAGAGAAGGGTGTCTCTGATAGAGGGGGATCGAAAAATCAGAAAGAGAAAAAAGTGTATTACATTACTGTAGCTCCACGAATTGTAACCCAAGTTCATCAATGAAAAACAACTCTTCGGACGTGGCATCTACATCCGTCTGAGCACATATTAATACAAATTCTCCCACTAGCATTGCTGTTTAATACTGTTATTTCATTATTAGTCTAGCTCTTTCACTCACTCTCTACAAATTTATTGTTTTGGGTTCAGTGGGCTCAAAATCCATAACTTCTTGGGCTTGGGCTGCAAAAATTGACCCTACAATTGGCGCCGTCTGTGGGGAGAGCTTGTGTGAGAGTGAAAACAACAGTTGATGATGGCAGGACAAGGTGAACAACAAGCAGAATCCAGGGCATCCCAACACGTGGACCATTTTGTCAACTTAGAGAGGAGGCAAAATCGTGAGGGCAGTGTACACACCGTGCGCCTCAGCCAGAGCCAATCACAGGGCGGAAGTCACATGTCCAATGCAGAGAAGAACCGTGACTTACAACTGGAGGTAGAAAAACTAAAGAGGGAGTTGCGCCACGCAAAGAAGAAACGGGCTTCCTCGTACTCTGAGGATGATCTTGATGACGAGCAGGACGTCTCTTATCAGCGCAAATCTAAGACACCAGCTAGCGAGTCCTACACCTATGTAGAGGAGTCCCATCGTAAAAGGCGACGTAGAAGCCCATCACGCGAGGACATGGAGAACGATGCCATGAACAGGGCTCTAAATCAGATATCTAAGTCGCCCTTCACGCGCAGGATAGAGGAGGCCAGACTCCCTCGGCGCTTTAACCAGCCAACGTTCACCATCTACAATGGTAAAACTGACCCTGTGGAGCATGTGAGTCATTTTAACCAGAGGATGACTGTCTACTCCAGAGATGAAGCTCTGATGTGCAAGGTTTTCCCTTCCAGTCTTGGGCCTGTTGCCATGAGGTGGTTTGATGGTTTAAAGGTAGGCTCCATCAACTCCTTCAAAGAGCTCACTCAGGCATTCGGCTCCCGTTTTGTCACATGCCGAAGAGTAGCCAGACCCTTCTCTTCACTGCTGTCCCTGTCCATGCAGGAAGGCGAGTCCTTAAAGGCATATTCAGAAAGATACTGGGAGATGTTCAACAATATGGAGGGCAACTCTGATGCAATGGCCCTCAACACATTCAAGCTCGGCCACCCGACTGACCATGGTTTGAGGACGTCTTTATCTGGCAAACCGGTCACAAATGTGCGTCAACTTATGGACCGCATAGAGAAGTATAAGAGAGTGGAAGAAGATCAGCAGCAAGGCAAGGGAAAGGACAAGGTTATCCCCCAGGAGAGGAGGGATTTCAGGTCAGACCGTTACAACCACAGTAAACCGCGGAGGGATTTCGCGGGGCAATCAGGATCGACGAATCCTCAAGCGGTCAACACCGTGTTCAAAGAGCCAGTGCACCAGGTCTTGGAAAAGATCAAGAATGAATCATTCTTCAGGTGGCCGAACAAGATGGTAGGAAACCCCGAGAGGCGCAACCATAACCTCTACTGCCAGTACCATCAAGACCATGGGCATACCACGGAGGATTGTAGGAGCCTGTGGGACCACCTGGACCAACTGGTCCGTGATGGTAGACTAAAGCATCTCTTGCACCCCTCCAGCGGCCGAGAAGGGCAGACAGGCTCGGGGCCGCGCAGACATGACCCCTCAAAGCCGCCGTTGGGAACTATAAACGTTGTCTTCGCCGCGCCGGGCAGAACAGGCTCCTGGCCATTAAAAGTTATATCGGTAGGCTGACCATCAGCGGGAGAGTCAAGCCGAGGACCAAAAAGAGTCAAGTCTGGTACCCCGCCGATGATAGGGTTCTCGGACGAAGACATGATTGGCACCATCCAACCCCATGATGATGCACTAGTCATCACCCTTAGAATAGGAGGATACGATGTGAAGAGGGTGATGGTGGACCAGGGCAGTGTTGTGGAGATAATGTACCCAGACCTCTACAAGGGGCTAGGCCTAAAGCCCCAAGACCTGACGCCATACGATTCCCCCCTCTTGAGCTTTGAAGGAAGGCCTGTCATCCTGAAAGGCCGGATACGCTTACCGGTGCAATCCGGCTCTGAGGTGGTGGAGTTGGACTTTATAGTTGTGGACGCATATTCGCCCTACACGGCACTCGTGGGCAGACCTTGGATTCACGCACTTGGGGCTGTTCCCTCTACTTTGCACCAGAAGGTCAAATATCCATCAGAAGGGCAGATACATGAGATCCGAGGAGACCAGTCTGTTGCTCGACAGTGCTTGGTAGCTGCCATTCAGCATAAGACCCCAGCCGAATCCTCGGACGTAGCTGGGAGGGATTTATAGCAACTACAGTCTCGGAGAATGCCCTTTGAAGAACCAGATGAAAGCACTCGATGTGAGGATCTAATGAAAGTGGTCATTGGAGATGATCCTGATAGGTTCTTTCAAGTCGGATCTCAGCTGCCTCTTCAGGAGAAGGAAGAGCTAATAGAGTTCCTCAAGCGAAATCTCGATGTGTTTGCCTGGAATGCTTACGAAGCCCCAGGGGTAGACCCGGAGTTTATATGCCACCACTTGAAGGTGAATCCACTGGTCACCCCCAAGAAACAGCCTATTCGGCGCCCCTCCAAGGAACATGCTGATGCAGTGAGAGACGAAGTAGCGAAACTCAAAGAGGCAGGGGCTATCAAAGAAGTTTTTTATCCCGAATGGCTGGCAAATACCGTAGTGGTAAAGAAGAAGAGTGGGAAGTGGCGAGTATGCGTAGACTTCACGGATTTGAATAGGGCATGCCCCAAAGATCCGTTCCCTATGCCGAAAATTGATCAGCTGGTAGATGCCACTGTCGGCCACCCTCGGATGAGCTTCCTGGACGCCTTCCAAGGCTACCACCAGATACCATTAGCCCTGGAGGACCAGAAGAAAACTGCTTTTGTCACCCCTATTGGCAACTACCACTATAAAGTGATGCCGTTTGGCCTGAAGAACGCGGGAGCTACCTACCAGAGGATGATGACGAGGATGTTCGAGTCACAGCTGGGCAAAAATATCGAGGTCTACATAGATGACATGGTGGTGAAGAGTAAAGTTATAGCTGAGCATGTGAAGGACCTTGAAAGTACCTTTGAGATTCTACGAAGGTACAAGCTACGACTAAATGCTTCTAAGTGCTCATTTGGGGTAGGGTCCAGCAAGTTCTTGGGATACATGGTCACCCACAGAGGAATTGAGGTCAACCCCGATCAGATAAAGGCCATTAACAATCTCCGAGCTCCTCGGAATCCCAAGGAGGTTCAAAAACTAACCGGAATGACTGCTGCCCTCAATCGGTTCATCTCTAGATCAGCAGACAGGTGTCGGCCCTTTTTCTTTTTGCTCAACAAGTGGAAGGGATTCGAATGGACTGAGGAATGTGCTTTGGCATTCCAGCAACTCAAGGATTATCTGGCTCGGCCACCTATCATGTCCAGTCCTGAGCCTGATGGGTACTGTTCGCCTACATTGCTGTAGCTCCCTATGCGGTGAGCCTGGTGTTGATACGATCAGACTCTGGTGTGCAAAGGCCCGTTTATTACGTAAGCAAGTCGCTGCATGAGGCTGAGATTCGTTACTTGCCTTTGGAGAAGGCTATCATAGCAGTAGTGCTTGGCACACGGAAGCTACCTCATTACTTCCAAGCCCACACGGTCATCGTTCTCACATAACTCCCACTCAAATCTATACTCCGAAGTGCTAATTACACTGGTCGGATTGCCAAGTGGGGTACAATCTTAGGGGCTTTCGATATAAGATATATGCCCCGCACATCGGTCAAGGGACAGGTCCTCGCGGATTTGGTGGCTGAGTTCACGGAGCCCCAGTTAGAAGAAGTAAAGCCCAAGTCAGGCATGGATGAAAAATCAGTTGGCATGATCTCCCAACAGAATCCCTCCCATTGGGAAGTGTACGTTGATGGCGCGGCAAACCAAAGAGGTTCTAGAGTTGGGCTGGTATTGATATCCCCCGAGAAAATCATTATCGAGAAATCGTTAAGGCTGGACTTCTCGGCAACGAATAATGAGGCGGAGTATGAGGCCTTACTGATGGGAATGACTATGGTTCGTAGAATGGGTGGGAAGTCCGTGGAGTTGTTCTCGGACTCAAGATTGGTAGTAGGTCAAGTACAAGGCGAGTTTGAGGCAAAGGACGAAAGAATGCAGGGGTATTTGGGTCGTGTTAAGCAACTGCAATCAGAGTTCGACTTTTTCAGTTTGACGCACATCCCCAGAAGTGGCAACTCACATGCGGACTCCTTGGCCACGCTTGCCACCTCTTTGGCGCAAGACCTGCCGAGGATCATCCTCGTCGAGGACTTGCACAAGCCTACGGAGGCGAAAGCAGAGGCAGTCCAGGTTCACCAGGTTAGGGCCGGGCCGTACTGGATGGACCCTTTAATCAAATTTCTCAAAGAGGATATATTGCCTGAAGAGAAGGGAGAAGCTGATAAAGTTCGGAGGAAGGCGACTAAGTTCTGGTTATCCGAGGACCAGAAACTATACAGACGCTCCTACTCGGGACCATACTTGTTATGCACGCATCCCGAGGCAACTGAGACATTGCTAAAAGAGCTGCACGAAGGAATCTGTGGGAGCCACACTGGGGGTAGGTCCTTGGCTCACCGAGCCCTCACCCAAGGCTATTGGTGGCCCAACATGCAAAAGGAGGTACACGAGTATATCAAAAGGTGTGATCAATGTCAGCGCTTCGCTCCAAACATTCACCGACCAGGGGCAAATCTTAATCCGCTATCTAGCCCATGGCCTTTCGCCCAATGGGGCTTGGACATTGTGGGACCCTTCCCTAAAGCTGTAGGGAACAAGAAGTACCTTCTGGTCGGCACAGACTATTTCTCCAAGTGGGTTGAAGCTGAGCCACTAGCCAATATCAGAGACGTTGATGTGCAAAAGTTTGTGTGGAAGAACATTGTCACTCGGTTTGGAATTCCTCACACTCTCATCTCGGACAACGGCTTACAGTTCGATAGCAAGGCATTCAGGAATTATTGTAGTGATCTGGGAATTATAAATAGATACTCCACTCCCGCCTATCCCCAAGGTAATGGACAAGCAGAAGCTGTCAACAAGGTCATACTGAACGACTTAAAGAAGAGGCTGGATGATGCAAAGGGCAAATGGGTGGAAGAATTACCACACGTACTTTGGGCTTATAGGACTACGCCTCGTAGGTCTACTGGAGAGACCCCCTTCTCAATGACCTATGGGGCTAAAGCTATCATCCCTTTGGAGACCGGGTTCCCAACGTTGAAAACTAGCTCGTTCAGTCCGGCCGACAATGATGAGCAACTACAGAAGAGCTTAGATTTGATTGAGGAAATGAGGGAGAACGCAATGGTTCGCCTGGCACATTACCAACAGAAACTCAGGCAAGGCTATGATGCTAACGTAAAACTAAGGCCTCTAGAGCCTGGTGATCTGGTGCTGAGGAAAGTTGTGGGCACCGCAAAGAATCCAGCTTGGGGAAAACTAGGGCCCAATTGGGAAGGGCCATATTGCATCACTTCAGGAGCAGGCATTGGGGCATATTTCTTGGAAGACCTAGATGGCCATGTAATACCACGTCCATGGAATGTAAATAACCTCAAGAGGTACTATTATTAATTGAATCTTTTCTTCAACCGATGTGCCAATTCACTGCGTAAAGTCTTCTCTCAAGTGTTTAAACTTAAATCCAATCATGCCTGTAGTCCTCGGACCAGATGATTAGGGTTAGTTAACACTCATTTGCCACTAGCTTAAGTGTTTAAACTTAAATCCAATCATGCCTGTAGTCCTCGGACCAGATGATTAGGGTTAGTTAACACCATTAGCTCAAGTGTTTAAACTTAAATCCAATCATGCCTGTTGTCCTCAGACCAGATGATTAGGGTTAGTTAACACTCAGTTACAGATCTATAGTGTTTAAACTTAAATCCAATCATGCCTGTAGTCCTCGGACCAGATGATTAGGGTTAGTTAGCACTCAGTTACAGTTCTATAGTGTTTAAACTTAAATCCAATCATGCCTGTAGTCCTCGGACCAGATAATTAGGGTTAGTTAGCACTCAGTTACAGTTCTATAGTGTTTAAACTTAAATCCAATCACGCCTGTAGTCCTTGGACCAGATGATTAGGGTTAGTTAGCACTCAGTTACAGTTCTATAGTGTTTAAACTTAAATCCAATCATGCCTGTAGTCCTCGGACCAGATGATTAGGGTTAGTTAACACTCCGGTGCAATTCTCTAGTGTTTAAACTTAAATCCAATCATGCCTGTAGTTCTTGGACCAGATGATTAGGGTTAGTTAACACTCCGGTGCAATTCTCTAAGTGTTTAAACTTAAATCCAATCATGCCTGTAGTCCTCGGACCAGATGATTAGGGTTAGTTAACACTCCGGTGCAATTCTCTAAGTGTTTTAAACTTAAATCCAATCATGCCTGTAGTCCTCGGACCAGATGATTAGGGTTAATTAACACTCGAATACGTTTGTCCCCCGTGGCCCTTGAATCAAATGACACAGGTTAGTCAATACCCCCACACAGCTATTGTCACTGGGGCTTAGTGCTAAAATTCCTGACCACATTTAAATTAATTCTCACTTATGACTGTCTTCCTTAGTTATACTTATAACTGTCTCACTCACACAAACTACTCGCTGCCAATCATCACCTGTTAGTAACTTTTATTCGGATTGTTCTTTTCAATATCAATCTTAATTACTCACACCATAAGTATGATGTATCAATCAGGTTTATTTGCATTATTTAGTTATAAGTGCAATGTACAGTTGTATGCAACGGTAATAATTAGTAAGACATGTATAAAAAACATCATAGACAAATGAGAAGCCATTCCATAAGTAAAAGAATAGTTTACAATTCTTT
Organism: Quercus aquifolioides; assembly: GCA_019022515.1. Taxonomy (NCBI): domain Eukaryota; kingdom Viridiplantae; phylum Streptophyta; class Magnoliopsida; order Fagales; family Fagaceae; genus Quercus; species Quercus aquifolioides. Next base: position 33,247,311 of record CM032329.1, read on the forward strand.
GGATAAAACAAAAAGTACAGGTACAAAAACAAAAGCCCTATACATCTATTCCTTTGCCGGAGGGAGCACAGGGTCAGCAGCCTGGCCTGTCCGAGCAGTTGCTTCAGGGGCTTGGTCCTTGGGCTCAGTAGGAATTTTCTCTTCGCCTGACCCTTGGCCTTTTCCTTTGACTGGTTCAGCTGGCCTATCTTTGTCACCTGGCTGGCCAGCTTCTTTGCTTGCACCAAGGGTGGACGGAGGAGCTTGGCTGACTTGACTTGGCTCAGAAGCCTCAGGAAGCTGGGGGGCAGAAGGATCATCCACCGGGATCTCTTGGATATCAGGATCATAATATATGCCCCTAGGTAACCTCAGGGGAGAGTCCGAGGGTACCCCAGCAGCGTCCAAGGCTTTTTCCCAAGTTTTGTCGCAGTACTCACGACAAACTGAGGCAAACTGCTCAGTAAGTTGCTGTCCGGTCGTATCTACCCCCAGCTGATACGCCGCCTTCCCCTCAGCTTCAACTGACTCCTTGGCCAGTTGAGCCTTCTGCTCAGCTGCTTTGGCGTTTTCTTTGGCCTTTTGCAGCTCAGCTTTGAGACCCTTCACCAGCTCCTTCTCGGTTGCCAGATTGATCTCTGCCATGTGTAGTTGTTTACGCTGTTCCTCGGCTTGTTTTTCAGCATTCTTGATCCCAGCATCGAAGCTTTTCTTCTGGGAGGTCGTCTCTTTCAGATCCTCGGATAAATGAGCATACTCCTCCTTCAGCTGGCCCAGAGATTTTTCCGCCTCGTCTCGAGAGCAGAGCGCTGCTTGGGCCTCAAGGTGGTTCTTTTTATTCCATTCTTCGGCCACATAGATTTGCTGGGTGACCTGCATGATGGAAATTCCAAATGTCAGGGAAGAAAAAGGGAGAACGCCAATGATTCATTTAACCGATCAGACCAAACTCGCTTACCATGACCATATCCCTCTTAAGGGATTGAAAGAGCTCGAGCTGCCTAAAGCGCCTGAAGGAGTCTATGTCGTGGGGAAGAAGGAGTGGCTGCTGCAGAGCCTCAGCAACATAGCCTGCCCTCCCTCCGTCATAGTTCCTGAGAGAGGTTTCCCAGAGGATCGGGGCACCATTCAGCTCCAACTTTGGGGACCAGATTCGCGGCCCTCCCCCTCGGCGGACATCAGCCAAGACGTTTTCTTATCGGCTCTCAGTGGAAGAGGCCCTCCTGTTGCGTTGCTCTCTCGCCACTCTTTGCTGCTTATTTGCTTTCGGTGGTACCGCCACCTCCCTCTCTTCAGGGTCGACAGGTCTCTTCTTCCTCAGGTCTGGAACGGGCTTTATACTAGGGTCAGGAACCTGGGAGGGCACTGGAGGCAGATTCTTCACTGGTTGAGAGGTCCCAGTACCTTTCTGCTCGGGTTTTCTGCCCCTGCCCTTCATTAAGACCCTCAGATCCATGTCGTCGTCCGAAGGGTCTTCAGAGTGAGCAGCTAACAAAACAGGATGAATGCCTGACTGCTGGTCGGTCTCTTCCTCGTCGTCCGATACCTCTACTACTTGCTCTCCTCCTGAAGCCTCCTCCCCAAAGTTGAACTTGTCTATTTGCTCCTCAAGCGAAGAGGCAGAGGAGTCAACCCTTTCACCCTCAACCGCTTGTCCGAGGGGAACTTGCTGGAGCGGCTGGACGAGAGGAGATACATCCCGAGGATTTGGACGGGGTACGGGTTCAAGATCGTCTGGCACCAAGAAACCCTTCCGACCAACGTCAATACGTGCTAGAAGATGGTCTCCCTAGACGATTGCGTTGCCGACTGGTTGGAAACCCTTTGGCTTCCCTGTATATCCCAGAATAAGGGGAGCAGATCGTAGTTGCCCGTCCTCGCTCACGAAGATCTCTGACCTTAAAAGGTAATTGAGGGCGGCAACATTTGTAAGGCTGAGCCGAGGAGAAACTTGTCTCTTATCTGTTACAAGTCACAGCAAAAAAAAAAAATGGTTAGAAACTCAGAAATAACGACCGAAGAGGAATCAGAAACCAGTAAAAGACGAGGATCCTAGGCCTATGGTTAGTGTGCCTAAATCTAACGTGTCCCACCTGGCTTTCCATGCTTGGTTGGGCAGTGATGGCCATCGTGCCATGCGCCCGAGACGATCACATAGTCGTCTTTCATCCCTTTGTTGGATTTAGGGAGGCAGGAAATGAGCCTGACAACGTCCGACCGGGATTTTAAGTAATATCCCGCATCTTGCTGGCTGTGGCACTCGTACATATGTACTACGTCGAGCCAGGTGAGTCCCAATCCTAGGTGACGGTCAAGGTCCTCAATCTCTCCTAGGATCCTAAACATATTGGGCGCGCACTGTCAGGGAGTAAGCCTATGGTTCCGAAGGTAACTAGTGGTGATGGGACCCATGGGGATTGTCATTCTCCCTTCTTTGAAGACAATGAGGGGGATAACCACCTCTCCCGTCTTCCGGTCTGTTAGTATCTTTTCTGGGGGGCAATACCTCACACCTACGTTTGGGGGTATGCGATATGCGGCCCTAAACGCCTCGATTCGCTCAGGGCTATCTACCAGGTACTCGAGTTTCCCCATGGTGCTTAAACAAAAATGACTGGCCGAAGAGAAAACTAAAGGATTCGGTGGGCGACAACTTACGAAGGCTAGACCGGAGAAGTGATTGCAGGCTCGTAGGAGGACTCGTGAGGATTCTGGGTAAGATTGGTACCGGCGACTGGGAGATTTGGACGGAGTCGTGTGCTGGAACTTGCTGGAGCGTCTGAAAATTCGCAAAGTGAGAGAAAGGTAACTTCCTCTGAGGTTTTATACGGGGCCAAACGAAGGGTCAGGGGCACTCCCGCCCAAATTCCGAAGAAAAAACCACAGCCGTTGGATCGATCATTCACCGTTGGATACGAAGGACAAGGCGCCACCTGGTGCAATTAATGCAGCGCTTTGGGAATATGGAAACCGCAGCGGCATTAATGAAGCGTCTATTCCTATGCCCACACACGTGCCAGTTCAAATTTGCCTGCACTCAAGCCTTTTGTTTCGTGGCAGGTCAAAATCCTACTTTTTCTCTTCGGATACGAGGAAAAAACTACAATTTTGAGGGGCTATTGTGGGGGAGAAAAGCCCAAACAAGCACATTGGGACCAAGGCCCTATCTGAGGACCACTGTTGTCCGAAGAGATGAAAAAGCTCAAGTTAGAGGCCCTGAGAAAGGAGCATGTCAGGAGAGGAGCATGGCCATGATCCGAGGAGACGTTTAATGGGCCGAGGAGTCCAATACCCTCGGATCCGAAGAGTCTTGGTCTGACATGCAGCCCTTTACAGCCCAAGTGATCCTCCTGACAGATGTAATGACGGAAATGAACCTAGGACACGAATGAAGATAACTGGAGCAGAAAAATATCTAAGAGACAGACTTCAACCACCGCATTGAATGCACTGCACCTACCTTCCTGGCCGCATTTATGTGGAGAAGACCCCTGAACAGTGCATTCTCAGCTACCGCCACTCATACATGGCTAAAGGGGGGGTATGATGGGATATGCACTCAAGTGGGCGTTTAGATGATGAACAAGTGGACGGTGAAGATGCAGGAAGGCAGTACTATATAAGAGAAGGGTGTCTCTGATAGAGGGGGATCGAAAAATCAGAAAGAGAAAAAAGTGTATTACATTACTATAGCTCCACGAATTGTAACCCAAGTTCATCAATGAAAAACAACTCTTCGGACGTGGCATCTACATCCGTCCGAGCACATATTAATACAAATTCTCCCACTAGCATTGCTGTTTAATACTGTTATTTCATTATTAGCCTAGCTCTTTCACACACTCTCTACAAATTTATTGTTTTGGGTTCAGTGGGCTCAAAATCCATAACTTCTTGGGCTTGGGTTGCAAAAATTGACCCTACAATTATTATTATTATTATTATTATTATTATTATTATTATTATTATTATTATTATTATTAAATGCATAAGGATGAAAGGCAAAAAAGGCTTGAGTGTATACTAGAAAAAATGAAAGTTAAAAAGAGACATGCTGAGTTTCTAATCCTATTCTCTAGTTTGATAGATATGGCTATTGAATTAATGCACTGGTTAATAAAAAATCATATGTAAATTAATGAGATAAAAATGAGGTTTTTTGGGGATTGGTAATAAAATATGTTAAAAAATAATCTATAAATTCATAAATAAGACATGTATAGAAAAGATTAAATAATATAAAAATAATTTACTCACACATAAATAATTTTTTTTTTCATATTTATTTTTTTGGAAGGAACAATGTTAAGAAAATTCTTCTCTCCCAACTATCGAATAATTACAAAATATATACAAGTTTCTGACTCTTTGTTGACTAGTGTAGGGACTCAATATGGATTGGACCCAGTGTATGAATGGGTTTTTAGCCCAGCAAGCCCAAACAATAAATTTTTAGAGCGTGAGTACAAGAACTAGCAGTATTCAATAGGAAAGGTTATACTTATTGCACCATAAAAGATATTTCGAGTTGGTTGTATAAGAAAGATTCTCTTCGGCTAGGTTTCAGTGAGCCTTTCTTCTAAGCTCTATTGTCCTCTCTTATTTTGTCTTTTTTTCTTTTTCTTTCCCCCAAAAGTCCTCTCTAATGTCATCCGCCTCCATGTTATGTACTGCGTTCCTTCCTTCATTTCCATCGTACACGTGTAGTTCTTATCCGGGGAACTCCTTTCTGTCCCATCCAGCACCTACTGGAACCTTTGCTCAGTGGTTATAAAGCTGCTTGGTTACTGTTCAGGTATCACCTCCACATTAATACGGCCAGAGGGTTAGCTGGAAAGCATTTAATGTGGAGGTGATAGCCTTGGAAGATATTTGTTACCTTCCCCAACTCCTCCTTGGGTTTATATTCAACCTCCAGTTCAGATACAACTTTGCGGAGTATCCCAGATAAAATGATGGTTACGTTCACCTCGGACTTTGATATCCGAGGTGAACTTCGTCCTCGGACGTGCGTTATGCCACTATACATGACATTCATCCTTTTCTCGTATATTATCCCTTCAATAATTCTTTTAAACCATCCTCGGATACCTGAGCGTCCTCGGACTGGGCTATTGGGCCCTAAGCCCACTTCTTATGATTCCTATATCCTTTTAAATAACAGGCCCCACAATTAGTTTTTATTTTATTTTTATTTTTTAAGAGTTTATATAAACTTTTGAAAATCCATAGTTTTCTATGTCATATTTTATATATATATATATATATATATTAAATTAAATTTAAATTCTATAAATATTTTATAAAGCTTTCTTATAACTATCAAATTTCATATTCAAGGAAAAAAAAATTGTTTATATTCTATTTAATTTTCCTGCTATGAATGAGTTATATATAAAACCAAAACTTACGCAATTTTGCTGATTTTTCTAATATTGTCACATAAGTTTTTGAAAGCCCATGTTTTATTAATATACTAGTATTATTTCCATGCGATATACGGCTTGATGAAGATTCACACGTAAGCTAAGTTTTTAAAAAAATAACTAAACAAAACTATTAAATAACTATTAATAATAAATTATAAATACGTAAAGAATTTTAATTAAAAAAATTGCTTTAAGTTTTAATTGTTTAGAGTTTGGACTTTATTAGTGTTTATCTATTTTTATATTTGAAAATTCTCTTTGAGCTTTGTGTTAATTTCTTAATATGAGATATGAAATGAGTATGTCATTTCTATTTGGGTTATATTTAATCTATGATCTAGCTAGCATAAACAATAATAAACAAAATAGTTCCTCAATACAAATTTTTTCCTAGTGATAGTTTAATTAAAAAAATCAACACACTCACAAATTAAATATAATAACCAAAACCCAAAATCAAAACATACACAAAAGAATTCAAACATTGAGAATATATATATATTGTGGGGCCGGTTATCTAAAAAGGTATTGTTAAGATCGTAAGAAGTGGGCCTATGGCCTAGTGGCCCAGTCCGAGGACGTTCATCCGTCCGAGGATAGCCAAATAAAGACATGGTGGGAATAGTACAAGAAAAAGAGATAGAAATTGTATATAATAGTCCAAAACACGTCCGAGGAGAAAGTCCATCTCGGAAACAAGTATCCGAGGTAGATGCAACTATCTTATCATTTTGGATACTCCACAAGGTTGTATTATAACTGAGAAACGAATATGGGATAAGGGAGATAACAAATATCTTCTAAAGCTACTACCTCCACATTAAATGCTTCCCAACTAACTCTCTGGCCGCATTAATGTGAAGGTAATACCTGAATAGTTGTCAAGCAGCCTTATGGCTGCTAGTTGAAGGTTCTGGGAGGTGTTGGATGGGACAGGAAGGAATTCCTAGAATCTAACCTACACGTGTATGGTGAAAATGATATCAGGATGGCGGTATATAACATGGAAAAGTGGCCTGAAAGAGGGGGGGGGGGGGTGGGGGGGGAGGACAGAAAAAAAAGGAACCTAGGGAGAAAAAGGAACTAAACACTTGCAACCCTATTGATCAAGGAGAAAAAAATCCCAGGAACCCCTACGACCAGGCCGAGGATCATTTTTCTCAATTTGTTTGTATCGAATGTTCTTTACTCATTAATTACGATGATCTTTTCTACAGAATAGAACTAGTTCTTTCACCAATTCTCTACAAATTTATTGTTTGGGCTTGTTGGGCTAGAAACCATCCATATTCTGGGTCCAATCCAGATTGAGTCCTTACATAAGAAAACCAAGAACTTAAATAGGTGTCCATTATTTTTTTTTATAGTAAACTTTCTTTAATATAATATTCTACACACAAATTTAGAAGTAAAGAACAATAAGTAAGATGAATTTATTAGATTAAAACATTAGCGTAAGTTGCATCTTGGGGAAAAAAGTGAAAAAAAAATAATAATAACGTGGAATGTAATGTGAGAGATTTAATTATAGGGATGACTTTAAGTTGGAGAAGAATTCAAATTTCTAAAAACTTAGATGTAAAATTTTATCTAAATTAAATTATTGTTAAATCTTATCCCTAAGACAAAAGTTTTGTAGCTTAATATCCTAATAAAGTATTAATTTAATAAGATGCAACTTAAGGAAAAAAAACAAAAACAAAAACTTGAATTATGTGGGATTTAAGTTTAGAAAATTTTGATGATAAACTTTTAGTTATCCCTTAATTTGAGGAAATATATTATAACAAAAAATATAAAATTAATTTACTAATTAGTTGTTCTTAAAATGTTGACAATATACTTTTAGTTGGAGTAGAAGTCAAAATGTTGTTGTTGTTATTATTATTATTAGTATTATTTTTAGTTGGAGTAGAAGTCAAAAGGCTTTTTTTAAAAAAAAAAAAAAAAAAAAACGTGGGTTGTTGTCTGGAATTTAAGTTTATAATTTTTTTTATAATAGACTTTTAGTTTGAATAGAATTTAAATTTGTTGAAATTTAAATGTATAAAATTAATTTACTAATTAGTTGTTCTTAAAATATTTATAATAGATTTTTAGTTTGAGTAAAAGTCAAAACGTTGGGGGGGGGGGGGGGGTGGTTTATTATAGAAAGAAAACATGTGTTGTTGTTAGGGATTTAAGTCTATAATTTTTTTTAATAATATAACTTTAGTTTGAATAAAATTTATTTTTAGAAATTTTAAATAATAATTTTTTACCTAAATCAAACAGTTGTTAAATATTATCTTTTAATTTGAGGAAAAATATATCCTAATAAATAGTATAAAATTAATATACTAATTAGTGAAAGTAGCACTTGGTGCAACTACGGATTCTAAACCCAATTTTTATTTTATTATATATATATATACACACACACACAAACACAATCTTAGTAAATATTTATTAAAAAATATCATAATTATTATATTTTATATTTTGAAAAAAAAAACATATGACATAGGTTATCATCTGGTTATTTATAAAAATAAATAGATGTGAGTTTTGTTATAAAAAAAAAATGCTACCGTATTATAGCTTTTGCGAAAAGCCGTTCTTCTTTAAAAAAAAAAAAAATTGATATATGATTTTATTCGGAAGCTACAAGTATATCCATATTTGGCTAAAAAGTCTTCATTGTAAAATGACTCTTCATTATTCAGAGAAAAATGAAAATGACCCATCATTAAAATAAGAAAACAAATGTTCTTTAGTGTAAGATGTTCTCTTCATATTGAACAATTGATATTCAGCAATGTGTGAGAGCAATCTAAGAATGAAGGGCTAATAGCCTAATATCTTAAAAAAAAAAAAAAAAAAACCAAAAAAAAGAAAGAAAGGAAATTTACGGATGAAGGACCAAAACCTTGCAGGCATGATATGTGGAAATTAGCCATCTCAGGCACTTTCTAGATCAGAATCCAGCAAGAGTTCTCAGGTTAGCAGGGTTCCTAGCTTCAACTTCAAAGACTTGGTGAGGATTGTTGGGATGGATCAAAAAAGCAGGTCAAGGGAGGTTGAGAAGGCAGAGAAAGTCATGCACCTCATATGTTGGGGCCCCAATTAAGTCATATTTATATATGTATATATTGCTTAATCCTTTCCCTCTTGTGAATTAGTCTTTTTTTTTTTTTGGGGGGGGGAGGTTCTTTTGCTCTTCCTTTGTTTTTCTTTTGAAATGACAGGATTTACAACCACAATATGACTCCACTGTGGCTGTAACTTCCCACCATAGAATACTCAATTATGTGCTTTGTATCACCAAGTGAATATTGGGCAGACTCCGTCACATTTAACTCATTCACCTCGTCCTAATTTTTAAGTAGATGTGAGATACCTGGCATTACATAAAAGTTAAATGAATGACACGTATCTCACATCTTTCTAAAGAATAGAATGAATTGAAGGATTTAAATGGAGAGATTTTCTTCCAATGATATTTATCCTCTTTATTACTAGAAAAAAAGCTATTATATACTTTCGGAAAGTCATACCACTAATAGGTGAAACTGTGGAAGGACAAGGATAGAGAGAGAGGAAAAGTATATAAATAAAAATCTTATGTTCTATTTTTTTGTGTTTCACTTCATACTTCATCATTTATATAATTTTTTTTCTATTTTAAAATTGGTTATATTCAGTGGTAGAGCTAGAAATATTTTCCAGAGGGGCCAATCTAAAGAGTAAATACAATAAAGTTCTTAAGTAAAAAAAAAAATTATTTCATAAATAAAGTTTAACTCAACAAAGTTGTGAACTATGTTTTTCATTATACTAAAATCATTTATAATTTATTCTAAGCTAAATTTTTTAGTAATATATATAGTTAAAAAATTACTCAATATATATATATATATATATATAAATACATTATCATACAATACATGCCACTATTATATATTTTTATATATATTATATAACATTCACTTTCAATAACACATTCACTCATGACTCAACAAAATAGTAATATTATTAATATATTATATAAAGTTATAAACAAAAATTTAAAGAAATTACAGCCACAAGATTTTTCTATCATTGAGATTGTCAGTCCCACAAATGAAACTCGGCTAGGTTAAAATTAGTAAAGTACAACATACAGTTGTATAGCACATTGTTTAACAAAAGTGGCAATTACCACTTTTGTTATAAACCGACTACACTAATTCAGGGCTGGCTCTGTTATACGAATAATGCGGTCGCCTAAGGTTCCTAAGTAGAAAAAGATTTTCAAATTTTAATTAATAGAATAATTTTTTGATTGTAAAAGTATTAATTAAGCTCAAATATTAGCCAATGTATAAAATACTATTTTTTTATCAAATGAAAAACAAGAGAAAGAGGGAGAAAAATGTTACATCTATAACATTTTTCACAACAAATTCCAAATGATAGGTTGTTATTGGCTATTATTGGTTGGTAAAAAAATAATTTCAATAGTGGGTTAAAATTAGAACTAGTAACAACTTAATACTTAGGATTTGTTGTGAAAATATTATGAAAAAAAAAAAAGCAATACACAAATAATTTTATAATATTTTTCACAACAGTTGAGTTGACAAACTTTTACTAGTTTTCATCTAGATCTACCACAAATATCACATTTTTACTTACCACTATCAATCTGCAACATCAACAGCTGTGAAAAGTTTTGTCAATTTTTTTGTGTCTATAGATTTTCTAAAGAAAAAAAAAATCTACGTGGATAATTAGTAATTTTGCATCTAAAACAAGATAATAGAATTTAAGTAATATTAAAATTTTTTCTTAAAAAAATTCATATTTAAATATATAAAAAGTTTCAAATCAGTTTTTGCCTAAGGCCCCAAATGCATCAAATCGCTCCTACACTAGTTTGGTCTTTAGTAGTATATTACTTGCTGTTCACAAGTTAAACACCGAGTGAGAGAAAGATAGAGTTTGACAGAGAGATACCAGTGGTACTATGATAGAGGTTGGAGTTGATGGCAGAACACAGATTCACGGCGAGGTGACTGGCGGTGGGATGGGTTAGGTGCACAACACACACAGTAACTTAGATTTTATTTTTATTTTGGTACTTGGAAGGCCATGATGGGCTACGAAATAGGCTATCCTGGTGGCATTTTTTTTTTGGGGGGGGGGGGGGGGGGGGGGGGGGGGTGTGTGGTTGGCACTAATTATTATTTCTGTGATTTTTAGGACTACTTGAAAATTTTGAGGAACCACTTATGAATGCTTAAGGTCCAAATTTTATATTTTGAGGGACCAAATTCTGAAATTTGAGAGGGGGCTAGTCAGTTATATTTTGTATTAATTCTAATTGTAGCACCCATACTAATGGGAAATTAGAAAAGCTGTTGGGGGGGGGGGGGGGGGGGGGGGGGGGGGGGGGGGGGGGGGGAGGGGGGGAGGAGGAGGAGGAGGAGGTATATTATAAGGAAAGAAAAAACATTATGTAACAAGTTGTGATTTGTAAAAAATAAAGTGAGGCAGAAGATTTTTATTTAGAAATACCCCATTGTGTAGTATGTTAGCAAGATACTACTTCGATTAGTCAATGGTTTGTGATTGACATGTGGTTTTTATTCGAACAAGTTGATTTAATAATGGAACTATACTTAATGTTTTGTTTTTTTCATAAAAAATACATGTTTTCATATCTATTAATTTAAAGACATAATTGATCTCAAATCAATGGAAGCCACATTTAAACAACTAAGAAAAATTCACTAGTGTATAGCCGTATAGGGATTCCAAGGTGGTCTCAATCTTAAAAATATTGGGCACAAAAGTGAAAACCTTAATTACCAATTGCACAAACACCCTCACAGCACATGCACAACCCAAAATCGAAGCCACCATCGACCTATATTTCATGTCACCCAAGCTACCAAAAATACAGCCATCTCCACTAGCATCAAACACACAAAAGCCAATTAAATTCTAGTGAATTGTCATTCTCTCCTTCGGTCAACAAAATGTCAAAACGAATTCAGTGCCACCTGTAAAACCCATTGCAACCACGATTTGAAGACCACTAGATGATAAACCCATCCACACCCCCCCACCCCCTCTTACCAATGACTGAGAAAATTATTTTATTGTAGCACCAATTGGTTAAATAAACACCACATCTAGTGCTCTAACTTTGTTTTTGCATTTTGCTATTATAACATCTAAAACTACTCTATATCTCAAATACTATGATTTTATTTAACCCCAATTTATTTTAATCTCACAAAAGAATAAAGTATATGATGTATGGTGTATTGTTTTTGCATTTCTAGATGTGAATGCTCTTCATGCCACTGCTAGCTCTATTGCACAATTAGTCGTCAAGCCACCCTTTACTAACCACTGTCCTTGCCAGAATGAGATGAAAGAGAAAGGGATGTGTGAGATCGGTAAAAACACTCAAATTAGTGTCTCTAAAATACCATTTCTATTACTCCACATCAGCCTCAATAATTTCTCTCAAAACCTTAACAATGGATAGTGCACACGCTACAACTTTTTTTTTTGCTGAATGAATAATTTTATTCAAAGAAAAAGAACTACAAACCAGCAAGGCACCCAGACTCCTCCCTGATAGTCTTAACAAAACAGGGAGGGCTATTACAAAAGTCAAAAGAACCGAACACACTATACAACAAGCTCCATTTAGCAAGAGAGTGGGCGGCCACATTGGCTTCTCTAGGGACCCACCTAAAAGACAAAAATGGAAGATTGGAGGCCAGATACTTTACACTTTGAATAACATTCTCAATAGACCATGGGATGACCATGCCATGCATTGTGATAGATTTGTAGCAAACTTGAGAGTCGCCTTCGACCATTAATGGAGCTATAATTAAAGGCACAGCAAGTTGCACAGCCCATAAAAGAGCCTCTGCTTCTGCCTGGAGAGGGAGGGTGGTGTTCACCTTTTTGGAGCAAGCAAATACCAGCTCCCCTCTCCAGTCCCTAGCTATGACTGCAACAGCAGAATGATGGGCGCCAACAGCAGCATCAACATTTAATTTAAAAGAGCCAATCCCAGGTTTCAACCATTTAGCTCGAACACTATTGCCTCGAATTTGAGAAGAGAATCTGGCTTTACGATGCTCCGCAAACAATCTAACCATTTTGGCTTTTAAATCTTCATAGCTGGCTACTCTTCCCTCAAATAGAGCCTCATTCCTTAGCCTCCAAATCAAATCACAAAGTAAGGCTCCAAAAAGAAGCAAGTCCTCCCTAGCCTCTTGGAAAGGAGGAACAAGCAAAAAGTGGATGAAATGGGCCGGAGTGGACAGCTCGCAATTATCAATTCTTATTCCCCATTGACTACTGAACCACAAAGCTCTTGCTAGAGGGCAATTAATAAAAAGATGGATAGTTGACTCGAGCCCAGCATTACATAGGTGGCAAATAGTGTCTGCATTGGCATCATACCTCAGCCTTTGATCCTTTGTGGGGAGACAATTTGCAGCTACTCTCCATAACACCATCTTCAACCTTTCATGAATTCTAGTCTTCCAAATTTGGCCTCGCAGCAAGTCTTGGTTTGGGGGAGGGTTAGAGCTTCTGCCAAGCCAATAGGCTGACTTAACAGACAGCTCTCCAGCCACGGATTTGGTCCATATCCATTTATCGGAACGGACGTTAAGAGGTAAAGGGATTCGACAAATTGAGGCTACTGTTGCATCATCAAAAATAGACCGCAATTTGGAAAAATCCCACCGAGTCTTGCTGTGATCCAGCAGTTGAGAAACAACCATAGCTCCTTCCATAGATGCATTCTCACGCAGATTTGGCCGAAAGAGAGGGAGATTTGGAATCCAAGGATCTTCCCATATACGAATAGACTCCCCACTTCCAATCAACATACACGCACCTTGAGCAATGAGTTGTTTTATACCCTCCAAGCTTTTCCAAACCGGAGAAATACTACCAGAGGCTTTATGATTAAGCCAATTGTTTCTAACTTTATATTTTGCTCGGAGGAGATTTATACATAGACAATCTTTACCTTCTAGGAGCCACCATGCGAGTTTAGCCAGCAAAGCTTGATTAAATTCCCAAAACTTTCTAAATCCCAATCCACCCTCTTTGAGAGGCCAGCACAACGAAGCCCAATCAATAGGAGCAAAAAAAGACCCCTTATCAGATTTTGGATTCCACCAAAAACGCCTCACAATAGCATCCAATTGATCACAAAGCCCCTTGGGGAATTGGAGGACAGACATGGAGTAAGAGGGGATTGCTTGAGCCACCGATTTGATAAGTGTAGCGCGGCCCGCCCAAGACAGATTCTTGCTTTTCCAACTACTGAGCTTGTTCTCGACCCGCTCCTTAATATCATAAAGATCCTTTTTCCTGTGAGGGGTGAGGAATAATGGGATTCCCAAATATTTTGCTGAAGGAGGGAGTTTACTTAGGCCCCAGTGAGCTCTAATTTGATTGAGGAAATGAGGACTGACCCCTTTGGAAGGGAGAACTCCGGACTTTTCCACACTGATTAATTGTCCCGACCATTGGCAATATTTCCCCAAGCACTCCTTTAAGGAAGATAACTCAGCCATAGATGCTTTGCAGAATAAAATTATGTCATCAGCATAACAAAGTTTAGATATGGGAGGAGCTGTTCTTGTGAGCTTTACTCCAGACAACTTGTGCTGAATTATCTCTCTATTGATCAAGCGCATCAGCACTTCACTACCCAGAATAAAAAGATAAGGGGATAAAGGATCCCCTTGCCTCAATCCACGTTCTGGTTGGAATGCAGGGCAAATTCCTCCATTTAAGAGCAAAGAGTAATGAACCGTAGATAAGCACTGCTGAATTAGATTTGTAAACTGATCATTGAAGCCAAAAGCCTTCAGGACCCTAAGGATAAAACCCCATTCCATCCTATCATAAGCTTTTTGAAAATCTATCTTCACTCCTAGGAATCCTTTCTTCCTTTTCATGTGTCTGAAGCTGTGAACTATCTCTTGTGCCAGCACAATATTTTCTGATATGCATCTACTTGGAACAAATGCAACTTGAGCTGAATCTACCATTTTATCCAGAAGAGGTCTCAGTCTGTCAACTAGAATTTTTGAAATTGCTTTGTATACCACGTTGCACAAACTAATAGGACGGAATTGATTAAAATTACATGCTCCATTTTTCTTTGGAATTAACACAATGAAGGTGTTGTTGAATTCTTGGAGAAGTTTCCCATACCTGAAGAAGCCTTGAACTGCCAAAGTAACTTGGTCTCCAACAATTTCCCAATAGTGCTTATAGAATAGGGCTGGCAAGCCATCTGGACCAGGAGATTTAAGTGACTTAATCCCAAATATCGCCTTTTTAACTTCTTCACTAGTAGGGATTCTACATAACTCAGCATTCTCTTCTACAGAGACACAAGCATCAATGAGATTTTCCAAGTTATCTGGGATTTGGGGTCTACTTGACTGGTATAATGCTTGAAAGTTGGTGTTAAAGTACTCTTGGATGGCCTCTCTGCCCGAAATCCAGGAACCGTCCTCTTGTTTGATATTAGAAATGAAGTTTCTTCTCCTTCTTACCAAAGTGGTAAGATGAAAGAATCTTGAATTCCTATCCCCATCTTTGAGCCAAATCTCCCTAGATTTTTGTTGCCATTTGAGACTCTCTTTGGCCAACCAGTCATCTAACTCAAGGCTAAGGGCAGCTTCTAATTCCAGATTCTCCTTGGTAGGCTCTGCGCCCTGGACTTCTTCAATCTTTTTCTCCAACTCTTTGATCCTTTCTCTGACATTACCAAAATGCTCCTTGTTCCATTTTTTCAGCTCATTTTTAGTGTTTGATTGCTTCCTTGCCAGCTTAAAACCTTGCGAACCCCCCACTTGTAATTGCCAAGCTTTATCCACAACTTCTCTGCTTGTTTCATCTTTTGTCCACATAGCTTCAAATCTAAATGGCCGAGTTATCTTTTCATCTTCAAAATTTGTGTCCAAAAGGATGGGAGAATGGTCTGAATTAGTTGCACAAAGGTGAGTGACCCCCGCTTTTGGGAATAGTAGTTGCCATTCCTGATTACACAGGCATTGATCCAGTCTTTCTTTTATATTAGCTAGACCCTCTCTTTTGTTAGACCACGTGAAGGGTGGGCCTTTAAAACCCAAGTCAATTGCTGCAGAATTTGTGATGAAGGTTCTGAGGCTGTTAACTGAGCTTTCAACAGCTGGTTTTCCTCCACTCTTTTCTCCAGCATTTTTAATACTATTAAAATCTCCAATCATTGCCCAAGGACCAGAGAAGGAACTAACCATGGATTCATTACTTCCCAGAACTGTTTTCTTTTAGCTCTATAAGATGGCCCGTAGACAAAAAGGAAGAGCCATGGGGACCTTGGAGGGTCCGAATATATTAGAGCTGCTATCACATATCTGCTTGAATAAACTACCTCTAACTCCATGCCCTGTCTCCACAAAATGGCCAAACCGCCAGAATGACCATTGGCATCCACACAAAAGGAATCAACAAAATTTAGCTCCACTCTAATTTTCTCTACTCTAAGAGCCTTTATTTTTGTTTCAGATAAAAACACTAAATCTGGATTGGAGTTACGAATGAGGCTTCTTAGAGATCTAACTGTCGGGGCTCTACCAGCACGCCGACAGTTCCAAGCTAGAGTCCTCATGGCGAATTGGGGGGCATGATAAGGCCCGCCTCCTCGGCCATGCTATCAGGAGATGAAGTAAGAGACTTCATATATGTATTGTGGATAGGCTCAGAATTAGCTTCTGGGGAACATGTGATATGTTGTTTTTGAGCGCAAGCAATGTGACCTGTCTTTGTTCTGGCTAGGATTTTCAGAGATTTTTTCTTGGTTCGACTGGGTATTGTTATGGCCTTTTTTGTTGGGATTTCTTGCGGTTGTGTGATGTTTAGAGTTGAGAGAAGTGTGTCATGTGAAAAAAATGCAGCGCTGGTATTAATAAAAGGTGGGTTGATTTTGATTCTTTTAAATTCTTGGGCTGGGTTTGCTAGTGTCTGAGTTGGGCTAGTCTTTCTTTTGGGCCTGGGAGACATGGTATTTTGTTGATCAAGTGTTGGGGAAATAAGGCTGGGTTGGGAATGTGATTTGGGTAGGGTAATGTTTATACAGGCTTGAACGGGCCAGTTCCTTTGGGCTTGAGGATTTAAAATATGTGGTTGGGCCTCAGTCCTGTTGTCTAAGTAGCTGGATTGTGCCGAAGCTAGGACAGATGAGGGATTAGTTTGAGTGTGGCTGGAGTTTGATTGAGAAGGAGAAAAGTTAGGACTTACCAACGATTTTGTCAAGGCCCCGGTCACATCATTAGTTCCAATCTTGTCAATTTCCTGTACAACTTCTGACGGTTTGCCTTGATTGATGGACCCAAACCCAGCAGCACACGGCTCTATGACACCCACCTGTACCTCTATTGGGCGTTTCGCCATTGCCGGCATGGTATACCGGCCTTCCAAGGCTCTCTGCCACCTTGTTGGAGAAGGGCTACATTCTGTGCGGTCTGAATGCAAGAGCTCCTCTATATTCAGCCCCGGTTGGAATTCACTATTATCCGCTCTTAGCCACTTCCCAAACATTCCAGTTTCCTCTCTTTCCTTCCCCATCAGATGAAACCCACTGCCTGAGCAATCCTTAAGTTCATGCCCCAGCATGCCACACCCGAAGCAAAAATTTCCTAATTTTTCGTATTTAAAGGGGATCCAAAGATCTGGCAGTCCATCCCTTTCAAGGGGAAACCCAGGGGTAAGAGGACAACTTGTATCAAACTCCACTCTTACTTTAACACTTCTACGCCAAATCCCTTGTCCTGGGCTCACAGCATCAGTATCTAATGCTCTGCCTACTAAACTGCCGATTTTCAAAAGATTTTCCGTGCTTACCCGGTTTAACGGAAGACCATGCACCTGAATCCAAAATTCTGTTGTTGAGAAATCTACCTCCGAGATGCTTAGATCCGAGTTGAAACGCACACGCTACAACTGAGGATGCATTGTTTATCTTCAGATTCTTAAAATAATAGATACCATTCTTTTCTCTCTCTCTCACTAACGCAGATACCTTATTTTCCTCCTTTATTTATTTTTTCAACATCTATCCTTAGGGATGGTCTAATTGATGTGTTCTCTAAGCGATTTCTTATTGGGCTGTGATAAAAAATTTTTTTGAAGTCATGCTAGAAATACAACAAAAATTCACAATAATTTCATAATAATTCTAAATTTTTATTAAAAAATTAAATTGTAAATTTGTTATGGGCCCAAATGTGAAGTCGTAGGCTATTTTAGGATTTTGGTGAAAGTGTAGTAAGTTTTTCTTATGTCCCTAGCCTTATTAAAAATAATTAAAAAAAAAGAAAAACCTATCAAACGTTTTCCATATTAGAAATAAGGAAAAGATCAAAACTACACTATTTATGGAGCACAACAATTTTCGAATTGATAGAAATGAATAGAATGACTATATGTTGAACATGACCTCGAAGTTTAAAACAATATAAAACTTTAAAAAAGAAATTGAAAATGAACCAAAATTAGAGGTTGTGATATATACTCAAGCCCTTAGTTTTATAAAGGTGGGATGATATAAAGAAAATAAGAAACATTTTCTTATTAAATAGACATTGAAGTTAGAACCATTTTTTGTTAGTAAGAACAAAGATGTGAAGAAGCACCGTCATTGGCCTAAGCAAAAGTCATGACCCTCTAGCCTTAGTGTAATTATGCCATTGTGTGTGTGTGTGTGTGTGGGTTTTTTTTTTTTTTTTTGATACGTATGCCATTGTGTTTGATCCATAAGCAAATTTTTTTTTTTTTTTGATAACCGATTAGAATATTTTATTAATCTGAAAATAGAGTACACGTATAAGAAACTATTATAGGTCCTAGGCCATCTACAGCCAGTTGGCCAAGGACAGGAGCTATAGACTACGTAGCTAAAAAAAGTAACTTCTAAGGCATTAAAGCCGAGACGACATCAGTCTCTAATACTCCTCTAGTAGTCCCTCTGCGCCACTTAAGATTATCCTTGGGTGGGTCTTGTGCTCAAAGTAGAACCTATTTTAGGCATTCCAAATAGACCAGGCCACTATAGCCCAACGCTCAAGGTCGTTCTAATCCAAATTCGTTACCATGAACCCAAATAGCAAAAAGAAATCCCTAGCCTCGTTGGAGCACTTCTGTATCTTGCCCTTTAACCATAGCCCATACATTTCTAGCAAGAGGACACTCCCACAAAATATGTCCATTGGTCTCAGGTTGTTGACCACACAAGCCACACGCCGCTTCAACTTGAACCTTTCTATTGTGCAAATTGTCCCGAATAGGTAAGCTATTTGAACACACCCTCCAAATGAAGTTTCGGACTTTTGGGGGAACATTGAGTGACTAGATTTTCCTCCAAATTGGCTTGGCCGACCGAGCCATCGAGTGCTCCACAGGGTGCTGCTGTTTTAACCTCAGTGCAACATGGCATGCAGTCTTGACCGAGAAGGTTTTTGACTTGTTTTCCATCCATATAAGAGAGTCTCGAGCTTGCAGATTATTGAGAGGTAATGCTAGGATTTCAGACTGGGTTCTGGGCATAAACAGAGTGTGAATCTTTCCTCTATCCCATTATCTGGTATCATCGTCTATAAGGTCTTGGACTTGCAACTCTGGATCGGGCTCACCGATGAAGATAGGATCATGTGAAAGCCATTTATGCGTTGTGACTTCGATTAGACTACCATTGCCAATCCGCCATCTAGACCCAATAGTGATCACTTCTTGAGCCGCCAACAGACTTCTCCATACGAATGAAGGAATGTGACCCAGTTGGGCCTCCAAGAATGTGCAATTGGGAAAATATCAGGCTTTGTACACTCTATAGAATAGAGACTGAGTACCGTGGATCAGGCGCCATGCTTGCTTAGCCAATATTGCCAGGTTGAAAGCATTGATGTCCCGGAACCCCATGCCACCTCTATCCAATGAATTTTCTTCTCCTCATTTTTTTGTCCCCACCAATATCTCGCCAAAGTTGAGTTGATATTATCACACAACGCTTTTGTAAGCTTGAATAAACTCATGGAGTAAGTTGGAATGGCCTGCGCGACTGTCTTTATGAGTATTTCCCTAATTGCTTTTGAGATAAACTTCTCCTTCCACCCTAAAACTCTTTTAGAAATTCTTTCTTGTATCTCCCTGAATGTGGTTGTCTTAGCTCTCCCTCCAACCATCGGCAAGCCCAGGTACTTCTCACAATCTGTCATAATTCTAGCCCCAAGCATGTTTTTTTATCATTTCTCTAGTTTGTTATCTAGTATTTCAACTGAAGAAAAGAGAGTTTTTTTTTTTTCCCGGGTTTATGGCTTGCCCTGAAGCAGATTCATATTGTGCCAAGATATTGAGCAATACTTGGCACTCTAGAGTCGTAGCTTGGCAGAACAACAAACTGTCATCGATGAAGAGCAAATGGGATATATTCACCCCGTGTTGGCAAGAAACAACCCCTTTGAGAGACCGAGTAGCTTCTGCCTTTTGTAGCATTGCAGACAAGCCTTCGACACATAGGAGGAACAAATGAGGCAATAGGGGATCGCCCTGCCTGATTCCACAGGTTTGAGTGACAAGACCACGAGGCTCCTAGTTGATGAGGATAGAATAAGAAGCAGTGCATACCGATTCCATGGCTAACCGTATCCAGGTATCATCAAAACCAAGTTTGCTCATCATATTACGCAGAAATAGCCACTCAACCCAATCATAAGCTTTGCTAATATCCAGCTTGACCATCATTTGCCCTTTCTTGCCCTTCCTCTTATTTCTCACCCTATGTAACAACTTAAATGCTACAATGGTATTGTCAGTGATCAAACAGTTTGGGACAAAGGCACTTTGAGCATCAGAAATAATGTTAGGCAATATTGTCTTAATGCGATTAGCCAAAACTTTAAAGAATAACCGAGACACAACATTACCTAAGCTGATCGGGCAATAATCTAAGATATATTGGGGCTCATTTTTCTTGGGAATCAGTATAATGTGGGTATAATTCATCTTATGCAGGAGGTGGCCAGAATTTAAGACAGAAAGAATAGCCCTAATCACATCATTCCCAACAATATGCCAAAACTTTTGAAAAAAGAACAGGGACATACCATCAGGACTCGATGACTTGGATGGGTGCATTTGGAACAACACCTTCTTTATCTCTTCCCATGTATAGGCTTGTAAGAGTTGGCAGTTCATGTTAGGAGTTACCAACCTGTCTACTGAGTCCAAAACACTCTCCATATTACTTGGTTGTGCTAAAGTAAACAAATTCTAAAAGTACTGCTCAGCTACTTGTGCAATACCATCTTTTGTGTTACACCACTCATCATTGGCGCCATTAAAGGTTCTTGTGATGTGATTTTTCATCTCCGTTGGCTAGCTCGCTGATGGAAGAATTTGGTGTTCTTATCAGCAGCAGGCAGCCAAATGGAACTAAATCTTTGTCCTCCAAGCCACTTCCTCATGGTATAATAATGAGTTTATTTCAACCCTTACACCCCGAATAGCCTCATTGTTCTCAGCCTTATTCTGGTTGGTCAGTTCTTCTAGCACCTTATGTTTATCTTGGAGCTTAGATTTTGCATTCCCGAAAGCCATACGGCTCTAGCTCATCAGGGCCCGTCTACACCGCTTGATTTTTTCAAAAGGTTGAAACATGGGGCTCTCCTCTGTCATTGAACCCATCCAGGCCTCAAGAATGGTGGCTTCACATGTTGGGCGAGTCACCCATTTTTCCTCAAACCTATGCGGGATCATCTTTCTTCGAGTAGGTTGATTCGGGTTTTGAGTGCTAACAAGGATAGGTGCATGATCCGAGTACGAAGATTGGAGATGGGTGACTCAAGTGAGTGGAAAACATTCCCTCCATTCCAGCGTGGCACATGCTCAATCCAAGCGTGCTTGAACAAAGTTGTCACTCCCACGTCCACAACCGATCAATAACATCATCGTCCATCCTAGGTTTTCTGCCCTCTTGATTTAGGAAATCTGAGGGACGGTGGGATGTAGAAGAGGAAAACCATGTGAGACTGTGGTGAAGAAAATGGCTCACCCTAGGTGAGAAGGAAAGCTCCTAGCGAGAGGAGAAAAAAAAGTAATATAAGCAATTCCCAATCAACTTAATGTCCGTAAATAATGCTTCATTCAATTCCAGTTGTTATTTATGCTAAGTTAAAGTTATAAAATTCCTTATTTAAGACGTTTATCGTGTCGACAACCTTTGCTATTGTGGTGTTTATACCATGCTATCATGTAAATATCTTTGAGCTTCTAAGTTTTTTTAAAGGCGAATACATACATAAAAACGTACATATATATATATATATATATAGAGAGAGAGAGAGAGAGAGAGAGAGAGAGAGAGAGAGAGAGAGCGTGGCAACATACAAAAAATGAAGCAAATCAACCAAAAGTTAAAAAAACTTTATTCATACATTTCATATGTTATTGCATACTTCACTCATACACTTTATACATTTTTTCCTATTTCAATTAGGGCGGGCGATCCATAGGATTAGACTAACAATTTTTACAACAACAAGTAGGGGTGTGTAAAAAACCGAAAAACTGAAAACATTAACCAAAACCGTCTAAATTGTGTCCAAAATTTCGGTTCGGTTTCAATACGGTTCGGTTTCAGTTTTAATTTCTTGAAACTGAAATATTTAAGTTTCGGTGTCCCACAAAAATACATCGATCCGACCGAAACCGAACCAAAATATATTAAATAATAATATGTACAAATTATATCAAGAAAGTTCCTGGTATCATAGTGGCAAGGACACGTGTGACCCCACTAGTAAACCCAAGTTTGACCCATAGCAAAGCCTTTTTTTTTCTCTCCTTATTATACCAAAACTACATCGTTTTGGGTTTGTTTTATAACCTACTAACCTTATTTTTCAGCTCTTCTCTCTCACTTCAGCAGCAGTCGTCATCCCCTCTCTTACTAGCCATTCTCTTTCTCCCTTTATTTATTTATTTATTTTTATTTTTTTGCTACTTTGCTTAGTGCTTGGTGTTTAGGTGCTGAGAAAACGTGGGAAACCAAAGGGAAATAGATTTTTTTTTTCTTCTTATTTTGGTATGTTCTCTGAATATATACATGATTTTGAGTTTGTGTGTGTGTGTGTTTGCTTTGTGTTTAGGTGTTGAGAAAACTTGGGAAACCAAAGGGAAATAGATTTTTTTCTTCTTATTTTGGTATGTTCTCTGAATATATACATGATTTTTTTTTTTGTGTGTTTGCTTGATGTTTGGGTGCTAAACAAATGTGGGAAAACAAAGGGAAATATGTTTTTTTCTCTTTGATCTGTTTGGTTTCTAAGAAATTGGAAGCAACCAAAAGCCAATTGAACCAAACCAATTGAAATCCAATCAGTTCGATATCAGTGTTCCTCCCTTACGGTTCGGTGTTGATACCAAATTTGGTAAAACCGAAAATTTCAGTTCGGTGGAAAAATTGCACTTCAAACTGACCGAAACAGACTGATTACATCCCTAACAACAAGGGTCACAAATGCAACAAATTGGTTGCCCTTCTGTCCTTCCAATAAGAGTGATGCGTGGGATCAGACTGACGATTTTGGCAACAACAACAGTCATGATAGCAACAAATTAGTTGTCCTTGTGTGCTTCCAATAAGACCTAAGAATGCCATCAATATGATCATTAAAACCTTCACCAAAAATTGCTTGTAGTCATCCATTAACACTTAATCCTGAAATTCTTCAGATAATAAGTGTTAGTCATCTTAAGTTGTAGAATAAAAGATATCTAATTTATGATAGAAAAATATGGAATTGGTACCACTAATTGAAAATTCCTATGTTCATAAAAGGTGAAAGTATAATATTGTTATGGAAACTTTTGGGAATATACTAAGTAGCTCATTTATTGAATTTTCGTTTTTCCTCCCTTATTGAATAGCTTAATGAACATATCTTCTCTCTCTCTCTCTCTCTCTCTCTCTCTCTCTCTCAACATAAATTGTCACTTCTTAATCTCTTAATACTCATTTCTTATCTAATAAAAAAGAACAAGAAGGTTTTGTTTTGTTCTACTTTTTTTAAATTTTTAATTACGGATTATTTATTTATTTTTTATTATTATTTTAGGATATCAAATGATGCCCGGTCTAAAAGTGATCATGAATAAAAAGTTTCTTATCAATAAGAAATATTAGTAAATCCCCAAATAGTGTTATTTGAGTATGATATTATTGAGTTCATTTATTATTGAATATTTTCAACCACTATAAAAATTGAGAAATGCTCTTGTATTTCATACAAGAAAAAAATATTTTATAGGTTTATATGAGGCAATGAAAAATCTCATGAATTTTTATGAAACCCACAAAATACAATGCTTCTATTTTTTTTTATGAACTTTATTTTCAGAAGAGTTCACATGCCTTTCAATTTTTGAGATTAAAAATTGAGAATTTTATATGAAACATTTTTACTTGTAAAAAATTTTCTCAAATAGTGGGAGTATTTAAAAATTGAGAAAAAAATATGTGATTTGAGAAATACTATTTGGCACTCACAAAATAGAAGATGATAAGTCAGGTATATTTGATTGAGAATTGAGATGAAAATTATTTTTTCATCTAACTGTAAGTTGACTTTCAAGCTAGTTCTTGCTCTAGCATGAAGGTTCCATTTCATGAAAGGACAACATACCAATGATACTTTCTATTTTGTTAAGCCCTACTTTGGTCTTTGGTTTGATGGTTATACATGATAAAAATCCAGTATATTCCATTTTGTTTCCTATCCTAGTCTTTCACTTCATGTTTACTTCTTTTTTTTGGCCTTGACTTCTTTGCTAAGATCTTCCCAGTAGTTCATATAGGAGCTATTGTTGTTTCATTCCTATTCGTTGTTATGATGTTTCATATTAAAATAGCGGTGATTCACAAAAAAGTATTGCGCTATTTACCAATGAGTGGTATTATTGGACTGATACTTTGATGTGTTGTAATATTATAATATTAAGAAGAGTTCACATAGACTTATAATATTATTGGACTTATAATATTATCTACTAATCACATAGACTTAATAATATTATTATAATATTTATCAATGGATTTGCTCCTTCTCCGCCGTCAATGCAATACATGTATTGCTTTGCTGCAATCTTCACCTCATCAATATCTACTACGTCATCACTTTGATGCTTCAACAATCTAGTGCGTCGACATTGGATGGGTTTTGTTACCTCTGGGTTGGTGGATTTTGGGGTTCGTTGGAGCAAGACGAATGATGTGGTGGCGGTTTAATATGGTAGTGGATTTTTGGGTTGTGTTTTTGGCTTGGTAGTGGATTTTTGGGTTGTGTTTTTGGCTTGAAAGTTTGTGTGATCGATTGGATTTGTTTGACAATTGATTTGGGTTTATCTGGGTTGTTTAATTTGCTCTATCTGTTGATGTTTGATTTGGGTTTATCTAGGTTGTTGATGTTTGATTTGGTTGATATGGGTTTTGGGTTGAAGCTGAGGGAAGAACGAGGAGAAAGAAAAGAAGTATGTTGGTGGCAACGTTAAAGCTAAGGGAAGCTGGTTAACCCTGAAGGTGATCAAATGTTGGTGGCATTCAAATATGAGAGGTTACATGGGTTTTGCTTTAAGTGTGGCAAAATTGGGCAAGAAGGCAAGGAATGTAGTATGCCAAACATGGATGGAGAAGAACTTCCCTATGGGGAGTGGATGAAAGCGGGTTTCAGAAGAAGTGTAGTGGAGAAAAGGAAAACATTCGATGAGAATCTGGGTCGACTAGAAACAGTGCCGGAAAGTAGGGGGACTAGGGTTCCGCCACAAACCAACCCTAGTAGGAACGATGCTGATGTGGGAGATATGTTTGGCAAAAATACTGAAGTGGATGGAAATATGGCTATTACGAGATATGTGGAGGAAAATATTATTGCCTTTGATACTGAACAGCCAATTCTCATGACTGTGGGGCCGGATAACTCAACAAAAGATATTGGACCAAATAAGGAGGATAACCAATAAGGAAGAAGCGAGCCTGATTCCGTGAATAATGGGATTAACTTATATAGTGTTCCCATAACTTTTGGGTCACAAATTGCCATATTGGATGGGATAGGGGAAGGCAGTCATAATGTAATATACAATGGATTACGTAATGAGGGAAAAACTCAAGTAAAAGCCAGTAAGGCCAAAGTGGGTCAATCCAGCATGAGGAAAACATCGGTACGGCCCAGTAGGAGCCTAATGCAAGTTGAACCCGTGGCCCCAAAAAGCAGTGGGAAAAAATGAAGACTTAATGAGGTTTGTGATGAGATTGGGATTGGAATAAGGGAGGACACCAACAAACACCCCCAATCCAAGGGGTATTTTACAATCACAAATGCAATAACGGTGGAGGCTGGTCACCAGCCCCGCCGAGCACAATGATCGTTATTAATTGGAATTGTCGGGGGCTTGGGAACCAACGTGCAATGAATGTTCTCTCCTTCCTAGTGAGGGAAAAAATGCCCAATGTTTTGTTCCTCATGGAGACAAAACAAACCGTGGATGAAATGAGGAAGATTCAAGCTGATTTACACTACCCCAATATGCTAGCAGTGTCTAGTGACCATAAGAGGGGATTATTGGCAATGTTTTGAAAAGATGATACTAACTTACAAATTCAGACATACTCACCAAATCACATTGATGCTCTTATTCATGATGACCCTACAACGCTATAAAGTCTTATGGCCGGCTTGAAGAGCATAGAAGAAAAGAATCTTGGAAACTGTTACGGCATCTCTCCTCTAGATTTTCTCTACTGTGGATGTGCTTAGGAGATTATAATGAGATTTTGGTGTTTGAAGAGAAGTAGGGCCAAATACCAAAACCACTCTACTTGATGATGGACTTTTGGGAAACCTTACTGGATTGCAATTTGGTTGATTTGGGATATCATGGAAATATATACACCTGGAACAATGGGAGGGAGGCTGATAACTATGTTCAAGCACGACTGGATAGGGCTTGTGCCATGGTGGAATGGCAGGAGTTATTTCCACAAACTAAGATATCTCGCCTACAAGCACCCTACTCAAATCATGTGCCCATAATGCTGAGTACCCACATTCAAAACCCGTGTACTCGAAGGAGGAGGATACCACACAGATTTGAGGAAAAGTGGGTGACACACCCTAATTGTGAGGATGTTATCCGTGACTCTTGGGTTAGTACAGTAGTTGAAAGAAGCCCAATGTTTCAACTTTTTGAGAAGATTAGGCACTGTAGGAAGACCTTGGTAAATTGGAGTCGTGGGACCTTTGGGAGTACAAAAATTAAAATTCAAGAGAAGCAGAAGTTGCTATATGAGCTGACAAGCCAAAATAGAGCAGATCGCTTAATGATGAGATTTGAGGAGTCAAGGCAGAGATAAATGTAATGTTGTATCATGAAGAAGTGGCATGGAGATTTGGCTTCCCGCAAGTGAGAAGAATACCAAATACTTTCACCAACGGGCTAGTCAATGCCATTGGAAAAATCACATAGCAGGTGTTTTTAATGAGGATGGGGTGTGGCGTGATACCTAGGATGGCATTGCACAAATAGCAGAGCACTATTTTTCAGAATCTTTTTACCTCTACACAGCCAAGCAATATGTCAGATGTGCTGGAATCGGTGGACAAGTTAGTCACTCTGGATATGAACCGCCAATTCCTTCTAGCTTACAGACCTGAGGAGGTAAAAAAAGCGTTGTTCCAAATACATCCCTCCAAATCACCGGGCCCTAATGGTATGTCTCCCTTCTTCTTCCAAAAGTATTGGCATATTGTTAGCAACAATGTGACAAAGGCTGTTCTTTCAGTCTTAAACTCTGGTCATCTTTTGCATAAAATGAATTATACTCATATTGTGTTAATACCAAAGAAGAATGAACCACAATTCATCTCTGACTTTCGTCCAATCAGTTTAGGTAATGTGGTGTCCCGTATTTTTTCCAAAGTCCTAGCTAATTCTGCCTAATATTATATCTGATGCCAGAGTGCTTTCGTCCCAAACCGATTGATCACTAATAATACCTCTGTAGCTTTTGAGTTGTTACATAGGATGCGAAATAAACGGAAGGGCAAGAAGGTTTAAATGGCAGTCAAACTGGATATTAGCAAAGCATATGATCACATGGAATGACAATTTCTATGTAGCATAATGCTTAAATTGGGATTTGATGAAAGTTGGACACTACTGGCCATGGAAATTGTTTGCATAGACTCCTGTTCAGTCCTCATCAATGGTAAGCCGAGGGGTCATGTTACTCCTACCAGCGGAATTAAACAGGGCGACCTTCTCTCACCGTACTTATTCCTCCTCTGCGCCGAGGGGCTGTCAGCAATGCTTCGAATAGTTGAAGCAAACTGGTCCCTAAAAGTTGTAGTTTCATGCCATAATGGAGTCAGTATATCCCACTTGTTATTCGCCAACGATAGTTTATTATTCTGCCAAGCCACGGTCCAAGAATGCAATCAGTTGCTCCACATTCTAGCACAGTATAAATCTGCATCCGGGCAAGCTATCAATTGACAAAAGACATCCCTCTTCTTCAGCAAAAACACTAAACCTGAGATCAAGGAAGCTATCTGATCTATGTTGGGGGCAAGGATAAAGAATGATTGTGAGAAATACTTGGGCTCTCCAATGGTTGGGGGAAAATCAGAAGACAATACCTTTAGGGAGATTCAAGAGCGAATTTCCAATAGAGTGCTCAATTAGAAGGAAAAGTTCATCTCCAAGGCTGGTCGAGAAATTCTCATCAAAACAATAGCGCAAGCTATCCCAACGTACTCCATGAACCTCTTTAAACTCCCTAAATCCCTCTGTGATAATATCAACTTAACCTTGGCAAGGTATTGGTGGGGACAGAAGAAAGAAGAGAGGAAGATACACTGGATCAATTGGCAAAAATTGTGCACAAGAAAAGCCAAGGGAGGAATGGGTTTTAGAGACATTAACACATTCAATTTAGCAATGTTGGCGAAGCAGGCTTGGCGGCTAATCCACTGCATGCATTCTCTGTTCTACAGAGTCTATAAAACCAGGTATTTCCCGAATTGTTCTTTCTTGGAGGCATCATTGGGGAATAATCCATCCTTTGTTTGGAGAAGTTTGCTATCAGCTCGGGATGTAATCATTGCAGGTTATAGGTTGAAGGTGGGAGATGGTAATCTGATTAGGGTGACTAATCATAAGTGGCTTTCCCATGATCCTATCTTCTTGGGCCAACCGAATCCAGATTTGAGAGTCAGTAATTTGGTCAACAATGATTCTCAGCAATGGGACAGAGGAAAACTCCATACTTTGTTTGCTCAACGTACCTACAGAGAGATCCTAGCAATACCTCTCAACAATTTGCATACCAAGGACTCGCTACTCTGGATGGAAAATAAATCAAGAACATTCTCAATTAAAATTGCTTACTAGGTGGCAATTCGACTTAAACAACAACACCAAGTAGAGCACTCAGCTGCGAGGATAGATCAGCCAATATGGAAGAAGATTTGGACTTTAAATGTGCCACCTAAGGTTCAGACCTTCCTTTGGAGAGCTTGCTCAAATAGTCTGTCTACTAGGGACAACCTACATCGTAGAAAGGTTCAGATTGAGTCATTATGTGGTGTCTGTTGCCAAGAGCCTGAGACGACAGGTCATATTCCATGGGAGTGTCCTCTAGTTAGGAATGTATGGGCCATGGTTAAGGGGAAAACACAAAAATGCTCCAATGAGGCACGTGATCTCTTCTTATTATTTGGACAAATGGTCAAGACCTTGGACTTGAGAGGTCTGGAGCATTTAGCTATCCCAGCGTGGTTGATTTGGAATGCTCGTAATAAGTTTTACTTTGAGCAAAAACAAGCTCAACCCAAGTCTATATTAAATGGGGCATACAGGCTGTTAGATGAGTACCAGAGGTTGATGTTGTCATGGGTTTAGCGTGCTCCTAGTCCAATAGCTACTTTTTTGTCTAGGGTCTAGTTGTAGCCTTCTTTCCTGCACTTGTAGTAGTTGTTTTCCTTGGCTAACTGCTTGTAGTTAAGCCTTGGATTTATGCTTTTTTTTTGGTTTCTTTGTTGTTGCTTTTTTGGTTCTTTTTCAATGAGTTTCTAATCAGTTCTCAAAAAAAGAAAAAAAAAAGAAAAAGAAAAGAAAAAAGAAAAGAAGAAGTATGTTATCAAGAGAGAAAAAAAATGAATATTTAAATAAATGAGAGAGAGAATATTGAGGTTGATGTAGGTGTATTAAAAAACTAGTTTGCTAAAGTAGAAAAAGTGAAGTTTTTTGGGTTAATTCAGCTAAATATTTGAGGAGACTGATATGAATGCTCTAATGAGAGATCAGGGCATCAAGTGTTATATTGAAAAATTAACAAGGTCATTTTAGTTAATTTAGTGTTTTCATTAAAAGCTAAAACAATGCTGAAATAACTCTAATTCAAAAGTTTCAAATTCTTGCCTTTACCTTAAGCCCTCATTTAGGAGGAAGAAATGGAAAGGAAAATGATGAAAATAATAATTTTAGAATATTCTTCCCTTCCCTTATTTGGGAGTTTTAGGCTCCGCTTGGGAGGAGGGAATGAAATGGAATGGAAAGGAATAAAAAGAATAATTTTAGAATATTCTTCCCTTCTCTTGTTTGGGAGTTTTAATGGAGGGAATGGAAAGTCCATTCCCTTGTTTGGGAGTTTAAGTGGGAGGGAATGGAATGGGTAGGAGGGAACACTCATTCCTCTCTATTCCCTTAAAACCTCAAATTTTCATTCCCCCCGAAATTGGGAGGAATAGGAGGGAATGAAATTAGATTTAATGAGTTTTTTACTAAAACTCCCAAAATACCCCTATATATTCAACCATTTATTTTAAAATAGGGGTCTAATAGTAATATTGTCATAAAATGATTTCATTCCATTCCCTCCATGTTGCTCCCAAACAAGATTACTTACATTCCATTCATTTTCATTCCTTTCCATTCCTTTATTTTAAAACATCCAATCAAGGTTACTAAATTCCATTCCATTCCATTTTTTTCCATTCCTTTCCCTTACTTAAATACATTCCATTCCATTCCATTCATTTCCATTCCCTTATGATCATCTCATTCCATTTCATTCTATTCCCTTATGAACTCCCAAGCGGAGCAATGGAAGGAATGAAAAATTCATTCCCTTGTTTGGGAGTTTAAGTGGGAGGCAATGGAATGGGTAGGAGGGAACACTCATTTCTCTCCATTCTCTTAAAACCTCAAATTTTCATTTTCCTCGAAATTGGGAGGAATGAGAGGGAATAAAATTAGATTTAATGAATTTTTTACTAAAACTCTCAAAATGCTCCTATATATTCAACCCTTTATTTTAAAATAGGGGTCCAATAATAATATTGTCATGAAATGATTCCATTCCATTCCCTCTATGTTATTTTCAAACAAGATTACTTATGTTCCATTCATTTTCATTCATTTCCATTCCTTTATTTTAAAACATCCAATCAATGTTACTTAATTCCATTCCATTCCATTTTTTTCCATTCCTTTCCCTTACTTAAATACATTCCATTCCCTTAGGATCATTTCATTCAATTCCCTTATGAACTCACAAACGAAGCCTAAAGCAGATTTTCAACTATAGAGAGAAGAAAATTATTTGTATAATAAAATTTTCAAAATAGGTGTAAAGATGAATTAAAACCATTCTAGGCGCATACATAGAAGGGTGTCACTAATGCAGATATGTTGAGAAGGCATACTTGGCACTACGTCAGACAAGTCCTAAGAGCTCTAAAAATAAAAAGAAAGGTATCTTGTGGGTCAGACGTATGAGACATCTCTCTCATTGATATGTAGGTTCCACGCCTATGGAACATATTAGTGAGAGAAATGTCTCATACGCTGAGCGCATATATATGAAAATATCCCCCAAAAAGAGGCCCTTAAAACTCTATAGTAAAATTTGCTTATATTTGAGAATTTTGCTAAAGAATGTTCCCCTTAAAAGCTGAAATATAGTTTTAAGCTAAGCTTTGGAATTCGAATTTTAACATTTAAATCTATTTGTCCACTATTACAATTACAACTTTTAAAAGAAATAATTAATTGGTATAAATGGTCATACTTATTTTTCAAAATAATTCATGAGTCTTGAGGCACACATGTTCTTAGACATACATATAGTAACATAAAAAATAATAACTAAATAAAATTGGTAATGATCAAAGATTTTGTAATTCAATTAGTTGACACTTTTTAGTATTTTCAATGGAAAAATTTAAGATTCATGTCTAATCAATTGGGTTCAATTATAAAAATACAAAGTATGACACATTTCATTATTTTTGACATATAAAAGCTATTTATCAATTTTATTTTTTTGAGAAGAGGCTATTTATCAATTTGATTAAAAAAAAAAATGTATAACAACTTTAAAACATTTTATTTTCATGGAATATATTAGGAATTATCGTTTTTACGTAAAGGCATTGGCAATCTTACAGCAATTCCAAAATGGGCACTTATCTAGAAAGGTTGATACTTTATCGATCTAAATTCTCACCACACTCTCGATAAATGGAAAATTATTGAATACTCCGGGAGTATCATAAATGCGTACTCTCCCCTCTCACATAAATTATAGGTTTCACCATAAATTTAATTAATAGGACCCACAATTATGTGAGAGGAGAGAAGACACATTTATGGTACTCCGGAAGTACTAATCATGAGTGTTTTTTATTTTTTTTTATACAAGATAGAATTTTTACTATAACCTAATCTAAGTGTACATGTGTGAAACTCCCTCCTAGAGACTTAAACTCTAACCGTTGTCTCCCATACCCCACAAACACTTGTGAGGTGACCACCACACCAAGATCTTTCTTACGAAATTTGTGCTAATGCTTTTGGAGTGTCTTAAAGAAATTTCCATTTGTGTCCACGATCTCTTTGGTGCTTATCAAAATCCAAAGATTGTATCGCTGGGGATCAAAGATCTTTTTTTTTCTTTTTTCTTTTTTTCCCTTAAAAATAACAAAAATCATTATTGGATTATACGTACTCACCAAGAAAGCACTTTTTTTTTTCCCTGACTGTAATAAATACTCAGAATAAAGAGAGAAAGTTATTTATTTATTTATTTTTATAAGAAGAAAGTTTTTTATTGATTCAAAGGTTTCTTACCATGTTCCCTGGCTCCTAATGAAACATCAATTCCGTAAGATCAAAGATATATTGCTCCAAAATGAGTTTGAGGTATCTGAGCAGGACTGCTGTTAGAATAGTTGAAGGGGTAAAAGAGCAGGGATCCAAAGGGTTAACTAGGCCTCCTCAATCAAAAATCAGATCAGATTCTGATAATTCCTCTCGGATTAGATGGTTTTCGGGCACCGTGGAACCAATAAAGAAGGTTAATGTGGCTGGGAAAAGAAGACTAAGGGAGGCTGAGAAGGCTGAGAATGTCATGCACCTAATTTGTTGGGGACCCAAGTAATCATTTTTCTTATGTAAGATCTGTTTTTTTTTTTTTTTTTTTTCCTTTAAGTTTTGGTTTTTCTTTATGTTTTAGTTTTTGCGCTTTTTGTCTTCCTCTGTGATTGAAAAGGCACTCTTTTTTATATGCATGGGATACCTTAAATTTAAGCACGAAGTAAAAGAAACCTATTTTTTTTGGCTGAATGTAAAGTAAAAGCAACTTAATTAGCTGTAGTAAGATATCACAGAGAGAAATTACATTAAAACAAACAGATAAGAGGAGAAGAAAAATAATACACGTGAGAAAAAAGATGCAATAAACCTAAACTTGTATAATGGTTGTACGAATTTCTATCAAATATACTTAGATAAGAAAAGTTTGACCATGTTATTCGCTTAATCAATAATCAGTACTGATCAGTGATCATTATAGCGACTACCAAGGAGCATTCTCAGATTTACAAAGAATGATAAGGTGATAAAATTTTGGGATATTGGAAGTATTTTGATAAATCTGGTAGGGAAAAGGGTTATGTTAGCTCAAGAATTGTGACAATTTTGGCATGGCGATTCCATCAATGCCACTTACAAGTGGTTTTGAAGTC
Source organism: Quercus aquifolioides (assembly GCA_019022515.1). NCBI lineage: Eukaryota > Viridiplantae > Streptophyta > Magnoliopsida > Fagales > Fagaceae > Quercus > Quercus aquifolioides. The sequence continues at coordinate 33,280,864 of CM032329.1, forward strand.
TTTTTCTTCAACAAGGGTTTGCTTTATATTCAGTTATGGTAGAATTTTTGGCTTAGCAATTAGTGCTTCAAGATTCAGCTTCGAAGGAAAAAGACTATATATATCCAAGGTACATTCCCACTTACCCTTGGGGTAGGCGGTTTATATGAGGGAAGCCATTCTAGCTCTTGTTGTGTAGCTCATACACCTAATGGGTATAGTGGAACAAAAGGGTAAAAAATGATTGATGTGCTTGACATACATGCTTCATTTTTCATACAAACATATGTAATGTGATATAGGAAAATACTAATTAAAGAAACCATAAATTTTATTAAGTAAACTTCACAAGCAAACATGGTAATTAATGTGATTGGTAAATTTCAAAACATAATAAAAAATCTCTAAATTACTTCTTTGTTATTAATAACATATCAGTTTGTAAAAACTATCTTCAAAATTTTGTAGTAATTAACCCTAGTCTCACTCTATGTTATATATATTGGATAATAGTGATTAATTGATATGTTATAAAATCATGACATATATTGATCAATTATGGTCACACAAAAGGTGTTAGATATCTAAATATATACTTGTGTAAGTTGTAATATGTGAGTGACCATACTTTTGTAGCAGAAGAATAGAAAATGATTAAAGTAATAAATTGAGTTTTAGTGAGTCGCTCTAGGGAGCTTAGTACTTTCTCTGTTGCTCGTGTGGAGACATGGATTTCCCAGATCAACAAACAGAGTTTTTGGTTTGGCACTTCAATTGAATAAGCCTACTCAAGTGTGACACAAGCAAGTATGGGTGGAGTCTTGGAATAAGCTTATTTCTCACTTAATATTTGAGAGAGATTGTAAAGCATGCTTAGCGAGACAATTGCGAAGAGTGAAAAATTCCACACAGTGGGGAGAGAGGGTTTTCCAATCCCCAACGTCTAGTAACAACTAAGACAACGTTTTAGAGGGCTTGTATCAGCCAAAGTGACCTTTTTAGTGTGTCTTTTCAAAGATTACTTTTCATTATTTATAACTAGGCTTTCACACCGGGACAGAGCTATTCTTTGGCTTTGGGGGGCAACAGCCCCCCTTAAAATTTGAAAAAAAATTATCAGTATATAATATATGTATTGATTTACTAATTTGGTTCAATAAAATTGTACACTTAGCCCCTTAATAATATTAAGCCCCTCATTCTCAAAATAATAATAATAATAATAATAATAAATAAATAAATAATATTAAGCCCCAACAAATTAAGCCCAACAACAAAATCATTGATGCCAAAGTTAAAAAATTTATCACAATCAACTAATTTTACCAAAATAAAAAAGCCCAGCCCTTAAAATTTTTTGAAACAACACTGGTCTATGGATTAAATCTTTCCTTCATTCCATCAATTAAAAAAAAAAACCCCTAAAGGAGAGAGAGTGAGAGATGTTGAACTGAGGGGAGAGCCAAAGAGGTAGTGTTATTGCCGCATGGAGACAACTGAGCAGCATAGCAGGACAACAAATTAAGCAAATCTCTAGCACAATACATAAGCAGTAGAGCCGCGCTCCAACCCCTAAATCTGGTATTTTTGTGTCTCTCTCATTTGAGCAACAAGTAGGTAGAGTGATCTATCTGTCTCACTTTCTCAGTTCCCTTTTATTCTCTGATACAAAGAAGAGAGAGGAGAAGAGAAAAGAGCTTTCTGCCTTTTATCTTTCTCTTTTTTTTGGTTTAAATAATGACTCATGTGCATTGTACAGTGAGTCATAAGTGTCTCATTTTACGTTGAAAGATATTTGCTCTACAATAAATAAATAAATAAATAATCTGGTGGATCAAATGAGTCCAAAATTACAAATTGGCTAAAAATTTCACTTGCGTTATAGCAAAAAAATAATTGTTTTGTTTACAATAATTGTGAGTTGAGGCCGGGCTCACTACTGTAAGTTTGGATGTGAGGTTATGTCAATGGGTATTTTTATTATTATTATAATATGTTTATATAAATTGAATTTGTTTTCTAGTAACAAATAATACAAAATAGATAAATAGTATAGATATATAATTAGTATTTGTGTCATTGTTAATACTAAATGAATGCTCATTTCAAATAAAAAAATGTGTAATTGTTTCATAGACTATTGTTTGTAATATAGCTTGCATTACCCTTACTATGATTTTTTAGTGGAGTTTGTGGTGTATTTTTGTATTAGAACCTCTATCTCTCTCCTTTGTAATCTTTTTCATTTTATACTACTGCCCCCCTAACTCGAAGTTCTGGATCCGTTCCAGCTTTCAGATTCAGTTATTTTTACAAATTTTGCACACATTAAGAGAACTTCATAGAATTTTCTAAGTTTGTTTCTTGAAGAATCCTGATTTAGTTGTATCCTAAAGACAATTTAATTTGTTTGTAGCATTTTAGTAAATTTAATGGAGTGGGGAAAAAATATCTGCCTTGAAGGAAACGATACATTCGTACCACAAAGTCTACTTGAGATGTTTCCATTGTTAGCCCCATAATCCCAAACAAAAGTGATACCATATTCTAGAAATCCTATGGGGTATGAAGTATAGACGACTATGCAATATATTCTAATAAAGAAAAAGTTCCTTCCCTTGTTAATACAATATTAGGTTTTGTGCTTAGATACGGGATTCTTCAAGCTTCAACCATACATGATTCTTCTCGGCCTACGTCCACAATTTGTGCACTATTATTATTATTACTAGTCGCTAACCCATGCGATGCACGGGAAAACTATTGAAAATAAGATTTTAAAAAGAAAATTTTATTAATTTTAGTTTATATTGAATATTTATTTATGGTAGTTTAAAATATTATTTCAAATCTTCATTTCATTTTATTTTAGTTGGAATAACTTATATAATTAAATGAAATGCTTACAAATAAGAGATGACATTAATAATATACTATATATAGTTAGTGATTATTCAAGATATCATTCAAATATGACAATTTATTTTTGTTTTAAAAAAAGAACAATATGAATGCATGTAGGGTCAATTTTTGTGGCCCAAGCCCAATAGGTTCGGATTGTGAGCCCAATGAACCCTGAACAATGAATTTGTAGAGAGTGGGTGAAAGAGCTAGGCTGGACGTGAATTAGACAAGTTGATTATGGCATTAACGGATGAATTAACATGCAATTATGATTGGTCAAAGGCAAAAGTGAGCATCTGAAGAGGAGTTTTATTGAATGAACTTTAGTTACAATTCTTGGAGCTACAGTGAAGATGTTTTCTCCTTCTCTCCTACTTTCTTCTTTTTTCTTCCTCTCCTCTTATCAGAGGTCTCTCCTCCTTATATAGCACCCTCTCCCTTCATCTTCATCGTCTACTTGTTCATCATCTAAACACCCATTTGAGTGCATGTTCCATCATGTATCCTCTTTAGCCTTGTGTGAGTGGCGGTAGCTGGGATTACACTATTCAGGGGTCTTCTCTACATTAATGCGGCCAGAAAAGTAGTTCCAGTGCATTTAATGTGGTGGTAGCAGCTTTTCCTTGAGATATTTCTTCGTCCTTATCCTCCCTAGGTACGCCCAGAGCTTATCTTTGTCGTTGGGATTGTTGTTTGATCAAGACTATGCGCATCCGAGGAGTAAAAACTCTTCGGACAAAGGATGACCTCTTCGGATGGTACTCTTCCTCCAATTCTGGGCCGGGTGCCTTCAAATGAACTCTACCCCAACCCATTATCGCTCCTCGGACACACAATAATCTTCAAAATAGGGCCCCCGGCCCAACAGGCATGTTTGGGCTTTTACCCTCCCACAAATGCATTGAAACACAAAATACTATATTGTCCAATAGATATTACAAATTTAAACTAAAACATGAGTAGTGATTTTTAATGGACCGGGGCAATAGCACAACTTTTAATAGAAAAAAAATCTGATTAAAATTTTTTTGGAGTAACATTGTAGTAAAATTGCCAAAAGGAAGCAAGAAATTCCACTGAAAAATGCTACAAATACATTTGGGTTTTTTTTTTTTTTTTTTTCATTGAGCATTTACATCACTGTTTAGTAGAGTCTTAATACATGGGGGACCCTCCTCCATCCAATACATCATTGTCTAGCAAACCCAGCCAATTCTTTGCTTCACATGCTATCTTCTTTGTTGGTCCGCTTGTTCAAGGAAAGCCATAAGAGAAAAGTATATTCCTAATAGAAGAACCAACTACAAAGTAGTCTAACATCATTAAGGAAGGATGTGGCCAATGCTCAAATTGGTAGGTCCAGCTAACTTTACTTCATCTACTGGACTTTTAAATTCACACTCTACCTCAACTACTTGAAGCCCCAAATCCACAGAGGCCATGTACACCCTTCAACAGGCTATCTAGATTGATTATTTCTCTAAGCTTCCATATATTCCATAGCAAGTGTACAAGTTGTTTGCACCAAATCCACTACTAACTTTAGAGTTTCATCCACATGCCTTTGGTTCCGATTTGACCATAATAGCCAACCTCCACCGCAACTAATACAATCAACTAGATTGGTTAAAACAATATATCAAATACTGGGAATATAAAAATACAAAACTTGGTATATTATACCATTGAAAGATTTAAATATCATTGCAGGCTTCCTGAATTCCACCCATCATAAAAGCCATGGCTTACATCAAATTGGCCTTTGAAATCTTGATCTCTTTCATCCCTGGAACTTGGAAATTCAAATTTCTGGACTAACTGAAAATTTGTAAATATTTCCAACTATCATCTAACAATGAAATTATTATATCTTTTCAAGAACAAAAAGGAAAACAAAGACCAAACATTCTATGTAGCAAATTTGAAACCTATTACCAAGAAAAAGAATTAAACCTATTGGAAATTCATTAATTGGTACGCTAAAAGGCTCATAGTAATAACAAAAAAACAAATAACCCATCTGAAATATAAAATCAAAGTTAAATCAAGATGATTAAATACCGAAACTTCCTCCCGCTAAGGTGAAACATTCAGCCATAGCAACCCAAAACACCAAAACTAGATCACCCACATGAACAATTGAAGTGGAGAGAGAGCAATGTATAGAAAATAATAACAGAGTAAGTAGGTCTTCGATTGAAAGCAAATCTGAATTCTTACCTTGGTTTTAGATTTTGCTCTTAAGAGAATCTTGCCTTTAGTTGCAGATTCTTTATATTTGAATGCCAAGTGAGCTTGAGAAGAAGAATCAGAACGAAGGACTTTGAAGTTTGAATGGGCCATGGGTCTTTGTTTTGGAGTAAGGAGAAGGGGTCACTTTTATGTATTGGGTTTTACAAATATCAAATCAGATTTTGTGTATGTGTGTGTGTGTGTGTGTTTTTTTTTTTTAATATATTATTATCAGGTTTTAGAAATATAAATTCATAATTTTTATTTATTTATTTAAATAATGTTGTTGTCGCTAACAAGTGCGATGCATGGAATAGTTTAACAAAAGTCAACTAAAATTATTTTAAAATTAAATCAAACATTAAAGGAAAATTAATCTACTCCATAACAATTATTGCAAAAATGGTAAAAGAATGAAAAATATTTATTGAAAGTTTCCTCTATCATACAAATGCTAATAAGTAAACTCTACACGACCACAATAAAGTTAAAATATAAGAGCCAAAGGGAATAGATATCAAGAGAATACAATGACCGATAAAGAGAGAAGAATCTTGTAACAAATAGTTATTATCAAATAACAATTGTGTGTAAATATCTACACTACAACATTGGATATAGATATTATAACGACAATAACAAACAAAATCAACCACGTCTCAGTGGAAAGTTCAATGTCACTCAGTTGCAAGCTCACAAACATGAAACAACTGCCTCCATATTGTCTACATTTACATCGAAAATTGGGTTTCAAGGCTTTGGCAACATTAATGCAATATTGTGAAAAATCCCTGCCCTTGAGCTATGTGCTCCATATAAGCCTACCAAGGATTATTTTTAAGAACAAAATTTTCAAACTCAAAAACTAAACACAATAATTTTACGAAACATACTGTCCCTTTTCTATGACTTAATTTTGTCATAATATATCCCTCCTTAAAATAGACATTTTTCAATGTTGTCCACCATTCAAATTTGTGTAGTTTGACTAATTTAAATTTCTAAGTGCTATATCCAACCAAGAACCATAAATATAAATTAGAGTGAGGAAGGCCAGTTTAAGTGCAGAAAAAATAAACTCCAAAAAAATTCAAACTTGTGTCAATAGCAAGCATCACCTCCCAAAATTTTGGGCTCTCATTTTTTAGCAAAAAAAAATATCCATTTTCAATGCACTTCTCAAATGATTGGCTCAATCTAAAATACAAATATAATGTACAATAATAAGCTTATAAATTGAGGATAGCTCCCACTGTTCAATTTGAAGATTCAACTTAAATCAATCAATTGGTAGGACAACCCAAGAAAAATCAAAGAATTAACATTACTTGTATTATGACTTTGAGGAAAGAAAATATATTGATGAGTAGATAATCGTGACGATGAGAGAATAAAACTTTATAGGAAAAAAATAATATGAATAAATTACTTGTGTATTCTTTGAAGCTACTACCATCTCTATCAAAATTTTGAGGAGAAAAATAGAATGAAATATATTAATAAAAAATAATATATAAATTTTATTATTGATGCAACGATTTCTCTAATGTTAAAGTGAAAAAAATAATATTCACACTCACAACAACTCAAAACATTTACTTAATATATTATATAATCCATACCATCTAGCCACCACTTCCATTCTGGGTGATCATCTCTAGCCACCCTCTGAAATTTTGTGGTTGCCTATGCTTCCTGCCCAACACAAAATTCTGCTCCCCACCATTAAACAAAACTTCACAACTTCGCAGATAATTCTTGTCACATTTAGAGATCTCAAACCAACCATTTTCATTGTAGAAACCAAAATACACACTCAGTAGTTCCACCACTATAGCAAATCTTGGTAACACAAAATCTCATAAAGGATTTAAAAGTATATTCCAAGAGGAAAAAAACGACAAATTTTTAATACAAATAGTTAGAGTCTACCTTTTAATTTGGAGTATGTACATGTTTTCTTAAAGAATATAATCATATGAAACTTGAAAGCAAGTTCAAAGAATAGGTGCAGTACATAAAAGCCAGTCATTCATTTAAGTTGGAGAAAAAAAAATCCATTCTGGTTCAATTGAAAAAGCATAAAAAAAATGACAGTCATGTTTTTACATCACACAAAAAATGACATTGAGAAAATAAGGCCAACAAATAGATCTCACCCTGATTAAATCAACAACACAGCATCACATTTCCTAGTTATCTTCCTCCTTACCACTCTCCATGTATTATGACTTCTAGAACAACAACAAAAAATCACTTACAAATTTTATCAAACAACTTGTGTACATGTAAGAAAAACAACACTTAATGAAAAGACAGAATTTTAAAAAGTAAAGAGAGTACCATGTTGCAGCAACACCAGCATCAATATAACCAAGGGTTGTTTTTTCTCTCAAGGCCTGTGCAAGCTCCTTTGTGCCTAAAAATTGAAAACATAAAATGAGGTTTTTGTAGGTACCTATGTATTTTTGATACCACATAAACAGGCAAGTTTGGTTATGAAGTTAAAAGATTTCGTGTAAATACTCCAATTAAAAGGTACTATGACACCACATAAATAGGCAAGTTCGGTTATGAAGTCAAAAGACTAAAAATCTGTAATATGCCTTTTGATTTTGCATAATGATAGAGGTATTCATTAAAGTTTGCTATTTGTTAAGTCTCTCTCAACCATCTCTCTGAATCTCTGCCTCAAATTTATAATATCTAATACCATGCCCATCTTGCATAATCATATATAACTGAGTTATATAACTCCCAAACAACTATACTAACCAGCCCCAACCTTCAAAAAAAGTTCCCACAGAATCAAAATTGCGGCAGCCCCAACATAACATTCTGTAGGCTATCATATAAGACAACCCAAAGATTATAATAATTTATAAAAAGGGGAAACCAATGTAAATGAAGACGGCAATAACACTATATATCAAACCATAGCCTTTTGTAATTTCTTGTAGCTGAATTCTTTTAAACAAAGAACAAAATGCATATTACAAATGAATCTGAGAACAAACACCTAAGCATTCCAAACTTGTTCAAGAAATACCACAAATGATTTGGCAAAGAAGAATTAGAGAACAAACACCTGAGCATTCTATCAAACATATGTTCAGCAATCTCAAACAACTATACTACCCAACCCCAACCTTCAAAAAAAATTCCCACGGAGTCCAAAATAGTGGCAACCCCAACATAACATTCGATAGGCTATTATATAAGAAGACTCGGAGATTATAATAATTTATAAAAAGGGAAAACCAATGTAAATGAAGACGATAGTAACACTATATATCAAACCAAAATAAACTCAGAATTGAAATCAAATAGAAGAATCCCAGGAAACCAAAAATCCAATAAAAATTGCATAACCCAAAAAATGGAAAAAGAAACTCCAAACCAATGTAAAAATCAAGATGAGAAAACCACTATATATCAACTAAAACAAACCCAGAATTAAAACCAAATAGAAGAATCCCAAGAAACCAAAAATCCAATAAAAATTGCATACAAAAAAAAGGGAAAAAGAAAATCTAATTACAAAAATTTCATGATTCTTCTTTGCCATAGATTTGACAACAAAGGAAGAAGAAGAAAACATGGAAATCTGCAAAGAAAAAAAAAACAAAAACAAAAACAAAAAAAACTTAAATCCAGAGCAACCCACAACCACAAACCAACAAAATTCCTTGAAAACAAAAACAAAAAAAAAAAAACTTAAATCCAGAACAACCCACAGCCACAAACTAACAAAATTTCATGAAAAATTGAAGCAGATAGAGAGAAAGCAATATATAGAAATTAAGGAGAGTATAAAACATCCATGGTGGTGGCAGCGGTCGGAGGATCTGAGTTTTGGGGGTGCCAACGTATATTAGAAAATAGAGAGTGTGGGGGTAAGAGCCCAAATTTGTATTTTGGGCCTTGGGCCTTATCTAGGGACGTGGCGTGTCCGAGGAGGAGTAAATGATTGGGAGAGGCCCCAAGTTGAGAGTCACATAAGGAAGGAATGGAGGAATACAGTCCAAGGAGGAACTCCTTCTCGGATACGATGAATACTGATCAAATATGTATTTCGGCAACCTAGGTGACCTTCCAGGAAGTTTCAACGATAAGGATGAGCCTCATGCACATACAAGAGCGATAGGAACTCAGAAATATCTAAAAGAAAAGCTGTTACCACCGCATTAAATGCATTGCAGCAACTTTTCTGACCGCATTTATGTGGAGAAGACCCCTGAACAGTGCAGTTTCAGCTACCATAACTCACAGAAAGCCAAAGAGGATGTCTGATGGGACATGCACTCAAGTGAAGGTTTAGATGATTAACAAGTGTAGGATCAAGATGGTCTGAAAGGAACTATATAATGTGAAAGATCTCCCATGAGAGGGGGATCGAGAAAAAAAAAGAAAGAGAAAATAGTAGTAATCCAAGTTGTATTTGTAAACAATTATACAGATTTATACTCATAATTTTCTCCTCGGACAGTGAATTTATCCAGTCCTATGTGTTCTGTTCTTGCTTGATTATCTTTTGACTCCATACTAGTCGTTATTAAATTTACTAGGGCCTAGTTCTTTATCCCACTCTCTACAAATTTATTGTATTGGGCTCATTGGGTCATCACCCCATTCACCTTGGGCTTGGGTCGCAAATTGTGACCCTACAAAGAGGTTGTGGGGTTTAGACGTGAAGGCTGAAGAGGGAGTTGTATACTTGTATTAGGGTTCTAAATTGATAATTCTAATATAATAATAAAACGTTAAAAAGAATTTAAAAAAAAAAAAAAAAAGGTGACGTGAAGGCTAATGGGGGAGTTGTATTATTGTATACTGATGGGGGAGTTAAATTGATAAATTCTAATATAATAAAACATTAAAAAGAATTAAAAAAAAAAAGTTATGTAGAAATTTGTGGAGCTACTAATGGAGGAGTTAAATTGATAAATTCTAATATAATAAAACGTTAAAAAGAATTTTTTTAAAAAAAAGGTGACGTGGAAAATTGTGGAGCTAGCAGAAGCTTCGGTTTTATCTATATATATATATATATATAGATTATTATTATTATTATTATTATTTTGCATATATACTTGCACTATTATTATTTAGTAATGGTAATATATATCTTTGCTAATAAGCTAGTGCTTCAACTTCTTGATCTATACTTTAATACTAATGAATAATCAAGCTTTACCTTACCCTGATCAAGAGTTTGATACTTTAATCTTAGCAACAGGAAATACCAGGCTTTTTCTTGAACAAAGATTTGGTTTATATTCAGATATGGCAGAAGTTTTGCTTAACAAGATTGATAAACTAATTACAAGTTTACATACATACATATATTATATAAATTGAATAACAGTGATGGTTTGATTAGATTCCAAATTCAATAAGATTGATTAACTAAACTAGATGGTCACAATTAATGGAAAGTGGCAACTGAACGTATACTAGAAATTGTAAGAGGTATAGAAGTGAGCAACATATTGTAACAAATAAAAAATTCAATCCCTTGATTGATATAATATCTGTGCTAGAAATTATACTACCACTAAAATTTTTTAATGCCCTTTCCCTATTTTTGGTTAATTTAATGGTAATATCTTCGTGAACAAGCTAGTGCTTCAATTTCTTGATTAATATTTTAGTACATGAATGAATATTTAAGCTTTACTATGCTGTGAACAAGAGCTTGATACTTGAATCAAAACTAGAGATATTAGCCATTTAATAAATGCTTTTGCCCTCGACCTCTTCCTTAACGAGATGGGAAACAGGGGATCATAGTTTATTGCATACAAATGTTTGATTCTAGTCTATCTTTTTAATGTATCATGTCATAGCGAGCAATTACTTGCAGTTCAATGGACTTCCCATGTGAAGTAGGTCAAGAAATGTACAAGAATTCCAATAAATTTTGGGACAATTTTTTTTTTTTTGTTTTCCAAATTATTGATCTTACATGTTATGTTAATTCGTAATAGAAATAGTGTCAACGATAGATCAATGTAAATCGATGTTAAACCAATTACAACTTATTACCTTAGCAATTTGTGAAAAATAGTGTCTTTAGCATTGTGCTCACCTTGCTTTGATAGCAAAATCATGGATTATGCACAATGAGCATGCCACTAATTATTGCTGAAGAGTGAAGACTTAATATTCTTCTGATTATATAGAAGATGAAAATTGAAACATAGATATCCATGCGATTCCAACGTCTTAAACATCATACACACATACTATTTGTACAGTGGGCTACTTTCATAGTCTTAGTCTTAGAAAGAAGTAGCTACAGAAAACTCAAAGTTCAGTGTTCAGAGTTGCTTTGAAAATTTTGGTTGGACATCAACTGGGACCCCAACAGCTTAAGTACATCACAGTCCGAAGGGACTCCTCAGCCTGTTTAATCTTATCATCCTCGCTGGTTTTAGCAGCTTTAACAGAGGAATCAGCAATGAAACCACCTGATAGGCCTCTCATTTGCTTAGAAGAAGTGGATTTGCAACCAGAGTCCTTGAAAGATGAGATGGTGTACTCACTTTTAGGAGCTTGGTCATTAATTCCTCGCATCCTTTGTGAGCCTTCTTGGAAGAAATCTCTGCTCATGTACCTCAAGATCATCTCCAATAATTAATAGATAAATCCAAATGCTATTCTTTTCAGAGAAAGAGAGAGTTGGCTTATAGTGGCATTGTAGTTCTACAAAGAGAGTGGATAAGGAAAAGGAAAAGAGGGGGAGGGGACTTTGGAAGGAGTTTATCAATCTATATATAGGGAGGGCACAATCTGTGAAACAATGGTGGTTTTGCTTTTGATGGTTCCTGGTTTCAGAAAGACAATGTAGAAAGTGTCTCTACATGTGATAGAAGAAAACATAATGCCTTCAAAGATCTTAATGATCCACTTGGCAAATCCATCTCCGCCAAGTTCAATATTCTGCAGTATTTAATCCCATCCTAGCAGTACTTGAAATGGTTCTGAATGACCAAAAATATTCTTCTAGTTAAACAAGCACTATAATTAGAGAGAGAGAGACACCTAGCAGCACTTTGAGCGTGTATACTGACTTGGTTTGTGTGTAATCCTAATGCATACTGACCTGGCCGGCTTGGGTGTGATCCTAAGCATTGTAATCTCTTTTAACCTTTTTTAAACTAATGTCATTATAATAAACTGCATCACCTGTCAAATACACCTTTACCTTTGGTGTCTAGTCTTACTCTATGTTAGGGGCTAGATTCGATCACAAAACTAAATAATAGAGAACTATATGCTTTATTTCTTATCAATCTTTACCTGGGGACTTTTTTCTTTGACATATTTTAAGCTTTTTTTATCGAAGAATATATCTACTTGTTCCCTCTCCATAATTTTATCTCTACTTGCTTTGCAATAAAATAGCATTTCTTAAAAGAAGATTATTGCAGTTTAAGAAAGACACCTAGCAATCTAGCATGTTACTTCCATAAAGATTGGGACAGAAAGCACATTACCACGTGAGTCGTTAGATAGCGTATACACGTATTAGTCATTTGGATAAGATTGACACCTAACCATAGTTGCAACTTGCATACCATGTACTGTCCATCTATCTTTGTTCACATGTATAAACTCTGTATGATTATCAAAAAAAAAAAAGTATAAACTCTTTTCAATTAATAAAATCTCCCGTTTATGCCCAAAAAAAAAAAAAAAACCAAAACTTGCATGCCTTGTCCGTACCTGCTGAAAAGTGGAGATGATAAAAAAAAATAAAAATAAAAACCTTTTGTTAACGATTGCCTTTAAACATATTATTAAGGAAGCATTAATTGAGTCTACCTGTAATGAGAAGTAGCAAATGGAGAAAGTAAAATATAGACTTTCTTAGTGAACATGCTTGACAGCATTGGGTTTTCCATCCTCAACATTAGTTAGTTGGACGCAAAACACTATGCTGAGCAAAACTTTTGAGTAACTTTTAGTTTGGAACGTTTTATCAAGTTAATAATATTATTTTAATAATTATTATTTAAAATGTTATTGTTTTGAAATTATTTTGGAAATCTAATATTTTCTGTAAATAATTTTTGGGTCATGCTAACGAGTACCTTAAGGGTACTCGTTAATAATTCATTTTAGGAAAGTTTTGACATCACTTTTATGGAAAATGAAAAAAACTGTCAAAATATTAATTGTTTTTTTTTCTTTTCCCATAAAAATTTTCTTTAACTGGATTCTTAACCAGTGTCCTAAGGATACTCGTTAGCATTTCCCATAATTTTTTGTCGTAACATGATCTTTATGGGAAATGAAAAAAGCTGTCAAAATATTAATTGTTTTTTTCTTTTCCCATAAAAATTTTATTTAACTAGATTCTTAACCAGTACCTTAAGGGTACTTATTAGAATTTCCCATAATTTTTTGTCATAACATGATCTTAAATGTTAATTAAAAATTAGGTTTTCAAAACATAATTTCACTTAAAATTCAGCAAAAGCGGCTGAAATTTTGTTTGTGAAATACGATTTTAAGTTATGAAATCGTGTTTTCAAAGTAAATAAATAAAAATAAAAAAAGCTAGATTGAAATAACTTCAAAACAAGTATCAATTTAAATAATAATTATTCAAATAATATTATTTTCCACCCCTTATAGGGAGAGACTTATAGCTGCGTTTTGTAAAAAACACAGCTATAGACCTGCTTTGAGCTGCGTTTAAAATGTGGTTATAGCCTGGACCTGTAGCTGCGTTTTTTAAAACGCGGCTAAAGCCCCCTACATTGGGTTTTTCTATAGCCGCGTTTTTAAAAACACAACTATAGGTGCTTTTTTTTCTTTTTTTTTTCTTGCTAAATCTGTAATTCCCAACAAAACAAGACTGTAATTCCCAACAAATCTGTAAATCTGCAACCAATTGGAACCAACAAAACAAATTGCCAACACTCAACAATTCGCAACCAATTGCCAGCAAACAAAACAAGATCATTGGCAAAAGATTGCATTGCCCAAATAATTTACATAAACAAAACAAGTTCCCAACAAAAGATTTTTACATCACAAAATACATATCCCTCAAGGATTTTTTTACATCACAAAAAATTGTCAGCAAGCATCACGGTACTTGATCAACCAGTTTCCAGCAAGCATCATGGTACTTGATCAGTCAATCCAATGCCCGTAGCTACAGCCAATTACTTGTGACAATGAGAACACCGGAAATTGGGTTGAATTGGGCTTGCAAAAATCTCTAAGCTTGGAACACTTGAATACAGTGCAAACACTTGAAAACACTCATGCATCATGGAACTATCAGCTACATTTAGCAAGGGTAAAAAGGCATGTATCAAAGGTTGTAATTTCCACCCCTTCATTGAAGGTTACAATCCTCCTTATAATTGCAAGTTGCAACATTTATCAAAGGTTGTAAATTGTAACCCTTCATCAAGATTCGCAATCTTTCACAAATAATCAAATCCTTTCTCGAAGAGTCAAGAACTCTTCATCATAGACTAGAACAAACTCACTGTGGGCATGTTAATGTTTGGATTCAACATGGCCCAATATTTCTATTGTGTATGTATAAATAAATAAAAACTTGTCCTTTATTAAGATTCTTAGGACGCTTATGGGAATTGATGTTTCGGTAATAGAATCCGTAAGTTAAATTTTATTAACAATAATTTTTAACTTGGACTAAGGGTCAATGATAATAAACCATCCTAGTTTTTGGTAATATTAGTTAGTTTAAAAAGATTAATTTTAAATGAAATTAAAGCTATATTTTTAATGATATTATTTTGAATGAAATCAAAACTTTTTTTTTTTTGCCTTAAACAATTGGAATCGATTAAAAATTTAGTGATAAGAGATTGAAAAATGGAAAAGAAAGATAGCAATTAGGGAAATGATATACATATTCTTAGAGCACTCTCATCAGGTCTCTCAAATGTGCCAAATGCTAAAAATTTGGCACATTTAACACATCAAACACAAAAACAAAGGCTCATCAGGTATGCTAGATGTTCCAAAAATTTGGAACGCGCTACAGTACGCTCTCATATTTGAGAGCGTACGGACAGAAATGCCAAACACTGTTTGGCTTATTTTATTCCTTTCTTCTCTCTCCTCCAGTCAGATGCTCTCTCCCATCTCACCCATCTCTCTCTCTCTCCGTCTGCAACCCATCTCTCTCTCTCCCCGTCTGGCATTCTCATCGCCGTCTGGCCATTCCGACTCGCCATCACCGAGCTTGCCACGCCGATCTCGCCATCACCGGTCTCGCCACGCCGATCTCAACACGCCGAAAGACAGATCGCCCAGGCTCGCCATCCTCGCCGCGATCTCGCCAGTCCTCGTCACCGATCTCGCCAGTCGTCGCCGCTGATCTCGCCATCCTCGCCGCGATCTCGCCATCCTCGCCGCGATCTCGCCAGTCGTCGCCGCTGATCTCGCCAGTCCTCGTCACCGATCTCGCCAGTCCTCGTCACCGATCTCGCCAGTCGTCGCCGCTGATCTCGCCATCCTCGCCGCGATCTCGCCATCCTCGCCGCGATCTCGCCAGTCCTCGCCGCTGATCTCGCCAGTCCTCGTCACCGATCTCGCCAGTCGTCGCCGCTGATCTCGCCAGTCCTCGCCGCTAATCACGTCGCCGACCTCCACAGCCGTCACCGATCGTTGGTTGAGTTTGGGTCGGCATTTTATTCTTTATTTTTTTGATTGGTTGAGTTTTTTTTTTTTTTTTTTTTCTCTTTTGTTGAGGTTTTTGGATTTGGAATTTGTTGGAGGATCCGGTGATTGTGGGTGTAGTTTGTGGCGGTTGATGTGCTGTTGGTGGTGGTTGTAGCGGTGGTTGTTGGTTGGTTGGTGGCAACTGCCACTGAGTTTTTGGTGTTTGTATATTGGCTGGGATTTGAGATAATATATTATTTTAATGTGTAGTAAATATTATTTTAATGTATAGAATGGAAAAATAGAACATCTGATAAATGAGATATTGTAAAATGATGTGCTAAAATGATAAAGTAGGTGTTTGATGTGTTAAAATGACATTTTTTATAGAACAGCTGATGGGAATGCTCTTAGAGCATTCTTATCAAAGCTCTCATATGCTATACGTGCTATTTTTTAGCATCTAAACTCCAAAAAACCATCTCCATCAAACGTTTCAAATCTCAAAAATTTTGAGATACTGCTATAGTGAGATTGTATTACTAAAACCTCACAATAGCACAAATCTTAAACCAAATATTATTTTTTTATTCCAATGGTAACTGTGTGCGTGTATTTGTTTTTTATTTTTCCTTTCTTTCCTCTCTCTCCTCTCTCACTTTCCTCTTCTCTCTAACCCGTAGCTTCTCTGTTTCTCTCTGGTTCATGGTTTGAGCTCCTCCCCTCCAAGGTTCGTCAGTCAGGAACTTCAAAACCCAAACGCATTCGAAGTGTTGCCGCCGATGTGGAGGTAGAGCTTGATGGCGGGGTGATTTTATTTTGTGTGTTGTAAATTTGTGATTTCAAATGGTGATCGGTGTGGGTCTGGTTGTGGGTTTGTGATCGGCGCGGGCGTGGGTCTCTGGGTTGTGGGTTTCCTTTCTCGCTTCTCTCTTCTCTCTCCCAATGGATGTGATCCGGCGATGGTTCTGGTTCGGCAACGGTGGTCCGATAGTCATGGGTCCCATGTGGTCTGATGGTCTCCCTCTATTCTCTGTTCTCTCCCTCTGTTCTCTGTTCTTTGTTCTCTCTTCGTGGGTCTGCGTGGATCGAAGGAGTCGTGGGTCGGAGTGTGGGTTTTTGGTTTGGAGTGTGGATCGAAGAATTCGTGAGCGTGGATCGAAGGGTGGATCGAAGCGTGGGTCTGATTGTTCGTGGGTCATCCTCCGCCGAGTTCCACTCCTTTAATCGAAGATTTCTCTCTCTCTTCACTCTGGTGATCGCTGCCTCCTTGTTGGATCCAATGGAGCTAGTTCGTTCTATTGTTTCTTCTTTCATACTCTGTTTTTTCGTTAATACTACTCTTTGTTTGGTTTCCCAGAAAATGGAGGGAAAGAAAAATCAAAATTGGAAATTGAGATATTAATGTATTGATTTTTGGGTTCAATTATAATGGGGTTCGTTCAATTTTTGTTCTTTTTCACATTCAGAGTTTTCTTGAATCTCTGTTTACTTGTCGAGAAAATGGAGGAAAGGAAAATATATAGTGCTTTTGTTCTATCTATAGTGCTTTTTACCTTCATAATTGTTTTGTGGTTGCCACGGTGGTACTATGACTTGTGGTGGTGGTGGCTGTGGTGGATTGTGGTTGCTACAATGGTGGTTATGGCAAGTGGAGCAATGGTCGGGGTGGTGGAGGAAGGAGTTGGCTGGTTGTTATAGATTTTGGTGTAGTTGTTTTATTATTATTTTAATGAGTAGTTTATATTATTTAAATGAAATGGTAAAAAATATAGAAGTTTTGATGTTTGATGAATTTTAAAGTGGGATGGTATAATGAATAAAGTAGGTTTTTAAAGTGCTAAATGCTAAAAATTTTAGAATCTTTAATAAGAATGCTCTTAGAGCATTCATATCAAAGCTTTTAAAATGGTAAAATGCTATATTTTAGCAACACAAACAATAAAATACACCTACATCAATGGTGCTAAAGCTAAAACATTTAGAACCCAAGCTACATTAAGCTACCATCTTTGACAGCTTACTGTAGCAACAATCTTTAAAAAAAAATTTAATTTTTTATTCCATTCTCTCTCTTCTCCTCTTAAATAATATTTGTTTCTCTTTCTTCTAAAAATTTCTTTATTTGTTGTGTTCTTCTCCTCCATTCTTTTCCATATGTCTTTTTCTTATCTCTTTTTCTCTTTTTGCTCTTTCTTCTTCTCCTCTTGCTCAAGCTCTCTCAAAAAAAAAAAAAAAATGTGGTGGTGGTAAATGGTTTTAGGTCATGGTTTGCTATATTGTGGTGGTGGTGGTGGTGGATTTTGGGTCATTGGTTCGGCGTGTTATGGTGGTGGTGCTGTGGTGGGTCATGGTGGCAATGGTGGGTCACTGTGGGTTTGCTATCTCTCCAGGTCATGGTGGTAATGGTAGGCAATGATGGGTTTTTTTTTTTTCTTTTTCGGGTGGTGGTGGTCTTGGTGGGTTTTTTTTTTTTTTTTTTTTTTTTTTTTTGTGATTGTGATGGTGGTTGTTGTGGCTGGAGGTGTTGGTCTATTTTAATGGGTTTTGTGGTGAGTTGTTGATGATGGTGGTTTTTGTTGTGGTTGTGGCAGTGGTTTTGTTTTGGGGTTTTTATTTGCAGTGGGTTATGACTCCCATGGTGATGGTGGTGGTGGTGAATGAGTCTGGTGGTGGCTGACAGTGGTTGTTGTGGCTGGTGCTATTGGTCTATTTTAATGGGTTTTGTGGTGAGTTGTTCATGATGGTGGTTGTTGTTGTGTTTGTGGTGGTGGTTTTTTTTTTTTTTTTTTCCCCTAGTGAGTTGTGGCTGCCACAATGGTGGTGGTGGTGAAAGTGGTTGGTTGTTATGAACTTTTTTTTGGAAGTTTTATTTTATTTTAATAAGTTTTTTATTTTATTTTAATGAGATGAAGGTAAAAATAGAACCTTTAATGTTTGGTGTATTATAAAATGAGTTGTTAAAATAGATAAAGTGCCTTTTTGAGTTGCTAAATGCTAAAATTTTTGAAAGCTTTGATATGAATGCTCTTACTATGGGGATGGTACTATAAGCCTATAATGTTGGATTAGGATAGCTTAATCCCAGTTAATTAATTCAATTACCCAAGTTGATTAATTAAGTTCAATTGCATGCAAATCATGAAGGCACAAACAAATCACAAAAAATACTAAGTGTAGCAGAAAATAAATTAGACACGGTGATTTGTTGATAAATGGGGAAAACCTTGCAAGGCAAAAACCTCACCAGGTGATTTTAAGGTCATAACTCCCAAGAATCCACTAATCAATAATCAAGCGGTTACAAGTATAAGGAATCTTACCAATTACCTTGGCCTATCCCAAAATACCAACCTACAGTTGAACCTTCGCTCCAATACCCAATTGGACTTGATCTTGTAGTAGCCTTCTTTCCCTTTGATACACAAACCTTCAATTTGTGACTAACTCTTTGCACGGATCCCAGTATGTGACTAACTCCAACAACTTGAATAAATGTTGTTGGCTGCAAAGTTCTTTACTTCATCAAAAATGAAGATCTGAAAGCACTTGGTTACAAACACACACACACACTCAGGTATGGCTTTGATTGACACACACAGGTATAGCCTTATTTAATAAATATTTATTACTGGGGCACAAGGTAGAAAGGCAAAGATAAAGTTGCTTTCTAAGTAACTCAGGTATGGCTTTGATTGATTATAAAAATAAATAAATGATAAAAAAAATTATGCGCTTTATTAAGTAAATTGACCCTTTTAAATGACCAGCTCTTTTCTTCTTCAGATCAAAATTGATTCCATAAGTTAGGTATTCTTTCTTATCAAGACACTTAACGTTTGGATTTTTTTAGCCAAGCTCAGCAAAAATGCTGGGATGGTTAAGCTCGATGGAGGTCTCGACAAAATAAAGATCGAATTTAGGAGAGATTTGGAGGATTTTTTTTTTTTGCAATATAACACCATTTTTCTAACAATTTCATCAGTTAGCAACGTTTCCAAACTATTCAGGAAATTAGCATCTCGAGTCTCTTAGACTCGAGTTTACTATAGCAACTCAAGTCTTAGAGACTCGAGTTCCATGTGCTGAAAAAGCTAAGGTGGATTATTATTCACATGGACCTCGAGTCTTAAAAACTCAAGTTCCCTAAAGAACAAAGCAACCCAGAGTTCCCTTTTTACGAAGCAACCCAAAGAAGATGCAACAAAAACAAACAAAGCAACCCAAAGAAGAAGCAACAAACCCAGAGAAGCAACAACGAATTAACAAAGCAACCCCCACGATCGGACTGAACCTAGGTGGCGAAGGCTCCAAGCGAGGGAAATTAGCTTGGATTGAACTTCCATTCCCTCTGCTCTCTAAACTTCCATGGCCGAGCCTTCTTGGCTCTTCCTCCGACCATCCATTGGTGGTGGTCCCATCTCAAGCTCATCTTTTTGAACCCGAACCAAAACCCTCTCCTCTCAAGCCAATTCTCTCGATCTAACGGCAAACCCCAGCCACCACCATCATAAGGATGACTTCTCCACCTTGGATTCACACACACACACACACACACACACACACACTCTCTCTCTCTCCCTCTAAACCAGATTTGTGGGAACTTGAGCCTTTGGGTGTGGGTATTTTCTGAATCCTTGATTTGGGTCTTAAGAAAGAAAAAAGAAGGAAGAACAGAACTCATGTTGGAACTCGAGTTTCACGTGGATTTTAATCCACCTTAGCTCTGCCAACATATGGAACTCGAGTCCCTAAGACTCGAGCTACAATGAACTCAAATCTAAGAGACTCGAGATGCTAGTTTCTTAAATAGTTTGGAAACTTTGCTAACTAATGAAATTGTTAGCAAAATGGTGCTATTTTGCACAAAAAAAATCAATAAATAAAATAAATAAAAATAAAAATCTGAGATTTGGCAATCTTATTGCTAAATTGAGTTTAAAAGAAGTTGAAAATAAAAAACAATAGGGTGCACTAATTCGGCAAAATGAGTGCTAAAAATTGAGCTTTGTAGT
This sequence comes from Quercus aquifolioides, assembly GCA_019022515.1. NCBI lineage: Eukaryota > Viridiplantae > Streptophyta > Magnoliopsida > Fagales > Fagaceae > Quercus > Quercus aquifolioides. The sequence continues at coordinate 33,301,653 of CM032329.1, forward strand.
TTCTTTGGAACTCTTCGGTGTGCAATAGTTCATCCCTGTCATTTGTTATTATTACTACAAAACGTATCTACAAATAGCAAAAGGAAGGATCTTAAGTAGACAATTAAAACAATTGGATTGTAAATTTTTCTTTAAGTTTCATACCAAAAAAAAAAAAAAATCAATTGCAGTACCTAATAAGTATGAAAAAGAATTTACAACTTCAAAAACCAAAAAAAAAAAAATCCCATTTTTGGAAAGTAAATAATGAAAATTTTTAGAGAATTTATTACTCAATTTGACATTAATTTTATCTCATTTCAAGTACCCAATCAATATGAACAAGAACTAACAATTTCAAAAACCAACAAAAATCCCATTTTTGGAAAAATTTAGAAAATTTCTTATTCAATTTGACATTCATTTTATCGAATTAACTCTCATTCCTTATTCCCCTAAATAACATCACATGTGCTACAAACTTACCCATTACCAATAATATCCCAAATCACTCATTAAACTGATTTTAATTTTTGGTCCTGTTAATGGGTGTCCTAAGGGAAATTGTTAATAAATCATTTTAGAAAAATTTTGATACTACTTTTATGAGAAATTTAAAAACTATCAAAATAAATTTTTTTTTTTCTTTTCTTATAGAAAATTTCTTTAAAATTTTCTTGAAATAATATCTTAAGGCATTCATTAACTTTTCCTTTTAAATTTACAACATTTTCTTTGATAAGTGTTGAGGTACAATTTTTTCATTCATGCCACGTGCCCCAATCTTATTTAATCACATTTATTTATTCCCCAAAAATACCAAAATTTCTCATCCCATTGGCCCACAAATATTTCCTATCTCATTATCTAAATTGGGTCACGATATAAACCATCACAAAAGCCCAAAAACTCATATCTTATCCAATTTTATTATCATTATTTAGATAAGCCCAAAACCGGCCCTATGAGCCCAATGCACATGTCCCATTCTTTTTAAAGCCCAAGGCTATTTATGCTTGGAAATATTTCAAAAGCTCAATTTTCATTGGCAACGTCAAAAGCTCGATTTACATTGGCATTATTAAAAGCCCAAGCTAGCTACTTGACACTATTTATAAAAAGTCCAAAGTTATCAATGCTTGGCAAAATACTATATCAGAAGTCTTTCACTTAAAGTCCAATGATGAACAATGCTTTAAGCTCTTAAACCTATTACTATAATATTACAAGCCCATGAAATCTATCTTATAAAAACCATGGTAACTATTTATGTTACATAACATAATTCATTTTTCCAAAACCTATGGCAAACATATATCAAGCCCATAGAGAATTATGCATTTGTGTTACTAATATAAAAGCCCATGGAAAATTATGATTATTTATCTCAAACCCATGAAATTTATTTATTTCATATCATATTATAAATCCGTGGTAACTATTTATGTTACGTAACACTATTCATTTTTCCGAAACTCATGGCAAACATATATCAAGCCCATGGAGAATTATAAATTTGTGTTACTAATATAAAAGCCCATGAAAAGTTATGATTATCTATTTAAAACCCATAACATTTATTTATTTCATGCGGTATTATAAACCCATGGAATTTATATAAGAACCCATAGTCACTATTTATTATCACAACATTCATGATATTTATTTCCAAAACTCATGATAATTATTTATCCTACAAGCCCATTATGATTTTCTATAGAAAAACCCATTAGAATATCACATTATTCCACTATAGTGGTTGTTGCCATATTTTATTTGAAACCCATGGATATTTCCTCTATTAAAACCCATGGTAAATATTATTCACAAGAAACATTAGAGGTTACTATCTAAAATCCCTAAAGAAAATATCATTTACAAATAATCCATGATACAAATTATGAGAAACTATACAAGTTGTTATTTAAAACCCATGGAAATTAATACCTAAAACCTATCATAAATATTTATTAAAGCTAATGAATAAATTTTATTTTTACTAACAACTAAAGCCCATGTGGAATCAAAATGCATGGCAATATATGGTAACTTTGTCCATTTTGTACGGTTCACAATAAGAAAGCAAAAGGATAGGCCCAAGTGTTGGGAACCACCAAGTCAGAGGCCCACCAAAATACTCAGCTCTTATGGCCAAGCCCAATATGAAATCTCAGCCAAAAACAGGCCATTTGTGCAGACTATCCTAGCTGGAGAACTCCCTTCAATTCTGCCTTTCGCTGGAGAGCATCTCAAGAAGCAACCAAGCTCTCAAACCAAATTAGGAGTTGGTCACCTGTCCCATCTGCCATTTTTTATGTGAACTATACTAATGGGTTGGGCTAACACCTAAAAGCTAATGGGCAATAAATACCATTTTTCTCCAAGTTTTGGTTACAACTCAAGGAAGCCATAACCAATACCTCCAAGCTCATGAAATCTTCAACTAAATAGTTTATTTTATTACTAAAAACATATGTAATTGATTCATGAACCAAGCCCATGAATCCCAAAAGGGGAAATTTAGGGAAATGTGGTTTGGAGGGCATAAAAATATCTTTAGTGGAGCTCCCTAAAATAAGCTAAAAGCTTGACACTTGGCTTAAAGTGATAGCTTCTACTCTTTGAAGTTCAAGTTTTAGTTGCAGCAACCAAGTTCTAGCTCCATGTTTGTCTTGATTTTATTAGCTGAGATCAATCTTGAAATATCAGCACTTAATGACATTACCCAAAAGTAAATCACACCATTTTTGGCTAAATCCTAGGTTAGATGCTCTGAATTTCAGCTCCATCTGACATTACCCAAAGGAGATAAACATTCAAAAAGGAGCTCACACCATTTTTGGCCAAATCTCATTATGAATATTCTGAAAATTCCCTTGGTAATCAGGCCCAACGTTTTTGGCTTTTGCGAATTGCTCCCTAAGCTTCACTATAAAAGGAAAGCATCGTCTACCCACCAAGGGGGGATGAAATCCTCTCAAAGTTTCCATCAATCTTGCTATTTTCAACCCTTAGGGCACGTTTGGTACACTGTAATGATTATTATATGGGAATAGGAATAAATATTATAAGGAATACATTAAGTTGGAATGTAATAAGTATTACTATTCATTAGTTTGGTGATCATTTAGAAATAGAATTCTGAATATGCATCCACAATTTAGTAGAGTATAAAAGGGTCTAATTAAATCATTTTTAAGTCAAATTTCCTAAAATACACCTATTTTAGGGTATTTAAAATAGAGCTAATAATTAACAACAAGGAAAATTTATTTTCTTTCCTTTTAAAGATGTGACAACTAATGACTTTTTAGGAAAAAATTTTAAAAAGTTATTACATAAGGTGAAGAAATAGATATTCAATACTTTTAATAAAGAATAGTTATTCATCATTTTGAAGAATAGCTATTAATAAGGAATAACTGTTCATTGTAATAAAAACATAACCAAACAACCGAATAGTTATGCCATAGAAATATCTATTACATTACAGTGTCTATTACAGTTTACCAAACGTGCCCTTAATTCAAAAATAAGTTCCTTTTTAGTTCACAAATGCCCATACCCATCAACTCACAAATATTCCTTCCATTTTCCAACAAAACCCAGCACCATAAAGGTCTCATGATATCTACAAACGATCTCTCTCCACTATGGCAAAAAATAGCCAAGTTCCTTTACCATTTTATTCTCGCATCACCATATATTTGCTCACCCACTCATATAAGAGTAGTTTCCATCATTTACGATACATCTTTCCACATATTCCATCATGTGCATAAGAACCTTGGTTAAATATTTGCTGTTCTAAGCTGGGGGTCTTTCTCTCCTTTCATTCCATCCTAATTTTTCCTCTTTTACTTGTAATTATAAAGTCTTTAATCCTTTTTTTATTACTATTATAATGAAGGTCATAATGTCTTGGATACTATGGAAGTTTTTCCTCATGTTGACTTAATAACAATGAGGAAAATATATGATTTTTATCATGTAAACACATTTATTGACTAATCAGACATTATCGCTAGAGGTTTGTTATATTTACTGCTGGACCATTTTTCCTCTTGTGTGCTTGTTATAACGGGCCCACTTTTATATTAACTGACTATGGAAGAAATGCATAATTTTTACTATGCAAATTCATTTATTACCAGATATCTACCGCTGAACGCTTTTCTTATTTACCACTAGATTATTATTTAAGCACTTATTGTGGTGGGCTATCTTTTGTACTAGCTTATCTTTGTAGAGGTATTTTTGGAGTCTTATTATAATTTTTGTTGGATGTAACCCGGACTTCTTTGGGCTATATTCCAAGCCCAAAGTCGAGTGTCGGTCTTGACTTCCCAAATATCATATTGGCAACGGAAAAAATAAGGCACCCGACAGTAGGTTTCATTGTTACTTTATAATAATATACAATATAGTTAAATATGCCAAAAATTGACCACCAAAAACCATCCAAACCCAATCCATCGCCATCTCTCCCATTTAACCATCCTTCCCCGCAAAAGCAAGAAGTGAGAAACACACTTAAGCCACGGACCCAAAGAAGTCCAACGCGACCCAAACAAGTCCAAACAAAACAAGAATTAAATGTCCCAGCCTCAAAAAAAAACCCTCCACGTGTCAAAATCTTACACGGTCCTCCCTAAACATTACACTCCTCGAAAACAAAACTTTCAATTTTCACACTCACTGGATAAGCCTAACTTTTCGTGGACCTCTCTCTCTCAATTTTCCCGAGGAAAAAAAAAAAAAAAAAAACCTTTTCAGCGATGAACCACATTTTCCCGGGAAATCACTAACTATATACAACACTCTCTTCTGTATCTCTCTATAATGGCGGCTATTGCCTCATTGTCGTTCTCAGCAGTAAGTCAATGTTCTGAGAGAAAAGCAACCGTGCAGTCTGCTCGTACTTTGGCTTCGAATTCCGAAGCGTTTCGGTTCCGTACCAACTTTTCTTGTCACTATGTGGGCGTTCGATCTTCGGGTTCCATTTCTCCTATGGTTATTCACTGCATGTCCGTCTCCACAGGTTAATTTCTATACTCTGCTTGGTTGCTAAGAAAAATCGAGTAAAAAATGAATAGAAAGTGAAGTTTTAGTTTTGTTTAAGCTCGAATTAGTGAATTTTAAGTAATTACGATTGGTTTGGTGAATTGAGCCTTTTTTTTTTTATATTTTGTTTTTTGTTTTTTTGGAGTACTAGTAGCTGGGATTACTGCATTTGTGCTTTTATTAATTTACATAATTGCAGATAAGTTTAACTGAAAAAGTAACTGTAATGTAGATTTTTTTTAAAATGCAATTAAGCTTGGAGTTAATTTTATCCATCTTTGAAAATAGTAGGAGTGGGAAAAAGAATGAGTTTTGAGTTTGATTATAGGCAGAAGACTCATTTGCGAAATCTCGTATTTATTCGATTGAAACAAATGGAACGTTGATGAAACACAACTAATTATAAGGCACTCTAAAATTCTTCTGGGGTTTTCATTTCCAAAGCCACAAATTTTAAATTATGTCAAGATAATATTATATGTAGGTTGAAGTTATTTGCTCTAGATGCCTTTGTTATTTTTAGTCCAAGTAAGAAATAAAGATCTTAAAGTCTTTGTTGGTCATGATTTTTTATTTTTATTTTTTTGCTTGATTGCAGATGTGCCCACTGTGTCTGAGACAAAGTTGAATTTCCTTAACACATATAAGCAACCAATTCCGACTGTGTACAACACTGTGCTGCAGGAGCTGATTGTCCAGCAACATTTGATGAGGTACAAGAGAACTTACCGTTATGACCCTGTGTTTGCTCTTGGTTTCGTTACTGTGTATGATCAACTCATGGAAGGGTACCCTAGCGATGAGGATCGAGATGCCATCTTCCAAGCATACATAAAAGCACTAAAGGAGGATCCTCAGCAATATAGGTTTCTCATCTTTCTCTAGTGACTCATTCTGTTTCCATAATTATAGATTTAATTTTTAAACTGCGACCAGACGAAGCACCAGTAACCTTATTAAGCATAGAACACCTTGAAATTTAGTAACCATGGCATGGTAGGCTGCTAAGATTGTGATCTTGCAATATATTTCTTCTGTGGGTATTTGTGTGTAATTAAGAGAAATCAAACTAAGAAAATAGATGAGTCATACAAACAGCGTGCTGTAAATGTATAAAGCTCTAGCTAGAGGACAAAAGATATGGCAAGTGAATAATAATCCGCCTGAGAACCTGAGATGGATTCTTATAAAAATTAGAGGCCCCACTCCATGTCTTGATTACATAACTAACATCAAACTCCCTTTTTTCCTTGTCTCAAGATTAATTGTGGAAAGAAAGTAATCCTTAATCAGTATTAAGCTCTTGAGCATTTGTGTTGTATTATCAAGTTCTTTCGCATATATATGAGAAGGATTCTCAATCTTACGGTGAATTTTTCCTATGCTGTGCACTGCAGAATTGATGCACAAAAGTTGGAAGAATGGGCTCGGGCTCAAACTGCTAGTTCATTGGTTGAATTTACATCCAGGGAAGGAGATGTTGAGGGAATGTTACAGGACATTGCAGAAAGAGCTGGGGGGAAGGGGAGTTTCAGCTACAGCCGTTTCTTTGCTGTTGGGCTCTTTCGTCTTCTTGAGTTGGCAAATGCAACTGAACCCACTATTTTAGAAAAGGTTTGAGCATTAAGTTTAACCCTAGGATCTTAACCTTGTTTTGCACTCTAAGTTTCCATCCGCTTTGTTTTAGGCTATTGGGATTTATAGTTTTCACTTTTCTACCCAAAGTGGTGGAATTTTAGTGTTGCGATTATAACAAATCAATGGAATTGCTTGCTCTTCAAGATTATGAAGAAATTAGACCCCTACATGAATTTATGTGATTGTTTGGAGACTTGTAATTCACAGATAGACTAAAAAGTATTGGTTGATGTAGAGAAATTACTTCCACTAACACAAATAACAAAATGAAAAATCTATCTGTCATAATATGATGCTTCCACAACTAAGAATCACTTCATACGCCTCCTGGTGGACATAAGATGTGATATATATGGTGCACATCAGATATTATTACTTCAAAACTGCTAGTAGTAGCATTTATTTTTGTAGGGTATATCAACCCTCAACTATATTATACTTATGTGTTCAAGTGATAGCCCAATGGTAATGGCATCCTTTGTGGTGCCTCATGTTTGTGGTTTGAACCCCACCTCTCCTTGCCTCACTATCTATAAAATAAAAATAATAATAATAATAACAAAATAAAAAAGAACTACATAATCCTTACGTGCTGTGATGGATGATGGTGTTAAAAATCTTGATGCCAAGGGCATTTGGCATTGTAGCCTTATTTTCCATATAGCAAATTGATTCTTTTGTGAGAGCTTAAACTTTATTGAATATGATAAAATTGTCACATATGATTCTGTCAGTGTGTAGATGTGGCTGTATGTGACGTAGGACAAAAGGGCAACTCGTCCACGTGTGTTTGTGGTGGGTTAAGGTTTAGGAGGATTTGTGGAAATAGGATCTAGGGTTGTTGAAGAAAGGGTTATGGGGTATTATGTATTAAAAGGTGGTTTGATGAGTTATTTTATGGTTTTTTGGTAGAAGAAAGTGTATGGGGGTTTTAGAGTTTTGATAGGTAAAAGAAGGGGCTTGATTTGGTGTTATAAGGAAGAAGGGAAAAAGAAGAAGAAGTAGTTTTTATGGTATTCTAAGCACAGTACCCAAAAGAAGCAGAAGGCTAACATGCCTCAATAATAAACAGAATATTTTTATTAATCAACTCCATATATTGAATACATCGAGCACAAATATATATAGACTCTTTCTTGTATTAGTAGTATTAGAACTACTAGTAAAAATAGGACTCCTAGTTTGACTTGTAAATTAAAAACTTAATAAAAGACTAACTTGGACCCAAAGAAAATAAAAACTAAGAAGATACTTAGGATCACTTAGAAAATTCTAGACTTAATTAAGCTACCAAAATACCCTTGATTCATAGGAATTACAGAAGTTACAGATTTTCCCAACTATGAAATTGACCATAACTTAAAAAATAAAAACCCAAATAATAAATTATTTTAACCCAAAAAGACTTGTACCTAAACCTTTAAAACCACATGACTTTTTACTTCGATTGGACTTCACAGGGCCTCTTAAAATAATTCTTGAATAGGCAAATTTGCATAGTGATAGCAAATCAATCTCCATTGTTGCATAAGTAGGGGTGGGTAAGAGGCGTATATTTGTGGGGTAGAGAAACATATTTGGCTTCATTCTCATACTGCTAATGTGTTGGCATTTTTCAGCTATAAATTTTTCTAAAGTTTGTAATTATGTAAGTTTTAACTAAAATTTTGTTTTAGTTTCTGCTAACTCTGTACTGTGCCCTGTGTATCTGCCACCGAAATCTTTTTTCTTTTTTTTTTAAAGATAGCTGAAGTTCAGATGAAAATGACAGTTAAAACTTGGAGCCAATATATATATATATTTCATTGTCATTTAGGAGTGGGGTTTTAACTAATGGTTTGACAATAAATCTCTTGTTGCTTTCCAACAGTTATGTGCAGCCTTGAATGTTAACAAAAGAAGTGTGGATCGGGACCTTGACGTATATCGCAATTTGCTTTCCAAGCTGGTTCAGGCAAAAGAGCTGCTGAAGGAATATATGGATAGGTAAAAACAACACTTTAAATTTGTGATACTATATAGTTTTGAATTTGGATCTGGATTCTTAAAAAGTTAAAGGAATGAGAGTGATATTGAGAATATTAGTAGTAGTAGTAGTAGTAGTAGTAAATTAAGGATGTCATATTATGTGAACTCTGTCTGGAAAGAGTAAAATAGATATACAAAGAGAAGAGACAATTAAGGTTGTTAAACATAAAAAGACATACATACCTTTTTTTTTTTTTTTTGGACAAAATATAAGATCTGCAGAGAGTTGGGAGTTGCCACAAAAATGGATATATATGTTGATATTAAGTTTTAACAATGAATTATGTTTAGGTATATATATATATATAGAGAGAGAGAGAGAGAGTATAAAAAGTAAACAGAAACGAACCTGTGTGGAAACAGAGACAGAGATGAGAATGGAGAGAATTTCTTTTTCTTTGTCGCAAAGTACACATGACTAGGTACTTCTCTTGGTGCTTGAGCATGATAACTATACCTACATCCAGATTGGATAAAAGTCTTTGAATTCATAAATTAACAAAACTGGAAAATTGAACAGTGTTATGTTATGAACCTTTTACAAGGATCAGAATTTCCAAATGTTGTCCCAGCATAAAGCAAGGTAGATCCAATTGCAATCATACTTTAGGCGTGAGGTTGATTGAATTTCCAAAATCTGATAGAAAGTCCTTTATAGTTACATTACATGACACCACAAGTTGGATTTTGAAATTCAAGTCCTTATATTACTTGGGCCTTTTTTTGAGTGCAAACTTTTTGTTTGTTCCATTTTGGTTTTGCCTCTTGCCCTTTCTTCAGGTTGCAAATGGTTGAGTTGGGGTGTGGTTGGTCTTAGGTCCATACTAGTCACTAACAAAAGAATTAATTTATGCTGTATTGTTCTGCTTAGGGAATCATTTACATACTTTTTGGTGAATAAACCTTAGTATTTCTTTGCAATGATTTTGGCTTTCAGGGAGAAGAAAAAAAGAGAGGAAAGGGCAGAAACACAGAAGGCTAATGAGGCCGTCACAAAATGTTTGGGGGTTTACCAGTATGCAGGCCAGTAGTTCAGTTTGTGGTGGTTCCTCCATTTGCTTTTCACACGCTATGAAGCTTCAAACCCCTAATTTGTTTGAAGTGGTTTCAAGGTAGAGTTACAAGTTTTCACAGTTCAGGCACCTTTCATCAGCTGATTAGTATGCATTTTTAGCATGTTGTTCAGAATGGTGATACAGCCTACATTGACCATGTCCACATATACATTTCTCCTTAAAACTCTTGTTTCACTTCCAAATGTATTTCATAATTCATAACTATAATACTTATAATGCATATAAATTGGTATTGCCCTTTGTAATCTACATTTCATAAGTACTCTTTCTCTCTCTCATCTCAACTTTTATTTTTCTTCTCTTTCTTGAGATGTCCATCATTGGTTGTTTATTCCACAAGATAGTGAAGTCGCTTCAGATTATATTCTGTTTTTAAGAATATTATTTCTGAGAATACTCTACCAAAACAAGTCTATGATGCCCCCATTTGGAAGAATTCCTGATGGAACCAGATAACAATATGATCCTTGTAATTGCCAAAAGCATCATGTCACAAACAATGAAATAGGTGCAATAAGATGGCTACTGAATAGCTCTTAATTAGAAACAATATTGTGTTGTTGGGGGAAGACCACCTTCTTAAGGACTTGACTTTCTTTGGTGATGGAATTGGACAAAATGTATTCCATGCATCTGATATATGCTTTCTCCTCAGATCATGTGAATCCCACACAGTTATGGGCATAGTTATTAAACTTGGCTCAAACATTAACCCGTCTATGAGTCAGGTTACTAGGTCACTGGTTCAACCAGGGTGTTACTGGTCAAACTGCAAGGTCAAATAAATTTTATATATATATATATATATATGCAAACATAAGTCTAAGAAATCAGAACATAAATATATAAATTTAAAAAATAGGCATATGTCTAAATTAAATATAATTATAATTTAAAATCAAGGTTTCATAATAATAGAGAAGTCTTTTGATAGGATGAGACTCTTGGAGGTAGGTAGACAGATAGTGAAGTGCACTTTTATTAATTCTTTAGGCTTTCTCCTTTTTAAATTACCATATTATAACACATTAAACATTAAAGAAGTCAATTAAGTGGACCTATAGATGTAATTTTACTAATTTTACAAACCTAATTGGGTTATATAAACTAATCTGGGTTACTCAGGTCGCCACAAACCCACCAAGTTTGATTGGATTCGACCGGGTCATATGAAGAAACGATCCATTTAAATACCTAAACCAATCTAGGTGCTAGGTTACTGGGCTTCCACTCTAACTAGCCGTGTCGGTTTGGATTTAATAACTATGGTTATGGGGTTTACACTTTAAGAAGAGAATATATAAGATAATTATTGCAATATCACAAAGGTGTAATATTTCTTCTCATCATAATTTTCTGTTTGTATTAAGGCATCATATACAAACATAGTTTTCAAGGCTTTGGTTCTTGGTCAAGGTGGCTTTAACCATCATTTGTAAATTTTTTTATTTATTTTTTTTTCAAAAATGTCATTTTGAATTCTATTTAAGTCACAATGATACTCTCTTTATTAAACCAAATAATAAATATTTGTAAACTCTCTCTCTCTCTCTCTCTCTCTCTCTCTCTCTCCACACAAACAATGTTATTCCCCCAAAAGTCGCAGTACATGGTAGGGGTGTGCAAAAACCAATAAACCGAAAAAAAACGGCCAAAACAAACCGAACTGAGTCCAATTTTTTAGTTCGGTTTCGGTACGGTTTGGATTTCTTGAGACTTAAATATTTCAGCTTCGGTTTTGGTGTTGGATTTTTTCACCATTAAACCAACCAAACCGACCGATATATATATATATATATATATTTATTTATTTATTTATGTAAGTTTAAAACATAATAGACTGAATAACTTAGTGGAATGACACGTGTGTTTCAGCCTCTTTATCAAGTTCGAGCCTTCGCGCTACCCTTTTTGAGTTTTTAAATTTTTTTTAAACCCTAGCATCTTATATGTTATAAACTTATAACCCTAATAGTCTACAACCCTCATTCTAGCCGCCCTTACCCAATTTTCTCTCCCTCTTACAAACACATACCTTGCATCTTTTTCTTTTTTTGATATCCACATACCGTGATCTTATTTTTCTCATTTCTTCTAGCACCGATTCTCTCTCTTGGTTTCTTGCTATGGGTATGTCTTCTTGATTTTGTTTCTTCCAGCACCGATTCTCTCTCTTGGTTGCTTGCTATGGGTATGTCTTCTTGATTTGGTTTTAAAGAAACTCTGTAGCTACTACCTTTTGTTGTAGATGGTAGCTTAATCTTAGTTTGTGCTTTATGTTTTTGGCTGTGTTGCTCTGTATTTTGTGTTGAAAATAGGGTCTGTGTTGGTTTTGTTTTTCTTGTTAGTTGTTGTACTATGATTGTGTTTCAATTATATCTCTGTTTGATGAATTTTTTTTTTTAATTGCTTTTGTTTCTCACATCCCAAACATCGAAACCCGACCAAACGGAACCGAAACCTAATGCAATCGGTCAGTTTGGCGTCCCTTCCTTCCAAATCTGTTTCGGTGCTTAAAAATTAAAACCGAAATTTTCGGTTCGGTGCAAAAATTGCATTCAACACCGACCGAACCGAACCGATTACACCCTTAGTACATGGTGATCTCATCGAAGTAGTCGTGCCCTAGGATGGCCAAGTTTGGGTAGAGCCAAAGAGGGCCTTGGTGTGGATGATGCAGACAACCAACCCTCGTGTTTCTTCCAAATGACATCAAAAAAAGGGAGGTGGACTGAGTTGAAGAAGTAGAGCTCGTAGAGAGCAGGATCGAGAAGTTAAATGATCTTGGAGTAGTGACAATGGCATTGATAGGACTATCGAAAGGGGTGTAATCGGTTTTAATAGAGGTTGATGTGCTTCAACTGTATCAAATAGCTTATTTTGGTGGCGTGAACCCTTTCAGCTATGTTTCTTATTCACTAATTGAGATGTTGGTATGGACAAGGTCAGTCCCATACCATCTAATTATTTGGCTATTGAGTTTTCTCTACTTGATGAGGTTGATGCGTTTGATAAAAATGGTTGGCGGGTAGACAAGATTTCTAAGAGAAAAAGGGTACATGCAGGGTTGAGATTGTTTATCCAAGCTTTTGATTGAGGGCTCATCAAGTGGGTTTCTTCAAAGAAAGTGTTAGGAGCCCAGTTAAGTTTGATCATGATTATTGTAATTAGGAAGATTGATTCAGTTTAATCATGAGTAGCTGGTATTACAGTTGTATGGCAGTTAGTTAGCTAGTATTGGGTGGACAGTTGGCAGAGTTAGTTACTACAGCTGGCAGTAGTTAGTTAATGGTGCAGTAAGCCTTGTAGACTTGTATAAATAGCTACTGGTTGTATTGAATCTTCAGGCAATAAGAACAGACTATTTCTTTCTCATCTCTTCCCTAACTTCTCTAATCCATTCCATTCCTAAGGAGGCCAGCTGACCTCGAATCCGGCTATAACAGACTTTAGCAATTGGTATCAAAGCAGGATCATCCTGCAAGTCAAATGGTAGAAACATGATCCCATGCTATCCTCAATGAGTCCATTGCTTCTCTTCGCACAACCTCAGATCACAAAGCCAAAGATATTAAGGATATCCACAAGATCACCAGCATCCATACTCACACACTAAATGAAATGAATCAGCAACTTAGTGCAATCCTGCAGAAGATGAATTCTTTAGAAGCAACTAGGCAACAGACCACAAGAAACCATGAATTTCAATCAAACACTTCAACGATTCTTGCTATCTCCAAACCCTTGAGATTGGAATTTCCACGATTTTTAGGAGAGTAGCCTACTGGGTGGGTTTATAAAGCCAATTAGTATTTCAAGCATTACAACACTCCTCTCGATGAGCAATTGTTACTAGCTTCATTCCATATGGATGAGGAGGCATTAGTGTGGTTTCAAGAAGGTGAAGACACTTGGTTGTTTGAAGATTGGGAAACCGTTGAAGCACTATAGATTAGGTTTGGGACTACAACTTATGACAATCCAATGGAAGCTTTAACAAGATTGAGGCAATCAACAACAGTGGTTGCTTACAAGTCAGAATTTGAGGCCTTATCCAACAGAATCAGGGAATTGTCTCCAAGGCACAAGCTCAATTGTTTTCTAAGTGGATTGAAGGATGACATCAAGTTGCCAGTGAAGATGTTGAATCCATCTACCTTAAATGCAACTTTTGGATTTGCTAAGATTCAAGAAGAATATTTGTTAGCAAACAAGAAGAATTCCAAGAATGTTCAAGAGCAAATCAGACCTTCTATTCTTGGGGCCTCTAAAGTGACTATTGGCAATGAAACCAAGATCAAGTTGCCAATTAAGGGGCTTTCTCCTGCTCAAGTGGAAGAAAGAATGAAGAAAGGGCTATGTTACAACTGTGATGATAAATGGTCTCCAAATCATAAGTGTAAGGGGGCTAAGCTGTTTTTGTTGGAAGGGTTAGATTTTGGTCCAGAATTTTACCAAGGAATTCAGATTACAGAATTAAATGGTGAGTTAGAAGCAGAAGTAGTTTTGCAAGATAGTCGTGTAGAGGAGCAGAAATTACCTTGTATGCTCTCATAGGCAATCCTACTCCAGGAACCATGAGGGTCAAAGGCAGAATAGAAAAATAAGGGTTAGTAATTCTTTTAGACTATGGAAGTACCCACAATTTCATTGATGTGTCCTTGCTTTCTAAACTACATGTTCCTATTTTCATTGATGTGTCCTTGCTTTCTAAACTACATGTTCCTATTGATACTACTCAAGTTCTTGATGTAAAAGTAGCTAATGGAACCATTATCCAAACTCATGGTCTTTGTAGTGATGTTTTAGTAGTGATACAAGGCTAAAAATTTTATGTCCAATTGCATGTCCTGTCTTTGGGTGGCTGTGATTTGGCCTTAGGTACACAATGGCTCAGTACTCTTGGGGTTATTAGTTGGGACTTTAAGCTCTTAACTATGTCCTTTATGTACTGTGGTCATCAAGTTCTGTTACAAGGTATGAAGGCTACAGGTTCCAATTTACAAGATGGTGATAGTTTCTTAAAAGAACCACTCAAGAAGGGATTGTTAGTTCACATTGCAATGCAAGGGCCTATTGCAGGTGCCCAACAGAGTATTTATCTAGCAGAGATTGAATCCCTATTGCAGGAATTCAGTGGAGTTTTTGATACACCAGTTGGATTACCTCCTTTAAGAGGGCATGAGCACCAGATCAACTTGAAGAATGGAGCACAACCCATCTGTCAAAGACCCTACAGGTATCCATACTACAAAAAAACTAAAATATAAAAGATTGTCAAGGAATTACTGAAGGTTGGTTTAATCAGGAATAGCCAAAGTCCTTTTGCATCTCCTGTTTTATTAGTCAGGAAAGCATATGGCTCTTGGCGAATGTGCATAGACTATAGAGCACTTAATCATGAGACAATTAAAGATAAATACCCAATACCTGTCATATATAATTTGTTAGATGAACTCCATAGTGCTTGTCTTTTTTCTAAATTGGACTTAAGGTCTGGTTATAACCAAATCAGAATGAGGGAGGAAGACATTCCTAAGACAGCTTTTTAAGACTCATGAAGGGCATTATGAGTTCTTGGTCATGCCCTTTGGCTTGACTAATGCCCCTTCTTCAATCCTTGACGAATGATATCTCTAAGCTATATCTTAAGAGGTTTGTACTTGTCTTTTTTGATGACATTTTGCTGTATAGTCAGTCTTTGACTAATCATGTTAACCACCTTAGAATTGTTTTGAGTACATTAGCTAAACATTATTTGTATGCAAAGAAATTCAAACGTATGTGTGCTTGTATGGAGGTAGAATACTTTGGACATCTTATTTCTAGTGAAGGTGTAAAGGCTGACCCTAAAAAGACTGCTACCATGCAGCAATGGCCAAGCCCTACTGATGTTAAGGCCTTGAGGGGATTTCTTGGTCTCATTGGGTATTACAAGAAGTTTGTACAGGGCTATGGCCAAATTGCAGCTCCATTAATAGCCTTGCTGAAGAAAGATTCTTTTTCATGGTCTAAAGTGTCTGAACACTCTTTTGTTCAACTCAAGTTAGTTGTCTCCAATCCTCCAGTGCTGGCTTTACTAGATTTTAACAAGCCATTTACCATTGAATGTGATGCCTCTAGCCAAGGCTTAGGTGCTGTCCTAATGCAAGATTAGAGACCTATTGCCTTTCATAGTCAAGCCTTGAAGGGTAGAAGTCTTTCTTTATCTACTTATGAAAAAGAATTGCTAGCCTTGGTGACTGTAGTCAGGAAATGGAGAACTTATCTATGGGGCAAACCTTTCAACATTAAAACTGACCAACAAAGTTTGAAGTACTTGCTGGAGCAAAGAATTGGTACACCAACACAACAGAGATGGATCACCAAGTTGCTGGGCTATGATTTCATAGTGGAATATAAGAAGGCAAGGAGAACAAGGTGGCAGGTGCTTTGTCTAGGAGGGACATAAACACTTTCGAAGAAGATCCTAGCTTATTACAGGTTGTTAATGATACATGTTCTGGTCTAGTGAGCACTTGTTGTATCATTTCCTTTCTTACTCCTACATGGCTTGCATATTTGAAAGCAAGTCATGAATCTGATCAGGTGGTGCAAGGATTACTTCAGTCATTACAAGAAGGGAAACAAGCTTCCAAAGGCTTCTCTTTACAAAATGGCTTTTTGTTGTACAAAGGAAGCCTCTATTTGGGATCTCAAGGTGGCCTTAAAACCATTATGTTGCAGTAGATCCATAATGGACCCTTAGGGGGACATTCGGGATACTTGAAGTCTTTACACAGACTCCAACAAGACTTCTACTGGCTAGGAATGAAGAAAGATTTGAAGAAGCACATTCAAGAGTGTGATACTTGCCAAAAAGATAAGACCGAGACTTGTAAATTAGCTGGTTTACTGCAGCCCTTACCTATTCTAGCAAGACCATGGCTTGACATTAGCATGGACTTTGTGGAGGGTTTACCTAAATCTCAGCAGAAGGATGTCATTTTGGTAGTGGTAGATAGGTTCTCTAAATATGTACATTTCATTCCACTAACACATCCTTATACAGCCTCAAAGGTAGTAGCCTTATACATGTAGTTTGTCTTCAAGCTTCATGGAATGCCTTCTTCAATTGTGAGTGATAGAGATCCAATTTTCACTTCACATTTCTGGACTGCATTGATGAAGTTGCAAGGAGTGAAATTGGCCATGTCCTCTGCTTATCATCCTTAAACAGATGGCCAAACTGAAGTGGTGAATAAAAGCTTAGAGCACCGTCTTAGGACTTATGCAGCTGACAAGCATCATAGCTGGGTGGAGTGGCTTCCATTAGCAGAATATTGGTTTAATACCAACTTCCATACTGCTACTAAACTCACTCCCTTTGAAGCCTTATATGGCTACCCACCTCCAAGACTGCTTGATTATATACCTAGCACAACTAAAGTTGAGGCTATAGATGCTCAATTGAAGTCTAGACAGGAACTATTCTCCTTACTCAGGTCCAATCTTGTCAGTGCTCAAGAAAGAATGAAGTTTCAGGCTGATAAGCACAGGTCAGAAAGGTCATTCTCGGTTAGGGATTGGGTGTACTTGAGGTTACAGCCTTATAGGCAAAAGTTCATTTCCCATAAGACCTTTAATAAGTTGTCTCCAAGGTTTTATGGTCCATTCCAAGTGCTACAGAAGATAGGGGCAGTTGCCTACAAGCTAGATCTACCTTTTGGCTCTCAAATTCATCTTGTATTTCATGTTTCATGCCTTAAGGCTAAACTTGGATAGCAGGTGACACCATGTTCTACTCTTCCAGCAGTGAACCTAGAAGGTATTCTTAATCCAGGGCTAGTTGCTGTACTGTAAGAGAGGTCCCATTAACTCAAAAATAGAACTATCACACAAGTGCTCATCCAGTGGCAGGGAGGAACATAATGCTACTTGGGAGAATCTGTATCAGCTTCAGCAACAATTCCCTCATCTTGTGGGCAAGGTGCTTTAAAGGAGGGGCAATTGTTAGGAGCCCAGCCAAGTTTGATCATAATTATTGTAATTAGGAAGATTGATTTAGTTTGATCATGAGTAGCTGGTATTACAGTTGCATGGTAGTTAGATAGCTAGTATGGGGTGGACAGCTAGTAGAGTTAGTTACTACAGCTGGCAGTAGTTAGTTAGTGGTGCAGTAAGCCTTGTAGACTTGTATAAATAGCTATTGATTGTATTGAATCTTCAGGCAATAAGAACAAACTATTTCTTCCTCATCTCTTCCCTAACTTCTCTAATCCATTCCATTCCTAAGGAGGCCCACCTGACCTCAAATCCAGCTATAACAGACTTTAGCAGAAAGGGTGTGATTATGCATTCTTTTGACCACTATAATTTGATTTTAACTTTTTGAGTACTTCTTGTTTGTTTGTTTGTTTTTTTCAAGAATATTTGTAATGGTCTTTCTCTCTCACTCATTTCTTTATTTATTTTTTATTTATTTTTTTTTTTTTGGACATTGGTTTTGAATTGGGTTTTTCTAGCTTTATGTTGGGGTCCTCGTGGATGGCAAGAAAATCCGTAAATTTCATATATATATATATATAGATAGAGAGAGAGAGAGAGAGAGAGAGTTGGGTTCAAGTTACACCTAGTGTAACTCTAAATGATATTACAACACTTAATAACTTATTATTAGATGCGAATTTTGAGAAATTTACCATAGGATTACATTATATTCATATACTCTCCATTCTTGCAAAATTTTAAGGTGATCAAAAATCAATAGTTATGTCATCAATCAATTGTTTAAATTTAAGTTTTTGTAGTTTAAAATATTACATAAAAGATGAGTTTATGGATCACATGGTAAATACCATCCAATTGACATGAAAATTGGTATGCTTGTTAAGCACATATAGAACATGTAATTCAACGGTAGGATTCTTAAAATATGAATTATATAACAAATTATTGGATGATGTAACACTACTTAGAGTTACATCAGGTGTAACTTGAACCTAACTCATATATATATATATATATATATATATATATATAAAGTCTTCCTTGAATAAACATCTATACACATAGCAAATCAAATATAGTGGTACACAAGGATAAACCTTCACCCATCATATTGATTTAGGGGGCGTCTAGTTCGCTATGATGTTATATTACGCCGTAATATTATGTTATTGTAATATTATATTAATGTAATCTCAATACAAGAATATAACATTACATTGTTTAGGAAGGTGATGAGATTAAGATGATGTGATATATTTTATAGTTTTAAATTATTGTAATGTTAGAAAAAAGGAAATAAACCAAAAACTTCAATGACATATCATCGTAATGTGTATCACATTAAAGACATATCACAGCAAACCAAACGCCCAGTATAGGGTTAGACTAGGAAGAACAATCTTAATTAAATCTTTATACTCATAGTAAACCAAAATGGTGGTGTACAAACAGGGATGGAGCCAAGACTTGGAGTTAGGGGAGACGACTTTGTTGTTGGCTGTGTGTGGTGGCTTTGACTTCTGGCTTTGCTACTTAACTAGCAAGGGTTTTCTTTAATTATTTTTGTTTATGTGTGTGTAGAGTGCGTCTTTTGTAGATAAGGAAAAAATTATTTTGTTTAAAATTTTTTAAAAGGCCAAGTTTTTATTTTTATTTTTATTTATAAAATTGGTTGATTGGTCGTAAATTTTTATTTTTATTTTTTTTAGCTTTGCTATTGGTAATTTTTGTTCTTAGGCTAATTTTTTTGGGCTTGTATATATTTTTTTAGATTTTAGATCTATAAATTTTTTTTATGGCCTTTAAAATAAGGAAAATACTAGATCTACAAACCATTTTCCAAATTGTTTTGTGATGAGTGGTTATCAGTAAGTAAAAAAAGTGATGTAATTGTTAGGCCCAGATACAAACCAGTAAGAATTTGCTACCTCAATAGTTTAAAAAGATGTTGTAAAAGGTTTTTTAGTTGTAGCATTTCTCTTAAAAAGATCAATGATATTGTTAAGGAGGAAAAATGTAATTTTATTGAATGAAATTGCTTAAATTAGTACTATATATATATATACACACACTACTACTACTACTACTATTTTTTTTTAAGTAAAATAAAGGAAAAAATAAGCCACCGCTCACTATATTGATTTAGAATATAAAAATTCACCAAGATGTAAGGTTAGTTTTTCCTTTAAATCTGTGGGATTTAATATGTCTATGTGAAAAAGGTAGAAACCTTCACACTTAGCATATATCCATGAACACGTATAAAGGAAAACACTAACTTCAAACAAGAAAATCAAGATAATAATAAATTTTTTTTTTTAGCACGAAAATAAAGATAATAATATAAACGACAAGAGATTTGAAAAGTGAATAGAAAGGAAAATAAATGACATGAATGTAAAGAGCAAGGAAAGTAAATGACATAATTGTAAAGAGAAGGGAATTAAAGAGAATGTATTAAAGAGCTAGAATAATAAAAGAGAATATTAAATAAATGAACTTTGTAGATTTAGAACGTATATACCAAAGAAGACGTAAAAGGAATGTATATGCAAAAAATGGAAAGAGAAAGGGGAATAGAGTAGTAGCTACACTACCTAGCTCTAGCAAAGAACTTTGGAGGCTTACTTATGGGTTTTTGGGAGAAAAAAGGGGCTGGAATTTATGGGTTTGGTATCTATTCTAGAGAGGGAAAATATGCCTAGTGAGAATCTTAGAGAGGTTGGTTAAGGTAGGGAATTTTTGTGTATGAAAATTTGGGGAAACTACACCTTACCTAGGGGTGTCAATGTTAGACCCAACCCGCGAACACGACACGAACCCGACACGGGTTTTTTCGGGTTAGGGTTGGGCCTTAATGGGTTTGGGTCATAAACGGGTCGACTTGAAAGCGACACGATAAGAAACGTGTCATAAGCGGGTCAACCCGCGTAATCTACAATAGACACGTTTGACACACTAATTTATTTGTGTCAACTCAAAATGACCCACTTAACACAACTCGTTTAACTCGTATAACAAATAAATATTTATTTTATTTTAGATTTGTCAAATACCTTTTATATCCAACATATATTTTAAATTTAAAAAGAAAAGTGAGTAATTACAAAAATTTATAAGGGATATAATTGGAAATTGAAACTTTACAGACCCTAGAACTACTAATTTTTTGTTTTTTGGGCATAGAACTTGCACAAATGAAATTGGATGAGTTTGTGGAAGATGTTATGAATTTGGACATCAATAAAGAATCTATGGATGATAATCGTGGTCATAGTCAGGATTAGTCTACTGTTTGCTCCAATTCTTTCAACATTGATAATTAGCATTTGGTGAGTTCCAAAGGTATTATATTTTTGTTGAATAATGTTATTTTATTTTTGTTAAACTATGTTATTTTGAATTTAGGTTGAAGTGTATGCACTTCTTTTGGAGTGTAAAAAACTTATTTCCAGATGAATGTTATAGTTTTGTTGAACTATATTATTTTGAATGTGGGTTGAAGACTTGTAGTGTATGCACTGCTTTTGAGATGTAAAAAAAGAAAAAATTATTTCTAGATGGATATTATATTTAATATTATGCAGGTTGAAATGAGTTGTGTTACATTTGTGTCAACCCAACACGACTCGTTTATTAAACGTGTCAAATGGGTCGGGTCAAGTCAACCCACCTTATTAACAGGTTGGGTTAGGGTTGAAGAATCATTACACGATTATTAAATGGATCGGGTTAGGATTGAGCCATTTAGTCGAATACATCTACCTTAACACAATACGAACCCAACACGCTAACCCAAATTGACACTCCTAACCTTACCCTCTTAAATTGTGACCCATTTTACACTTAGAGCATCCTTATCAGATGTTGCAAAAATTATTCCATTTTGCCACACTAAAAACCTACTTTATTATTTTACCACATCATTTTACAACATCCTATTTATCAGATGTTTTATCATTCAATTCTATACATTAAAATAATATTTACTACACATTAAAATAATATATTATCCCATCCCCCATTATCATCAACAGCAGTAACAACATCAACGGCACAACCACCAGTCACCAATATCCACTGCCGCAACAACACCGACAGCCACCACTGGCCATCACCCCCACAGCCCACCACCATTGCCACTGTCACCGCCCATAGCCCACAGCCCACCACCACCTAGATTAACTGAACCACCACCTGCCACCTACAATTTAAAAAACAAACAAAAAACCCATACCACCCCCACAGCCCACCATCACCCACAGCTCACCCATCATATTAGAACCCACCATCACCACCACTACAACCCACCTCTACTGTAAACCAACCACCACAATTACTCACCAATATCAGATCAACCCAAATTGCAGCAAAAAAAAAAAAAAAAAAAACCCATAACTAGAGAGAGGCAGAGTGAAAGGCGGATAGAGAGGAGAGGGAAGAGGGTGAGATCGACGGCGGCCTTGGGGTGAGATTGGCCCATGAGTGAGATCGGCGAGATCAAGCGTGGCTGAGCGATATTGACGGCGGTTGGGCGAGATTGGCGGTGGCGGCTTCAGAGGGTGAGAGAGATTGAGAGGAATCGCGTGTTTCCAAGAAGCTGTCCTCCAAGCCCTCGCCGGCAGATCGCGTTGTCGTCGTCGGAGCTGCACTGTCGTCTCTGCCGGTGAACATCCTGAACTGGTCGAAGATCCTGAGAGACGAGTACAGAGATATGGTACAGGGAGAAGAGAGAGGGAACCGGTGAGAGAGAAGAGAAAAGAAAAAATGAAGAGAGAGGAGAGAGAAAAGAGAATAAAAAAATATAAAATTTTATGCCATTTCTGTCCGTACCGTCTCATATTTGAGACGGTACTGTAGCCGTGTTGCATAAATTTTGAGATTTGGAACATCTGATAAAGCTCCATTTTTGTGTTTGGTGTGGCAAATGTGCCAAATATTTGGCATTTGGCACATTTGCCACATCTGATAAGGATGCTCTAACTCCTAAACTATGAGAATGCACACTTATTTCTCTAAACTATTACCCATGGGATGGGATGTAAAGTGTTATACGAGTAATAGTTTAAGCGGTTAAGTGAGTGCTCTCATAGTTTAAGAGGGCAAGTGTTAGATAAAGTGTGCATTCTCATAGTTTATAAGTGTAAGTGTAAAATGAAGTATAATTTAGGAAGTAAAATATAATTTTCCCCAAAAATTCCAAGAGGACCATCGGAGGAGGGGCGTATTTTTACAAAATTGAGGCGCACAACTCCTCCATTATTCATTTCCTAATTTTCTGATTTTTCCCTTTTTCAACCTAGTTTCGTGCTACTTTTTGGAGGTATTCAGGAGTTCAGATTTCTTCAAACTAGATATTTTCGAAAAGTTTTAGATGTATAGTTTCCAAAGGTTCTAGCCTCATCCAATTTGGGGTTATAGTCACTGAGATATTACGCTCAGAAAGGAGGTGACGCAGTATAAAAATTCATGTAACACTTTTCTTAGAAAATTAATTCCTCCTAATTCGAAGGGGATATCATCAAGCCCTTTTTTTGTAGAGTAGCTAATCTATCATATTTTAATGCGATCTAGGTCATTTGCACCCGTTGTGGTTGTATTTGTACCGCTTATTGCACAGAAAAGCCCTAAAAAATGCATTTTGACTTGGAATGAAATAATATTTTTAATTAGGATTTTGATATTTTTATGATATTTCATCCTTTTCAACTCTAATTTTAGTCCATAAATTGTTTTTTTAAAGGTAATTTCATGATCTTTAAGAAGAAAAAAATTTCTTGATCAATAGTTAGATCTTTAGTCAACGTTTTGACTAGTTCTGGTGCAGGTTCGCTGACGTTGGTCAATTTTGGGATTTTGAACTCTTGGATCATTAAAATGGTTTATCCAATATCAGATTGGGATAAATAGAATTTTTTTCATGTAATTTCTTATCATAAAAACACAATTTTTTTATAAAAAAAATTAGGGCTTAAGCTTGAATTTTGGCATGCTAATAATGATCAAACAAAATACATTATCAACAAGCTCTATATTTCATTCTATTAGACAAACTAGAACAAATACTGTAGTGAAATTCACAACATTGGTTTATCACTTATTAATAGGTCCATGAAATGCTCACTCTTAATTGTTTTAAACTAACCAAAAATGTTTTTAACTTCGAAAACACAATAAAACAATTTTTTTTTTCCCGATTCTTTTTTCTTTTTTTAATTATGAAAACAAGTTTTTGAAAACTTAAAACAAAAATAATTACCAAACATAACCTAAACCTGAACTCATTAAACCGTCCAAACTTGCATGAAAAAAGGGTAAGAGTAATAGAATAGCAACTACTTAGTCCGATTTGTTTTTATATATAACTTATTTGACTTGACCTAAGCAAATTTGATGTGCGTTGTCAAATTTAAGTATTTGTTGTTAAAAACATAATAATAATAATAAGAAGAAGAAGAAGAAGAAGAAGGAGAAATATAGAAAATTTAGAAAGAGAAAATATATAGAGCTTTATTATTTAAGTGGTCAACCACACATTACACAAAGCCAATTAATACTTTTCGTCCCTTAATAATTCAACTTCACCAATATATATATAAATAAAGACACACACCTCCAAGGTCGTTAGAAGCTTCAATAGAAAAGGTTGAGTTGTGTTTGATTGGTTAATGGTTTGTAATACCTGCTTATTAGGTAAGCTACATGGTGAAAATAGTGTAGTGTGGGACATCATAGCACACTATCCTAAGAGGTCTTTCACAAAAGTATTTTCAATATGAACAAGACTTAGATACAGTACTTAAGTGTTACTCCTTAAATTTTCTTTTTAAGATTCTACCATGTGAAATTTTTCTTATAGGATGGAAGTGTATTTTTTAGTTAAATAGCCACATCACTAAATCTTAAGAGGTGAACTTAATAAATAACACATAAAGTACTGTATATAAGTTTTGTCCTTTCAATATTAGATATACTGTTACAATGACTTTGAGTACTTTTTCATGTAAGTCCATTATACATTTTCCTAACTATATTTTTACCTAAAACATTATATTTCTAGTCTTAAAGCTCTACCATGTGAGTTTGTATTAATGTTTTTCTTTTAAATTTTTAGTTCATTTACTTATTTATACCTTTCTAAAGTCTCAATTCTTTTTTTATAGTATAGCTATATTTTGCAATATAAGTAAATGAGTTTTCGTGGGTTCTAGTTAACTCAATTGGTAAAATTTTTAATGGTTGAATAAGAGATTTAGGGTTCAATCCCCAACTACACCAAAAAACTGATTGGTATCTTGCTCTGATAATAAAGAGCTATTATCAGGAGTGGACGTCATAGGTTGAAACTCTCTTAAAAAAAAAAAAAAAAAAAAAAAAAGTAAATAAGTTTTCAACAAAAGCTTCATCCATATGCATACTGTGGTGGGCCTTTTTTGCAATTGTAGGCTGGGTTGTCTCTTGCCACGTTACGGCCCAATGATTCTGGGTAGGAGGGTTAGGATTGGCTTGGCTGCAACTCACCCCAAGCCAGTTTGTATACAAGCTAGAACCCCTTTGCTAAGACCTTGGACACGTGCCCACGGTGGAGGAAACTGTAACAAAATGTAATGGCAGGCAGTGTAATATGATAATAAAAAGAAGAATATGTTTACTATTAGCCCAAAAAAAAGAAGCTAAATCATGATATTAGTAAAGGAGGAGATAATGCAGTGATATAAATGCATCAAAAATGAGTTAATAACAATGATAAAAAAGAAAAGGAAATAATATTAATGCTTGATCAATAAAATAAAAGGAAGGATGGTTAGTCTGTTGTGCTTGATTTCTCAATGGAGTCAAGTCCAAGAAGGGAACCACCCTTCAATGTGGGCAATCTCACTAGGACATCCTGGCACAAAAATTGCCCACTTTGAGAGAATGGGCCTAGATGGCTTTTCCTCAAATTCCTTAATCCTCACTAGAGAGTAGGCTTTTAAAGGGAGAGAAAGGAACAGCCTATTGGTGCATGCCTACTATCACACTTTTGCTCACTCTTTGTTTTCCCTCTTTGGTTCCTTTTTTCCTCTCTAAGTTTCCTGCTTTCCCTCTTATCTTTCACTCCTTTTTTTACTTTCTTTATTATTATTATTATTATTATTATTATTATTATTATTATTATTATTATTTTTTTTAATCTCTTGTGTTTTTCTTCCCCTTTTCTCTGTTCTCCTCCGTTCTCCCTTATCCTGCCTACACTGTGCATAGTTAAGGCCCTTTTTTATACTGCCTGCCATGATGGGTTTTTACTGTTTTTCCCCTTAACCGCTTTTGTCCTGGTATAGGTGTCCTTTCCAAACCACCCACTAGTCTATTAACTACCCAGCCATCACCACTTACCTGTGTTGGCCGTGCCATATCCCATCCTTAGACAAAAGAGTTTTATTTTGTTTTCTTACTCACCGTGGCATTCCCATCCAGATAAAGGTGGGCATTCTCTCTTACTATCCCCTATGGTATGCACCTAGTGATTCTAGCTCTTTCCCTCTTTTGGGTGGTATATCATCCCAGCAGGACATTTCCCCCAAAAGAGCTGGAGCGGGAACCCCAGAATAGGCTTTCCCCTTCTCCCCACCACTAGACCATACCATCTCTTACCTCTGACCCATGGCCCACCATTCCTGTATTGGATGTGTGTCAATGGCTTCTTTGCTATTCATGCGTTTGCCATGACCTGAGGGCTTGTCTGCACGTTTTGCTACTCATTCTTGACCTCTTGTGGCGTAGATGAGTCTTTGGGCTTTCATTCTTTATGTCTTACTTCTTTTCTGGGCTGGGTCTTGCTTGGTTGTAGGCCTTTCCTTCTTCAATCCATCCCTTAACCTCTTTGCGGGTTGATTGACACTCCTGCCATGCTACCCCGTTGTTCCTGCCATGTTATTATTTGACTTGTGCTTACTAGGCCTCTTTTGGGCCTGCTGTATGCTTTCCTTCTGCTCAATTCCAATAGCCCAGTACTATCATTGGGCTTGTACTCATGCTGTTTTGGGCTTCATTAGCCCATTTCATCACTTTCGAGCTCCCTTGGCCCATTTTATTCTTTTGGGCATCCTTGGCTCGTTTCATTTCCTTGGGCATCCCTGGCCCATTCCAATCCTTCATTCCTATGGGCTTCTCCTAAGTCTTTTGGGCTTCCCCAGCCCAAGTTACCATATTCTTTACTTTCGGGGCTTATAGGCTTTTCCACCAACCCCTATTTACTTAATTCCTTCCTTTGGGTTCCTTTGGCCCATTCTTGCTTGCTTTCCATTTCTCATAATGTCCATGAGTTTACTACTTCTTTCTTCGGGCTTCTTTGGGTCCGCTTGCTTTCTTTGAGGCCCTTTTGCTATTTTACAGGCCTATGGTCCATTAATTCTACCATTCGGGGTTAATGGTTTTCTTCTCAATTTGCTAATTCTTCTTCTTTATTCCCTCCCATATTGTTGGGCTTCTTCCTATTATTGGGCCTCCTTGCCAAAGTGGGCATCAACACACACACACTTGGTGGTTTTCTAGGTGATGTAACTTTATTCCATTTTTTATGTATAACATATAAATGCATGTTGTTTTATTCATTTTTAGAATCATTAAACTAGTAGGTTTAGGATTAATTTACCTCACTATAAATTTTCAATAATTTATGTATTATTCAACTTTTTATTTTTTAGTGTTTTATTGAAAGAATTGAGAAAGAAGAAATTATAAAACATGTTAACTTTTTATTTTTTTTATACAAAAAACATGAAAAAAATATACTATTAGGATAAGTTTTATTTGTTGTACAGAATTCGTTTATTGATTTTTGACTTGTGAGGTAATGGTCATTGGAATAACAACTTGTTTTACTCCAAACATTTAATGATCTTTAACCAATTTGAATTTTACTCAACGAAATCAAACTCAAACCTATCCTCCCCCCATTTGCTAAGTCTAGTATTATAGACATTACATATTTATGTCAAAAAAATTGATTAATATAATCTCTTAATCTACTTCTTGTCCATTTTTTTCTTATTTAACTAATTGTATATTGAGTTGGCATTCAACGTTAAGCTATTAGACTCTCATTTGATTGGGTCAAACCCTAACCTGACTTGTTTTTCAAATCTATTTTTTCCTCTCTTCTTTCCTTAAAAGCGTGACTATTTGCATTAAGAGCACTAAAAATTTGAAAGCATGCATATTTCAAATTTTCTTTTGTTTTTGTTATAAAAACTCACATTATTCTTAGATTTTTCATTTCTTAAAATATATATACATTTAAAATTCTCGATAATTAAATTTTTTTTACCTTCATTCTTCTTCTTCATTCCTCTCCCCTTTTATGCAATCCTTCCTTCCTCCTTTGGCTCATTCAATGGCCACTACAACAATGATGTGTCTTATTATTGTTTCAAATATTAATTTTATAGTTTATTACAAGGTTTTTTTTTTTTTCCCTAGTACTTTTTTTCTTTTGAGTGTTCTGGTGAATGGTATGCATTGTTTTGGGTGATGATGATGATTATTTTACAAAACTATTCATGGCCTCCTTAATGTTATTTGAAAGAATAGACTTTTGGAGCTTTAATTTTAGATTTACTTATGTTAAGTCCATGCTTTTGTTGGCTTAATTTAGTGACAAAGTTTTATGTATTTTTTCTTTGATTTTAATATTTTTTTTCCCTGGGAAAAAACGTATTTGGGTAAAATGTAATTAAGCCTAGTCAAACTTGGTCTCAAAAC
The DNA here is from genome assembly GCA_019022515.1 of Quercus aquifolioides. Classification (NCBI taxonomy): domain Eukaryota; kingdom Viridiplantae; phylum Streptophyta; class Magnoliopsida; order Fagales; family Fagaceae; genus Quercus; species Quercus aquifolioides. The sequence continues at coordinate 33,330,170 of CM032329.1, forward strand.
TGTATTTTGTGACCTACAAGTGACCTCAATGCAACCTACCAGCCCGCGAGTGACACATGGCAGATAGATTAAGTGAGTTAGGAAAGTCGCGACCTACTTGCCGCCTAGTAGGTCACGATTGGCATGCAAATAATAAATATTTTGTTTTTTTCTTGATTTGCTTTTTCAGCTTTATCATATAAGTTAAGATTTCCACCCCTGCTTCTAGGACATGGATAGAGTGTGAGTTGAGCTTATAAGACTAAAGAAACCATATACACATCTCAACTTTTTGTTTGAGAGAGATCTACCCATTCCTTAGAGAGAAATGTACTCCTTTACAATTTAACCATAACAAGTGTGTGACAATATTCTATGGAATCTATGTATAAAAGTGTAGGTGTCAAGAATATCCCCACTTACACAGTAATTTACTAAAGTGTGTGAATTTTCAATCTTTAGATTCCTTCGTATAGTGTCTTAATATTTTGGTATCATTGACATTGTTGAGTCCTATATATACCATCATCATCATAAAAGAATTATGTGGGCGGACAAAAACTAGCCCCCGAGGTGTTCTCCACGGATCACTACTATAATGTCTCACACAACTAATTATAACTAAACAATAGGGAATAAACACTCCATAATGAGAAAATCAAACAGTTGATTTCTTTGACCACATGTATTTCAATTTCTACTCAGATGTTACAACAGGAAATTCTCTTGTTCTCGTGGTGTTACGCACACTTTCTCTCTTTCTTTCTTTCAGATTGCTCCCCTTTATCTCTTTTTTCTTTTTTTCCAGCTCCTCCCCATTCATTTGCCTCCCTGCCCCCTTTTATAGTGACATTCCTTACTCTTATCTCTACAGCTGTCTTGTTGCCAGTCAAATTCTTAGGGATATTTTCCTTTACTTTATCAGTTTCCTCCCCACCCTTATTCTAGAAGTCTGACTTTTGGGGATTGTTTTGTACTGTTCAGGTTGTCTCATATGCATTCAATGCAGTTGAGTTTAGGTAAGAACCCATCATTAATGCGGAGGCAAAAATCTTCAACTTTCTTGCGTGTTTTGTAAGTTTCCCGTGGTTTTAGGCATATCCTGAAATCCATACGTGGATCATTCGAGCACCATTCCTCGAGTAAGGCTAGTTCCTTACCCTCTCCACGGGAATGACTTTCTTGCATTGCTCTCTTCTTCTGTAGTACTTAGGAAGGTCTAACTTCCTTCCTTTCACAGCCCATTGTCCCCTCGGCCTTCTTTCTATCATATAGGCTAGGCCCAATTCGTTCCGCGCGGCCCATTTACTTTTTGGACTTAAGGCTTGGATGGGGACTCTTCCACTCCCCACAAATTATATTATTGTTTTTTTTTTCTTTCTATTTTGTTATGTAGATTTTTCTTTGTATTCTAAGCAATTTTAATATGGGAGAGGATTTGCTGCATCATTGTTTGCAACAATTGCTACATACAAGGTAAGGTGGTCTCCAAAGAGAAGTGGCAAGTGTCTAAGGGTCATGTGTTTTAAAATGCAGGATCACAACACCAAGTTGCAAGTCATCTACACGTTGCAATGTTTGAAAATGAAACAAATCATTATTTGCTAGGGTATTAGTGGCATTTCTCAACTTAGATTTATTATTATTAATAATCATAAGAAATTCTTTTACGAAGACGTTATATATATTTCTTATTTAATTGAATAAGCACTTGACAATTTAATTAATTAATTATTGTGTGTGTGTGAGCACTTAATTTTAAAGTAGGATTTGTTGAGTTGAGGGAAATCTTAGGTTCCACTTCGTTATGAATGCACTTTTATATTATTTCTTCACAATCCCAACTGATTGGTGTAGGCTGAAAAGGTCTATCAAATACAAAATTCTTATATTTATAAATTTTTAGACATGAAATAAGGAGTGTTCATAGAGGGTTGGTCTCAAGAACATTTTACTAGATTCATAAATTATCTAATCTGAAGCCAATTTAAATTGACTACAAATAATTGAATTTACTATAACTATTGATTAGGTACCTAAAATGATCTTAGCAACATTATGCTAAGAGAAATCTCTCTTGTATTGTCACTACATGATTACTTCAATCTATTTGTAGTATTAATACTAGGCTAATCACACACTGCTATGTGGGTGCTCCAAGGCCCCCCCCCTTTTTTTTTCTTTTTTCTTTTTTCTAGTTTAATGTCAAAATTTTTTGTTTATTCCAATTTAAAATTTACATGTTTGTCCATCAGTGTTATGAATTTGCGAGCTACTGATATAGCCAAGAGAATGATGAGGCTAGGGGAAAAAAAAAACACACGCACACACACACACATTTCAATGTTCATTTTTTGATCTAGCCTCATCATTCTCTCTCCAAAAAAATAAAATATCAAATTTCCTTCTTGTATTTTGTTTTTGTTTTTGTTTTTTTTTGTTTTTTTTTTTTTGTTTTTGTTTTTGTTTTTGTAACTCACGCATAAAAAGTAATGTTGCATGTTGTATGCTAGACAATTATTATGAATTCCATTACTCATGAAAAACAACCTACTTTGGATACCTTTTCATGTGATCAAAGCATATAAAATACTACATTGTAGTTTTACCGGCATCATCAAGAGTTCAAATTACTTCACCCTGAACTATTGAATTATATATATATATATATATAAATACCATTTTATTTTTAATATAAATTTTCATGTGAAATATTGGAGGAAATTAAAACCCTACAATTGTTTCATCTAGGCTCCCAATTACCATGAGCATTGATTCTACACCATTTTTCTTCGATTTGGAGTTTGAGTTGAGGGGAATCATATTATTTTCATCACATGCAACTTGATGATGATTAATTGCATCAAATTTCTCCTTTATAGCTTTGAAGAAAAACCCATCCTGTTTGTTATTAATGGGTGTAGTGTAAAATTCAAAATATAAATGCATATAAAAAAAAGTCCAATACAAGTGGGAAAATGTTAGAGGATTCCTGTTAAAGCTATTTAGAACAATAAATCCATCGGTAATAAATTAATATTACATGAGTCCACCACTAAATCAAAGGTAATGGTATAGTATAGGATAACCTTCAATTACGAGAGGGAATGGAATTAAAATAGAATAGAAAAACAAGTAAAGAAAGAAATTGCAGTAATCAATTGATGCATTGGTTTTGAAAATAAGATTTATAGTATGTCTAAAGATCATTTTTAGAACACATCAGGTCAGGATGGAAGCTGGAGTAACTTGGAATGAAAATGTGTTGTAGGGCTTAGTTCAAATGCATTGATAAGTTATAATTGTTGAGCTGGATCATTGTCAAATTGTCTTTTAAATGCTTCATATCTTACTCCTATTAGTTGTAGTATTCTAGGCTTTCATATTGGACAACCATGTGTCACGTGTTCAAGTTTTTAAATTCTTCCATTCAAGTTTGTAAGTCTTTTCCTGTGTCATGTTTTCAAGTTCTTGAATCTTACTCCATATTCTAACTTTTTATTTTTCCGTTCACGTTCTTGTATCATTTTTTCAACTTGTTTCTCCAACAATATGATTGGTTAAGCAATAATGGTTCTTTCAAAATCTTCCAACACTTTATTAATACAGAAATGGTTGTCATCCACCCACACACAAAAAAAAAAAAAAAAAGTATAAATTTGTTTATTAGTTATATTTAATAAAAATAATAATATTCTTGTATCATTCCAACCTCATTAACATGTATTGGGATAAGTTTCATCTTTATACGAAAATTTTTTATTGCATCAGGGCTCATATGTATCATACCTGATTGATAGATCCGACCCATCAAACAATGAGCAAGGTTCTTAGGACAATTTGTTTTAATCCAAGAATTTAATAATCTGTAACCAATTTGACTTTTACCCAACCAGATAAACCGAAACCTATCCTACCAAACCCATTTGCTAGGTCTAGTTTTATAAACATTTTTTTTTTTAATCAGTTATAAACATTGTTTATTAGTGTCACAAAATTTGAAACGCTAATACATAAAAAAAATCTATTTGGCGTCCAATTTTTGCAACTAACAAGTTCACATCTGATCGGGTCAAAACTAAACCCGCATAACCCGACCTATTTCCCAACTCTACTCTTCCCTTTCTTATTTTCTTGGAAGGGTGACTATTTACATTTAGTGGCTGAGCACTCTTTCTGCTTTTTGTGTTTGTTCCAAGCAGCAGGTTTTATGAATTTTTTTTAGGGAAGACTCGAAACTTTTTTTTTTATAGTTTAATCGTTGCCATTAAACTTTTAAAAACTCATATTTATCCATGTCATCACTCTAATATTTATTTTATTATCTGGTTTCTTGCGTTATAAATATTCCCTAAATAACTTAACCTTCAACTTTGGAGGGTTGAAACAACTCGGTACTTAACTTAGGTTTGATTTTCTCTAAACAAACTCTAATTAAATTTTGTAAATTATTACTATTTTTCTTTTTCTTTTTGGCAAATTCTCTAATTTGACTTTTATTTATTAGGCTGGAAGTAGCATGAGAGAGAGGAAAAATTATCGATGAGAATGTTACAAACTGAATATCTAAGCCTGATTCAATTGTTTAAAAAAAAGAAAAAATCACCAGTACACAATTTTTATCTTTTATTTTTGAGGTAGACCAGTTCACATTTATTCACTACAACAATTGTTTTTCCCCCCTGAATCCTGTAGGACTAAATCCACACGTATACACCCAGTACATATAATTGCAAATACAGAAAAGAACTACCAAGAATCAGTACTTAATAATGAAAAATCACTAATTGTTTAACAATAATTCTTCTAAGCTAATGTAAACTAAAATGTTCCCCACCCTTCCTCCAGAATATGACTACTAAGATTACCAACGGCAGTTAAGCTTCAATCAACTTGATCGGATTAAGACCAAGCAATCATAGAAGTGCTGAAACCCAAAACTATATTGGAACTCCAGCAACAGGACAAACTATTGCTTGGAGGAAATGATTTAACTAAGATGGGAAATATCAATATCATCAGGGATCTTAAATGTATCTGCTGCACCAAACTTCCTAAACTCTTCTCGATCTTCTGTAGTGTCTTCTTCATTGCTATCCTCTTCCTCGTCATTGTGATGGCTAGGTGTTGTTTTGGGATCATTAATACTTTTGGACCTACAATCATGCGTAGCAAGCATGTTTACTTGGCCAAGGTGAGAGATTTCTACCACAACAGTGTCATCATCAACTGGGAGAGGTTGTTTCCAGGGTTCCCCATCAATCCTCATGAACGTATGATCACATGCACCTTTGTGAAACTCAAAGCGGATTCGATGTGCCTAATGCCAAAAATCATAAAAACAATTATATACTGGGTCATTCAATTGGTGAGTTGGTTTTCAGTCATCCTTTCATTGAGTAATTCAAAATAATTTATGTCAAATGGTAGGTTAGTGAAGTCACCAAACCTTGTAACCAAAAAGTACCACTCAATCTGTTCACAAGGGAAGGTTGTATGCTTAACCCACCGGAGCTGGGAGAACTACTCAGAAATATGTTCTCCGAAGGACCAAGATATATATATATATATATATATATATATATAAAAAGCCATGGTCTTCTAACTAGTGTCTTCTCTGCCAATAGGTTCAATCCCATATAGGGGCGTGAGTTGCATTTACCTACCAAAAATAGAGTTGTCTACCTCATTACCATGACATAAAACTTCCAATGTTTTTGGACTTTTCTGGAACACCAAGATGGTGAACCTCTTAGCCATAGACTGCCAAATACATATATGGATTATGACCATATCCAAAGTTATGCAATTCCTTGTGCACGCCCTTTTGTGAGATTTGTCTTTTAATTCACCAGAAAACTACAAAATTTTCTACCAATAAATTGAGGCTAGCATTTTAACAGTATTTCTTACCTGTGCAAGACGAGTTCCATGTCCATTTGGAGCGAGCAAAACAAGCCCATGCCAAGCATCTCTAAACCCCACAATCTCAAGAAGGCCATCATCTACAAATGGTGGAGTCAACTCTCTCTGTAAATCAAATTCCATCAGGATATAAAATTAGAACTGTGTAAGCAGAAACAACTTGTGTGAAATTATTCAAGATCAACACATAAATTTGCAAAAAGTAGATTAAATGCAGTGAGCAACATCACGCTTTTTCTTGCTATTTGGCGTTCCCCAAGGATTTAGTCCACCAGAAAAGCTAGGCAAGTTCAGGCATATAATAGACCGGATACTGTATTTTTAACAAAAAATAAAAAAGGGTTATAATATTGAAACTTGAACTTAAACAATCTAATGATACATCTAACTTTAGGAAAAAAATATAAAAAAGAGATACAACAGAAAAAATTGAGTAGCTGCATTTTTTTTTTTTTTAGTAACCAAGAAGGCAAGAACTCAATTGATTCTCCCCCCCTTCCACCCTAAAAAAAGAGTAAGAAATCAAGGAATTATATACAGGAGGATTACAGGTAAAGGATGTTGCACTATAGATTAATGCTTTCAAAAAACTTTTGCATGGAAAAGGTAAGAAATTAGGACCTCATACTAAAGCATTGGATTCTACAATGTCAGCAACAAACAGATAATGTAGAGCCCCAATGAGCAATAGTTCAAACCGTACTTCCTCCTCCCATAAAAACATGATGAAGGTTGTCTATGGGTTTAAAACCCACCAAGGCATGTGTAAAAATAAAATAACATAGATGATGAATAATCTCACACCAAGCAGATGTGATTTTGTCACCTGCAAGACAACAGCCAATAACATCTAAGCACAAATTTTTAATGAGACAGTCATGTAATTTTACATTGTTTACACGTAGCTGAGATTACATTCAAATCACATATAAATGCATGATCTTTTTCTGTTTAAGGGATCGATAATATACTGTCCAAGTAGTCTATAAGCGACAACAGCCAATAACATCTAAGCACAAATTTTTAATGAGACAGTCATGTAATTTTACATTGTTTACACGTAGCTGAGATTACATTCAAATCACATATAAATGCATGATCTTTTTCTGTTTAAGGGATCGACAATATACTGTCCAAGTAGTCTATAAGCAGCAACCAGCATAAAACTGGGAACATGAAAACTAAACTAAATTAGTTCTAAAAATAAACACAGTGATTTACCTGTGATGTATGTGGAGTTCTTGCCAGGAACCATGTTTCCTCATAACCTTTACTTTTGCAAGTTGTGCTATGTTCCTGTATTGAAAGAATAACATTTGCAATTTACTAAAAGCTGCTAAGAAAAGCAGGTAATACAGGCTGAAAACCTTACCTTCCATTGCATAGTGGTAATTGTTCATGCATCGTAACAAACAAATTTTTTTTTTTTTTTGATGAGTAAAATTTTACCCAAAAAAAGACTATTTAATGCAAAAAGACATGAAGCAGCCAGAAATTACAAAGAGAAAAGAACAAAAAACTGCGTACATAAAAAAAAGAGTCTATAAACATCTGAAGGAGATCACTAGATGTGAGTCTCCAAGCCTGAGACCAATCAAACAAAGTACCAATAAACATGGCAAATAGCTGATTCCCTGAACTTTCCACATCCTCAAACATGCAATTATTGCGCTCCCTCCTAATACACCACATCAAGCACAATAGTGTCAAATTCCAAATGTCAGATGAAAGCTTCCCCAACCAATTCCTCTATCCAAAGAAAAGATCTAGCACCCTTTTAGGTAAGACCCACAAAACCCTGAATGATCTAAAGACAAAACATCACAACAGATAAGCCTTCTCACAATGAATCAAAAGATGATCCACTGTGTCCCCACTATGCCGACACATACAACACCAACCCACAATAGAAAAACCTCTTCTCCTCAGATTGTCACCAGCGAGTATCTTCCTTCACGCCACAGTCCAAACAAAAAAGGAAACCCGAGGGAAAGATGACAAAAGAAGACCCTCTTAACGCATTATAGTAAGACTGGATATCAAAGATTTTTTCTCTTCAACTTCCATGATGATTAAATGTATATATAAAATGAAGCAAATATAAGTAGGAATGCTAATCAATTAGCAATGCTAGGGACACAAAAGTTTATACAACTTTTTTCACAACCGCTAACATGACTTGTTGTAATTGGAGCAACATCATTTTTATTTAGAAAAAACATCATTTTTATTTTGGTTCACTACTAACACCACTTTTATTATGCACCAATCACAACAGGCAATGTTAGCAATTGTGAAAAAAATTATGAAAAATATTGTCTCTAGACTTATTGATAATTACAAGTGTTTATATCTCTTATTTAAAGAATAAATTCTGTCTAAAAATTTTGGTAGTTGGTTTTGCTAAGGCTTATGCATAGTATACATCTTTTGAACGAATTACCAAATTTTATAAAGATCCATAACATATGGACAATATGGATAATATATGGTCCGTTGATGTAAGCTTACATGAAATAATAATTGATGGAAAGTCAAAATTGTGATCAATTGTATATAGCTAGTGTTAAGCTAAAGAATTGGCTTTCCGGATATGAATTTCCCAAAAAAAATGGTCCCTCCGTCAATTTCTTTTTTTCTTTATTTATTTCTTTTTTCTCCATGATTTTTTTCCCAGAATCCATAATTAATAAGACTTAAGGAGTTATGTTCATAAACTTAATAGGTGCATAATGACATCCCCTTTGGAAACTCTTAAAGTCTGTTTGGAAGTGTGGTGGGAGACGAGAGTAGAAGCTACAAGGGGGAAGGAAAGGGGAGAGGAGAGGGAAGGAGAATGGATACAACGTGCAATTAAATAGGGTGAGTAGAATAGATATCCCTCCCCTTTGTTTGGATGTTTTCAAAAATAAAACAGAAAGGAGAGGAAATAATACGACGTCATATAAATTGAAAATTATACACTTTTTCTTTAATTTAAAGAAATATTTATAAATGGTCATACTAAGAGCAAAAAATTTGATAAATTTTTTTTTTAATATAAGTGGAATCCCTCCCCCTCAAAATTCTCTCAATTTGGAAAAATTTAAAATGAGAGATGCTACGTCTACAACAATTTTACAACAAATCACAGGTGGTTAGTTGTTATTGGTTCAAATTTGAAACTAACACTAAGATTACTTTTTTGCCCCAACAATTACAACCAGTAACAACCTGCCACTTAGGATTTGTTGTAAAAATGTTGTAAACATATCATTTCTCATTTAAAATTTGAGGTTTGGAGGGGCATCTTATCCCTCCAAATCTCCTCAAACCATTTCTCTCTCCCTTTAAAAACATCTCCCCTTCCCCTTCCCTCTACTTTCCTCTCCTCCCCTTCATCAAACACTAAATTCAAGGAAAGTGCATAAGAATACCGCTTTAGTATAATTTGGAAGTTTATTAAGTGCACAAGCTAGATATCAGAAAATTTTACAGTAACATATGGCATACAATAATATGCAGTATTAAGAAAAGAAAATAAAGAGACACATTGCAAATAAAGAACTAGTAATCAAATAGAAGTCTTTTTTCTTCTTAATGAAATGCAGAATATAAATCCCAAATCACGGAAAAGTAATTGTTGCTTCCATAGCATTTTCTTAAATTATCTTGTTGATCACAAATGTAAAAATTAGTAAATTTAATTCAATATATTTGTTAATAACACAAGCTTTAATTAAGCTATTAAAATTATAATATTATTACATCTGATATTTTAGAAAATAATTTAGCAAGCATAGATACACACTGACTCTTTATTTTTTAAGTAAGTTTTGGGCGCAAGGAAAGTGAGAAGGGAAGATTTAAACTAGTGGCCTACGCTTCATGAGGTGTGAACCCTAACCAATTGTGCAACCCCTTAGGGAAAATACATGTTGAAACCCATGTTAAGATATGACAAAATTCATCATCTGGATGTGAGTCCTTACTGTCTTATGTGAGCAAATTGGAGAGAACATAATAACTGAACCTTTGAATGCATGGAGATCTATTATTGAGATTAGGCCAGTCCAATAAGAACCGAACCTGAAGAAACCGACCAACCCATCGTCATCCAACCAATCTGATGAGCCTGTCAGTCAGCGGCAGTTCTGAAAGGTGTAGACCTGACGAAGTCGGTTCAAGTGATGGGTGAGAGAGCTTGAAACCGGACAAACCCAACCTGTCCCAAAACCTTCTCTTCCACCCTTTTTCCAGCGAGTTCTCCGCCCACTTGAAGGTCCCTTTGCTGTCCACATCAATATTCCGGCCAGATTTCATTGTCTTCACCTCATTCCAGTAAGAATCTTCTTTTGGTTCCGTTCTCCCCCACCCGAAGTGGTTGGGTCAAGTCCGGGTTAGGCACAAACCCAACCCGGGGTCGAGTCCAGTAAGAATCTTCTTTTTATTTTATTTTTATTTTTGCTTGTGTTTAATGATTGAATGTTGCACTTTTTTTTTTTGGGGGGGGGGGGGGGGGGGGGGGGCTGTTATCCTATAATTCTTTAGTTGACCTCTATTTTTTTAGTAATAAAATTCTTGATCGCTTATCAAAACAAACAAATAAATAAATAAAGAAAATTCTTGATCACTTATCAATCAGTATACTTTAGTAATATGTTGATTTTTTTTACCAATAAATTTAGGCACCCAGTGGGTCTCAAACCCACAACCTCACCCTCCACCTTGTTTTTACAAAGAAATGATGTGTCATTTGAGTTAGAGCTCATTGGTGCATTAGTAATATGTTGATAACATAAAGTGGCTCATGTTGCGCAATTGAAAATATTCATGAACTGATATTAATCCATCCTAGAAAAGTTTCTACCAAAAAAAAGTGAGTTAAACTAAGACAACCAATGGCAACTAGTTCTTCATTTTGAGAGGTAAATACACGGGCACTGAATCCCCACCCTCCCCCTCCACCCCACCATACTTATGGGGGTGGAAATGCCATATGGCCCAGAGGCCAATGGTGCTAATCTATAGTGACTAGTGGGACGATAATATAAAAAAAGAACAAGAAAAGAATAGTATTGACTTGTTTAAAGGGTCATATCTTTGTACTCACCGGGAAGCAGGATGAAAAAGAGAAGCACAAAACCATCCTTGCGTACATCCAAGCTTTGCATAAGTACTCTAATTTTGAGGATTGAAATAAGAATAAAAGTTAGATAAAGAGTTAAAGAAAAGGGAGGCAGTAAGTAGCATTTGCTTCCAACGAATATAATTTTTGGTCAAAATATGATTTAAGTCCCTGAACTATGAGTCAAATTTCAATTTTGTCACTACACTACTGACTATCTCAATTAGTCCTCGAAGATCCAAAAAAGTCTACCTGACTATCACCATGTGAAAAGTGATTCAATGTCCATATTTTTTATGTATGATTATACTATATTGACCAGAAAGGGAAACTATATATATGATTATGACTTATGAGAAGCATAAGAATGCCACTGCAATATACATTGTGTCTTGTAGCTAATCAATACAAGCATTATACATACTTTCTTATAGCTAGTCAATGCAATTATACATAACAACTGTGTACATTCCAGGAACATCTGTGCTACACGTATCACATTCTTCTTTGCAAAATTACTACACTATTTCACCTCTGACAAGTTTGCTTATCAAAGTCCTCCATCAAGATATTTAAGAACAGTTATGTGTACTCCAAAATTCAAACAGGTCTCAATATATCTCCATAGAAGAGTACAAATAAGCATAAATCCAGGAACAATAGCAATACCTGATTAATTAACTGGTTTTTAAATTTTTCAGGATGCAACTTTCGCTCAGAATGAAAAGCATATGAAACTTGAGCATCCATTCCTACAGACGACAAGTAACATGTTATTCCAAAACCAGATGGATTCATAAAGAGTCGCAAGAAATAAGCAAAAAGATATTAATTATGAAATCAAGTGAAAAAAAGAAATAAATAGAAGTATCAATCTTAGTTCGTAATCTCTTTTTGATAGGATACTAATGATAAACAACAATCAATAACTAGAAATTTCAAATCAATGCGCACAAAAGAATTTAATTTTTCAATTATTGGCCATAATTTATATGTGGATGTTTGAATAACTGGGCTCCTATTAAATGGTAAGATTTATTTCTCCAATATCAGATTTGTATTGGTTTAAAAGTTTAAATGTTAAGAATATAAAAGTTTAAGTTTGTTCAGGACTCATACTCTTACCCATGCTAAAGTAGTTCCAAAATCCCCCACGAAATGTGTGGCAACCTTCCTGAGGAGATGTCAGACATAAGCATGGTCAAAAAAATGCAGTATATACTAAAAGGAGACAGCTTTCACTGAAGGAATGTCAAGCAGGACAAAACATTAATGTTATTGTTATGGTTATTGTTTCTTCTCTATACAACTACTTCAGAATTTGGGTTGGGAGTGCCTATTTACGATTTAGCAGAGATGGAGACTGATGTGTTCAGAAGAAGTAATTACATACTGATCAATTGGGTTTGAGGAAGGTTTCATTTGAGAATCTAAAACAAAAGTGTCAAATTATAAATAGTCAGGTAAAACAACCAATTATAATTGCCACACAAAAGTTAAAATATGTTGTTCCAAATTCTTCATATAAAAATTTGCCACCTGAAACCAACTGGGCAGACTCTTTAAAGATAGCATGACTAATTCAGATGTGTAAATCACTGAAAATCATAATCAGGTATATTAATTAGAAGTTCCAGTTTTGCTACCTTTTTTTTTTAATGATAAGTTCCAGTTCTGCTACCCAAAGCTTTTTTTGGGTCAAATCTTAGTGGTTACAAATAAATAATAGTTGTATCATTAGGCCTAGGCATTTTCCAGCAAATCGGCCAATCTATCATATTATCTCTGTAGATCCAAAGCTAACATGGCACACTGTCATGGAGACTTAATCCACCTTCAATATTCCCACCCCCTATGAACATTGAATAGAGCAGTAAATTTCTCTCTCTCTCTCTTCCTTTTTTCTGCCTTTAACTTCAATGTCATGTATCATGCCAGAATGACTTGGGAATGGACCAGGGAGACAACTAGCCATTCAGAAAAAAGAAATGGATATATTCAAACATATTTGTGAAAATTTTGAAGTATTATTAGGAACCAAAAAAAAAAAAAAAAGTAGTCTATGATTTAGAAAAAGAGGGCTTTAAAAAAAAACTTCTTGCATGCAAGATACAGTATCTAAATTTAGAAGCCACACAGGGTCACAGATACATTTTGTTTAGAGTGCATATAAGTTTAGATTGGTACCACATTCAGTTCATCAGCCTCAGAGCAACGATGAAATGCATGCAGAGACTGTGGCAGTTCAAGAGGTGCAATGGGATCACAGGAACCTTCTTTTGGAGTCTTCATCCTCATGATAATATGCCAGCTGGATTACAATAAACAAATTCAATAACCATATCTTGGGGGATGATTAGGGGGAAGACAAAGGAAAGAAATACTGATGGATAGCTGTTGTAACAAAATTGAACTAGGCTATCAATATCAATTGTCCACTACTCCACATGTAAATGATAAGTGCCTTGTGAAACACCAAGTACTACTGGAACACAGATGCACAATGGCAGTTAAATTAAGCAGCACAGACGCACAATGGCAGTTAAATTAAGTAGCACAGCCATAAAATGTTCGGAACAAAGGAGCACAGCTGCACAATGGCAGTTTAAGATTCAGGCACTAAATAAAAAGACCTTAAGAGGAACGGTGCATCCCTCCCAACTTTACTGACATCGCTGACCTCACACATATCCATGAGTGCCCAAAAATTCTTTGACAATATGCACAAACTGGTATTGGAATTTCAACCAAGCTCCAACTTATTTATGGTATACTAAAGAAGGAATAACCTCAAGCCACAGTAATCACTCTTGCTAAGAAATGTAGATAACATAGTTCATAATAAGCTAAAGATTACTATGCCAAAGAAGGGCAGCTCCTCAAAAGTACATTGCCTTCATTTCATCTAAGATGTACATCACAAGGAAAGTATGTAATGTTAAAAAGTTTAGCATCATTTCAGTTTTAGATCACTTTTGTGTGAAACTCTAGAGTTAGAAGAGTAAAGTTGAAAGGATAAAGCATCTAGGAATTGATACTTTGATAGAGTATCTTCCAGGGTGTAATGCTACAAGGGTAAATTATACTTTTGGCCCATGAAAATTGGGGTAAGTTCGATTTTGGTTCCTTGAATTTTTAGAAGGTGACAATTTAGTGCCTTCGTAATTTTCTGTCAATTTTATGCACACATCCCTTAATGGGCTGCTGATTTGGAACTTTTTATTTGATGTGGCTCTCATTTAGTTTAATTTTTTTCTTTTTTTTCTTGGTCATTCCTCTTTGTCCTTCTTTTCACTTCCTTCTTCTTCTTCTTTAAATTCTCCTTTTTCCTTTCTTCTCCAGCCACCATGAACTCCCAAATTCCTCACCAGAAATCCACCGCCAAGAAAAAGCTCACCACCACAACTCCAAAGCCTCACCACACAAAGCCCATGAAACCCATTCAACAAAAACCAAACACTGCCACAAATCACTAAGATCACAAGACCTCTCTCTTGTAGTTTTTTATTTATTTTTTATTATAAGTAATGGCATTATATTTAGAGAATATATTACTTCATGTTCACAATGACCTTAAAGTAAGTAAGTAACTAAAAAAATTACAAAGAAGTATACAAAAAGGTGAAGTGAATCTTGGAACTCAAGGATAAAGTTACAGTGTGTAAAACCCCATGTGTGATACCCATCAAACAAAGTTTGAATCAACAAGGATTCCAACTAATCCACTGGTCTCTCAATATCCTGAAAATCGTAGCTATTACGTCCCCCCACACTATCTACATCAAACATATCAGTCATATTCCAAACATGTGAAGAGTGCACCCCAAACCAATTCTTCCACCCAAACAGTAGGTACGCTATCATCTTCGGCAACACCCAATGAACCCCGAACACCCTAAAGACTGCACTCCACAAAACATATACAACATCACAATGGAGCAACAAATAGACCACCATTTCCCCACTACATTGATATATACAACACCAGCCAGCTAAAGATAAATTCTTCTTGATAAGGCTGGCAGAGGTAGTAATATTTCCCCAATCTGCCGTTCAAACAAAGAAGGGCACCCTCACTGGGGCCTTGACACACCAGATACTCTTCCAAGAGAATGAAACAGCATAAGTAAGTTAGATAGCCTTTTAATAAGAATGAACATCAAGCTTTTCACTCCCATTCAACTGCCATCTCATCCTATCACATCCCTCTTCCCCTAGGCACCTGAGTAAATACGTTCTAGAAAGGAATTCACCAACTCTAACTCCCAATCATGAAAGTTTCTGTGAAATTACACATTCAAACTCAATCCGCCCTATCCGATTGGCTATTCAAACATGCTAAAACTGAGGTATTTCTGTCACCTGAGCATACCAAAACCTTAATCATGTGCCAACTCCTACCACAAAGGACACGTGCCAGACGAATCTATCCATCCTGCTCTATACTACACCAAAAGCTAAGCCCATGAGCCCCACAACTTGGTTTTCCTTCCACCCCATACTTTGAAGCTATCACCCTACGCCATACGTGCATATCTTCATTCCCAAAGCACCATAATTATTTCCTCATTAAGGCTTGATTAAAGCTCCCTATGGGCATGAGGATAAATTGCTTAGCCCATCAAGGGTGAAAAGCCCCTGAATTACTCGGTAACTAGTTCTGGCAGGTAGGGTCAATTGTCCGTAGAAGTTTGATTAACAATAAGGATTGTTGTGCAGTATGCTCTGCAACATGCAACTAATTTGAGTGAACAAACCTTATTTGAGCGTACCTTATCCACTCCACCAAAGAATATTTGAGCCCCTCTTCCGAGGTACTCCACAAGAAGGTTGACTAGTGACTGGTGACTAGTAACCGGGGAAGTTTGGTGGTGCCGGCTTGATTTGGACTTGTGTAGTGTGTGGTGGCTCATGGCTGAGACTGGGTAACATGTTGGATGGCCATGAAGGTTGATTTGACAGTGGTGATGCTTGGGGCTTGGTTTTGAGAAAGATTTTGGATTTTAGCATTAATGGGGATTGTGGGGGTATGGTTGTTTGGGAATTGCATTGGTTGATTGTCTACTTGTAATTTTTTAGCAAAGTGGTAGTGGAGTGATGACTATGGCATTTCGGCTCAAATGAATGAAGTTTCACCACCCTCAGATTTCAGCATTAATGGAGTTTGTGTGGGCTTGTAAGCAGCCATGGAGTTCTTAGTCCTACTAAACAGGCTTTGGGGCAGGGAAGGGGAAGCACATGTGTGGGCTTGTAAGCAGCCATGCAGTTCTCAGTCCTATTAAACAGGCTTTGGGGCAGGGAAGGGGAAGCACATGTGTGGGACTATAGTGTCCAAAAAAGAAGCAATTTAAATTACTATATCAGAAGCCACCTTAGCATGCCATTGGCCACATAGCAAAAAATTGATAGAAAATTAGAGAGACAAAATTGTCACCATTTAAAAATTTGTGGGACCAAAATTGAACTTAATCTATATTTCAAGGAACAAAAGTATATTTACCCAAAATAAAATATATGAAGAATAAGTCACCAAGGAAATGGTATAACACAAATAGATCTAGGCATCTAAGCAGCAACTCATGAAAATTTTATAAGCTATGCTTTAAAAGAAGAGATCAAGCCAGCTTCATAACCTGTCTATTTGCATTTCCTTGGCTTTCATTACTTCACCCAAAAATAATTTCACAGAATTATTGTCTGTCCCGGGGTTCTTCTTTCCCTATAAAAGCAAATACACATTACCCAATTCAAATCATCGATGCATATACTGCTTACATATTAAAATGGAGAAACTTCTTGGTAGCAACATAATCACAATCTTCAAAAGTGGATGTTGCGTAAAATATAGATGGCAACATATCTTCAAGCTCAGAGGCTACATTAGTAAAGTAAAAAAAATCTTCCAGATACTACAGCAACATACATGCTTGCATGCTGTCTTTGAGATGCTTGACTAATGTCAAATTCTTTATCCAAAATAGTAAAATGGAATGGATCAAGACAAATACAAGCTTTCAAATTAGATAATTGCATGCAAAATTAAATAGCTTTTATTAAAAAAAAACTACAGCATATTGAGCTTGAAAATGAAGATGGCTCATCCAGCCATTATAACTTTTTATAGGTAGTTTTAAGTCATAAAGGCTAATATGATAAGTCATTTCCTACCCATCCAAAAGAAAATGGAAGATTATTTCCTGTTCCCAAGGGAACAGTAGCTATTGGTGGTGAACGAGATAATTTTAGATCAGAAACAACTCCAAGAAGCCAGCCAGCAGTTCCATCACCACCTGCAACCTAAAAGGGAAATAACAGTCAGAAATATTAAAGGGAAACCGCATACAAGGTTGCCGCAAATAATACATTGTAAAATTAACAAGTACATATAAAGGAAACATATGCATCAGAAAGCACCCAAAACTACTCAACTCACAATTAATTTCAATCTATCCTGAATCTTAACAGCTAATTCATCTCCACTAATCTTGAGCTTTTCTAAATTGACATAGATTCGGCGCAGCACCTTATCAGGAGCCTCTTCCCCCAGATCAAAAACCTGAAAATTAGTTACTTTTAAAGTCAGCCCTCATGACAAAAATAGATGCTTAAATAAAAGAAATCTACCATATTTCACACAACTAAATTTACCTGCTTTTCATTGAGAAGCTTACGAAATGTCACAAGAAGATCCCCACCCAGCTGACCACCACTCTTGGAATTGATGAACACTATCACCGGACACTTAGGCTCTTCAGGAACGTTCTCAACCATCGCTTCAACAAGTATGTAAGTAGGAATTTTGAATTCCTCTATTTTCACGGACTCAGAATCAGCAACTGCCATTACTGCCTCTAACTGCATATCACTTAATCATTGTTTGTTAATTTCAGGGACCAAGAAATAAATATTTTTCTTCTTTTATCTACAAGAAACACGAGAAATATCACCCATACCACCAATTCACGTGTTTATCAAATACAGCCAAAGAATCAAATCTGTATTTCTTAACTGAAATTTCAAAACAATGTAAGCCTTATCAAAATTTCAATACGAAATTACGAATCATACTCATCTCAAATACAACAAAAAAACGATAACTTTCATTTTTTTTTTTTTGGTGGCATAATTCAATAGTTACAGTAATAGAGAAGGGAGAATTTGAACCGTAAACGTGTCCGTTAACATCAGTTAGGCTTAAAGGAAAAAAAGATAATTAATTAAGCAATTTCTTAGCAAAATTTAATATTAAAGAGGAATATTTTTAGCAAAATTTGATTAGAAAAAACAATAAGAATACCAAAGAATATTCTTGAGGACATAGAATCATAGTTTGAAAGCTACAAAAAGTGAATATTCCACATCAAAAAATGTATTACCAATTATACTATTCGTAGTCTTGCGCGACCAGCTTTAAAGCAATCTCCTTCAGTAAATTCAACGAACCCGTTACGTTTGAACGGAATCCAAAACATATAAAAGCTAAAGCAGATTCATTAACATTCTCAGCAACCAAACAATACTCAATAGCATAGACTGAGAAAGCAAAGGAATTCAATTCTTTCAAATTATAGAAATGAAATTTTGATTAAAACAAGAAAGTCCGAAGTACCTGGAAAACAAATTCTCGAGAATCGGAATTCGGATCGCTTGGAATTCAGAACTCAGATCCAGAGAATATTTTTATAGTTGTGAAATGAAAACCGTTCTTAAAATAATGGCTGTATTTTGTTTTTTTGTACGAAAGAGGAACGATTGAGAGGAAGAGGATGCGGGATCCAGAGGTCTGCGTTGACTGATTCGGATATTAACGGTACATAATTTTTTTTGCCAAATTTTAGACGCAGGAAAAAAAAAAGCGAATTTTTTTTTTTTTGAGAATCAAAAAAATAAAATAATTATTATAACAAATTATAAATTTATAATACTAATATTACTATTTTTGTACATTTGTAATAAGTATTACTGTTTATTAAAAAAAAAAAAATAAAAATGTGAGATCTTCTATGCCAGTGCTGATACTTCCTTCAATGTCTAAATCCAATATAATGTATTATAAATTCAATTTAAAACAACAATATTACTATTTTGGTGCCTTATCTAAAAAAATGACTGTTCCATCCCAAAAAAAATGACTGTTTACTTAAAAAAAATAAAAACGTGGGATATTCTGTGCCAGTGCAGGTGCTTCCTTCAATGTCCAAATCCAATGATTGAAATGGTGAAAGATTCAGAGTGACACGTCGGATTTCCACTTGGCAAGTCTTGTCGAGCTGCTAGGCAAAATCAAGTGCTCTGTGGAGGACGATGGGTTTGGTGTTCTTTTGCCATTGACTTTGTTGGACATGGTGAAATTTGATACGATCTTGGTTTTGGACCTAACCTGATAGGTCCGGGTTGATAGAATTCAATGGTTCGACCCGACTTTATTTGGGTCAAAAACGGGTTGTAAATTATATGTCCTTTGATTTTTTAAGGCTCCTCTTAATCTGATATGATCTGTATTTTTTTTTCACATGTCAACAAAATAATAAAAAATCAAAAGATAAATATTATCATTTTATCATTCTCTTCCTTTCAATATAATTACTCCATAATAGAACAAATAACCGAAAACAAAGATTAAGTTGGTAGTGGGCAGTGGTGACTGGCTTTCGAAAAAAAAAAATTTGGGAGACTCCAAGCATATATTCTGGTGGTGTTGTAGAAAGATGATTTAGATGATTTGTGGCTGGGAAATGAAATTGCAAAAGCTAAGTCACAATCAAGAAGATTTGAGCGATGTGAGATTTTCATTATAATTTTATGGAGAGAAATGAATATATGTATTAGCCCATAAAGTTGGCCAGGCAGGCTCATACGTTTCGGATTTGGTTGTTAGGAACTTAGTACGGAGGAGGTGCTTTCTTTTGTCTAAAAGGACCAAAACCAAGTGTCCCTTGATGCTGATGTTTTGATTCCTTTTGATAACTTAATGAAATAAATATATTACATAATTCACCAAGGTTCTCCACTTTTATGATCATAACCACAAGAGAAGGAAAAAAATGGAAATAAAATTAGATGTTATGGACCATATTAAATTATCGACCTCCATATCTTAGTTTTTTTTTTTAGAAACTCCTTCATCTTAGTTGAACGTGCCATAGGTAAAATATGAAATAAATTTAAAATACTACGCACTCTCTTTGTTTCAATATTAACATTTTTTGAAAAATAAATTATTTTTTAAAAAGTGTTTTCTAGAAAACTATTTTATTTTCCTATATTTAGTAGTAGCTATTTTCTTCTGAAAAATGAACATTTTCTGAAAAGTGTTTTATAAAAAACCATTTTATTTCCTATATTTAGTAGTAGCCATTTTGTTTATACAAGATATAAATTTTACTTTAACCTAATCTAAGTGTATATATATGTGAAGCTCTCTCCCAGTGGCGACTCTAGGAATTTTTTTCAGGGTGTTCCTCAATAAGCATAAATTACACAATTTAATATTAAAAAAAAAAAATTGTTCCTCACAGTGGTCGAACCGTGATGATGTCATAATTAATTTAATAATTAATTAATATAAAAATAAATAAAATAATTACGTAAATTTTAACAATCTTAACAAAAACAGTATTTAAAGATGTTTAAAATATATCTTGATTAAAGATTAGAAGACATTTCTCATAATTTACTACAAAGATTAATAAATATCCTCTAATTATTTAAGATATTCTGTTAAATTTGTAATTTACTAATATAATTAGCCAACCTATTAATATATTAACCAAACTACTAATATATAAGATATTCTATTCATCCGTAGCACAATGTTGAAACTATTAATAACATTACATGTATTATATTTATATACATTCAAAGGCCTTCAAAAAGTAAAGTTTATTTCATTAAAAAAAAAAAAAAACTATATATATTAAAGTTTGAAATTGTAGCAGGTATTCAACTTTTTTTTTGAGAAAGTAGCAGGTATTCAACTAGTCCAAAACACGTTTTTCAAAATTAAAAAACATGTCAAAGTAACATGAAAACAAGTGGGTGGCTGTGGAATTTTTTTGTTTAAAAAATATAAAAGATCTCATCTCTATCTCATCCCCACACAATAAGAAACATGAACATGTTGATCTCTTCTCAACTTGTCTTTTTCCTGCCCTCTCTGTCTCTGTTTCCTTTCTCTTTTTTTGAGAATCTCACGTCTTAGTCTCTCATATGATCAGAGCACACATCTCTTCCTCTATAACCTTTCTTCCTAAGCAAACTGATCTATCAATGGTAGATCTAACATCTAACTAAGGTTTGAGCTTTTGGTGAAGATGAACGAGCCTAGCCTCCAGCCATTTTTAGTGAAGATTTCTATGGGAGGAACTGTGAGAACCGTGAGGTTTGAGCTTTTTTTTTTTTTGTTGAGGGTGTTCCTAATTTTGGTTGAGGGTGTTTCTAATTTTTTTTAAGGGTAAACAAATAAAAAAAAAATTATTATTATTATTATTATTATTATTATTATATATTTTCAGGTGTTCCTGGGAACATCTTGACCTGAACGTGGCGTCGCCACTGCTCCCTCTTGGAGACTTGAACCCTGGCTCTTATCCTCCACAACCCACAAGCACTTAATACTTGTGGAGCGACTGTTGCGCTAAGGGTGCGCGATGGTAGTAGTCGCTTTAAAATGAGTTGAAAAACTCCTATTGACTTCCCTTAATAACTTTGCATGAGATGGAGTTGTTTCTCATAAAATTTTAGTGAAAAATAACTCTATCTCATGTCAAGTTAAATAAAGAAAGTTAAAAGAGTTTTCATTTGACTCATTTTTTTGATACTACTAAATACAAGAAAATGCATAAAGCTATTTTCATATAAGGATTTTCATTGAAACACACTTTGAACAAAAAATATGAATTTAAACTTGAAGCACACAGAACATATTATATTAAACTTGAATCACAGTCAGAATCTCAATTGAATTCAAATTAGTTTCTAATTTATGTATAATTTTGCACCATGTATCCAATTTAATTTTCTTAATTTTGGTGTCAGACTCAACATGAAAACCAAGATGATCACCTCACTCACTTATGTAAGATCACCCTAACATCACTATTGTTGAATGATTCATGCGTAAGCATGAGTTACAACCTAGTAATATATAATTTAAATTCATATAGTTGGCTCTTTTTTGTTATATTTATGTGCTCCCAATCAGGATTTGAACTACATACTTTTTTTCTTTTCTTTTTTTGCTTTAAGTTTTTTTTTTTGTTGGTAAATTAGATAGTAACAACGGGAAATGAATGATTTAAACCTTGAATGTCTTCTATTGAAAGCGTCAAGAAATACCAATTAAACTACCAATGGAAAAGTTAATGAATACCTATGGACATTTGTTTATGAAATATTTTTAGAAAATTTTCATGGGAAAAGAAAAAATGTAATTGATTCTTTTTTAATTTTATATTTTCTATAAAAATAGTATTAAAACTTTTCCAAAATTTTTGATGAACTAAAACTTTTCCAAAATTATCTATTAATAAATGTTCCAAAGACATTATCAGGATCCAACTACCAAATGTTCCATGGGCGGCTCCATAATTATTGTTCTTCGGCATCCACACCAAGTTATGGCCCATTAGTTTTGAGAATAGACAAATTTGTATTTTGGAATTTCTGAAGCAGAATGAGGAATGTGTTTCGAAAATTGAAAACTCCTTTCTCTCATATAGCACGGATTGGCCCAATGTTTTAATGCCTTGCATTCTAAGTTTAGGCTAGGCAGTAGGGGCGTCAAGTGGGGACCAAATATTAGATGAGATAATAATAGATCAGCTATATCATGTGATTCATGAACCCAAAACCAAAAGGTCCAAAACTTAACGTGTGTCCCACATTAGTTATTCCATGCATTGATGTTTATCCTTTCTTTGAATTTGTATAATCCAGAAAAGTTGATTTTGCATGATCTTTCAATAAAATGATCTCATTTTTCCACCTGAGAAGTGACCTACAGATCATTAAAGATTTTGTTCATGTCTTATGGCCTGTTTGGATGGAGGGGGGAAGAAGGGGGAGTGGAGAGGAGTAGAGTAGAATTGACTAAAAATAAGCTAATTTTGTGCTAAATCAACTCTACTCTACTCTTCCTCTCTCGCTCTCAATCCAAACGGACCATTAAATTGGATTTTGAGTCTTTTAGTGGTATAAAATGACCTTTACTCTCGAACATGTTAAATGACCATTTTTCCATCAAATTTGGATTTGTTATCGGTTGCAAAACTAATTATCTACACATTCGAGATATATTGTATATTTATTTTGTTTTGTATCTGTTTTGTGTTTTGATCAGATTGTGTTTGATTCAATGTGCTTAGAACATAATCTATCTTAGTAGGATTTTTTGGATCAAATTGTTTTTGATTCTTAGATTGCCTCACACCATGGTTACTCAGCTTATGTTATTACATAGCACATCGACTTTGCTTATAAAATAATTATTCTGCAAGAGTTGCTGGAAGACAAATTATACTTGCTCTCTTTCAACAACTAGAAGAATTTATTCACCATTGATCATTCCAACAAGGGGCGGCTTGATGCATTTGGGGGTCTCAGGCAAAAGTTGAATTAAGGCCTTTTATATATATATATTTAAATATGACCTTTTTTGTTAAAAAAAAATTAATATTACTTAAACTTTATTTACTTGTTTTAGATGCAAAATTATTAATTAAGCACGTAGAATTTTTTTTTTTTTAGAAACTCTATAGACACAAAATTTGACAAAAAATTTCACACCTGTTGATGTGACAGATTGATAGTTGGTAAGTAAAAATGTGATATTAGTGATGAACCTAGAAGAAAAGTGCTACATTCATAACAAATCTTAAGTTGTTACTAGTTCTACCTACCACTGAAATTACTTTTTGCTTACCAATAACAACCAGTAACAATTTGACACTTAAGATTTATTGTGAAAAATGTTATGGACATAGTATTTTTTTTTTGTCATTTGATAAAAAAAAATATAATTTTATTTATTTGCTAATATTTTGATTTAATTAATAGAGTTTAAGTTACCCTATTGCCTATTGGTTAAAATTTGGAGGCTTTAGAGAACCGCCTCATTCGCTATACTATAGAGCCGGCCCTATCCCAACATGCACGGTTGTATCCATACAATGAAATGCATTGGATAATTTGTAAATTGTAATTAATATATATGAACAGTACAATCTGCACGCTAATCTGTGGGGGCTGTCATGAAATATATGTGGTGATTTTAGTTTTTGTAAGAATAGAGGAGTGTGCTAAATAGAAAAATTCTGAGGCTAGTTGTTGTGTAAATGCATTGATGGAGAGAAGCTGAAGGGGGACGAAAAATCCTATCATTACGAGCAAGCCAGAGGTGCCAAAGACCATAAGCAAATATAATGTTCCAAGGTGTAAAAGAAGGCCCTACAAGGTTTGTAATATTGGTGAGATTTTCTTTTAACCAAAGGAGAGTGACAAAAGGAAATTTCTTTTTGTCCTGGTAAATTTATCCAAAATTCTTTAGCCCAAGGACAATATCTAATAACATGTGAAGTTGTTTCAACATGACTGCATCGAGGACAAGTAGGGTCAATATCATGGTGGATATTTGCTAAAAAGGATTTGGTAGGGAGACGATAATGGCAACATTTCCATTTGAAAATTTGAATTTTGTGTACTCATGGAATTTTCCATATCCAATTCCAATCACTAGGGCCACCTATTGTATCGTTGATTTTGTATAGATATCTAGTTGCTTCTTTAACAATGCACTTACTCACAGTAGTAGGCCACATTAATTGATCCTGTTGAGAAGATACCGTGGCAGTAGGTAAACCTCGAATAAGTTCTTCAAGATCATGTGGGATGGGTATAGGGAGATCTTATAAATGCCACTTGCCGTGATGATATAAGGAGTCTATGTTTTCAGAAAATTCAGTAATTGGTAACGGTCCCTCCACTTGAGCTCTTAATGTGCCATTAAGAAGCCATTTATCCTCCCAAACTTGGATGCTATTACCATTAGCTATAACCCATCTCACACCTTGGATTAAATATTGTTTTCCATGTTGAATAGCTTTCCAAATGTGGGAAATATTTCTAGGAGATTCACAAGATAGGTAAGATGAATTGGGAAAATATATAGCTTTTCGAACTTCTACCCAAAGTGTATTAGGATTTTCCCAAAGTCGCCAAGCTTGAATATGAAATTTGTAGCTACTATTTTTATGGACAACTACCAAAAAGATAAAATTGTAAAGAAGTAGTCAGCCACACATGATAATAGCATAATAAATGTCGTGTATGGCACTGATTAATAATTATCTTATGTATTTGATATGTACATCATACGTTTTATAGCGTGTTGACCTCATAGTTGTGTGATACAACGAGGGAGATGATACACATATCATATATATATATATATATATATATATGAAAAACCTTCTTGTGAATTATACCCACCCCTTTTGTTAGGGATCTATTCCCCAAATGTGCCCATTCGCTAGCACCAAAAATAAAAAGCTCTTGAATATAAATTTTTAGGCGGTTAAGTCATATGAGACTATATTTTAGATTTTATGTGTTTGAAAGCTCTTGTAAGAGTATTGGTATCGAATTCTCTAAAATAGGATAAGAGGAGAAAATAGGGAAACAAATATTAAAAAAACAAAAACCCTAAAAAAAAGCTCACATCAGATTACCTATCCTTACCTATATTTGCATTCAGTAATTTATTGTTTTTGAGTCTTAGTAACTGTGATAAAGAAAAGTTGATGTATTTAAAATTGAGAGAAATAATAACAAAAAAAATGGTTTTTAAAAATGAAATAAGATTTAGAATAAGAAATTGGATATGAGTTAAAAATAAAAATGGTTAGCTAAAATAAAAAAATTAGGTTCTTGTAAGGACGCAATTTGGGTCCCTGATCTAAGTGATGGATGAACTTAGGCCCAAAAAGCCCAATACAATGAATTTGTAGAGAGTGGGCTGGAAAACTGGGTTTTAATGAGTTGCACAACAAATAAAGTAGATTCAGATGACAAGAAAAGGAAGATAGACTAATTTAAACTAAAGGAAATTGTCCTCAGCATAGTCCGAGGAGATCAATTCTTATATATTCCTCTCAAGTTTGATTACAAATTTAGTTCTTGATTGCTACAGTGTTTTTCTCTTAATTTTTTGATCTCTCTTCCATGAAGGGTCTCTCACATTATATAGCTTCCTTTAGATGATCTTGGCCCTTCATTTGTTGATCGTCCAGGCCACTACTTAAGTGTTTGTCCCATCGGACACCTACTCTGGCCCTCTGTGAGTTGGGGTAGCCAAGACAGCACTATTCAGGGCTCTTCTCCACATAAATGTAGTCAGAAAGTTAGCTGCAGAACATTTAATGCGGTGGTAACAGCTTTTTCCTAGATATTTCTTTAGCCTCCTTCTGTCCAGTTCCTTCCTGATATTTATCCTTGATAGTGGAATTGTCTGGAACGTTGCACTTGGTGTCAAGTAGCATGTTCTAACCTCAGCTTTGCTCAACCAAGGAGGAATTCATCTTCGGATCACCTCCCTAGATCATCTTGCCTTGGTCCCTCCCTTTATTTGTTGATGCTGACCTTTATAACACATTTATTTGTCCTCAGATTGTAAGGTGTCCTCAGACCAGACCCTTGGCTCAATATGCTCTGCTGGGCCTAATATCCCTACAATAGCCCCACAAGATTCTTCTTTCTAACTCCTCTGGAAGAAAGGAGGATTTCGACGTCACTATGGTCACTCTAAGCTCATCATACATCACCTCTAACTGCGCAAGTGCCTTTTTAACTGCCTAAGACACGCTCCTGACGCTTCGGCTTACGAGACGCGCCTTCATTAAATTTTTACGGCTCCATGTTCCCCATGTTCTATAGTGCGATGCGAATCCAACGGTTGAGGATTTTGCTGGAACCCGGGTGGGAATTTTCCCGCTCGTAATTTCCTCTTTGATATAAATACTATCCGAATTAATCACTCATCTCACTTTAGTGATCATACACTGAATCTGCAAACTTACCTAACTCACTCGTGCCCTTACAAATACCAAGAGCCCGTCCGAGGAGAATTTTCTTCTTTCTATAAGTCTTCATAAACCTTTTCACTCTATTTTTCCATATACTTTTCTTTTCTTTGTGTCCTTTCCTCCTCAGCTCCTCTTACTTCTCTCAATCTTCTTAGTTTCTCCAAACCTTTCTAGAAATGGGAAGATTCAAAAGTTTGGTAGACTCCGAGGAGGGAATAGAGAGCTTCAGAGCTCTATACAGGATCCCACCAGGAGTGTTTATTAGGTACTGTAAGCAGGGAGAGTGGCATGAAAAAAGGCAAGAAGGAGAATTGGTAATCCCAATGATTGCCTTTATAGAAGGTGGGATGAGGATTCCCATAGGCACCGTCACCAGGGACTATCTTAGGGCTCATAGGTTAGCTCTTACCCAATGTGCCCCAAACATGTTCAGAATCTTAGGGAGTGTAGACGCCTTTAATGAAAAAATGGGTTTAGGGTTGACCCACCACGATGTCAACTGGATTTACAACCTCCACCACTTAAAGGGGCAGGGGTATTACCTAAAATCTAGGTACTCTGAGGTTAGCCTCATCTAGTGCCTCCCCGATTCCAACAAGGGCCTAAACAAGGACTTCTTAATCGTGTCAGGGGAGTGGCACGATGGCCTCTCCTGCCCGCGAAGATAGGGGACACTAGGTGGGGTCTTAGGTCTAGGTTAAAATTTGTATTTGAGTTTTCCTTTAGCTTGTTCTACTTTTTACTAACGATGTTTTTCTGTTCTTCCCCACAGTTTTGCAGATAAGAACACTACTGTGCCTAACTTCAACCTTGTCAATCAACAAAGCCTAGATAAAATACTTAAGGCCGAGGTGTTCGTTCATAGTGACGGCCAGCTCAGAGCAGCATACCTCATCCTCGACTACACCCCCATATCCAAAAGCTACCAGGCGACGAAGTGTGTCATCAGAGCCAAGGACCCTCGTCTACATCAGATAAACGTAGCTGCCCCGGGTTTTCTCATCACCGGTTCTATCCCAGAGGGCACACTCACCACTGATCCCATACCCGAAGGCATACCAAAGGTAGCCTTGCCACCACAGGATACAACCGGAGAAGCCACTTCTTCTCACCCTACCAACATAAAAGAAGAAGAAAAAAAAGAAGAAGTAGTTGAAGTATCTGACTCTGAGGATGAGTTTGAAGTCTTCAATCAACTTTTGTCCCCAGAAGTTTCAACTAGTGACCTTGGCCATCCGTTCACACCAATACCAGACGAGACGGGGATCCAATGCAAGCCAAGGTCCACCCTGCAGGAGCTGCTGATGTCCCAACCCGGGGGGGACGTGCTTGGGAAGGCAGCTCAGACTAAGCTTCCCACCCCTCCACCCACCCAACGCCTCCGAGCTGATCCCGCTGACCATAAGAGGAAGAGGGAAGAAAAGGAGAAGGAGGTGGTAGAAACAGGGAGAACCCACCCCCCTTCTGAAGTTGAGCCTTAGAGGGGGGCCAAGCATCCTAGAGGCATGTAGACAAGGTCAGCCAGTGAAGGAGAAAGGAGGGGCGACCACCGAGCCGCAGCCCCGGCCTGGGCCCCACGTTTGGAGCTGAATGGAGTTCCTCTCACCAGTGATGCCTCTATCCAAGACTTTAGCAGGGCACGGCCGGGTATGTAGCTGACGCTGTGGAGCAGTCCTTGTTGCTGCCTAAGGATATGGCCGACTTCAGGTCTATGAGGCAGCATGAGGTCTTCCTCGACTTGAAGAGGGACCTTGCCATGGTAAGTCTTTTCTTTTCTTTTTTTTCTTTTTTTTTTTCTTTTTTTTTTAATTGTACTTCTCTTCCCTTCCAAGCCATTCAAGCTACATTTAGGGCCGAGGAGATTAGGGGTGTGAGGGATTTCACAATTCGCTCCAATACCAATGGGCTTGGTCTGCGATCGAATGCTATAAAAGATTTGTGCCCTCTCATCCTTCACCAATTGGTCGTTGGATGGATCGGTAAGGCACATGGTTCGACAAGTGGTATTAGAGCCCGGTCATAGGTTCGAGTTGTTAGAGCTGCATTGTGAGGGAGGGATTGTGAGGGATTTCACAATTCGCTCCAATACCAATGGGCTTGGTCTGCGATCGAATGCTATAAAAGATTTGTGCTCCCTCATCCTTCACCAATTGGTCGTTGGATGGATCGGTAAGGCACACGGTCTAACAAGGGGTGTGTAGCCAACCCACCAACCTGCCAAAACTAACCCAACCCAACCCACCCTGCCAAGTTAGGTCGGTTTTTAGGGCTTGGTGGGTTGGGTTGGGTTACAAAATTTTTTTTGATAGCGGGTCGGGTTGGGTTTGGGTCATAAATTCCAAACCCGCTAAACCCAACCCGACCCACCCATATATTTAATATATATATTTAAAATATATTATATAATTAATAAATTTTTTAAAATAACTAGCTCTTCCTATCATATATAAAAGCTAATTAGTTCACACAAACCCTAGTAAATTACTATTGTTGTTTAGTCATTAGTATTATTTGCCTTTAAGGAGTCACATTGATACTAATCTTTGGGTTTTTTTAATATATTTATATTTATATTTTTTTTTACTCAATTTAATAATAATAATAATAATAATAATAATAATAAATTTTTTCCAACCCATGGGTTCAACTCGACCCAACTCGACCCATGTGGGTTGGGTTGGACTTATGTGATGGGTTGGGTTGGGTTGAATTTTTTTTGACCCACCATGGTGGGTTGGGTCAAAAAATCCCCTTAACCCGACCCAATTCGACCCTGCACACCCCTAGAGGAGATGGTGAATAGTTTCCATCGAAAAATGAAACAGGAGGAGGGAAGGTGAATCGCGGCTGTGGACGCCTTCCACGTGGCCGAGAAGAGCAATCAGGAGCTGAAGAGCAAGTTAACCGAGGCAGAAAGGGGTAAGAGAAGTGTAGAGGCTGCCTTGGACAATGCTGAGAGGCAAGCTGAAGGTCAACGATTGCTCTTTCACCAGGCTGAGGACCAGCTGGCCGCCTCCAAAGAGCAGATTATTGCCTTGAAGAAAAAATTGGAGGAGGTTGAAAAGGCAAAAGATCAAGCAGAAAAGGCCAGGGATCAGGCCGAGTAGGACGGGTATGACGTAGGAATGGCAGAGACTGAGGAAGTCCTTAGGGCTGACGTCTCGGGGGTATGTAGGAACTACTGCCTCCAAGTATGGAATGAAGATCTCAACCAAGCTGGAGTTGAGGCTTCATCTATACTTAGGAAGGCAGAGAGTGTATACTACCCCCCTGCCATCCGAGCGTTTGGCCCATTTAGCTCGAGGAGTGATACCTCCTTTGAGGTGGCAGAAGTAGGCAAGGACAGTACAGCCAAGGTCCCAACCTCTTCTGACAACCCCGTCGAGGTGGCCGAGCAGCCTGGGGTCATTGAAAAAGAAAAGAACGCAAACCAAGGAGTGGCCCCTGATGCCACGAAGCCCCCCACTGCTACCCAAGACTCTCCTACTGAGAAAGGAGTTTCTAACAAAATGGAGATAGTCCTAGCCACTCTTCCCCTGCCCGCCAAGGTTGATCTTCCAAGCAAAGGCCCTGAGGTCTCAAAAACAACATCCACTCAGCCCATCAAAGCCCCTCCCAAAGAAAAAATTGTAATAAAAAAAGAAAAAAAAAAGATTCTAGTGTAGTTCTTTCTTTTGTGTTTTTATTTTCAAAACTAGTAATCCAGTTGACCTTTTGTAAGCAATTTGCCTTTTTCTAAGGCTTAGATTAATGATAATTTACAAGTTTTTTCTTCATATTTGTGATATTGATGTTGATTCTAACATAGTTTATGTTTTATCTAACACTTAACTAACATGGAATTGAGATAAAGCTCCATTTAGTTTTCTGCATAAGTGGTAGCATAGTTATCCCATCTTATATGATTAGCAGCAAGATAAGTTAAATCAGTTCAGTCCATAATCTCAGCAAAGTGTAACCTTAAGCCAAAAAACATACATAATTGCAGAGCACCCTGTTCACATCAGGCTTTACTTAGTTTTCCATTTATCAGTAAGTTTAAGGAACTGGGGATGATAATCAATTTTCAAACTGAATCATGGACATACTTTCAAATGCTTTAAGTGATGCTCATGAGTGTTCATTTGATCATGTTATTTTAGTAAATATTTTTGCCACTTAGCATGGCTGGTTCTACTTGATACTTAGATAAATAACAGAAAGTATGAACTTGCCTAATGTATGTGATCTGAGGAATCACGTATAACTAGGATTTTGTTTGACACTTGGGTTAATAGCTTGAAATATCAATTTACCTAAGGTATGTGGTCTGAGGAGTCAGACATGACCAAGGTTCTGTTTGATACTTAGGAAAATAATAGGAAGCATTAATTTACCCAAAACATGTGGTCCGAGGAGTCAGACATAGCTAAAGTTCTGTTTAACACTTAGATAGATGTCAGGAAGTATTAATTTACCCAAAGCATGTGGTCCGAGGAACTAGGCATAGCTAAGGTTCTGTTTAATACTTAAGTGAATAGCTTGAAATATCAATTTACCCAAGGTATGTGGTCCGAGGAGCCAGGCATGACCAAGGTTCTGTTTGATACTTAGGAAAATAATAGGAAATATTAATTTACCCAAAGCATGTGGTCCGAGGAGCCAGTCATAGTTAAGGTTCCGTTTAACACTTAGATAGATGTCAAGAAATATTAATTTACCAAAAGCATATGGTTCGAGGAGCTAGGCATAGCTAAGGTTCTATTTAATACTTAGGTGAATAGCTTGAAATATCAATTTACCTAAGGTACATGGTCCGAGGAGCTATGCATGACCAATGTTCTGTTTGATACTTAGGAAAATAATATGAAGTATTAATTTACCCAAAGCATGTGGTCCAAGGAGCCAGACATAACTAAGGTTCTGTTTAACACTTAGATAGATGTCAGGAAGTATTAATTTACCCAAAGCACATGGTCTGAGGAGCCAGACATAGCTAAGGTTCTGTTTAATACTTAGGTGAATAATTTGAAATATCAATTTACCCAAGGTATGTGATTCGAGGAGCCAGATATGACTAATGTTCTGTTTGATATTCAAACAAATAGTAGAAGGCATGGCTCACAATATAATAAATCCAAATATGGTAAAGAAAGTTTTCATTAATAATAATACCTTCTCAGGTTGTTTACATTCCAGGGGCGTGGTACAACCTTTTCCTCTAGATCTTCAAGATAATATACACTTATTCCCGCCACTGATGTGATACAATATGACCCTTCCTAGTTAGGCCCTAACTTTCCAAGGCTGAGTTTTTGGCAGTACCCAAAACTTTTCTTAATACCAGGTCTCCAGGCGCCAGTGACCTTAACCTTACATTTGAGTCGTACCCCTACTTAAGCTTGTGTTGATAGTATGCCAATTGGACCGTGGCATTTTCTCTTCGTTCTTCAATTTAGTCTAAGCTCTTCTCCAATAGCTCATCGTTGCTGCTCGGAGTGAAAGAACTTGTTCTTAGCATGGAGAATCTAGTCTCCAGAGGAATAACAATCTTGACCCCATAAGTCATTGAAAAGGGCATCTCCCTAGTGGACCTACGAGGTGTAGTTCGGTATGTCCAAAGGATGTGTGGCAACTCTTCTACCCATTT
The DNA here is from genome assembly GCA_019022515.1 of Quercus aquifolioides. Taxonomy (NCBI): domain Eukaryota; kingdom Viridiplantae; phylum Streptophyta; class Magnoliopsida; order Fagales; family Fagaceae; genus Quercus; species Quercus aquifolioides. The sequence goes on from CM032329.1 coordinate 33,362,889, forward strand.
TCCCTTTGCGTCATCCAGCCTCTTTTTAAGCCCACTCACTATGACCTTATTGACAACTACAACCTATCCATTCCCCTATGGATATGCCGAGATGGAATATCTATTTGTTATGCCCAAGTCACAGCAATACCTCCTGAAGGCCTTGCTATCAAACTGAAGACCATTGTCTGATATGAGGGTACGAGGGATTCCAAACCGAGTGACAATATTTTTCCAAACAAATCTCTTGGCATCCACGTCCCTGATATTTGCCAATGGTTCAACTTCAACCCATTTGGTGAAGTAATCCATGCCGACCAACAAATATCTCTTATTCCCTGCTGCCTTAGGGAAAGGACCTACAATGTCCAATCCCCATTAACTAAAAGGCCAAGAGCTGGACAGAGGATTAAAGACTCCTCCCGGTTGATGAATGTTTGGTGCAAATCTTTGGCATTAGTCATACTTCTTCACATACTCTTGTGCTTCCCTCTACATATTTGGCCACCAATAGTCTTGAGTGAGGGCCCTATGAGACAAAGATCTGCCCCCTGTGTGGCTTCCACAAATCCCTTCATGTAATTCTTCTAAGAGTAGCTCAACTATTTTAGGGTGTATGCATAGCAGATATGGGCCAGAAAAAGATCTCTTATACAACTTTTAGTCCTCGGACAGCTAAAACCTAGGAGCTTTTCTCTGTATCTTGTCAATCTTGCACTTGCTCTCAGGCAAGATGTCTTCTTTAAGGAATAGCACAATGGAGTCCATCCAATTGGGACCCACCCTTATTTGATGAACATGAACCACGTTTCTCCCTACCTCAATGGGTTTACATAAGTCCTCTACAAGGATCACTCGAGGTAAACTTTGTGCCGAGGAGGTTACCAGCGTGGCAAGAGAGTAGGCATGTGTATTTCTACTTCTAGGGATTTGAGATAAATTAAAAGACTCAAATCCAGACTGTAAGTGTCTAACTTGGTTCAAATATTTCTGCATTCTGAGATCTCTGGTAGGGGTGTGTCGGTTTGATTTCGGTCGGTTTTCTAAGTGTTGGCCAACCGAAACCGAAATTTTCGGTTTGTGAAATTCTCAATCGAAACCGACAGAAGTAATTGGAAATCAATCGGTTTCGGTTGAATTTCGGTTTTGGTCAGTTCCGGTGGGGTTTTTCGATTTCCTTATCATTTATTTTCTAAGAAAGCAAACAAAGAAAAAAGAATTAACAAACCCAAAAATCCCTTTGCTTTCCCTCGTTTTCTCACCACCCAAACACCAAGCACCAAGCAAAGTAGCAAACATAAAACCAAAAAAAAAAAAAAAAAAAGAGAACAACGAAGAAGCGTACCGGCGAAGCCAAACTCACAACCTTCTACCTTGAAACCCAGAAATCACGAAGAACAAAACCTAAACACCCAAAAACCTTGAAACCCAAACACGAAGAACAAAACCCAAACCACGAACCTAGAAACCTTGAAAGCCAAATAGAAACCCATAAAGAACAAAACCCAAACCACGAAGACAGAAAAATCAAACCAAAGAGGCGGCGATAGCGAAAAAGGTGGCGGCGATTGAACCCAGGTGGCGAAGGCTCCAGGCGGCGGCGACAACAGGGTTTGTTGATGTTTTCTCTCTGGATCTTTGGGTGGGTTTCTTGATTCTCTCTGAATCTTGTTCTTGGTGTTTGTTGGGTTTTTCATTTCTTGCTTCTTGATGTTTTCTCTCTTGATGTTGCCAACGGAAGCGAGGGAGAACAAAACCCAAACCACAAAGAACAAAACCCAAACACCAAGAAACCTTGAAACCCAAACACGAAGAACAAAACCCCAAATATATTAGACTTGAAGTGAGAGACAAACGCTAAAAATAGGATTAATAGGGTTATAAAGCAAACCCCAAAACAACGTAGTTTTGGTAATAAGGAGAGAAAAAATAAAAAGGCAATTACTAAGGGTCGAACCTGGGCTGATTAGAGACAAGCGCGTGTCCTTGCCGCTAGGATACCAGGAACTTTGTTGAAATAATTTGTACAAATTATTATTTAATATATTTTGGTTCGGTTCGATCATTTCGGTGTATTAGAATTTGCCACCGAAAACCGAACCAAAATTTTCAGTTTTTATATAATAAAATCGAAACCGAACCGAACCGAAATTTTTGCATCGGTTCGGTCAGTTTGAAGCTGTTTTTTCGGTCGTCAGTTTTTTGCACACTCCTAATCTCTGGCTTCCAACCCTTCCTAGCCTACAATCAACCTTAAATTTGAAAACATTTCTACTGCCTTTCTACCCATTCTCTGAACCATAATCATTCCTACCAATAGTGCCTCATACTTGGCCTCATAATTGGTGGCCGAGAAGCCTAACCTTAAGGATTTTTCAATAATGATCTTCTCAAGAGAAATTATAACTAGCTCCACCCTGGATCCTCTTTGATTCGCCGCCCTATCAACATGCACCTTCCAGGGTAAAGGCTCTTACAGGGAGATCATGCCAACTGATTTTCCATCCATGTTCTGTTTCTCAACTTTTTCTTCATAAGGGGTTTCAGCAAACTCAGCTACTAGATTGGTCAGGACCTGACCCTTAACAGAGGTGCGAGGCATATACTTGATATCAAAAGCCCCTAGGATCGTACCCCATTTTGCAATCCTCCCTGTGTAATCAGCACTTCGAAGTAGAGATCTAAACGGGAGCTGGGTTAGGACAACAAATGTGTGTGATTGGAAGTAGTGGGGGAGCTTACGCATGGCATGCATCACTGCCAAAATGGCCTTCTCCAATGGTAGGTAATGGACCTCGGCCTCATGTAGTGACTTGCTCACATAATAAACTGGCATCTGCACACCACTATCAACCCATACCAGCACTAAGCTTACCACATAGGAAGCTACTGCAATGTAGGCAAACAAAACCTCATCCACCTCGGGCCTGGACATAATGGGAGGACGAGATAGATATTCCTTCAACTGCTGGAAAGCCAGGACACATTCCTCGGTCCATTCAAATCCCTTCCATTTGTTTAACAACTGGAAGAAAATTCTACACCTGTCTACTAACTGAGAGATGAATCAGTTCAAGGCAGCAGTCATTCCTGTTAACTTCTAAACCTCTTTGGGGTTCCGAGGTGGCTGCAAATTGTTAATTGCTCTAATTTGGTCAAGATTGACCTCAATTCCACGATGAGTAACCATGTACCCCAAGAATTTCCCCGACCCAACACCAAAAGAGCATTTAGAAGCGTTAAGTCATAGCTTATGCCTCCTTAAGATCTCAAAGATATTCCCGAGGTCATTAACATGCTCAGATTCCAACTTACTCTTGACCACCATGTCGTCTATATAAATCTCAATGTTTTTCCCTAACTGTGGCTCAAACATCCTGGTCATCATCCTCTGATAAGTAGACCCCGCATTCTTTAGACCAAAAGGCATCACCTTGTAGTGGTAATTCCCCATAGGAGTTACAAACGCTGTTTTCTCCTGATCATCCAAGGCTAAAGGTATTTGATGGTACCCTTGAAAGGCATATAAAAAGTTCATCCGATGATGGCCTATAGTTGCGTCCATTAGCTGATCAATCTGTGGTATAGGGAAGGGGTTCTTTGGACAAGCTTTATTCAAGTCTGTGAAGTCTACACCTCCTCCTTGACAACATCAGAATGCTCTTTAGATGAGCACTAAGGTGGTTATTTCCTAGGGAGGACAACTGGGTTGACATTCAGATGATGGCAAATGAAGTCAGGATCCACCCTAGGAGCTTCATAGGCATTCCATGCGAACACATCAATATTCCTCCTTAGAAACGCTAACAGTTCTTCCTTCTCCCGAGGAGGCAACTGAGCTCTGATCTGAAAAAACTTCTTCGGATCACCGTTTATAACAATTTCCTACAACCTCTCACACTTTGCCTCTTCTGACGCCGCATTCGTAGATAGGACCGGAATCCTTGATTGCTATGAACCCCCTTCAGCAAAGGCCGAAGGCTTAGCTGCAGGCTGATGCATAATTGCAACCACGAGGCACTGCCTAGCCATGAATTGATTCCCCACAAGTTGTTCAATCTTATCCCCCGAGGGATACTTCATCTTCAAGTGCAGAGTTGAGGAAACGGCCCCCAGGGCATGAAGCCAGGGTCTGGCCACGATGGCCGTGTAGGGAGAAAATGCATCCACCGCAATGAAGTCCACCTTGACCACTTCTGAACCTACCTGCACGAGCAATCTAGTCTGACCCTTTGAGATGACAACTTTCCCATCAAAACTCACCAAAGGTGAATCATAGGCTGTTAGATCTTCAAGCTTTAAGTTCAGCCCTTTGTACAAGTCAGGGTATATAATCTCTGCACTACTGCCCTGGTCTACCATTTCCCTCTTCACATCATACCCTCCTATTCTGAGGGTGACCACCAAAGTATCATTGTATGGCTGGATGGTTCCAATCTTGTCCTTGTCCCAAAAACTCAGCCCCGGTTGAATCTCCACTCTAACCCTCTTCGGCTCGGAATTAGAGTCTTCGGCGGGTAGCCGAGCTACAGACATCATGCTAGAAGGATGAGAACCAATTCTCCCAGGTGCAGTAAATATGACATTAATTGTGCCCAAATGTGGCCTTGAAGAAGCGTTCCCCTAAGCCCCTGACCTTACTTGGTCTCCTTGCTTGTTAGGCCGATACAAAAACTGTTGTAACCTTTCCTCTCTGACCAGTTGCTCCAGATGGCTCCATAGAGTTCTACAATTCTCGGTGGTATACACTCGCTTTTGGTGGTATTGGCAATGAAAACTTTGGTTGCGCCTCATAAGGTCTCCTCCCATTTTGTTTGGTCATTTGAAGTATGACTCATTCTTGATCTCATCCAAAACTTGATGTACTGGCTCCCAGAACACTGTGTTTACCACTTGAGGAGCTGTAGACCCAGATTGCCTAGCGAAATCCCTTTGGAGCTTGCTATTGTTGTATCTGTCTGACCTAAAATCCCTCCTCTCTTGAGGGATAACCTTACCCTTCCCCTTGCCTTGCTGTTGGTCTTCCTTGACTCGCTTGTACTCATCAATGCGATCCATAAGCCGACGAACACTCCTCACCGGCTTCTTGGTCAAGGATTTTCTCAAATCATGCTCGGTGGGTAGGCCGACCTTGAAGGTCCTTATAGCCACGTCATCAAAATCCCCATCAATCTCATTAAACATCTCTTAGTACCTGTCCGAGTACGTTTTCAGGGTCTCACCTTCTCGCATGGACATGGACAGTGGCGACTCCAGGAATTTTTTCCAGGGTGTTCCTATTCCACTTTGAAAAAATTTCAGGTCATTTCGGTTTATTTCGGGGTGTTTCGGTAAATACCGACCGAAATTCAAGATTTGGAAAAAAAAAAATGTTCTTAAAACCAAAACAAATTTGCATTCTGTACACCGAAAAACCTCAAAAGGAAAAAAAAAATGAAAAGAAAAGAAATGAACAAAGATATCTATACAATAAACTATAAGTTCATTTGAAATATTAATAAAATTATTAATTATTGTAGTTTAGTTGTTTCATTAATATGTTTGTCTTTTATAAATTATAATTTGTTATATTGTTGTTTCATTAATTATAAAATTATTAATTATTGTTTAGCCTAACATAATTTAATTTGTTTGTCTTTTATAACGTATTGGTTAATTATACTACTTTAATTATTATTGTTTAGCCTATCAATAAACTATATTGCTTTAATTTGTTTGTCATTAATTCTATTGTGCTGCCCAGCCCCATGTGCCCATCTACCCCCACCCCACTCAACAGAGTCACAGACAAGCACAAGCCTCAATGCCTCATACCTGATATAGTGATGCCCTAATCACAAGAGCCAACTACCAATCAGAAAATTTCACAATCACAAATCACAATTAACATTCCACTAAAAGACAATTAATATCTCACCAACACAACACCAACACCAACACACACCAACACCAACGGATAAGATAAAGCCAAATTCAAAAAGACAAAAAAAAGGCAAAAGGCAAAATATTAATAAAGCATTCAGTCAGTTCAAAAGAGAGAGAGTTTTAGACTCTTAAAAGAATAAAGAGATAGAGAGACTCATCACTCATTCATTAATTTCATTTCATTTGTGGACTCAGATAAAAAGAGAGAAAGTGTGAGTGACTGAGAGAGAGTCAGAGAGAAAAAGAGAGAGAAATACCTTGAGGGAGGGAGCACCGAGCACCGGAGCAGGGGCAGCTGAGTAGGGAGGCCTGAAGTCGCGCGATCTCCAATGAGGGGCAAGCAACGAGTGACGACGACGAGGGGCGATCTCCGACGACTAGCGAGCTGCAAGTGACGTGACAGCGTGACCGATCTCCGACGACGAGCAAGCTGCGAGCGAGCTGAGGCGTTGCTCTGACTCCTCTGAGGCATTGGCGTGTTGCTCTGTCTTTAGGTTTGCTTTAGGCCTTTAGTGATTGAAGTGATTTCTGATTTAGGGATTTGCTCTGTATTGGGTTTTTTTTTTTTTTTAAGAATCTGTGGGTTTGCTCTATGTAATTTGTTGGGCTTGCCGTGGGCTTTTTTGGGCTTTTTTTTTTTTTTTTTGCTTGAAAGTAGAACAAATAATTTTTTTTTTATTTGAGGGTGTTCCTAATTTTGTGATTGAAGGTGTTCCTAATACAGATCAAATATAAAAAATTTAATTATTATATATAAATTTTTTTTTCACGTCATGTGACGTCGCCACTGGACATGGACAATAGAGAATCTAAGGGTCAAGGAACCCGACTACACGTAATAAAACGAGACCCAAATGCTCGAGTGAGCTCCTTGAAGGAGTCAATAGAACTTGCACCCAGACCATCAAACCACCTCATTGCCACAGGCCCCAAGCTGGATGGAAATACCTTGCACATCAAGGTCTCATTCTTGGAGTATACAACCATTCTCTGGTTGAAGTGACTTACGTGCTCCACAGGGTTCGTACGACCATTGTACATGGTGAATGTGGGCTGAGTGAACAGCCGAGGAAGTCTCCCTCCCTCAATCCTGCGTGTGAAAAGTGATCTGGAAATTTGGTTGAATGCTCTGCTCATTGCATCATTTCCTAAGCCTTTGGAAGATGAGCTCTTGTTTCTGCACTCACGGTGGTAGTCCTTATCATACGAGAAAGACTCACTAGGAGGAGTCCTTGATCTCTGTCTATAACTACCATCCTCTTCATCGTCAGAAGAGAAATCAGAAATGGAGGGAGTTCGCCTTCTCCGTTCGTGGCGTAACTTCCTCTTTAAATGATCAATCTCCAGCTGCATGTCCTTAGCATTTTTCTCATGAGAGACACAACTCCCACCCCGAGACTGGCTTCTAGTATAGGTAGTGTGCACACTTCCCTCCCGGTCTCTTCTTTGTTCAAGATCACGAAAGTGATCTTGACACTGAGACCCCATAGATTTTGCTTAGTTCGGACCTGAACCTACCATAGTTGAACGTTAGACTCACTATAACACCAGAAATTCTCACAGACAACGCCAATTGTAAGGACGCAATTTGGGTCCCTGACCCAAGTGATGGATGAACTTAGGCCCAAAAAGCCCAATACAATGAATTTGTAGAGAGTGGGTTGGAAAATTGTGCTTTAATGAGTTGGACAACAAGTAAAGTAGATTTAGATGACAAGAAAAGAAAGATAGACTGATTTAAACTAAAAAAAATCGTCCTCGGCACAGTCCGAGGAGATCAGTTCTTATATATTTCTCTCAAGTTTGATTACAAATTCAGTTCTTGATTGGTACAGTGTTTTTCTCTTAATTTCTCGATCTCTCTTCCACGGAGGGTCTCTTACATTATAGACCTTTAAATGATCTTGACCCTCCATTTGTTGATCGTCCAGGCCACTACTTAAGTGTTTGTCCCATCGGACACCCTCTCTGGCCCTCTGTGAGTTGGGGTAGCCAAGGCAGCACTGTTCAAGGGTCTTCTCCACATAAATGCAGCCAAAAAGTTAGCTGCAGAGCATTTAATGCGGTGGTAGCAGCTTTTTCCTAGATATTTCTTCAGCCTCCTTCTGTCCTGTTCCTTCCTGATATTTATCCTCGATAGTGGAATTGTCTAGAACGTTGCTCTTAGTGTCAGGTCGCATGCTCTAACCTCCACTTTGCTCAGCCGAGGAGGAATTTATCTTCGGATCGCCTCCCTAGATCATCGTGCCTTGGTCCCTCCCTTTATTTGTTGGTGCTGACCTTCATAACACGTTTATCCGTCCTCGGACTGTAAGGTGTCCTTGGACAAGGCCCTTGGCCCAATATGCTCTGCTGGGCCTAATATCCCTACAGTTCTTATCCTAAAATAGGAAGAAAAATTTTGGTGAGTTGATAACAGTGCTCTAACCTTTATTTTTATTTTTATTTTTTTGAGAAATAAATGCTCTAACTTTGGGCTGTAGATTGCAGCAATTAACTTTGGGCCGTAGATTGCAGCAATTAATTTCTTTACATCTAATAGAAAACCTAACTGTCAAGCGAAATTGGGATTCCGATGATTTTCACACAAAAACCTGCAAGCGGTATTCTTGAGATGGGGCTCAGTATATGTCATCTGAGTTCAGGCCTAGCAAACTAGGGAACTTCAATTTTTGGGGAAAATGTGTTGTATTTATTGAGTTTGGTGATCTTTAAATTTTGCTTGTAAATTGGGTTGGTTAGGCCTAGCTTGCCACTGCGGTGACCAACGTGTTGCAACTTCCAAATGTAGTAGTTGCTAAGTTTTAGATTGTAATTTAATGCATTAGACAAAAGGAATTGGACTATTTGGCCTTTTGCCCCTTTGGGCAAAAATATTTGGCATTATGCCCCTGTTTCGAAACTATATAGGGGCGTGCCCCTGTTTCAATACTCGATGATGATAAAATCGAGTTACTTAAAGTACTCGCTTATCAAAAGACCGAGTTTTAGGCAGGTTCTTGCCACAGTGGCAATCCAGCGTGGATTTTGAGCAATAAAATATTCCCGCGTAACTGTTTATAAATCGGCAGTATAGAAATCGAGTTATGTGCAGAATATGAACCACTTTTGAATGTAACGTCTCTAAAACAGTTTGTCTCTGTCTTCCTTCCTCTACAGTTTCTCTCCCTTCCTCCGTCCGATCAGTAGCCACCCTCAGTCCGTTCAGTAAAGCCTTCCCAAGTTCAACGAATATTCAAGTTCTCCTATTTCTACCCGAACCCAAACCAAATCGGTCAGTCGACGCTGGATTGAAGCTCAATCCAAACCCACACCTTTTCACTCTCACCATAGCCGAAGCTCAACCCAATCCATCTTCAGAGTTAAAGGAGTAAAAACGTATTAAGGTAATTTCTAAATGCTGAGTTCAAATTTTCGTTTTTTCCCTTTGCATGTAATCTGAGTTAAGTGTTGATTGTGCATGTACTCTGATTTGAGTGTGGCTTCTTAAGGTTTTCTCTATTAGATTTTTCTCTATCTCTATTCATTATTATTGTTGCTGTTTTAGCTTTGTTGGGTTTGGTTTTGAACTGGGTTTTGATGTGCGTATAGGGTAGAAATTCATGTAAAATACAGTTAGCATGACAACGGTGTCCATTGTTAGGGAAAATTGCTTTTTAATTCAACTCTATAATTTCAGGAAATTATGTTGTAAGTTATGTCATGATTTTGAATTAGGGAAAATTGCTATTTAATTCAATGCTAAATGATCTTGAATTGAGAAGCTATTGGTTTTACAAGCTTCAAACTTACTGGCTTTTGCAAGCTTCCACTCTTTTAAGTTATTAATATAATAGATATAATGTGTGTATAATGGATATGCACGCATATATCTACACACAGACCATAAAATGCACATCATGGACATCCACTATCACTGAACTAAATTGAGCTCATAAATGCCCTGTATATCTACTGTTTTGGGTTCCTAAAACCTTTGTTGCCACATTTTGTGTACAGATGCATAATTGACTGTCATAAGAGACTAGAATTGTCTTAGAAGTTCTTAAAGTACTTATTTTTTTGTTATTAGAATTCCTAGTCTTTCTAAGAAAGGATTTAGAAATAGCCTAGATAATGGCTTTATTGTAGTCGATAATATTGATAGATTTCAATAACATTCCAACTTTTTTCAAGCGCGATTGCTATCCCCTACCTAAGTGTGACTGCTTACGAAAGCCTAGGTGTGATTGCCTAGTGTTTTATCTTTCTTTATTTGATGTTCTTTTTAGTGCTGAAATTCCTAAAAATCCTACATCAAATTTGGTATTTAAGCCCGTTGAAGCTTCTGTCTTGTGTCAGATTAGCAGTCATTTGTGGGTTATGTTTGTTGATTAAGTACATCAATTTATTATTATTATCATCTACTACATGTGGGGTTGAAAAGGGAACTTAGTGGCCTTTGAGGGTCACCAATCCTTTCCTAATAGGTTGGATTAGGTTAGGGGGAGCATTAAGATTTGTGGTGGCTTGTGGCTTTTATAGAAAAATGCTAGATAATCTATTTTTTTATTCTTCTTGCAAAAAATTTAAGAATTCTTTTTCCATTTCTGTCTCGTTTGTATCCATAATCTCAAAATTGTTTAGGGGTAGTTGGGTACCTTTTAGAACTATGTTTTAGTATTTTCCAATGGTGTTTTTTGTGGTGCTTAATTGATTCATTGGTTTGCATTTTGCTGTGTTCATTTGTTGGTTTACTTTGTTTGATTTAGACATTGATTCGCACGTTGGTTGGTTGGTTAGGTTGCTTATACATTCTGCAACTATGTGTCCTTTTTGTTTATGCCTTGCAGCCATGAACATTAGGATCAAGTTAGGCATATATGCTCAAGCTAGGTGTTTTATATTTTAGTGTTTTAATTTAACTCTTCCTTGATATGATTAAATGGATTGAAAATCAGTGTATATATAGATGCATGATGCATAATTCAGATGAGCAATTATATGTTTTCAATTTTTTGTCAAATCTTTCTCTCACTCTGTTTCTCTTTCACTCTCTCTCTCTCTGTATTTGTTTATTTCAGTTTGTTCTAGAACCCTGTTGAAATACTTGCTTGTGTTCACTTGCAAAAGCCAAGCTTTTCTTCACTATTAAACATAGACCTATGTGTCTAACATGATTGCATGCGTGTCAGATATGCAGCAACTGTGAAATGTGGTTCCTGGACCCGCGGTAAATACACAATTGACACAACAGCCGGGTCATTGATCCACGGCGTTGTGGGAGACGCCTGCTGGTCAGGTACGTAGTTGTACTGAACTTCGGACATGACGAAATCATTTGTTTTTTATGTCTGTAGTGTTCTTTGATTATTTGTAAATAGATGTTGGACATGGTAGCATTTCTCTTTTGGTTTAGGCAGAATTTTATTTAATCCAAAGAGAAAATGGTATGAAGCAGAAATAATCGTGAATTTAAAAGCATTCTTTCATTAACAACAGTACTCGAAAATGGTATGGAGTAGAAATATTCAAAGTCAGTAGATCTCATTCGGAAGCTATAGTAATCAATTAAAATGAATCCGCTGCCATTATTTTTGCAAATGTGCATACACAATTAGGCGTGGCTACACATAAGACAACTTTGTTGATTCCTAATTCCCTACTCCATTTGACATAGTGAGGCACTTTGTTCATTCATTTCAAAACATAATGCCCATCACCTCGGTGCTAATTTTAAAAAATGACATTGACCTTGAATTGATCCTATCTGCTATTGAGCTAGAGTGAATAACTAGTTAACATCATAACTAACATATTGCAAAATGTTCGTAGCTAACTAGTTAGCCTACTGTTTCTTGCATATCCTAAGACAGTGCTCTTTCGTGTGCAGGTAGTGCCAGGCGTGCTAAAGTGCAGGCACCGATCTTGCAAGTTACCCTGGCATGGGCTAGACCCTCGAATTGCTCGCTACATAACTGAGGCGGGTTTTGAAGGGTTATTCAAGGTTCCAAACTTGGAAGTGGATCACGCGTTGATCACAGCACTAGTTGAGCGTTGGCGTCCGGAGATGCACACATTCCACCTACCGCATGGAGAGATGGGCATCACCTTACAAGATATTGAGGTGATGCTAGGGGTTCCTATTGATGGGTTGCTAGTGACTGGGAGTGTCAAGCTGGGGTGGCCAGCGTTGTGTCTTGAGTTACTGGGTCATCGTCCTCCAGAGCCGATACCACATCCCCATGAAAACAAGTCTATCCTTGTTGGGGTGAGGTTAAGAGTCACCTGGCTGAAGGCACAATTTAGAGCTCCCTTAGCTGCGGATGCTACTAATGAGGTAGTGCAGCAACATGCGCTCTATCACATGCTTCTCAGATTAGGGACCATTCTATTTGTGGACAAGTCGGCAGATCAGGTGTCGGTGATGCCTCTACAGTTCCTGAACCCAATCAGCAATGCGAAGAGGTACAGTTGGGGTAGTGGAGCATTAGCCTAGCTGTACAGGCACTTATGCAAGGCATCGGAGACGAAGGCGATGCAGATGGGAGGAGCATTGATGTTGGTGCAGCTCTGGGCATATTCGAGGTTCCCAATGATATGCCCTATTGCGAGGCCGCCGCAATTGCCAATGGAGGCAGGTCCCCTTGCCTGTCGGTATGTTATTTCATTAGTTTGATACAATTGTCATGCCATTTGTCATTCACCGTGCACGTGTGTATAGTTGGTCAAAATCCCTGCATGTATGCCACTTTTAATACATTCACTAAGTACATTGCTGTTGAGATGTAACCCCTGTTTCAAACCGAAAGTGTAATTGACATTAATTCAATGGATTATTTAACAAGATAGCATGCCAATATACACTGTGTTGAGTGCAGAAGAAAATTACAAATACAAAATACTTTGTTTTAATAGATAATGCTAAGCCAGTACACTTAGATTCATCTATTAGTGCAATGGGAATCATAGTCACACACGTCATTCAGTACTTAATATGTACTCGGCCACAATTTATAAAAATAGGTTGCACAAAATATTTGTAAATAGTATATAATCTGATCATATTTAAGTTTAATATTGAAGATGTTTGTTTTTGAATTTTGGCTAACTCATGAAAAAGTCTCTGTAATAATTTCATTTGGTAGAGTATGTAAACTGGTCATTCTTTTTCAACAAGGAAAAAACGGGTTGTTTGTTAACCAATCTATATACTTTGTTATGAATTTATATCTAAATTTGTATTATCATGAAACAATGAATTTGTTTGTGTTTATTATATTTTCCAAAGGCTCAACTAGTGCTCAGAAATTCACAGTCTAGACTTTGTTTTGAATTATTTTTTTAATAGTAACAAGTGGGGATGAAACCAATGAAATCACCTTTGGAGAAAACATCTAAACTACAATGCTCTTAATGCCCTTTGTGTGCGTTTGACTCACATGTAGTGCAGTAGACCATGGTACACCAGACCAGATAGCTCCAGTATTAGTTTCATGTTTATGACAACATCGTAATTCACTTTTTCCCACCTATCATATGGGAATTAATATATTTTCAGTTCTGAAGGCATAAAATTGGCCAAACTAGAAATGCGTTGTTTGCAACTCACAACTATTGTAACTTCATCAATTGTAATAAGTATGTTCCACCGAAAATACGAAAGCTAATTAATGGCTTTATTTTTGGTACGCATTTATTGTCGCGGCAGCATTGTTGTTTGATATTAACTAATGAGCATTGTCTGAAATTGTATGTTTACTAGATGGAAGGGGCCGAAGAGCACGACAGAGCATGCCACACATGTGCTACCTGTGTATTGGGCATCATTGTCAAGTATACAGGCACACCAAGTATTTTACCGCTTCATGTCAGAAGGATATAATTCTCCATATTTTTGTTTTTCACTTGGTAGGGTTTTAACAACTACTGCATGTGTATAGTTAATAATGTAACTTTGGTCGATTAGACCATAGATATACAAGGAATTAGTTACGAACACAAACACAAGGGTGGGTGGGCAGTCAATATAGAGTACCTTCATTAGTAATTTTACACCGATGTTTGTCATTTTGATTCCACACATATTTAGTTGTGTACCCTTAAAATTTTTCCCTCGGTTGTAGCTAGTGCAACTAGAAGTATCCGGGTGCATCTTAAAAAAATGATGAGTTAGTCCACTCACAAGTCAATGGACTCATTACGAGCGGTGATAACAAACTTGCTATTGATTCCACACCAGCCACAAATCCTTGTGCTTTTCCCTTCACAAACAATCGAACATACATGTCAATGGAATGACCACCGTCATGTGCTTTGTACTGTATTTAGCTCAAGAACTAACTCAACAAAGAACAAGTTATTTTGACGTGGGAGAACCCTATGTCTACATTTATTTCTTTTTTGTTTGGCATACTCCTGAAATTCTCCATCAGTTAAGTGAATGCAGCAATTTCGGGTGTAAAAGTAGCAATTTTCGTGGCATAAAGCATCTGATAACCGTAGATAACTGAACAAAAGATAAAAATCATTGGACCAATTTTCGTAGAAAGCCACCATTTTAAACCCAAAACCCACTACTGGACACATGCTGATCTGATTCATTCTGAACACATGTTGATGAACTTGCCTCATTTTTTTTAATTGAGTTCAAAGTTCAATCTAAAGAAGTAGAAAACAGCGTTGATATAGATGAGTAGTGTGACTTATGAGATGCATTAGCTTTACTCAAACAACTTTATAAAATTCAGCAGCCTCTCCCTATGTATAATAATACCGAAAGGTGAAGATACAGAAACCAGGACTTTCCTTGTATTGACAGTAAGAGTAGAAGATTATTATTTTTTGGTTGCTAGAAAGAATATTAAGAACTATAGAATGCAGAACTGTAGGTAATGGGATCACATGTATTTTCCAAACCTTATTTTTTGATCTTGATGCTCTTGAAATAATTGCATAAGTCTGCATATAATTTGACAGGCAAAATTGAAACACCATTAGAATTAAAGGTGAACTGAATAACCACATTGAATATTATTTTATCAAAAAATTTATGAGTCCAATACTTACAGCAGGTCTAAGATCTTTAAAATATTTCCTTAAAAAATGGACATCGTTGTCTCTATATAATAAACAACATTATTTTTATATATTTTTGGGGTAAGCACATCGCATACAAATCCTACCCCAACAAGGTATGTTTACTGGGCATTCCCCTTCTCCCTTTTCTTAATTTTCTCCTCCTCTTTTTGAACCCCAAATCACACAATGTGCCAATTACTGATTTATAATGACAATTAGATTTTGGCCAAACTAAGATTGGTAGCAACAATAAGCATCACAAAAGCTTTCAGTTCCATGCAAGGTCTTAAGATTCTGACTGAAACCATGCAACCAGTAGTATCCGGGTGCATCTTACCATGTCAAATTCAATAAGAGAGGGAAATAGGTCAAGAATGTCTTAGGATTTTTAGTGAAGTGGTTCTTCAATGGTCTTCTACATATTTGCTCACATTGAGGATTGACACAAATAAGTACGTATTTGATTTTTTCTTTTTTGTTGACCATTTATGCAAGTTGTCTGGGAGCTGTACAGGGATGTCCTAGACTTGTTGCCCCTATATTACATTGCCGGCCGACATATATGGAGGGCCATTGTGCCGTTGATCTGTTTTTGGATAGTAGAGGATCATCATCCCGAACGTGTCTTTCGTCAATTCGGGATGAAGCAAGCGCCACTGGATATTGTGGATACATCGGTTGCTCTCCATAGAATCTCCCTCCAAGGTAAATTAGATAGGGATTGGGTGCAAGAGCATGCTATCTACATTGACCGATGGGCCCATAGAGAGGAACATCTTGCCGACGCACCGACATTGGATGGGGACACGACATACCTTGCTGCTTACATGGAGTCATACCAAAGGACGACCAGACGGTACATTACGCGTGAGTCGGCGTATTGGGAAATCCTGGTAAGGCAACAAACCCTGAACATGCTTCTTTGATGGATTGACAATATATGTGTGTTGCTGCATGCATTCTGAAAATTAAAGTGCAACCACAAGCCATTGAATCAATATTTTGACATTCATTTTAGAGAACATTTCATTTCTTGCCACTAGATATGCATTTGTCACAAGCAATATGTACTGCTATGCCATTTTAATGTTCATATATATATGAATAAGCTCAACATGCATAATTTGTTTCCAAATCGGTCATGCACAACACAAAAGGAACCAGAAAAGTTTTAACGGGACTCCTTTATTTCACAGGTTCAGTCCAATGTGGAATTACTGTTGCAATGTGAACCAGACTCCCAAGTGTACAACCACTTGAAGAGTACGCTGGATCTTGTTGGAGAGTTGAGCCAAGTGGCATTGGAGAACGCGCATGCCACGGCGACTGAGGCGAGCACACAGGCCACAGGCCGTGGTGGGGGAGGTCGTGGGTCTGGAGGGCGTGGACGCAGTGGAGGTCCTGGAGGTGGTCATGAGGATGAGGATGACTTCGGTAACTTCCAACTCTAATACCTCCAATTCTTACTGACTTGCACTTCTACTACTTTGAGTTGTAATTTATTTAGAGGACGTATTATAGTAGCAAAGTATATATTGTTTGGTAAGTAGTTTTTAGGGTTAATATGCACTTCCTTATCTTTATTATGGTATAATTACTTACAATGTTCTCCCAAACTTTAAATATTAAAACTAAGCACTTTAAATATCAACCAGCAGGTACGGCTTTTTAAGTTCTTCCAACCAAAATATATATGTATTGAAATGTAAGACATGCAAAATTGTTTCATTCAATCCTTATAAACTACAATCACAATACTATTATCCACTTTTAGCATATACCCATCAATGCTAATATATTTAACACATTGATGACAAAACAGCAAGTCTATGCAGTTTTTCCATCGAGTATAAAGCACAATAATCTGTTTGCTAATGTAATTCCTTTTAAAAATATTTCTACACCACCATGGAAATAAACTTAGGAGTATATGAGGAAAATTCAAAGTTGTGATCACATTCTGCAGTTCATACAATTATAGTTTAAAAAATTATTGGTAATAACAATGATAAATTACATACAGGTAAACAAAGCTGGACTTTGTAACACAAAGGTTTTTTTATAATTTTTTTTTTAGTTAATTGCATATGCCAATAATGAATTAAAAACCTACAATCTTATTAGATTTTATCAACAAAATAAGGTTTATATAGGGTAGTCTAGGTGTCCTGAGCATTAGTTTTATTGGGTAGGGTTTACACTTGACAATAGTTATTGGATTCTATGAACAACATGCACTAGGCAATACACTATTTGGATTGCTTACGCATTTGGCATTACGTAGGGTTTACACTTTACAATAGTTATTGGATTCTACCAACTTACTTACAAATTAACCTGTCGTTTATACTATCTAGATTCTAGGGTAATTATACATGTTGAATCTTGTGTTGAAAACAATGTTTTAGTGTTATTGTATCAGCTGTGTGTTTTCAGCTCTGTTGTAGCTTTGTTTTTGCACTTAGTTGTCTTACATTTTCAGTTGAATGAATGCAGACTGTTCCAATTAAAAAAAAAAAAGTGTTTTTGGGATTTGTATGAGTAATGCATTAACTGATAGTGTAAGTAATCTTTCTCCACTCTCAGTCAGAAAATTTTCTCCATCCTAAACATTTTTATATATATTTTATCACTCACCTTCAAGAATTTTCTTTAATTGTATTGTTAAAGTTGAAACAATTATTCAATAAAAAAAAATTACAGCAAATAGTAGACATTTTGTTTTTTTGGGGCAAAATCTGATACTTTCATTGCAAATGGAAAAATATGCAATCCGAATAAAAAGTAATAACACCAGAAACTTTAGCAACCATGAGGCTGCAACTGGGACGACATTTTGTGCGTGTAGGAACTGGTAAATGAGAGGTTTCATTCCCCAAAGTAAATCCCCTGTAAAGGGTCAAATGCCATTTATTCATATCTAGGCTGCAGATAGTAAGACATTTTTTGACTCAATCCCTTGTTGTCATCTTAATAAATACAGTTGTTTTTGTACAGATGATGAGGCGTTGGAGGGCGACTGGGACATGTACATGGATGGCGTCGGGTCATCGCGATGCATGTCTGACGCTGCTGCCCAGCCATCCCACCCCGCTGGCCATAACTATAGTGCAGAACACACATCCTGTGCTCAAGCCGGCCCTTGGTCCCCACCACTCACTCGGCTGTCTCCCCCATTGTTCAGCGGCTATGCCTATGATGGTGGCTGTATATTTGTACCCACACCTGGCCGACCGACCCTACCTGTAGTTCGGGTTGAGCCCACCCAGGACCCTTCACTTCCTAACCCTGACAAACCGGCTACACAGATCAAACAGATACAGAGTGAGAATATTGAGCCGGTACATGGGTTCCGAAGATCACTCCGCACTGACATACACCCCCCTGGTTGTGGGACCGGTGACGATAATTATTTGCACAGCTAGGAAGGCATCTTTCTTAATTACTATCTATGAATTAGACTATTCAGATTAACAATCCTGTGATCAGTTTGCATTAGATTTTCTTCTTTAGCCAGTGCACCTCCATGCTATGTAAACCGTTTATCATTTACCTTAATAGAATGTCACTTGACTTGCATATGATGTTGTTTGCTTTAAGTGATGATCATACTCAGATCAAACATTTTCTGATAACTGAATTAAGCAGAGGGTTCGTCAACTATTACTCACTTCACTTGGTAGATATTTCAAAGGCTTCATCATCAAACGCATAATCCAAGAGTCTTAAGTATATCCTCTATAGTATTGAACTACTATTGCCATTGTTGCAATGCAGTTAATAGATTGCTATTCACCATCATTATTTGTGGTTGTAGTAATCAAATAGTAGTAGTCATGTGACATTGGAGGTGTACCCAATTCATCACCCAACTTATTAGTGCTGTCAAGGGTGATCAATCATTGCTATAGAATTTTTCTCCTTAGTTTTTCTTTTTTCATTTCACAAAATCCTCACAGAATTTGCCCAATGATGTAGCCTATTGAGTGTTGACCCCTATTTAGTGGATGAGTAAAAGAGAAGCTGTATAGCTCCTTTCCACATCATTGTTGCCTTAGGGAATGTGCAATCCCTCTCTTTAAACTCTACTTTGGCTGTTAGGGAATGTGTGCATTCAAGTAATGTGCTCTGCTTTGCATTTCAGGTAACACGAGACTGACGAAGGCAGCTGTGAGGAAACGAAAACAGCGTTGAGCTGTTGATGCTGTGGAGCATATGGGGGTAAAACCTTGCCCAATATCTGGACTTCTTAATTTATTTTAGTTTTTGATGTTCATTTTCCGATAATTACAATTCAAAACCAAAAAAAAAAGAGAAAAATCAAAAACAATATTAGACAGTTGGGATTTTTCTTGACTATAAAAGGAAGTAGTTGCTTTGAAGCAACTGAATTTCTCTCTCCTTTCTCTAGATATAGATAAGTCCAGCATGGCATAGAAATTGAACGCACTTACACAGCATATAAATTTCCTTCCTTGCTTTAAGCTTTGTTTGATTTGCAAGACAGTGTTGGAAAAAAGTTGCCCTGCATATGAAATTATTATTATTAAAATCGGCCCTGCACATCAAACTAGATCTATGAAATTTGGACACAGACACGACACAAGTGTTATGTTTCAGCTTGGACATAGCATGTTAGAGACAGGAACTTGTTAAATTTCAGACCATACATATGTCGCAGGACCAGCATACTTGGTACAAGGAGAAGGCATTTCTTTTTGTTGATTGGTAAGTGAAAAATAGAAAAGGCATTTGTTCTACATTAGTTAAAAAACCCTTCTAGTCTTGGTACAAAGAAAAAGACATTGCTGGGTCAAATTTTGATGGTCTTCTCTGTGGTTTTATATTCATGAAGGGAACCTCATTTTAATGACTTTAGGGGACGAGCATGTTGAGTGAGGACAAGATGCATGCAGGTAAACCATTTTGTTTACAGAACTTCTTCTTGAGTCAGAGCATTAATAACTTCCTTGTTTTAGGATTCAATAATGACCAGGGTTTTAATAGGGAAGAGAAACATAAACTGAATCCGCTTACTATCTGCCTGAACAGTAAACCCTCATATTGGCAGAACCAAAACCCACATGGATGAACACCCATAAAGTAAATAAAACTTATTAATAAAATACCACAATTGGCCAACAGCTATGGCCCCAAACCCAATAGACTGAATGGACAGGGAATTCCTCCATACCCAAGGAAATAGTCTAGGAATCTTCTAATTGTGGATTTTTGGTTGGACAAGATCACGTTGGGATATATGGCTTGAGTTAGGTGTGTGTAGACGTTATGAATTTTTCCGTTATGAATATTTTCTATAACTTATATTTTCCTTTAGTTTTTTATTATTATTATTTTGTTTTTTCTTTTTCATTTACTGATTCATATTTGGTGGCATATTTTGCAGGCTTCAGTAGATCCTAATATTGATAAACTTTGAAAACCACCATTTTGGTTGATGTCGTTTTTTGCACGGTAGTTGGACAATGTCTTGTTGTTGATGTAACAGTCAGTGGACACAACTTTGACAAGATTTTTTTGACATAGAAGAGTTTGACAGATTTTTGGAAAGCATAGCACCGAAAAATTGGACAGATTTTTTGGACAGCTGATTTCATCTTATTGAATCTTTTGAAACATATTTTGTAACTGATGAAGCTACTTAAGCATCTTAGGTCCTATATGTGCATGTTTGAGTAAGCTTCGTGTTAGGTACCAATTGTAATTGCAAAGGGTGGATATTTTCATGTCAAATGGAAAATTCATTTCTATATATAACTCGTATCTATGTATCTGCATATTTGAACAGAGGCAGCTTTAGACAAATGCAATATAGTGATGATGGATGGAATTTTGAATTCAAGAAGTTTAATTTTAGCAATAGATTTGTTGATGTCCATTCCTTTTATGTGGCTCTCTTTTCTAAGAAAAATACTCTAGTGCAAATTTAGCTATAGCAGAGACGTCAGGATGAATGCAATATAGTGTTCTGGAAATAAAACTGATGAATGCAATATAATTTTGTGGATGGAAATTTAAATTTCGGAGTTTTAAATTTAGTGTATTTGTTCTTCACTGCATTATATATATATATATAAGTGAGGCACGTAATGCAATTTGGATAATAGGAATTTTTATACTCGGCTACATGGCGTGACAGTGTCGAATAATACATGAGGTTGGTTCTTTTAATAGCCACATAGTGGGTTGCATAAAAACACCTACAACCTAGGTTGCTTAAAAACTTATATATATATATATATATATATAATCCTTATTTCATATTATGCTTTCATATTGACCAAGTAACTATGCAGGTGAATTTCTCCTCTTCTTTTTTAGAAACACCCAACTAAATTGCATCTTAAATAAATAAAATTAGTAGTAAGATATTGTATGAGTCTATTTAAGATTGTTGAAATACTGCAAACAGTTTTTTCTTTGCAACTTGCCACCAGCACGTGTATATACGGTAAATTGGTGTGAATAAATTATTTGAAATTGTTTAATTTGAATAATTATAAAACTCGATACTAAAGAAGTCGACCCATCGAATACAATGCATGTGTTAAGTCAAGTTTTGAAAAACTCGGCTTTATAGCTAGCGAGTAGTTTGTTACATACAACTCGCCACCATTGTAGTCGAGTATTGAGTCTGTAGTGGGATCAGTCGAAATGGCTTCGACCCATCGCGGAACATGCATGAGTCCAACTAGACTTCCCTGTAAAGATCGATTGATACGCGATTGGCCTTGATCGGTCAGATATGTTAAACTCGGTTTTCCAGGTTGCGAGTACT
This sequence comes from Quercus aquifolioides, assembly GCA_019022515.1. Taxonomy (NCBI): domain Eukaryota; kingdom Viridiplantae; phylum Streptophyta; class Magnoliopsida; order Fagales; family Fagaceae; genus Quercus; species Quercus aquifolioides. The sequence continues at coordinate 33,384,652 of CM032329.1, forward strand.
TAGTGCTCGGTTTTGTAATCATCGAGTATTGTGCTTTTCCATTACCAACACCGAGCTGCAGTACTCGGTGTCCTACGATACGAGTTACAAGTACAACTCGCTATCACAGTAGTCGAGTATTACACAGGATGGATCAGTCGAATCTGGGCTCGACCCATCGCGGAACATGCATGAGTCCAGCTAGACTTCCCTGTAAAGCGTGATTGATAAACGATCGGTTTCGATTGGTTGTGCAAATAACTCGGCTTTACACATAACGAGTACTTGTTGTACTCGGCTCTGGAATGGTCGAGTACTGTGCTTTTTCATTATGACCAGACTGCACTCGGAGTTCTAGGAAGCGAGTACTGTAAACTCGACATATCTGTAATCGAGTATACAACCAATCAGTTATACCTCAATTGGTCTTCCCCTCAGAATTATGAACCTCTCGCCTCTCTCAATTCTGAATCTCTGTGTCTCTTTGTTTTCGTCGTCAACCTTTACTTTGTCTGTGACTCTTCCTCTCCTCCTCAAAACCCCAACCTTCATCTACATTACACTCTACACTATAAAATCAAAAATCTTTCACTGAACATGTCTCTCAACCTTCTACTCCGTCTTCCCCTCAAATCCTTAGCCGACCCCCGTAATTTAGCTTCCCCTAAAAACTGTGTTTGAGATAAAAGATGGAAGTTTTATTACATCACGTTTTATTAGATGGAATTTTTGTCACTTTTTTCTGAAAGGGGAATTTTTGTCACTTGTAAAAATTGAAATAAATTATCATATCACCTACACGGTTACTAATTTTATAATCAAACATCAACTAAAATTCTATTATAAATAATTTGAAGAAAAAATAAATTTTATAATTTATTTTAAAGTATTTTGATATTCTATCATATGTTGCATTTAATATAATAAAAGTTAATCTTATATATTATGTTGTGTCACTGTCAAGTAATTAACATATGCGTTATACGTTGTAAACTAATATACTTTTGCCATGTGACTTTTTAATTATTAAGATGATTAGTGTAATATATATGTGAAAGTCTATTAACGTTTTAATTTTCAAGTGGCACGCTAATGATCAAGATAATATAACTTTGTAGCTATTACTAATATAATTTGTTGATTGACTTATAAGTTGTATTAAATTGTGTAGCGTATGAACATAACACTGTGATCTATATAAAAATATAAATAGAATTCATCAAGTCATCATAATTGAATAAATACAGTATTAAAAAACATTATGTTGGTACTTTAGGATAACTACTGAAACTTCATATAATTAGTTCTTTAGTAGCATTATGTTAATTAAAGTAGTAATTTAACTAACAAACTAGTTAGAACTTTGGTAATGGAGTCTGATTTATAGTAGAGTTAAAAATTTAAATGTACTTTATGGTGAGGTGAGATACTCTTTTGGGATAAGATGTCTTATTAGTTGTATAAAATAAATGGGTAAAATAAAATGAGAGCATGGTTACATTTTTACATTGATTAACTACAGAGAATTCTTTACGTTTTAGACATTTTTGTTTTTCCCTTCTTTGTATATAGAGTAGAGCTTGTGGCAGTTTCAAAGAGCCCTCACTTGCTGCACTCTCTGCCCTAGTTTTTTCCAATCTTTAGTGTGGAAAATTAACACTGTGCATACAACTCCACTGTGCAGAAAACAGATACTGTGCAGAAATCCATTTGTTTTGTGTTTTTCACTATACTAGTGATTTTTAGTACTAATAGGAGATCTTGATATAAAAAATAAAATTAGATATGTTTATTTCTTGCTGATTTTAAAATAATCTGTCATACCTTCTCAAGTTTTTCCAGTTTTTTACATGCCTTAACATAAAATAATTGAAGATCCATAATCACTGTAATGTTGGCTGTTTAGTACTAATGGACTTGTTTGTTTGTTTGTTTTGTTGATTTTAAATTCATTAGTATTTTCCAACTGTTTGTAGATTTACTAAATTCCTTATCAATAATTTTTCTTTAAATTGGTCTAGATGGAAAGTGATGAGAAGATTCCTACTGACAGTAAGTGTGAAGGAAAATCCATTGACGGCTTGAAGCTTGACGAAGTGGCTGAACTTCCTCCACCAAAGAAGGCTAAGACTGAGCTCAAAGTCTACAAAAGGAGGACGAGGACTTCAACTGTTTGGAGTTACTTTCAGATTCTTCCGACAAAAGATGAAGGAAAGCCTACATGCAAATGCAAGAAGTGTGGAAAGGAATATATTGCTGCCGGAGCAGATGTTACTGAAAATTTGAAGCGCCATTTGGACTGGGCTTGTCCACGGAAATTTGATGTGCCATTGAGCATTCCTCATTCTACAGTGCCAGATATAGGTAATGTCTTTTTGATTTATATGTTGACTGCATGAGTTCTAAGTTTTATGATGATTTTTTAAAAAGAAAATAACATATATGTCAAAAAGGTTTTGGATTTCCCATAAAATGTCAATATTTATTTTATATATTAATCATGAAAAGGTGTAGATAGTTTTAAAGGGCAGAAAAGCTGCACTATGGACAAAGGATTTGAGTTATCAACATAGAACATATAGAATATGCACAATATTTATTTGATGTAGTATAAATGGAATAAATTGAGTTGAATGATGCATGATGGTATGGTTGACCAATGTAATACAAGTTATATTCATGTATCGAAAAATATAATAGTTTATAGATTTTGTTGGCAATCAAGATAGACAGTAGACACTACAATTTTTTTTTCTATAATTTTTGTTCTTACTACTATGCAAATGACTTATTTATTTAAAAATATAATTGCTTCAATTGCATAACTCGACCCACAGTTTTTAAATTTCTTATTTATAATGCATAGGCACATTTTTAATGAGGTGAGAAACAATTTCTTTGATGTAGAACTTGCACAATCCCAATTGGAAGAGCTCACTGAAGAGAAAATGAGCAAGGAGACAACTGAGTATGAGCACAAGGAAGGCGCCAGGTCTTCAATGGAACCCTTGATCTCTTCTAATCCAGTCTCTTAATCACATGATCTTTGGCTTTTTGATATGGCACTTGGCTGGTTGGACTTGGATTTTGCCATCAAGGATATTTTGATATGCCATGTAGTCACTTTGGTTTTTTATTCTCTTCATTTGTAATGTCTTTTAGTTTTTGATATGGAACTTGGATGCCGTGTAATAATCTTCGGGCAATAAATTATGGAACTTTGACATATTATTGAATTTGATAGTATGGAGGGTGGAACCTTTTGGACTACTAAGTTGACTCTTTATGGTTGAATGAAATAATTAGCAATAGATTTGTTAAGTGTCGAATTTTTATTGCTTGGTTTATGGTTGACTTATGAATTTATATATACGGGAGTTGATAAATAGGTTATTCAAGTTAAGTTTAATGTTTAATTCAACAAGTTGTTCGGGTCATAATCAAACAGGTTGTTCATAGGTTATTTTTAGTCACATTTGAAACTTATATTTTTGTCAATGTCATGACCACAATATATAAGGATCTCATAAAGTAAACAATGTCTGAATAATACAAATGTTTTCTAATTTTCATCCATAAACCATATATATATATATATATATATATATATCATAGTGTATGGCAAAGAAGATTATAAATCGGCATCTTTTATTAACCCTTCCAAATGTTTTACAACAACATTTCACTATCTCAATACTAAAATGTTTGGATAATCAAATTTAATGGTTACTAAAATATAATCAGAATTATCTATATCCAAACTTGCACTATCAAATGACAAAAAATAAAAAATAAAAAAGGGAATATTATAAAAAATACAAAATCAAGCATATAATGCAACATAAAAAATTAAAAGAATTCTAAAATGAAAGAAAGAAAGTAATCAAAGAAAACGGTAGGGTATTTCAATTTAAGCTCCTTAAACCATTTCTTTTGATTTAGAGATAAATGTACGTTTATTAAATTAAGGGTATTTCATTAGGTGTATTTTTTTTTTCTCTTTTTTTACTCAACGTGAGGTTTTTTTAAGAATATAATATTAGAAACGTGTGTTAGAATACGTGGGTTAACCCTACTATTTAAGCTTTACAAAATGATAAATTTGAGGATATTTTGGGCATCAAAATTGAGGTATAGATATGCATAGTTAACCCATTTTTTTGAACTCGTATTTTTTAATTCATGAATCATAATTTCATTGTTTATAAATGTCTAAATTTTTATTTTTTTTTTTCAAAAACAAATCTATAACCCAAAAGAGTACTTCATATTTAAATGTAAAATTATATGAAAAATTACAACTACCCAAGATGAACGTTTTCTAATGATGTAGATGTGTGTTTTTGGAAGACTAAAAGTACACACGATTGCTTTAGATGGAACAATATAACAATATATATGTATTGTTGCAAGTGGCTGGATCAGATTGCCCAAAGCCAAGTACGACTACGAAAGCAACCTAGCCAAAACCAGACAACAAAACAAGCAATTACATATTTCAAAAGGCCAAGACAGATTCCAAATTCAAGTTCAAAAGGGAAACGAAAATTCTATTCAACAACATGGAAAACTTCATCTGTAGTGCAACTTGAGGCATAGGGGGCATAGTTTCGCCATCATTTTGTGCTTGCTTGTCGTGTCGAATCATGAACTTCATCATCCCCCAGAACATGGCCTACCACTTCACTGAGCATGTTAGTACTCAATGTTGCAATTCTCCTTTCGTGATCACGCTCCTCAATGGCAACGTCTAACTGATACCTCAACAATCTGTTCCTCACGTCTCCATCGCAAAAGCTAGTTCCTTCGCTTTGAGACGTCCCCCCTGGGCTTGGTGTCGACATGGTAGAAGATGTCCACGATGGGGAAGCACCATACTGCACGTTCCTACCATTACGTTGCAAGAACTCCATGTATGCACATTCTGCTTCTCGTCGATCTTTGTATGACCTGTGTTCAGCGTTTGCGAATTTATGAACTTGTCTACTTGCTTCTGCCCAATTGCCGTATATGCCAGGAGCACGACCAATGAAAACAACATAATATTTGCCACCCTAAAAGAGGAACATACCACAGCATTGTATGTGAAAATTGCATAGGGTGTTGCTAGGGTTAGAACTTACCAAGTATCGAATCTGAGCTATTAGATAAACATGTACCATGTCGCTTTACAAGCAGGTGCCGGTGGACTACAGCAGCCTTGACGTTGCTTGCTCGAAGATCTGACAAATAGTTGCATAATCTATAATTGTACAGTGGTAAATTGTTTAATCACAACTATCAAACATGGTTTTTAAATGTTACCTTTATAAGCAAAGGAGGCTTCTCTTCTCCATTTCTAACTGTTTTCTTCTGCTTATACCCCCAACCAGAATGTAAACAGGAAGCTGTCTTAACATATAAAGGTCCAATACTCGATTTTCCTAGTACCGAGTACATATGGAACTCGCCTTTCAGAATACCGAGTATTTATAACTGCTGCCCAACTGAAATTAGGTGAAGCAAATATTACTCGATTTCCTCAGGGCCGAGTCTCTTTAAACTGTACTGCCACCCGTACGTGCTTTTACTAATACTCGGTCTCTGTATAACCGAGTTATATTACTCGATTTACGTAAAATCGAGTACAGTGCAGTGTATTCAAGCAGTCCATGACCGTTTGGGACCACTGGTTAGAGTTCATGCACGAGCTGAGCTATGGGTTCCCTTCTAAAGGCGGACCGGTCTGAGCGTTCTACCATTGTGTCAAACCATGTTGGCAGTTCAAAGTTCAATTGACCAGTTGCAGAACGTGCATTCTTTGTTGTCTACATCTTCTCCATTCTGTCAACATCTCACCTGATAGGTAAACAACTAATAACAATTTATAACAACACAAATAGGATATTCTTTGACTGAATTGGGTCTTCAGTGGGGGGTCTTTGTGAATAATTATGTGGAACATTTAACTGATAGCACAAATTCTTTGAATGGTTTAGGTCTTCAATGTCCCATTCTGTACATAATAATGTGATCCTAGGCAGATAACACTCTTGTGCTTTGAATGCTATGTGGGTCTTCAATGGAGGGTATGTAAATGTAATAATGTAGTAGAAACTCCTGGGGTCACAAATTATTTGAAAGAATTGTCTTCAATGACTTGTATCAGAACAATGCATGAGTCCAATTTATGGTAATAGGATATTCTTTGACTGAATTGGGTCTTCAGTTGAGGGTCATTGTGAATAATTATGTGGTACACTTAACTGATAACACAAATTCTTTGAATGTTGTGGGTCTTCAGTGAGGGGTATATGAACATAATAATGTGGTACATGGTAGGAGTTATTTCCCTTATTTGCAGTGCTTTTGGAATTCTCATTTGTTTAACAAGGTTCTACGTTAAATTAAATACTTGATTGTGTGAACATGTTTGTTTTCGAATTTAGGTGTCTGATGGACTAGATGATACAATTATTCCTCCGTATTTTTTAGCATGTAAATTTTTATGACTCGCCTAAAATTTATGACAAAAAAGAAGGGAAGGTTTTAGCACAATTTGCTTTGGTTTGTTTAGCTGCATGCACACCTAAACATAGGGCATATATAGTTAGCCTATGGTTTCACAATATTTCACATTGTATGATACAACTATTATTACTATTTGTGGTTCAGGTCCGTTATGAGTCCGCATTACTTCTACGTTTACTACGACGGGGAGGCATATATTAATGATTTGCACGGGCTATCATATCGAGGTCCAAACCAAAAGCAGGCGCTTATTGAAGTGAAACGTGGGATACACATGAGAAAACTGAAACGGAAGATAATGTCAACTCTAGCGTTAGACAAGGATTCCCATGACATCTCCATTGTATTTCGGGCTCCTTAGCAACTGGTGGGTACCCAAGTTTTCTACAACTCAATTCCGTTACAATGCGATAATGATGTGGACATAATGTGGGGAGTGATAAAGCGGGCACCGCAATTCATAGGTTCTGACTTGTATGTCACAGTTGACACTGTTGGGTTTAATGTTGACGAGGGTTTGCAATATGTCAGCAGAGCTGCACAGCAAGAATCAGTTCCTGTAACCATCGTGTACCCGAGTGTTACAGCAGAGACGTCTTTGCCCTACAATGTTGGACCATACAATGCAGTTGCTATGGACAATATTGAAGACGCCGAAGTGTATACTCACGGAAATGAAGATATCCAAACCAACTTCGACAACGCAATCGAAATGGATGACACTCGAGACATGTACGAGGAGTTCATTGATAATGATGGACCGGAGGATAATCCAGCATTTTTAGATGAAGTAGAAGTTGGAAACAATGTGGATGCTTGCCCTAATCCAAACCCTAACCCCGACTGGTTCACGTCAAACACATAGGATAACAGTCATGACCCATCACCTTCCCTAGAAACAGGTTTGATGAGTTGGCGGCCGGGGGACGAACCGAGCAAGGGGATGCTATTATTGAATAAAGCTGCGGTTCAACATGCGTTAACCATGTTCTCTGTGGGGCTCAATAAGAAATTTAAGTACATGAAGTCAGACCCCAAGAGACTGGTTGTAACATGTGTACAGGATGCATGTCCGTGGTCAGTTTGAGCTATCAACAGCAAAAGGCACAAGTTGTGGCAGATCACAACATGTAAGGGTCCCCACACTTGCTCGTCATTCCAGGTGGATCATGATGGAAGGATGATGGATTCGAAGTTCATTGCCATCACACTCGAGTCATACGTACGAGAAGACATTTCAAGAACAATAGCAACCCTGCGTAGTCTTCTGCATGCGAAGCACAACCATTGGGCATCTCACTATAAGGTTTGGGATGCAAAACATAAGGCGGTTGCGGCCATCTACAGGGATTTCGATGAGTCATATGCAGAATTGCCTTGGTTTCTGGCGACGTTAAAAGATGCAGATCCAACCACAGTGACACAGTTGAAGTGCGACAACCGTAACATGCTAGGAACTTGCAAGTTTAACTGTGCCTTTTGGGCTTTTGGTCCGTGTATTGAAGGGTTCAAGCATTGCAGGCCGGTGATAAGCATCGATGCAACACACCTTTATGGCAAGTACAAGGGGAAGTTGTTGATAGCAATGGCAACGGATGCTAACAACAAGGCTTATCCGCTCGCGTTTGCCATTGTTGAGAGTGAGAGCAAGGAGACATGGGGATGGTTCTTGGCATGGTTGACCAATGTTACGGACCGGTCCAATCTTTGCATCATCTCTAACTGACATTCGGGGATAAAAGCCTGCTTTGATGACACAAGTATGACTTGGTTGCAGTCTCCTAAGGTCCATCACCGATACTGCCTCCGCCATGTAGTCAGCAATGTCAACACAAAATGGAAAATTCCGGAGTTGAAGAACTTGGTATGGAGGGCAGCAAGTGCGAATCAAGTCAGAAAGTTTGAAGCCACACTTGAATTAATTCGCAATGTCAAGCCGGCTGCACACAGGTACCTTGAAGCTGAAAACAAACAAAAGTGGACACTTGCACACGATGGAGGGCGTCGATACGGAGCAATGACAACCAACCTATCGGAGTGCTTTAATGGCGTACTGAAAGGTGCACGCAGCTTGCCAATAACGGCAATGGTGAGGTTCACCTTTTTCAAAGTGAACTCATACTTTGACGCTCGTCGTAATCTCACTCTAGATCAGTTGGAAGCGGGTCAAGAATGGTGCAAGTATGCCATGGACAAGTTCGAGAAAAATAAAGCGAAGGCAAAGGACCATATGGTGACACGGATGTCCGTATAAGTGCGGCTATATCAAGTTGACACACCAGGTAATCCTCTAACTGATGGGGGCGAACAACACACGCATAGGGATGATCTTCGGAGTATGACATGCACGTGTGGGAAATGGGAAGCACTCAAGATCCTGTGTTCACACGTAATAGCAATTTGTGCTAAGTATAAGCACGATGCGCATCAGTTTATTGATCCTTGCTATAGCGTGACTCATAGATACCACACCTACGAACCGGTATTCCAATCGTTGAAAGACAGATTAGCATGGCCGGATCCAGAAGAAACTAGAGTAGTGATGCCCAACCCACGATTGATCCGGAACAAAGGTCGGCCAAAGTCCACACGTATCCGCAATGAAATGGACGAGGATGATAATGATAGGGAGTTGCCGGGCTCCTTATGGATCGAGAATGGACCAAAATCAAGATGTGGGTTGTGTCACCAAGAGAGGCACAATCGTAGAACATGTCCTACTCGAAATGCGGCGTTAACAAGTGGTGGAGCTGCATCATAGGTACAGCTTCCATTTGGTATTCCAACTTTTGTCATATAACTCGTTACGTACTGTTAACAACTGAGTAGTTGTAAATTGTTCTCTATTGCAATAGTAAGTATTTGGACTAGTTATGAAACAAACGTTGTTGTGGCTATGCTGCTTGTTAATAACTTATATAGGTCCAGTGTACATAACATATTTGAACTGTTTACAGCAGGTACGGGAGCCAAGGTGGATGGGTGATAACAGACGTACATTGCGCAGCCAGGATGATCCCTACCGCCTAAGGAAGCACATGATCTTTGGGTATACTCGGTTTCATGATGAGAAGACAGTGTTAGATTGGTCATTTTTTGCTTGGAAGTTGATACTAAGTTTTGTACTTCTGTTATGTACTTATGTGGTCATACACTTTGTTAATGGCTTTAATGTTAAGTAATGGGGTTTTAGTAACCTGGTCAAGCGAACAATTCAGTTACATGTAAATTGTAGCATATACAAGCAGTGCCTTATGTTTTGTTTTTTTTTTTTTTTTTTGATGGGAAGCAGTGCCTTATGTTTATAAGTATGATTTGTAGCTTCTAAAACTATCATAGCTAAATTGTTTATAGCAGGGGCAATCCCAAACTTACTAGATCTATGCAATGCACAGGTACTTCATGAAATTTGTAATAAACTTTCATAGCTGCTGTATTGACGAAACTGAGCTGGAGATGACAACAAAACATGCATAGAGAGGCTGTATAAAGTACTGTGTACGTTGTAGTACTTAACAAAACTCGATTTTACGAAAATCGAGTACTGTTAAGTAACTCGATACCATAAAGAACGAGTATTATGTAGTATTTCCTCCAAAGCATGATAATGACGGGCAGACAGTACTCGGTCTTCATGGAAACGAGTTACAGTTACGTAAATCGATACCACAGAAGCCGAGTAGTTATTAATTTGATCAGTCGAAACTGCCTCGACCCATCGAGGAACGCCTGAGTCCAGCTAGAGTTTTCTGTAAGAAACGATTGCTATTGGATCGGTCTGTGGTTTTAAAAACTCGATTTTTAACATAGTGAGTACAATATTCCTCGCTTTTACTAAAACCAAGTTGTTTGGTTTAGCATAACAGTGTTATTTCTGTCACGAGCACCACGACCAGACAGTACTCGGTCTCTTTGGAAGCGAGTTATGTTTATTTAACTCGATATTATAGAAGCCGAGTAGTAAATCAAATTCATCAGTCGAAACTAGGTCGACCCATCGAGGAACATGCATGAGTCCAACTACTAGACTTTTCTGTAACAAATGATTGCTAATCAATTGCTTTTTGATCGGTCCAGTGTTTATAAGACTCGATTTCTGATGTAGCGAGTACTATGAAACTCGGTTTTATTAAAATCGAGTTATGTGTTCTTTGAACATATTATACGAGATAGTGTTATTCTGGTGTTGGATTGCTGCACTCGACTCCCCACAGAAGCAGCAATTCGATTGCCCTCGATTCCTCAGGCTCGAAAGCAACTGCCCGGGCTCCAAAATAGATCCTTAGAATACGTAGTAAGACTCTTTTACCCTTGCCTCGCATTCAAATTAACTAAAAATGCATTAATCTCCCTCAAAAAGCTTAAATTTCGAACTATGCAAGTTTGGGGATTTTCATGATTTTGGGTGTTGTGATCACAAATTGTTCATGGGTTTTTACATATGCATGTTCTTCATACGATTTGTACCCTTTAATTACAGAAACATAGCTGATTTGTAAAGGAACACATGAATTTAGGGTTCATGTGTTCATATGGAATTTGGGGATTTTCATGGGTGTGGGTGTTTTGACGTGGAATATGTAATGGGTTTTTTCCTATGGATGTTGTACACACGTTTTCTGCCCTTTAATTGCAAAGAACTCATGATTTGTGAAAAATGGGAAATTAGGGTTCATGTCATCATATTGGGAATTTGGGGATTTTGATGAATAAAAGCAATGTTTTGATCTGAACTGGTTAATGGGTTGTTGTGAATGCATGTTGGTGACACGTTATCTATCGTTTATGGTAGATAATTTTCACATCTAGGTATGCATGTTGGTTCGTTCGCCATTCTTGTTCTAATAGCTCAGATTGGGTTTTTGTTGAATTGGGTATAATTGCTTGAAATTGACCACCGTGTAAAGTTTGATGGATTGGTAGTCACTGGTGAGTTCGCATGTTTTGTTGAATTGGGTATAATGGCTTGAAATTACACCCACTGCACAATGTGCAGTGTGGGTTCGCATGTTTTTCAAAAGTAATAATTGCATGGATCAATGTTCATATATTTCCAAAAAATTGATCATATCAATGCATTCATTCATGCCCCAATTGTATCCATGCATCATTTAGTCTATTCCTCATGCATATGTACAGTGTGTTTATGTGTCTCTAACGCAGTTCTGAATACTGGTTTTCTGTTGTGCTTTAGTTCCGTCTCTGTAGATCGTAGTTATGGCTCCTAAGAAATATAAAACCATTAAAACCACAGCCAAAAGAGTGTCTGCCTCCTCATCTGAGCCTGCAATTGCGTTTGATCAAATAAGGTTTGAAACGGTTACAGACGAACAAAGGTTTGCCAACGTAATTTAGCATAGGAAAATTTGGCCAGAACGACAAATCAATCTAGATGAATTACCTATTTCTGTCCATAGGAATCTACAGTATAGGAACTAGTTGTCTCTATGTAAAGATATACAACCCCCTCCAGCTGCCCTGATTAGAGAGTTCTATTCCAATCTCCATATTCGTAAAGATGATAATCTGGGTAGTTGGATTCGAGGTCTTAGTTTTGTCATAACTAAGTCAATAGTATCCAAGGCTCTTGATGTACCTCGTGTTTGTAGACCTACTTATCCATACTTGGATCGTTTGGAGCGTCCTCCTATATCTGATGTCATGACTCTTCTTTGCGGAAGATCAGCGACGTGGGGATCTAACCCAAGAATTAACTCGAGTGAGTTAACCGAGCTTAATTATATCTTGTTCAGGATAGCTTGTCACAACATCTTCCCCATCTCCCATGTCCATACTATTCCTATAAAGAGATGTTTCTTTTTGTACGCCCTCGTCACTGATGCCTCTATTTGTTTTCCTTCCCTTTTCATTCAAACACTTGCTGAGGCGCATGGGAGCAAGTCTAAGAAGCATAATCTATTCTTTCCAGTTTTCATTTATAGGGTTCTAAACTATTTACACTTAGAAAACTTTCCTTCCCTAGACTTGATCCACATCACAGCCCCTATAGGAGCCACCTTTCTCAAGCAGCGGAGTGCACAAAAGAAGAATGTTGGACCGAGTGTTGGTTCATCAAAAAGACCATGAGTACAGTCGTTACTTGCAGATGTTCATGCTGAGGAGAGTCCTGTTGATCCTACAGCTGCTGTTGCTGACGATGGTGACGATGAGCCCACCATTCCTCCTCCTCTCTCTCTTCGTGCTATGATGGAGACTTTTATGACAACTCAAGCAGCTCATGGACTGCTTTTAGATGGGCTTATTGCTGAGGTTGCTGCTTTGAGAGCGGAATTTTCAGAGTATAGGAGTGCTTTTCCACCTCCTCCACCCTCTGACTCTTGATGTTTGCCTTTGGCAATATTTTGTGTCACAAGGGAAGTAGGGATTGTAGCGTAGTGGGGGAGTAGTTTTTGTAGCTTCCGTAGATTATATGAAAGTTATTTAATGTGATTTACCAGTATTTGTATATTATTATATGTACTCTTCAAGGTCCACAAACATGATTTTAATGTTATGATAACTAGTTGCGGACTCACGCCTTGCGCCTGGTTATTTTTTTTTATGATCGTGTTATTATTTGAAATATTTTTGAATGTATTACTACTTATGTTGCAGTATATATGTATGCGCGTGGTTAATTTTTTTTATGATCGGGTTATTATTTGAAATATTTTTTACTGTATTATTACTTAAGTTGCATTATATATGTATAAACAATATATTCTAGGATTCATGATGATAACACAAATTTTCTTCGAATTAGATGTGTAAAGGATACAACTATAGTTCGCCTTGTAGTTAGTGAAGAGCTGATCATCCGTCTTTCCAAGTTAGTAAAATTTAAATAATTTAAAATTATATAGAAAGAATTTTATAAATTTGAAGTTAGCATCATGGTAGGTGAAAACTTTAGAGGACGGTTAGTAATACTTTTTCAAGTGTTTTTAAATGAATATTAATAATAAAAAATGATCTATTCTACATTTCTTTGATGGTAGAAGATTTAAATCAAAACATAGCGAATAATTATTTGATATGATGATTGTATTGTACTAAATAAAAGTATCAAGCTTATTTTTAAAATAATAAATTAGAATAAAAGTATGGTATGGAAAATCTAAATACCTATCAATCAATGTTGCAGTTTCAGGTATTTCTACATTGATGTACACTATTGTTGCACTTGTAGATAACAAATAGTGGTCCCCTGTATTGAATACAAATATGATGATTATGTAAAAGAAAAGATATGTTTAAAAGAAGTTATTACCTCTAAATGTTTTCACAATAGTAGATGTCACTATTATGACCAAGGGTCCTGGATTGTTGGTGTAAAGATTGTCCTTGATTTCATTTGATGTTAGTCCCTAGAGAGTAATTATTATTTCAATTTATCTATGGCAAACAAATACGTAAGACTGTAAGTGATAAAGATTTTTCAGTAGTATTATGCAATGAATCCATATGTACATGCTAAAGCTTATCCCGTGCTCATGATATTTATATTTGTCATTGGGACAGTAGATCCTTGAACATGAACATTTTCTACTGGTCCAACAGCAACTATTTTTCCAATGATGTCTGCAGTAAATAAAGTTGATTAAGTAATTTGGAACTTAATTATTGAAAATAAATTTGACAGTTTTTAGGCTACCTGTCAATTGATTGTTATTGTCGAAGCGATCCACAATTGTTCTGTAATCAAGAAATTCAAATTTATGCTGAGAGATAGTAATTTCAGCCTCTTTTAGTTCCTCAATAACTGTTGTACGTAGAAAGTTAAACTTCTTGTCTTTACTTATAGGCCGATAGCTATCTTTTTCCTTCTAAGTATCTACTCGAAAATTGGGCAATGAATATAATTGTCCTCCTCATACTTGTGCCCGAAACTTCTTAACATTGTTTCTTCGAATTGTCGCATGTATTGTGTCATCAAATTACTTAAATAAGTAATTTGTTAGTCACAATTTTAGTTTTAAGGTGCGAGTCGAATAAAGAAAATATGACAAAATATATTCTTGTTCGAAAATCTAACCTGTTCATATATAAGAACCATGTCCAAATTGATTAGTTCTAGATTTTTTCGGTTGACAGCTTCCCACATTCTTCAAAGTCTAACTATTGAGAAAATTCTTCTCAACATGCATGCCCCCTACCCAAGCTTTCCCAAAAAAAAAAAAAGGAATTTCAACTTTAGTAGCAAAATTTGGATCTACCAAACCTAGGTGCCTTAAATTTCCAAAAGTCTAACCTCAAACAAAAGCAACTCACAGTCTTAATTCAAAATTTATTTATATTTATGTAAGGTGATAGATTTCACTTTTTTTTTCCCTTGAAAAAATTAGGTCCAAAACTTGATTTAGTAAAATTCATCTCCAAAAATAAAAAAGGAAGAAAATCAAATAATCAAACTCCAAATCTTTTATTTCTTAATCTTTAATTTTAATATTATAGCTTAAGGGATTCTTTTTTTTCTATTTGTTACTATTCCCTTAATTTATGTCAAGAGTACTTCAAACACAATGTGAGTCAAGGCTTGAGCAAATATCTAGTGAGTTTCTAAATTTTTGTGATAAAACACCAATAACCTTGAAATTCATCATTACAAACAAATCTAATGGAATTGTTCAACACTAAAAATCTAACAAACTCCCCCTTGGCCACTTTGTGACAAAACATCCTAATACAGACTAATCTAGAGTAAAAAACTCTGAGAAGACTTGCTACTACTAAAGTGACTCAATTAAAAAAACAAAAATAATTATATAAAAAATATTGTTTAAAAAAACTTGTAACAAATAACTTGTTGAAAGCTTGAACAAACATATTAAAAACGCCTGGACAATTTAATGGGAGTAAAGACACGAGTTGTAGAATCCAACAACTTTACATAAAGCTTTGATAGGAAACATACTTTCCATTTGAATTTAGGAACATTCAAGAGAAACACAACCTTGCTATCAAATCAAATTCGTAGAGAGCATTAATAATTATTAGATAGCATATAGCCATGTGCTATACTCCCTATAAAGCTGAGCAAGCTTAGATCTAAGTATGCATCCATGGTCAGATAATATACCAATATTAATGCTGCAATTAGTTGCTTCTCAGTTTGGTACCAAACAGAGTCAGCTTGGTTTGTTGTGTCTATGGCATCCCTCTTTTCTTTGTCGTTTGTTCTTTAGATTAGTTGTTGCGAAATTCTGTAAGGGGGTTAAATCAAATATAGTGAAGTGAATAAATATCTACTGAGTTTATACTTGAAACCAAGATGCTATAAATATGAGACCCTTTTTTTGAGTTTATGGAACACAAACAAACTCAAAAAAAGGGTCTCATATTAATATAAATAGAGCATAGACGTTTTGCATCGAAAAAAAAGAATTGACATGTAGAGATACCTCAACCAAAGCAGGGAGGTTCTGTCAATGTTTATAAACCGTGTGGAAAGGAATAAAGGGAGGAAGGAAATTAGATAGGTAGCCGTTACTGAGAAACGATAGAGCAGGAAGGTGGGTAGCTTTCTTACTCTCTGTTTTCTCATGCAATACCTGAAGGCTTCAACGTTTTTTTTATCAAGATTATTTTTTCCTCCCTTTAAGCTTCCCACCCATTGAATTAAATTTCAAACTCTCTCTGCTCACGTTTCTATCTGGTGAAGGCTTCAACGTTTTTTGAGTTTTTTTTTTTTTTTGGTTTGCCCTTTTTTCTTTCTTCCAAACCGACTTCAACGGTAGGTATTTTTAATTTCTTTTTCCTTTAAGCTGAACCTTAAAAGGCTTTGGGTTGGGCTTGATAGTGGAACTAAATAAATAAGAGGTGGGTTGGATTAATTATACAAATTTATTATAGGACTGAGAGTAAATAAATAAGTAGTGGGCTTCATTTATAGGGCTGGGATTTATAGGGCTGAAAATTGTAAAAACCATTTAAAAATTGAAGGATTTTTTTTTTCTTTTAACAAAATGACGTGGTAGCTGATGTGGCGCAACATGAGAGCAGCAGCATTAAGCGCAACATATGTAACCCGTGCGGTAATTAAATTAAACAATTAAAAAACAAAATTGCATTTTATTATTTAAGTGATACTATTGGTTTTTCTAATTTATTTATTAATCATGACTTTATTCATCTTTAAAAGGCTCAGTTAAGTCTAAATTCATAGGATGCAAACTAGAAATTTTCATTAACAAAAATTAGCATTACATTATTTTTTTACAATTTCAGTCGGGCAGACCAGCAAACCTTATATGATATGGCTTATCAACTGGGGATTTACTTGAAATTTCTTATAAATAATTGGCGTAAGAGTGGTTTGTGTGCATAGGTGAATTGTACGTTGGGTGTATAGGAAATGTTGTTTGGATTGTCTATCTGCTAGCTTAGATCAGTATAGTTTGAATGAATTTGTATAATTGATTTCTGGGAGCAATGTGATGTGTGACCTGTGGGGTTTACTTTTATTTCATTAATGCAAGGATAACGTTCATCTTGGTTCCAATGTCCCATTCCAATTTTGTGGCATGCTTGAAAGTTTGGAATTTCATACAGGGCGGTTCCCGCAGCCAATGCTTCCCATGTTCATCATTTAAAATTTCCAAAAGTTTATCAATGCCTCCACGATTTGACTCACAAAGTAGCATGATTCCAGGTAGATGAGAAGCTGCAATAAAATTGCCACATGGAATAGCTTTTTCAATTAAATATTTTCCTTCAACAACTTCTTCATTCAAAAAGTATTTCAAAGGCTTCCCACTATCAGTAACGCATCGGGATTTTCTTCTTCATAGCACCAAAAAATTAGGGTTTTCTCTTTGTCGTGTAGTAGAGTTGGGTGATTAAACAATGGGGTCAGTTGAATTTGTTGGAGGACTAGTTTGCTTTCTGTTAACTTGTTGAAGCGTTTGCAACTAATTAAGAAAAACGAAAAAATTAAATTAATAGACTGAATAAATTATATAGAGGGAAATAAATAAGTAGATACAAATCGAGAAAATAGTTTTTTATACCTTAACTTAATGTTTCCCAGGAGTGTTGCCGAATCTTTGCCTACTTTCGAAAAGATTTCAACCAATATGTTAGTATGAAGATTTTCTAAAGTATTCATTTTTTGGTTTTTTTTGTGTTTTTTTGTGTTTTTTTTTTTTTTTGAAATAGTGTTATAACATTTTAGTTACTATTTATAATAAAATGATTTGTTAAGGTTCATAGTATCATATTAAATGACAATACATAATAATAATGTGTTCACGAATTTATTATGATTATACACGAATTTTATGGTGAAATGGTTATACGCGAAAATGAAAAGGGGAGCTGTATGTTAAGGTGCCTGAATTGGTATGGTAACTGAGAACATGCACCATTAGCTGAGTAGGAGGGGAACGATTTTGGGTTTTGATTATTGTAGAAGGGGAGGTGAACCTGAAAATACACGACTGTGGGAAAGAAAAAAAAATAAATAAAGAAGGACTACAGCTAACTTTCACTTAACTTTTATATGAAAGTGAGCATAATTACAACTGATCCCAGTTAAATTTAGTATGATTTCCAGAAAATTTATTATATTTCATACTTAAATTGGTGTGGTCCCCACATGAATATAGACACATGACATTATTAACATTTCAATGTTCATATACTGTTTTTCCAGCCTGTATTGACATGACAAGCCCTAATAACTGAAATTATAATGCTTGGACCATGAAATGAGGTTATAAATGCATCACAATGACTAAGCTATGAGTCACAATGACTCAACGTCAAATCGTAAAATGCGAAACAAGTTTGGATCTACAGCAACATGTGGATCATCACAAGTTCCAGCAGATCAACAACTACAGACATACACAGACCACTATGGAGGGAAATGGATTGGAAAGAAGAGAGATTTCATTAATATGCCTATATACACGTACGAGAGTCTTGGAAGCGTCGGGCACATCATGGTCGGCAAACCTACAAAACTAAGTACAGATACCACCGCAATAGAGTTCACTATATCAGAACCACCATGGTCAACCCTATACGAGAAGAGGTGTGAGTTGGAAGTGTATTGTCGATGGCACGGGTTACGAGTTCCAAAGGCACGCTCAGCCGAGTTACCTAGAGATGAACCTGCCAACATACTTGCTCGTCTTGAACAAGAGAATAATCAAATGCAAAGGCGACTAGACCGTTTTCACGCAATCCAAAATGCTAGGAAGCATCTAAAGGGGAAGGCGCAAGAGCGAGCCATGAAGTCTATTAATGAAATTATTGCGTTAGATGATGAAAGAGATATTTCAGACTTTTCAGATTCAAGCAATGATGATTTCCAAAAATTTCTACCTACAAACATTAGACGTTGTTGTTAATGTCTACACATTTTGTGCAAGACAAAATGTTGTTGTTAATTTCTAACAAATGATGATTATGTACGTTCAACTTTTGCAAATCTAAAGATTAATTGTTCATTAGTTTTGGCTAAGTTTATATGAAATCAGTTTCTCATTTTTTCCCTGGTGTTCTTTGTTGCTATATATGAAAATTTAATATTAATATTTATGCATAGATTCAATACATACAGACTCATCCAAACCACACAGACCAACCCCTCTTTCACAGAAAAACCATATGGCTCCTAAAGCAAGGACTCACCGGAGTAGAGTGGGGCCCAATTGGGACCATCACTGTCAAGGTGTAGACACTCACATTTATTCATAATAATACTCCCTTCCACCATGCGTGACATGAAACTAGTAATGTATTACATTGCTATGTCATTATGTTGCAATGCTTTCAATGGATTGGCTAAGTGTATATGAAATCACTTGCTTATTTTTTCCCAGCTGTTTTTTGTTGCTACATATGATTATTGTGCTTTGGTTGGACAATGTCCTCTGCTTTGTAGTGTAGGAAAAACCTTAGATATGTTGATGTTTCCAATATTCTGTCTGTGTAATTTGAAATGTTACCCACATAACACTCATCACCCAACTTAGATTTATTGCACATTACTTGTAGGAAAATTTAATAGATTCAATACATACAGACTCATCCAAACCACACAGACCACCCACGCGTATGATTCAATAATACGAATAATTCATATATATGACACCGTGAGTCGCTATATCATATACCCGTATCCGTGTATCTTAGTTATGCTAGTGTACTACTTTATACAGATATATTACATACAGACTCATCCAAACCAGACTAACCACTCATTCTCTCTTCGTCTTTATGTACAATAAAATTTTTCCGTAACAAACTTTTCTCCGACTTCATGTTTTGTGGGCAAATAATCTGAGGGATATGTTTGTTTCATCAGTGTCTAAGTCTATTATTTCTACCTAATGATCTTCCAATTTACAGTTCTTGTTGGGTGGATATTGAATCTCAGTGGATATCTGAAGACTAAAAAATAACCATAACAGATAGGATGGTATTCAACGAAATCCTGCCAACCATTACAAAATCAAATGTTGTTATCAGCTTTCTTCAATCCCACTTGCCAAATACCACCATAGGGAGTAGTGAGTGTAGCTACGATGGATAGCTCAGCACTATTGAACCCTGACCACAAGTACCCATCCACACTAACATGAAAACACAGAGCATCTTTGAAAAGTTTATGCATCGAATTTGGGGGTGAGCTGTCCCCCATTGCTACACTAATGTTTGCAATGTTGCATGTGCTGCTCAACAGCTTCGCACTGTAGATACAGAGTCAAGTCATATCATCTACACGCACGTCAATACACAGATATGCATCCTTTTGCAATGCACCGTTTTCAAGGATGCAGAGCATCCTTGAAAAAGTTTATGATACATTTAACATAGCTCAGCACTATCTCGTCAAGTCAGGTCAGATGAAGCACAGGAATGCTGAATAGTCTTCACGTGAATAAATACACAACCTCCTTTTCAGTACACATCACCAGCACGCTGCTGTAGCACAAGCTATGACATATCAATTAGCTGCCTCAGCGAACCACATGCACCAACAGGTGCCACTGTATAGCCAAGTCATGTTCGCAGTTTTCCATGTACTCCTCAACACCTCACTGAACAATACACTATCAAGTCATATCATCTATATTCACGTGAATACTTACCCTTACATACAGTCACATCCACATGAATACTTGCCCTTGCAAAACTCCTATATAAAGTCCCATTTGCATCTACCCTTGCAAAACACCTACGCATACCGAAGTCCCATTTACATCTACCCTTGCAAAACATCTACACATATCGATCAGAAGTCACATTTTCCAATGTCAATGCGCAATTGGATGCTACCTCATTTTTCAGATAACTATAGGAGGGAGAGAGACTCCGATAAGAGGGAATACTATGCCGGATTGCGGCGGGAGTGGGACTTTCGCGTGAACGAGTCCAACACTCTGTACGATGATCTCGTGCGACTTGAAGCACCTCTTGTCGACTGTATCACGGTCACACTGCCAAGGCAAAACATGCACCAATATGAGCGTGCAGTGACAAAAATTAAAAAAGAGAACAATCTGATGATACTGCGTAGGTCCAGGTATCACATGCTACAACTGGCAGAAGAGCAGGCCGCAGCAACGAACAGGCAACTCACTCCGGCGGAACGTAACAATGTCCTCAACTACGAAGCCTACCTGTCAGAGTGAATGCCTATATGGTATGTGTGTTATGTCTAGGGTTAAGTTAATAATGTTAGTAGCGTTAGTGTTCAATATGCAATGCATGCATATTGGTGACATCGTGTAAGTTATTTTAAGTTTTATGTGTTATGTTCTAGGTGCTTATTGAAAAATATTATGTGTGGAAATATTTAACTTTTATGCGTTATGTGGGAATAATCTATATTACGAATAACGTGCGTGCGTGCTCCTTACAATCAATAACAAGGTTTACATAGTACAAATGCAACAACAGTGACACACATACATTTAAAACATACTTAAGCAAAATAGTTCTCCAACGAAGTCTAATTACACCACGACACGATTACTCTTCATCTGACATCTTCATCTGACATCTCCATGTCTGACTGATAAATGGGATCAGCAAGAAGTGATTGCATGAATTGTGCGTGCTCGTACCACCCTCCCTCCACTGACTCTTGAATCTCGACTTGGGTCCGATATCGATTAAGACGTATTTTCATTCGATTATTTTCTTCTCTTATGTGGTTCAATGCTTTACGGAGTTCGTCAATCGTGTCTCTGGGCATCTGCGATGCGAGTCACCAAGGCACTGGTAACTTAAAACCAACCAACTCATCATAAAAATTTGTTGTTCACAAAATAACCAAGCTCACTCCTATCTCATGGTATTGTGAATGTAAGCACTATTTCGCAGATTCGGATTGATTGGATCGCTGAACTCATCTTCCAATATCCAGCAACGACCTATAGCAGTGAACACATCGTGAGGCCTATAGAGTTGTAGGTTGCCAGAACCAGACATTGATGCTGAATACAATAACATCAAATGATCAAATTAATAGTGTGCACCAACTATTGGTAAATAATGCAATGCTGGATAAGATGGTACACGACAAAGACATTCATAAATTTGTGTACTATTACATGCTAAAAATGAAATACTAAAACTCAAATTTGACCATAAACATTAGACGTTGTTGTTAATGTCTACACGTTATGTGCAATAGAAGATGTACATTCAACTTTTGCAAATCTAAAGATTAACTGTTAATTAGTTTTAACAACTCTAACAAGTTTTTTTTTTTTTTTTGTCAACTCTAATAGTTTTAGCAACTCTATAGATTATTGTACATTTCTTGTAGCACCAAACAACACCAAACAACTAATATAACCCTAATCTACTCACATAACACTCATTCAAGAAAATACCAAAGCACAAGTAATACAACCTATTAAATGAAAATTCTTCCCTAACAAAAACATACATTATGGTTGATAAACTTTTATAATATCTACAACTACTTTTACCTACACAATAAAATTCTCTATGTATTTTAAAGAAGAAAATGAGTTTCTCACCTGAGATGATAGAGAGA
The DNA here is from genome assembly GCA_019022515.1 of Quercus aquifolioides. Classification (NCBI taxonomy): domain Eukaryota; kingdom Viridiplantae; phylum Streptophyta; class Magnoliopsida; order Fagales; family Fagaceae; genus Quercus; species Quercus aquifolioides. The sequence goes on from CM032329.1 coordinate 33,407,162, forward strand.
TAACACCAATTTCTGATAGAAAATTTTGAAAATGAGAAGAAGCTAATCTGAAAATGATGAGGAGAATTGCATGAGAAGCTGATTTGTGGAAGGGAGGAGTAAATAGCAGAATAACTCGATTTTACTAGAACCGAGTAAAACTAATAACTCGATTTCCCATTCATCGAGTTAAGCTTCACATGCAAATACGTGATTTGAAATCGGGTCAGAATGTAGCAGAAGAACTCGATTATACAAGAGCCGAGTAATACGAGTAACTGATTTGAAATCCCGTCAGTAACTCGGTTTCTCTACTGCCGAGTTATAAATAGTTACCGGGAATATTTTATTGCCCAAAAGCCACGCTGGATTGCCACTGTGGCAAGAACCTGCCTAAAACTCGGTCTTTTGATAAGCGAGTACTTTAAGTAACTCGATTTTAGCATCATCGAGTATTGAAACAGGGGCACGCCCCTATATAGTTTCGAAACAGGGGCATAATGCCAAATATTTTTGCCCAAAGGGGCAAAAGGCCAGATAGTCCAAAAGGAATTAGCAAAGGATTACATTGTCAACGTACGATATTAGTAACTGCATGTCAGAACATCGAATAGAAAAGTCTTGGCCGGCATTCAGCGTTGAGATCATATCGGCATTCATTTCAATCCAAGTATGGAAAAGATTCATAAATATTTCTCATGCGCAAGCTAAATTGTGATTTGTGATTGATTTGAATTAAGCTTTTTTTTCCTTGCTAATAATGATTAATTTGTTGAAAAGTGTAGAAGGTTTTTATTTTGTTTTTATTTTTTGTTTCCACAGAGAGAGAGAGAGAGAGAGAGATATTATGCCAAAATCGGCATCATTAGCAGATCGATTGCCGTGGATCATTAGCATTGGGCGTCACTGTTGTGCCTAACCGCCTTATGTTAGGGATTTAAAAAAAAAAAAAAAAAAAATTTATTTTATACTGAAGGCTTCTGCATGCATCCTAGGGGTGGGTTAGAGGGATTTTTTTAGCAAACACGTGAGGTTACTCACTACACCTGGTTTTATTTATTTATTAATATTATGCCTGTGCGATGCACGGCTTAATCAAAATTTATAAGTGAATAATTTTTATTATTAATTTATTTAAAATAAATATTTTACTTTTAAGTTGCATAATGAATGCATGTTGTGTGAAATTAAGGTATCATAAAACGCATATATATATATATATATATAATGATTTTCAATAATACATTGAACTTTAAGGCTCAATTAATCACATATATTTAAATAGAAAACCCTTAAATTTAATAATTAAAAACTATCCAAAACAATAATTGAGATCATGTTTAGGTGAAACCTTAATTCAATAATTAAGAACAATATAAATTATTAAACATTTAAAAATTTGAAGTAGAGAGAGACTCACATAAGAATTTAATTTTTGTCCTTGAAAGTATGGAAGAAAGAACTGAAACTTGAGTGAGTTTCACTCTACTAAGTTTAAGTTTAAACTTAAAGTTTAAGTTCTATGCGTTGCACGCTACATGTGTGTGTATATGAATGAAAAATGATCTGAATTTAATATTTATTGTAGAAAAGAGGTGGTGTAGTCTTACTCCAGTCTAGCTAATTATTGTTATAATTTCTTCGTGTAGCGTGTGTATATGCATGAAAAATTATCTGAATTTAACATTTATTATAGAAAAAAGGTAGTGTAGTTTTACCCCTGTCTAGCTAATTTTTGTTATAATCTTTTTGTTTTGCAGGGAGGGAGAAAACCCTTCTTTAAAAAAAAAAAAAAAAAAAAAAAGTCAGCGTTAATATTAAATAGCTAAAATATTAATCTTTGGAAGTGGTATCTCATACAGATTAGTATTTCAATTGTGGGTTTTGGTAGTTAGAAGTTAGTACATAGTAGTTAATAATTAGAAAATTACTTTGAAATTTTTTTAAACCAATCCCTTCAAAAAGTTTTAGTAGAGTTTAAATCACATTAATAAATTATCTCTCTATTCATTTTTTTTTAAATCATGTTAATAAAAAGTTACTAATAAAACTATTATTAGTAAACATTTATCAGGCTTATCTATTTAGCTTTGTTGTCAAATTTATATAAACTCTTTTATTTTATTTTATTTCTTTTTTTCCAAAGAATATAACACAACTAAAAACCTATAAACAACAATTTACATTCAATATATAGAATATAATCAAAATTGTTCATAATTTAAAATTAAGAAATTAAGACAAATTATAAAATAAGATATAAATTTAGAAAAAGAACAAAGAATAAACCTGTTTGTTTTCTCTATCACTTTGAGAGATGAAAGTATGGGTATGTAACTAAAACTTGAACCAATTATTGTAGAAAAGAATAAATGAATACAAAAATTTAATATTATGAATTGGTTAAAACATATGTGAGAAGTTTTTATTAATTTTTTTGAAGTTAAAGAAAAATAGCTTAAACAAAATGAAAAAATAATAATGAAGAAAGAATGCATACCTGTCATGGGATTTAGGTATTCACATATTGGAATAAACTTCACTTAAAAAAGGATATATATATATTAATATATAGGTAGAGTTTCATTTGATATAGAATTTAAATCCTATTGGAATTAAGATTTCTATTCAATTTGTTTGTTGCTATCTCATAAATCCCATAAAAAGTGGATTAAAAAAAAGGTCATACGAATAGAAAGAAAAAAGAAAACATTTTTTATTGAAAAAAGGAAACTTTTCTTCTATAACCAAAATAAAAAACAAACAAACGTTTTATTAAGAAGAACAAATGTTTATTATATATAAATACTTTTTTTTTTTTGAGAAGAAAGAGAAGGTGTTTACTTTAAACTCAAATATTTATTACCTTATTTACAATTTTTTTTTTTTTAATTTATCCAAAAACATTTTTGGTAAAATTGATATGAAAAGTAATTATCTAAAAAAAAAAGTCATGTGTGAAGAGGACGATTTTGCTGTTGAATACGTTGCTATTTTTTTTTACGGGTATTATGTTTTTTTTTTTACACGAAGTAATATAATTTAAAGTTAAAAAAAAAAAAAAAAAATAGATGAAGATTGTTATTGTTTTTTTGTTTTTTACGTGTTTTTTTTTTTACACGTAGTAATATAATTTAAATAAAAAAAGGATTAGATGAAGAGTTTGAATTATAATCAAATTAAATTTTTTTATCAACTTATAAATTATAATAATAAAAGGATTAGATGAAGAGTTTGAATTGTAATCAAATTAAGGTTTTTATCAATTTAGAAATTATAGGAGAAGAAGATAAGTACAAATATATATATATACATATATATATATATTAATTTTTTTTAAATTCTGAAAAAAAAAATTCTGCAATTTAGTGCAGCCACTTGGCGCAAGCATGACTTTTAAGCCCAACTTTTATTATATAGTATATGATTTAGGTAATGTTGACACATCTCGCTACAAAACTCACGGTTGATGTTGGGGGAAAAATAAAATTTTTGACTTATTAAGACTTACTTTCTAGCTAGAGAGTTCACAAAACGAGTCAAGGGCTTCTTTCACGTTGCAGCAATTTTTCATGTTTGCTTTGGCAAATAATATCAGGTCATTCACAAAGAATAAATGCAAAAATGCAGGAAAATTTCTCAAAGCTCTCATGGATCCCATAGCTTTGCATCACATTTTTATGAGATAAAGAAACCCAACAATTTCTTCAAATTGGACTTTAAGAGAAGGCTTTTATTTCATCAAAGAGTAAGGGAAAAACAATTTGTGGCCATGGTTTGCACACATATGTCCTTGTTGCCAAATTGGACTTTAAGAGAAGGGCTTTCATTTCACGAAGGGTTGTATTTAAGATACGTGGCCATGGCTTGTACACATAATTAAGGTTCTTACAATATTAATTGCGCGGTTTCACCTAATTGGTTTGATTGAAGTGGTTAGTTTACGATAAAACTGACTCATACCAACCCATTAAAATTGATATTATAGCTGTTGACTAAGTGAGAATATAATATAATAGGTATATGTCTTCTATTACATAGGATTGGTCCCACCTTTATGTGAGGGGAGCATTGCATGTCTTTTACATAATATATATATATATATATATATATTTTTTTTTTTTTGAATAACTAGTGATAATGAAATTTGTAGCTACTATTATTATGGCCAACTATCAAAAAGATAAAATTGTAAAGAGGTAGTTAACCATAAAAAAAAAAAATATAGTAATACACATTATAATAGCCAATAATGATTGTCATGTATGACACTAATTAATAATTATCTTATGTACTTGATATGTACATCCTACTCTTCATAGTGTGTTGCCCTGATAGTTGTGTGATACAATGAAAGAAATGATACACATATCATATATATATATATATATATATATATATATATATATAAAACTTTCTTGTGTGTTATGCCTAGGGATGGCAATTTTGCTCCGCTCCTCATCACTTCGCTCTGCGCAGGTTCTCCCCGCCCTGCAAAGGTGACGGGACGGAAATAAGGCAAGATTTTAACCCCACACCACGAAACGGGGTAGGGATGGGTTTAGACTTTTTAGACCCACCCTGCCTCGCCCCTCCCCGTTCCTGCCCCGCCCTGCCCCGCCCCACGTTGCTAAGGGTTATAATTGTAAATTTTCCATACCTTAAAACCTTACTATTTAAACAAACATATTAATATTAGCTTATTTTATTCTACCCAATGTGTTTCTCTGCCTTTATTTTGTTATATGTTATGCTATGAGATTTTTTTTATTTTTTATTTATATTTTTGTGATTGTCTTGTTAAATACTTGGATATATTATTCATTTTTTTCTAAAAATTGTTTGATTTGATGGGATAAATTTTGTTGTAATTTCAAGTATATTTTTATTAATGAAATAAGTTTCATTAAATAAATTGTACTAGTTGTAGAGCAAATTAACAAAAAATAGAGTTTTAGGGAGTGGGACGGGGCTTCGCGAGGCCCCAAAGGGAAGAGATGGAGTGAGAAAGTTTTCCCCGTCATGTGGAGTGGGGTGGGGATAGGGCAAAATAAAACTATGCGGGATGGGGACTTCGGCCCCGCCCTGTCCCATTGCCATCCCTAGTTATGCCTGTCCCTTTTGTTAGGAATTTATTACCCAAATGTGCTCATTCACTAGCACCAAAAATAAAAAGATCTTGATTATAAACATTTAGGTGGCTACTTTATATGAATCTAAGGATGCATTTGTTTTGGCTGAAAATGATTTCTAGAAATCATTTTACACCAACCTATGTGTTTGGTAAGCACAGAAAATTGGGTCAAATGGAAATAAATTTCCGCATTGACTGTAAAATAACCCTAGCAAGCTGGAAATGAATTTCAAGTTTTATTTTACCTTCAAATGATTTCCACCCCAGGAAAATAGAAGAGAGAGACCGAGCACCAAAAGACCAAGCACCAGAAGCAACCCTAGAACACACCACCACCCCTAACCCCAGATCGCACCGGTCTCGTTGCACCCCAGCACCAGCGAGATCGCATCGCCTGAAGCACCGCCCAGATCACGCAGCCTGTAGCACCACCGAGATAGCATCCCAACACTGACGAGATCTCACCCATAGTCGCCGTTGGAAGCTCATCAGCACCGCCATCTAGATCGTCACCACCCAAGACCGATCCACCCAAGACCAAGCTTGTTCTCCCTCTTGCTCAACGTCGCCGATCTGGCCACCGTCGTCCTCCATCCACTCTGATCTCTCTCTTTCCCAATCTATCTCTCTGTCCCTCACTTTGTCACTCTTTCTCCCTCCAATCTCACTCTTTCTTCCTCTCCTTCAATGTTTTTATTTTAATTTTTGGTTGTGTTAAGTGTATATTTTGAAATTTTCTATAATAAAATTTGTTTGGATGCTGATAAAATGGCTGAGAAAATGTGAAAAATTTGTAGGAAAATAGCATTTTTAGAATATTACCAAACACCGTAAATTGTTTTCCGGACTATTTTCCATTGCAGAACCAAACACTCAGATTTAATTTTCCTTACGGGAATTCACTTTCCCCTGCATTCATTTTACACTCGGAATTCGATTTACATTGAACCAAACCTAGCCTAAATTTTAGATTTTGTGTTTAGAAGCTCTTCTAAGAAGACTGGTATCAGATTCTCTAAAATAATGGTAAGAGGAGAAATTAGGGAAGCAAATATTAAAAAAAAAAAAAAAAAAGAGCACACATCTAACTACCCATCCTTACCTATTTAAGCATGGTTTATTCTCAAAATCAATATTTTATAGTTTTTATATCTTGATAACTGCGATAACGAAAAGTGAATATATTGAAAATTGAGAGAAATAATAACAAATTTTTTTAAATAATATTTAAATGAAATAAGATTCATAATAGGAAATCGGATATGAGTTATATAAAAAAAATAGTTAGCTAAAAAAAAAAAAAAAAAGTAGGTTCTTACCCTGAAAATAGAGAGAATTTGGTGAGTTAATACCAATGCTTTAACTTTGGGCTGTAAATTGTGGCAATTAATTTCTTTACATCTAATAGAAAACCTAACTATCAAGAAAAATTGGGATTCCGATGATTTTCACCCATATAAAAACCTGCTACCCTTCTTCAGGGGATTCAACTTCAATTTTTGGGGGAAAATGTCCTATATTTATTGAGTTCGGTGATCTTTTAATTTTGCTTGTAAATTGGATTGGTTAGGCCTGGTTTTGCCAACTGCAGAGAGCAACGTGTTCCAAATATATTAGTTGCTTTGAATTAAACCTTAGATTGTAATTTAAATGCACCGTACAAAAGGAATTAGCAAAGTATTACATTGTTGGCGATGTAGATCATATTGGAGCTATTATTTCACTAGAGTTGGGGTGGAATCATCAAATTTCAATTGTACGCATCGTAAGAGAAGCGCTGTATTTAAGAGTTAGGAATGTATCTTTTTCATAAATTGCTTTAAAAATACTTCAAAATGGACTATAAAAGAAGGGCTTTCATCAAAGAACTAGTAAGGGAAAAAGACAGTGCCAACTGCCATGGCTTCAACTTGCACACATAAGGTTCTTGAACATTGCCAGATTTCTCCGCCTCCTGGCTCAGTTCCCACAACCTCTCTTCCACTCACATTCTTTGACATACCATGGGTTGGTGATATTCATGTGGAATGCCTTTACTTCTACGAGTTCTCCAACCCTACACAACATTTCACACAAACTATCCTCCCCACTCTCAAACACTCTCTCTCCCTCACTCTCCAACACTTTTACCCACTTGTTGGAAATCTCTTGTGCCCCCCACCTCCCACCAAACCTTATATCCTATACAACAATGGTGACTCAATCCCATTAACCATTGTAGAGTCCACAAACAACTTCAACCACCTTATTGGGAACCATCCGCGAGATATCATAGAATTAGATCATCTTGTTCCAAAGTTATCGCCAATTCAAATTTCCAATGAAACATTTGTGTTCCCTCTTCTAGCCTTAAAAATTACCATTTTTCCCAACTCTGGCATTTGCATTGGAATTACAAATCTGCACGTAGTTGATGGATGGACCTCTCTCAATTTCATGAAATCATGGGCGTCAATTGTAAGTGCCGGAGGAGAATCGATCATGACTCGTCTTGAAAAGTTCCTACCATACTATGATAGGGATGTGATCAAAGACATAAATGGTGTGGAGGCCATTTTGATGAATGAGTATTTCGGATTGAGATCAACATGGAAAGATTCTATTCTAGGTAACACCAACTCTCTTCCTTTAGACCATGTCCAGGCAACATTTGTACTAAGTCGAGCACAAATCCAAAGCCTAAAAAAGTGGCTGTTCGCTCAGAGCAAGAATGAAAATGGTTCAACCCCACAACATTTATCAAGATTTGTGGTAACATGTGCTTTCATATGGGTTTGCTTGATCAAGACTCAAGATCAAATTGGAGCTATTAGTTCCAATGATGTTGATGAGATTTACCACTTTGTCTTTCCAGCTGACTGCCGAGAACGCCTCGAGGTTCCAGTGCCCATGACGTACTTTGGAAACTGCTTAGCTCTTTCTGTTTCAGCAGCCAAGAAGAGTGAGCTATTGGCAGAGAATGGTGTGGTTGTAGCAGCAAGAGCTATAGAAAAAACAATTTCTATGATACAAAGTGAACCATTAAAAGGTGCTGACAGATGGATTTCTGATTTAATGAATCTGTTAAAATTTGGGCGTCTTTGCACTGTTAGTGGGTCACCAAGTTTGGGCTTTTATGAGAGTGATTTTGGGTGGGGGAGACCAAAGAAAGCCGAAGTAGTGACCCGTCCAATGAACATTTCTCTTGCTGAGTGTGGAAATGAGAAAGATGGCATCGAGATTGGATTGTTGCTAAACAAGTCTGCAATGGACACTTTCAGTTCTATATTTGAACAAAGCCTAAATTTTCTCCATTGATATGGACGCTTATGTCTAGCTACACAGCTGCATGTAGCAATGTTATCTGAGTCATATGTCTTGCAAGCGTATTTAATGTTTATCTAAATAAATCAGTTCCTTTCTTTTCAATTGTGGTTCGTTACTTTTCTTGGAAACTGATTTGTTCCTCTGTTCTTTTGCTCAATGATTGTTCCATATTGTCCTTGGGCAGAAGGTTTGCTTTAATTTGTTTTTCTGTTATTAGTAAGTGAAGGGGAAGCTATTACTATACGAAAAGTTTCAATTTTGATTAGTCTAACAGTAGAATATGGCTTGAATTAGGAGTTTGACTCCTTGTTAGATTTGGATAAGGAAGAAATTTTATTCTTTTTGAGTTACTGTTATTTGAAGTTATCAAATTTTATTAGAAGTCTTGTCTACCACTTGATTTTGAGTTCTATTTAGAATATGAGTGATTCTCCTTTTGTGAGTGGAAAAGAAGTCTAATCCCTCTTGATTTTGGATATTTTAGCCTACTCAAGTCTCTTACATAAGCACAGTGTTGCTATAGAAAATTAGAAAGAAAGAGATGAGAGGGTGTGAGAAAAAGAGGCTCTCTCTTGACTTGGTTATTTGATATTTGTGGGTTACAATTTGGAATTGTGAGAGAGGTTTTGTTACCGCTTGGTTTTGGTTCTGCATTTTGGTGATTTGCTCTCTCTTGGTACGTTGCAACTTTTGGATTTGTTTTATAGCTCTCTCTTTGGTTTGTGCACAATTCGTATTTGGTATTTGTGAACCTTTGGTTCTTTGTTTTGTATTTGTGAGAGAGAGTTATTTGGGTGTATTTGGGATTTGGGTTTGTAAGAGTGCCTCTACACCAATTTGTATTATCTTAAAATTTGATATAGTGAAATTTATTCGTCGTTGCTCATGGATGTAGGCTATTGCCAAACTATGTAAATTTTGGTGTTTTGTGTCTATTTTCTTTTAGATTAATTTTCTTCGTTCCTATTGTTTGTTTGGAGATCTTTCTTAAACCTGAAATATTTTCACAATCAATCTTGGTAATTTGAGCTTCCACTATTTTACAACACTAACTTGATAAATACTAAAATTATTGGGAATGTTATTTACATCTTCCATGCACGATGGTTTTGGCGGAATATTGATTAAATTTTAACTTTTTAACATTTTGTTGAGGGTTTCAAAGAAAATAAAATTTAGAGGAACAATTCTAAAATGGGCACTTGAAGAGCTAATTTTCAGCGTTAAATCAACACGTGAAGAGACTGTACCACATTTGAAATCAACAGTTCAACAGACAATTTCATCTTTTCACGAAAGCGGCAGTTGAACTGCCATTTCATCTTAAAAAGAGGTGTGTAGGTCATGCCTGGTAATGAACTCGACCCCTCTAATTGATTTTTGTTAGGTTGATGGATTCTCATAGGTTTTATTTTATTATTTTTTTTCAATACTTGGATTAGTTATTTATTTATTTATTTATTTTTATATGAGGATTGGAAAAGTATTTCAATCCAAGTAATTTGGTAATTTACAGTCTTCCATCAGTTGTTCTAAGTTTGGAAAAGATTCACGAATATTTATCATGAGCAAGCTAAATAGAAGATTATTTGTTTATTTATTTATTTATTTAACTGTTAAATAGATTTTTAAAAGATTAGAAATATGATAGTTACAAGAGAAAAAAAGAAAAAAGAAAAAAAAAAAGTGAAGTTGTGACTTGTGATTGATATGAATTAAGCCTTCTTTTTCCCTTCTTGCCAATAATGATTTTATTGAAAAATATAAAGCTAATTTGGATGATTGTTTCCAATTTAATTTAATTTTTCCACAAATAAAAAACACACAACAACTTATGCTTTTTAAGATGTGTTGGGTAGTAACCAATAAAGCATTGGTTCTAACTAACTTAATTGATAAAATTTCTTATCATCGAATAAGAAATTTAGGGTTCAAATCCTGTATATACAAAAAAAATTAATTAATGTCTTATCCTTATAATAAAGAGCAATTATCATAAAGTAGATATCATGGGTTACACTTTTATTGTATTTTAATATAAAAAAAGAAAAAGAAAGAAAAGGGGGGGGGGGGGGGGGGGAATAAGGCATTATATGTGGTCATTTTCTAATTGCAACAATATTATATATGGTATATCCATTCCTACCATTCATTAAATTCACATGCCACCAAAATCTTTGTAAATACAATGTGGCCACTATAAATCCACTCGTTACTTATATAACAAAGAATAAAACATAACTCCCATACCAATTTAGAAAAGATATGACATAATTTTGACAACATATTGAGATTCATGAAAAAATATTTAAAAATATGAAGAAAAAAAAACACAGAATAAATGTGATTGAGCCTAGACCTACATTTTAGTAGATATTCCCTTGATGATTATATCTTTACAATTAAGGTCTAAGTAGAGCACTCACATCCAGTTATACAAAATGCATATAAATATAGTTTAGATTATATTGTAGCATAAAATCACCAAAAACACACCTACATTAAGTTATGCATCACAATTCAAATTTTTACATAATACTACAAAATCATCTATTTTTACATAAGCACTGTAGTTTATGCATATCATTCTTTTCTCTCTCTCTCTCTCTCTCTCTGATAAAGTAACATTATTTTAATATGATTAATGGGCTGTAAAGTGTATTGTTGAAATGGTTATGTAAAATACAATAAAGTTGGTTTTAGTGATGCAAAATGTTTTTTTTTTTTTTTTAACATTTCAGATGTGAATGCTAAACAATGAAGTCATGCATTTATCTTTCTCAAAAAAAAAAAAAAAAGTCATGCATTTATGATTATTTATAGTAGGCTTCTAGACTAACAAAGGCTTTTCTAATATTGTTTTGCGCACACTTTCACTTGTTCACCAAGCTGGCCACCCAATTAAATGAAGTGCAGATAAAAGATTGGAATTATGGCCAGATAAGTACAATGCTCTAGGCTTGAATGCTAATTAAGAACAATGCATGTCATACTTTCAGAGGCAACTAATTAGAAGCGTGGCATATATGAAGATGAAGATGTATGACTAGAAAGAAAATTGATAGAAAATGCTTGATTTTACGGAAAGCTGAAAACCAAGTGGCCCAAGTGTAAAAATAGAACCATGTGCCCATGTAGTTGAAATCATATAGAATGCATTAAAAAAAAAAAAATCTGATCTAGACACTATCCATGATAAGAAATAAACTGTGATGGACCCTGTAAAGTGGCTGATAGTAGTGTTGATACAAAGGATCCTGAATCGATTATTGGATAAGCGGAAGCCACAAACAATTAGGATTGATAATTAATGGAAGTCACATGAGATGGGCTCTGATACCATGTTAGAAAAGATAAAACAAAGTTTGAAACCAAACTAGAAAAGATAAGAGATAACTTAGGTCAAATGATAAATCAGTGCACGAGAAAGTAAGAAGGAGAAAATATAGGAAATTTAACTTAGTTCAGCCTAATAGGTATACATCCATAGCAAGAAGCCCTTAGTGGCTACATATTTACAATTAAGCTCCATGTATTAAAATGAATATATTGATAGCTATTTATGTTAGGTTAAATCACAAACTAACTAAACTAGCAGTACTAGAACTACAAGTGAGAATACAATTACTTTGCTTGTACTCCAAGTAAATATAGAATTATTTTACTTGCATTTATGGCCTGTTTGGAAGTTTAGAGAGGGAGGAGAGTAGAGGGGAATGGTTCCCTTCCACCTTGTTTGGATGTTTTTAAAATTAGTAAGGGGAAGAGAGTAATTAGCCATTTCCCTTATTTGGATGTTTTAAAAATTAGGATGGAGATGAAAAGAAATAATTAAAATAGACAAATTTACCCCTATTTGAAAATATACTTGCAACATTGGTCTATGATTAATTTAGAAATGATAAATTAGGGAATTTACTTGGACAATAATTTATCTACTCAACTCTCCCTCCAAATTTCTCCAATTTGGGAGAATTAAAAATGAGGGGTTAGAGGGAGTTGAAACCCCTCCAAACCCCCCCAAACCCCTCCCCCACCTTCCTTAAAAAACTTCCAAGTAAGGTAATTAGATTTCTCTCCCTCCCTCTACTCTACTCCCCCTCCTTTTTTAAACATCCAAACAGGTCATTAAAGAGAAATTAGATAGAATTATTATTCTAGATTAAATTTATATAACAACTTTAACTAGGATTGAACATATAAGATTAGTTTTAGATACATACTTCAACAGATTGTACTAATAATATAGGTGAAAATAGCATTTTGGTCTTTACATTTTTGGCTAATTCGCATTTTGGTCCCTACATACACTACAAAAAACTGGGCCTATAGTGGCGTTTTTGAAACGCCACAACAGGTCCAAAAAAGGCCACTATAGGCCTGCCCTATAGTGGCGTTTGCAAACGCCACTATAGACTAATTTCCAAACACCACTAGACCAATTTTTTATTTTTAAAAAAGGCTATAGTGGCGTTTTACAAACGCCACTATAGGTCTGCCCTATAGTGGCGTTTGTAAAACGCCACTGTAGCCTTTTTTAAAATAAAAACTGGTCTATAGTGGCGTTTACACAGCCGCCACTATATCCAAAAAACACCAAAAAAAAATTTAATTACCAAAAATTAATTTTTGGTAATCAGATTTTTTTTTTTATTTTTTTTTGGCGTGAAAGTTTTTTTGGCTATCCTAGCAAATTCAAAATCACAGATAAACCAACCTAAAAAAATTTAAAATCAAACACAATGTGCTTACATCCAAAAATTAAAAACACTATGACTATCCCAGCAAATTCAAAATGAAAACACAAACCCACCTAAAAAAATTCAAAATTAAACACAACATGCACACATCCAAAAATTAAAAAAAAAAAAAAAAAGCAGCTCCACCCCAACACATTCAGCCGCCACAGACCAACCTGCTAAAAGAAATCATCAAATTGATTTTGAATTTTTCACTACTTGTGAAAGATATTATCACAACACTTGAGATCTCTAAACCTCAAAGACCCACGAAGCAAAGTTTACAGCAGACAAAGAATAGACCAAAATTATTATCAAAAAAGGAATAGACTTTACAAGCATTAAAATTTTTTTTAAAAAAAAATACTTACTTGCAACTATACAACCAATGGCATCAAACACAATAGCATTCTTCCTTCAATCACAAATCCCATATTAGTAGTACCATTTACAAATTTGAACAAAATTAGCTAGTTGTAACACCATCTTCAAATCCAAAACCCACTAACATTAGCACCTCCACAAATAAAATAGGGGAAATAAAATCAAATAGGAGAGAGAGAAAAGAATAAATTTAGGTGTGTAGTGAAAGAAGAGTGAAAGAAGGAAAAAAAATAGAAACAGAAAAGAAGAGAAAGAAAAAAAGAAGTCTGAAGAAGCGGAGATAAGGGAGCTAGAAAAAGAAAGAAAGAAAGGAAAAAAAAAAAAGAAAAGAAAAGAAAGAAGAAGTCTGAAGAAGCTACGTGGGGAGACAAGGATAAAAGGTGAGTGGGGGTAGGTGGGGTTAAGTGGGTTTTGATTTTGAATTTTGAATTTTTTTTTTTTAGTTCTTTTATATATATATATATAAATGATATGTATATAATATTTTTACAATATTTTTACAATAAATTTTAAGTGGCAGGTTATTACTTATTATTATTGTCGGGACAAAAAAGAAATTTTAATATTAAGTTCAAATTTTAACTAATAACAAATAACCACTTATGATTTGATGTAAAAATATTGTGGACGTAGCATCTCATATATATATATATTTAAATAGAGAAATAACATGTTCACAACAAATTTTAAGTGGCATATTGTTACTGGTTGTTATTATTAAAGCAAAAAATGTTGTGAATGTAACGTTTTTAATTTAAATATAAATATATAATAATATATACATTTAAATATATAAATAAAAAAAAAAAAAAATATATATATATATATATATATATATATAAAAAAAAAAGCTGAACGCTGAATCAATTTTCGAATTGAGTTTTTTTTTTTTTTTTTTTAAAGGATAGTTTGGAATATGCCATAGAATATTCTATGGCATATTCACAGAACATAACATAGTTTTTCTTTTACAGATGGATTTTTTTTTTTTAAGAATAGTTTGGAATATGCCATAGAATATTCTTAGAATATTCTATGGCATATTCCTAGAATATATCACAGTTTTTTTATTGATTGAATTTTTTTTTCTTTTTTTAGGAATAATTTAGAATATGTCATAGAATATTCCTAAAATATGCCATAGTTTTGTTTTACGGATTGAGAAATTTTTTATTTTATTTTTAGAAATGATATGTACACAATATTTTTACAATAAATTCTAAGTGGTGAGTTGTTATTGGTTGTTATTATTGGGTTAAAAACTAACCATCCATGATTTATTGTGAAATTGTTGTAAAAATGTAGTGAACGTAGCACTTTTTTTTTTTAAATATCTTTAAAAACCTATAGTGGTTTCTATAAAAAAAAAAAAAAATAAATAACCTATAGTCTTTTTTCCAACGGCCAAAAAAACCCAGTTGAAAAAAAAAAAAAAAAAAAAAAAGTGCCTATAGTGGCGGTTGTCAAACGCCACTATAGGTCCTTCTCTCACAAGGGCCTATAATGGCGTTTGGGAAACGCCACTACAGGAAGGCCTATAGTGGCGTTTGTCAAACGCCATTATAGGTCTTTTTTCCTCTGACCCTTATAAATTAAAGAAAAACCAGCCGAAAAAAAAAAGAAAAAAAGAAAAAAAAATGCCTATAGTGGCGGTTGTCAAACGCCACTATAGGTCCTTCTCTCACAAGGGCCTATAATGGCGTTTGTCAAACGCCACTATAGGTTTTTTTTCTTTGACCATTATAAATTAAAGAAAAACCAGCCGAAAAAAAAAAGGTACCTATAACAGCGTTTGTAAGACCGTGACAAACGCCGCTATAGGCCTTTTAAGAGCATGACCTGTAGTAGCGTTTGTAAAAACGCTGCTATAGGCCCTTGGAAACGCTGTTATAGACTTATTATTTTAAAACGCTACTATAAGACTTACTAAACGCAATTATAGAATGCATATAGCAGCGTTTATAGAAAACGCCACTATAGGCCAAGTATTTTGTAGTGATATTTTATCTTCCTGTTTTGGTCTCCAAATCTGAAAAATCGTTCTCAATTTAGTCCCTACAATTATTTTACCAACAAAAATTGCATACATAGCAGATGAAGTGCACCACTGACACACTAAATGTGATGTGATCATTAAAATAATATTAAAAAAATTATTTGGCATTTAAAAAATGCCACTTTAGCAAGAAACACGAATATTGTTGTGCTAGTTTTACTCCATTGTAATGCGAATTAAGAAGAGTTGTTTTAAGTTAGATTATTTTGTTATTTGAATAAATGTTACGTTATTGTAACATTAGAAGTTGGCAGTTTAGGAGCCCTTTGTTTTAGCACCTGGTTGGGATAGTGGGTCAGTTTATTTCAATGATTTTGTGGATTTGCAAGTGTGGGATTTCTGGGTCCGAGTAATTTTTCTGGGTTTGATTATTTGTTTAAAATGAATTTGTTGATTATGTTAGAATTTGTCCAGTTTGACCATGAGTGGTTGGGTATGTCTTGATTTGGTTTTGATCATGGTTTCGTATATGTTTTTGCATATTTGGTTGCTAAGTAAATGTAAAAAAAGAAAAAGAAAAAGAAAAAGAAAATCTTGAATTTTTAATTTCAAGAAAACTGTAAAGTTATGATTTACAACTATGCTTTTGTTAGATTTAATTCCGTGTTAAATTTGATTGTATTTTGTTCAATCATTTCCTTGTATTTTTTTTTTGAGATTTAATGTAAGAGTTGAGTGTGAGAGTTTGGTGAAGATTTGTGATAAAAGTGAAGTTCGTGACTGGCTTGCAAGTGAACAATCTACAAAAGGCCATGTGAGAAGCACATACTAGAGTCTGAACAGTTTTTGACAGGCTGTATTTCATGAGTCTCTTTGCAACTTAGGCCAAGTCGCGAGTGACCCGCAAAACCACTACTTGAACCTTTTTGAAATTTGTTTTTCTCATTTTTTTACCAACACTATATAAGCCCACATTACCCACGAAATTGTAAGAAGCTTTTAAGAGAGAAAACCCTAACAATGCACTTGAGAGTTAGAGATTGTAAACCCACAATCATCTACACAATCTCTCTTAGTTTTCCTTTACTCCTACCTCTCCAATTACAAATCCTTGAGAAGTCCTAAGTCCAAACACTTATCTCACCCATTTTGAGTGTTAAGAGAAGATTTGGCAGTGTGGGAAGCATTGGAAGAAGCTATTGAATGACGGATGCAATTTGGAGCTAATTGCGGGATCTGGACAGCTAGTGAAGAAATAGCTCGGTGAAGCTCGTTGGTAGCTGGAACTTGGAGGGTTCTAGTACATTGGGTAGATTAGGCTTGGAGAGTCTTTTTAATATCCGTGTACTCTAACTTTATTTATTAGTGGATCGATTTCGGCTTAGACGGCTGCCGAGAAGTTTTTTGCCGAGTACTTTGATTTTCTCTTCGATAATACGTCTTAATGTTATCTTGTGTTTGCATCTCTCTTTCCTTACTCTTTAAGCTTTACTTTTATTGTTTATTGTATATGCTTATGCTTTAGAGAGTTGTTTCGGTTTTATTGCATTACACTTACTCTTATTTTGCACTTAGTTAAGTAGGGTAAAAGCAATCTAGCCGTTAGGTTTTATTTGGGAATCTAAACAGGCAATAGTGTTTTCACACTATTTGAGCTTTCAGTAATCAAACTTGTTCTTTGGAGAAAAACATAAATAACATGACTGTTCAACATGAATGTTCTTCCCAAAAAAATAATGAAAAGAAAAAAAAAATATTTAATTAGATTGTAGGTTTTTTTAAAAAAATTATTTGTTTTTAATTTTCCAATGGCTTTTTTATTTATTAAAATGTTGACGTGACATTTTTTAAAAGTCAGATAATTTTTTTAATATTATTTTAGTGGCCATGTCAAAATTAAGTATGTTATGCACTCTATTTGCCACATAGGCTATTTTTGTTAGTGAGATGACAGTAAAAATTAAATTGTGAACGATTTTTCATTTTTGGGGACCAAAATATGAAGAGTTAAAAAGTAGGGATGAAAATGGAAATTAGCTGAAAATATAAGGACCAAAATAGCATTTCTATCTATAATATAACATTGAAAAGTTTCTTTTGAAAGTAAAATTGACAGTGGTCGACTTTCATATATGATATATGATAGAACCCTCGTCTAGTTCTTTGTTCCTGTTCTATCAACTAATACTGAAATCATTTGAAGTGCCAAATGCAATAGGGCTGGCTCAAATGCATTTTGGGGTCTAAGCTGACTACTTTGAATGAAGACTTTCTTATGTTTAAATATCTTTTTGTTATGAATGTTGGGATCAATGAATTTGAATGAAAAACTATTGATTCCTATTTCAATTTGGATAAAGAGAAAGGAAGAGTTTGTTCACCTTTCATGTATTTTTTTTCTCATACCTTAATTAGCAAGTTCTACTTAGCAGTGTTGTATTATTATTATTATTATTATTTACCAATTTTTGAAGTTTTCGTTACTCATTAGAGATTTTTTGTGTAACGAGGGATTGCACAGTTGCACTTACCATTGTTGGAATATATGTTTACTATATCATAATACACGCAAAAATGGGCTTTTGCCCCTTTCGTCCAAAAGACGTAACAAAATGCTCATGTTTTGAAACTATCTAGCAAAATACTCATGTTTTGAAACTCGATTTTCTAAAAATCGAGTTTTATATTGAAACTCGATTTTTAAACAATCGAGTTATAGACTATCAAACTTTAAAAATAAAAAATAAAAAAATTATGGAACTCGAGTTTCATGTGAATTTTTTCAAATAATTCAATTTTCATCAGATTGAGTTTTACATTAAAACTCGATTTTCTAAAAATCTAGTTTCAAAACATGAATATTTTGCTAGATAGTTTCAGAACAGAGACATTTTGCTACATTTTTTGAGCAAAATGGGCAAATGCCCATTTTGGCCTCATAATACACCTATTAACCTATAAGCTTATCATCAAACACAAGATAATAGCCCTAACACTATATCAAGGGGCAGCATGATGGCTGAGGATCGAAACAAGAGGATCGCCGCACGCCACCAATACTGTCACCAATAACTCTACGTGTAAATTTGCCATTCAAGCCAGAAATCAGCTCCACAATACTACACCACGTGTCACTCTTTACATTTATCCAACAACTGACAGTATAGCCAGGTTGGGATTTCTTCTCAACTATATAATTCTCTTATTAGTTATTACACATTAGAGATTTTGTCGTACAACTTTGGATTTTAAATCTTTGTATACCACCTACGTCGTATATAAAATGTGCATGAAGAACTTACATACTATTATACTAAGATCACGTATCTTATGAATCTTAATAGTATGTGAAATCTTACATTGATACGCCATGTTCATATTAAACAAAAGCAGTAATATTCAAAGTTTGTTCGAGTGTTGGACACCTCACAACAACAAATTAACAAATATATAACAACCACGATTTTATAAAATAAATTAAGTCAACTTTACAGGCGTAGATGACTTTATAGGATAAGCCATGCACAATCAAACCTTAGATTTGCGACAAGTAATTACCTCAATTGGCATTGCTATGTAAGCATATATCAAATTCTTTATCAAATACTTAAAATAGCAATTATGTTGACGAAACATTGCATGAATTATTTTCCACAAGATGCTCTAGAGGTGGTATAGCAGCCACGAAAATGAAGAGAGAGAATCATAATCTCTACTGAATTATTTATATATATTCAAATGCACCCATATATGTGTCGTCGTAGCCATAACAGTTTTGAAATCTATAACAGTTTTAAAGTCTTATAGATGATATTTGAAAGAGTGATGGATGTCTTCTGTACACCAAACAGGGAGGCATGCATGTTAAAGATTAGGATTTGCTTCATATATACTTAGTGCTTGAATAATTAATATTAGTGTCTATATATATTATGTACGTATGTTGTGTTTTTGAAAACATGTGCTTATAATATTTAGAATGCAATATCTAAACTGTATAAATGAGACACGTTTGTTGTTTTGGGAGGGACACCAAAAACCCCGACATATTTTATAATTTATATTTATATAAATATATACAATTTGGCTCCAAAAACATACCTAACCCCAACAATTCAGTTATAGTCCAAAAAGGTAGTCCGTTGAGAGAGAGAGAGAGAGAGTTTTATCATAAAACATTTTCTTAACAATTGCGTAATGTTTTTAGTATTTTATACGGCTAAAATCCATTAGTAAATAAAAATCCTTACGAGGATGAATTGAGGACCAACAAAGAAATAAGAGATTAATGACCTTCAAGCAATGCTACTCTTTTATATATTTTCTAAAATATTTTATTCTTTTTGAATATGCATATATATATATATATATATATATATATAATGTCCCATTAATAATAGGGACGTAGTAGCTAGATTTGATAAACAGATGTGTTTTTTTTTTTATTAATCATTTTAAAAAAATTATGCCAAATGATTGCCGAGTAGAAATAACCAACTAACTTCATTATGAGTGTTTGTACTTGTGCTTATTCTTCCGCTATTCCTCGTTATTAAATGAGTATTTTCAGCCATTAATATTGATCAAATTAGGTTTTGCAACAAAAGCTAAAAAAAATTGCTTTTCAAGGGACTAGCTGAATTTTTACATTGAAATGGAAATCATTGGGAAATTTAGCACATAATCAATATATATGATTTTCAGGATTTAAAAGATTTCTAATTTCTATTTTGAATCTTTGATAGATCGTTGATTAATTAGAAATGTATTAACAACTATTTCAGTTTTTTATTTTGTTAACACTGAGGGGATGTTATTTTTATTTTTTATATTATTAATTTATTTGTAAATCATAATATACTTTTTATTCCTAAACTTTAAGAAAATTTTGGAACATGCTTTGCCCCAAAAATTGAAATTCTAGCTGTTTTCGTCCCTGGTATTTGTGGTCTACTAGAGTGTTTCTGGAAGCAATAACAGAAGGTCAAATGCAGGATAAGCAAGCAAACAACACCATTAGTAAGAAAAAAAGAAAGAAGAAGAAGTAATTAAACAACACCATTTTTACCGTAAGGCTTATCTCTATAGAGCCGGTCATTGAATATAATAGTATTTGACCAATATCTGTTTTGTTAGATAGAGGTGGATGAGATGCAGTACCTGATTTCCAATGACTTTGAATTTGGTTTTCCAGATGGAGTGTAAGGCTTCTATGCTTCCGCAGATAAAGCAACATGCTTGTTTTCTGCAAGGGACAATTGTCAAAGTGAGATAGCTTTAGTTGAGATTAGAGAGAGAAAGAGAGAGAGGCTGGTTGACTTTTATTGTTGGTGGTAGAAAGGACACATTTCATGACTAGTTGCAACGTGGCTCGACGGTAGTGGCGCAATTCAAAAAGGTTCCAGCTTGGAAAGCTTGCGGCTCATAGGCAGACGTGTTAAAGGAGTGACACTTCATCATATTCACCTATTAGTTATTAAACAATTATTAAAGTTAGTAAAGTAAAGGAAAATGGAGGAGGGAGCAGGGATAATAAATAGTACCTGATTTTAGCTCATGTTTTGCACTATATGTCTGACTTGGGGGAAGGGGGTGGGAAAGCAAAGAAGATACAAGGGAAAGAAATGAATTCTTTTGTTTGTTTTGAGGTAGGGCAAGGCAGATAGGCTAAATATTCTTTCACATTAAGTTATATTTACCATTTCACATGTAAATTCATAATTAATGCGAGAGTGTTCACATTTTTCAGAAGAAAAATTATTAATTTACATTTTATTGTTCATATAAATTTTACATTGTAAATTAAATAAATGTGTGTGACATTGTACACATTTACATGAATAGTATACAATATTGTACACTGTTCATGCATATGTGTACAATTTACATGAACAAAATTAAAAATGTAAACTAATTATCACAAATAAACAAGAAAAAAAATGTAAACTAATAATTTTACTTTGTGAATGTGAAAGAATCAAAACCCTAGAAAATATATGATTTTAGTTCCTTGGTGTGATTTACGTGCAGTTTCTGTGCAAATAGGATCCAAGTGATCGACATTGTATATATGTCTTAAAATAATACATCAAGTAAGTGTTTTGTATCCTTGTGGTACGTTCCGCATAAAAATAGGACTTAAACTATGACCCGTCTCCTATACTACCAACAGACTATCATATATTGCTCACTGTGTCAGCTAATCAGTATTCAGTAACAGATTTTTTTATATTTGTAGGGTTCAAAAATAATTTCTTATTTATTAGGAGTATTAATATTCAAGCATTAACCTAGTAATATAACACTAAAATTTTGTAATTACCAGGTTCTTAACAATTAATGGAATTGATCTATTCCATGTTCATTTGATCGAATCGACTTATCTCCAAGATTCAGGCCAGAGCTTGTATCAATTAATCAAATCATTGGATAATTTCTAAATAATATATTCTCGAAAGCATACTGCTACTATATTATTATTCCTGATATGTGATTAGTACTATGGGTAAAGACAACATAATCAATTTTGATTTAGACCTGAAAGTTAAAATCGTAATAGCTCTTAATTTTAGACTTGTTAATGATAAAAATAGTGTGCACGTTATTTCATCCCAACAAAAATGGAAAGAGATGAAAAAATTTATGGGGGAGAGGGAAAGCGCAAAAAGAAGAAAAACATTTTGAATCAATGAATGAAACTGCAGAACAATTTCTCCAACTTGAAAGGAAATTAACCTAACTACCTTACCGTCCAATCATTCTTATTTAGGAGATGTATGAAAAAGGTCAAACCCAAACTTAGTTTTCATTTCTCACTGTGATGATCCCAGTCAAACAATTAGCTTTCTTTTGCATCTTCACGCAATAGTCGCTTCCATTATCAGGATACGTGTCAACTTATATTCATGCATGATGGATAACAATCTAACATACATAAAATACATGCATGGCAATCATATTGTCTGTTTATTGTGAACAATGAGACACATGATAAAGTATATGTGCCATTGAATTGAATAATATGTGCCCCAAGTGTTATACATGACATCTGCATACATGTATTATACTACATAACGAGAAAGACACGTGGCATGAGGGCGGCACCAAATCCTTTTGACTTCCATGTATAGCTCAAACTTCTCCCTCTACTATATATATGGAGGTCATCCACAGCCACTAGGATCAACCACAAGTGCACTTTTTTGTTTCAGAAGCCACTTTCAATCTTTGATAAGTTATAACCTTAATTTGTTCACTACTATCTTAGAAACTCTTTTACATTCGTACTATCTGTATTACATAACAGCACCAATGGGAAGAGCACCTTGTTGTGACAAAGCTGGACTCAAGAAAGGTCCATGGACTCCAGAGGAAGATCATAAGCTCATCAGCTATATTCAGCTCCATGGACCAGGCAATTGGAGAACCCTTCCAAAGAATGCTGGTATGTTAAACCTTTATCATCACTTTCTTGTTTTTAGGCTTCAATGTTTTGATGGTTCATCATATGAATTTTTTTTTGGTTCTAATGCTTTACTTGTACAGGGCTGCAAAGATGTGGAAAGAGTTGCCGTCTTCGTTGGACTAACTATCTGAGGCCTGAAATAAAGAGAGGAAGATTTTCATTCGAGGAAGAAGAGACAATCATCCAACTACACAGTATCTTAGGAAACAAGTATGATTATTACTCTCCACTAAGTTTTATTTGATTTTTTTTTTTCCAGATAACCCTCATATTGCATTTTTATTAATAAGAAGCATAACAGTTGCTCATGTTCTATATATTTTCTTTTTCTCCTCCATCTTCATTAGATTGGTTGATTTGTACCTTCTAATAATTTCTTCTTTTTTCCAAACTCAGATGGTCAGCCATAGCAGCTCGCTTACCCGGAAGAACTGACAATGAAATCAAGAATTACTGGAACACCCACATTAGAAAAAGGCTGCTAAGAATGGGAATTGATCCTGTGACTCATGCTCCTCGCCTAGATCTTCTTGACCTGTCCTCCATCCTCAGCTCAACTTTGTGTAACCAGTCAATTCTTAATATGTCAAACTTGTTAGGTACACAAGCCCTCATGAATCCAGAACTGTTAAGGCTGGCCACAACTATCTTATCGCTAAAACAAGAAAGTCAAGTACCCTTTCCACAAAATCTCCAAGAAAACCAACTTTGCAACTTCTTATTGCAAAACCAAGTACAGCCATTACAACCCAATCAATATCAAGCCCCAATACAAGAAGGATTTTCATCCGAGGAGTCAAACCAACTCACGCAAGCCAATGTGGAAGGGTTTTTGTCAAAGGTAGCAACTTTTGGTAATTCCCAAGAAAATTCAATAGCTTCAAACCTAAATGAAGATTTCGTTTGCCAGCCAAACTATATGTATTGTGGCTCTAATCCTATAGTTCCCGATTTAGCAGAAAATCCAAATT
This sequence comes from Quercus aquifolioides, assembly GCA_019022515.1. Taxonomy (NCBI): domain Eukaryota; kingdom Viridiplantae; phylum Streptophyta; class Magnoliopsida; order Fagales; family Fagaceae; genus Quercus; species Quercus aquifolioides. Next base: position 33,431,136 of record CM032329.1, read on the forward strand.
TTCAATCACTAAACAATAGCTATCAGAACTTCTCCTCCTTTGATTCTGTTGTGTCAACACCAAAATCTAGCCCTACTCCTTTAAATTCATCATCCACATTCATTAATAGCAGCACTGAAGATGAAAGAGACAGCCACTGCAGCAACTTGCTGAAGTTTGAAATTCCAGAGAGTTTGGACATTGATGAATTTATGTCAATATAACTAGAAATATGAGAGATGTATTGTATTTTTTGTTTTCTTTTTTTTGTTGGGTTTCATTTGTATTTGATGTTGATAATGAAATTTGTTTGTTTGTTTGTTTTTTTTTTTAAATTATCTATTCCTTTCTCTACCTAAACAAAAGCATCCTACTTTCCCAAGCCGGAAACAATTTGACAAAATTTTCAATTTTTATTATTTTCATCATCAATATTTTCATTAATTACAAGAAAAAACAGGAATTTATTATAATTATATAACTTAATTGTTTTAAAACAATTAAGTCATGTAGAAGGGTATTTAAAATAATGTAAATGGAACTAATTAATGATCATTTACAAGAACTGCGCTTGTCAGTGAAATGAAATAGTGGCGGTTACATATAAAATTGAGTGAAAATGCAAATATAAAGCTTCAATAATTGTGATGAAGCCACATTGAGAAACATATTGTTTTCCAAGATTTTAACAAAAATAGTCCAAATTGCTTCAAAACATCCATATTTTCTTCAGTTAGTTGAATTACCTAAGTAATATACAAATATCCAAAATTACGTGTCGAAATTTGTAAGTTCCTCAAGATAGTAGTACTTTTCCCTGTATTATGTGTCTAGCATTGACACTGAAGGACAGATCCTAGAAATTGCTACCTGAGATAGTGAGTCAAAAGACTCAACTTTAACTCCGGTTTTTTATTTTCAAGCCAATATTTTCAGGAGCAATATCTTAGAAATAGCCAAGAACATCATTTTAATGTTCCTAAAATTTTTCTTCTAAGTGATTTTTGAATTACAGCTTTTTATTATTATTATTAAGGAATGGAAGATTGATTTGAGTAATAGTTTTAAGAAAATGTTTCCTAGAATTTTTTTTCTATATTTTTATTTTTAAAAACGTCTATCTAGACTAGACACACGTTTTGTACAGTTTTCTTTTCTTTTCTTTTTTTGAAAACCAATTCAATCAGGCCCAATATATTTCTTCAATTGATCTCAAGGCTGACTTTTGCCCTAGGTTGCACCAACACGCCATTTTTGGCGACGTACCGGTGTCCGACACGTGTCGGACAAGGATACCGGCATGACTCGCCGGACTCCGGTGTCCGAGCAATGTCCTTCTTTTTTCTTTTTCTTTTTTCGCTTCTCCTACACGGCTCGAACCCAGTGGACACGCTAGCAGTGAAAAAAAAAATCATAGATTTTGACAGTCGCTGGTGAAAGTTTAGAGTCTGATACCGTGAAAGTTGAAACCCATAGACAGTCGCCGGTGCTAGATCGGGCCAATCGGTGTGTCGGCGAGCTCCATAGACAGTCGCCGCCGACGCCGTGCCCTCTGTCCCTTCCGATCTCTCTCTCTATCTCGGCGTGGACAGGTCTGAGTACGACCTCTTCTGTTCTCTCTAGTTTCTTTTTTTTTTCTCCTTTCTTTCTTTCTTTCAGATGTGTTGTGTACTTTGTACTGTTAGACTACTGTTTTAGTGTTACTTAAGTTATAACGCTTTTTTTTTTTTTTTAATCCCACTCTCACTACATATATATATTTTTAATTTTTTTTTAAATCCCAAAAGTTTAAAGCTTGTTTTCTTTTTATGTTTTTAATTAGTTTGATGTTGAATGTAGCCTATTTAAACTTTTGGTCTATACTCTAAACAGTTTATGTGTATTATTGTATTACTTTGGGTGTTAGTTTACTTATTTGTAGTTCTTACATAATTTAAATTCTAGACATAAACGTATTTTATATCTAAAAATATTAAAAAAATATGTCTAAATATAAAATTTAATTAATTATTTAATTGTTGTGTCCACGCCGTGTCGTGTCCTCATTTTTCAAAAATTGCCGTATCCCTGTATCCGTGTCCGTGCAACTTAGCTTTTGCCCTAAGGTCATAAAATTTCAAATCAGATGAAAGAGAAATATCATTAGTAATATGCAATTTTTGTATATAAATATTTTTGGGTTTCAATAATTAAATCCTATGAAAGAAGATTTGGTCCAAAAATTGAAACCTGTACGTAAGTTTCTTTTTTCTAAAGGAACCTGTATGAAAGTTGTTCGCAATTATAGTTGGCTAACTCAACCAATATTGCCCCCTTCTTCAAAAAATGAAGTCATAAAAATTAATTAATTAGTAAATGTCTATGGCCCAGGCGAGAGAAATGAGTTTTTTAGATTCGCAAACCTATTGTTAAACACTTAAAACTATCATAAATTTCTATACTTTTTATTGTTTCATTAATATATTGTCGTTTGCGTATATAAACATGATTCATAGTAAAGAAAAATATGGTTCTAAAAGACTAAAACTAAAGTGTCCCCTAGTTTGTTTATCATTTTGGTTTTGTGATTACATCATTATTCATCATCATGTTTGTCATCACTGCCTTATTCCCCTTTGCTTCTCTACCTCACTTTTCATTCTCAACCACTTTGCAGTTTGCACATGAAGCATCCACGAAGCACTGTTTTATCAAACACATTGCCACAAACAGCTCTCATTCAAAAAGGTATGGGTTTCAATTTCAAAGCTCAAAAAGGGTTCCCTTGTCTTTACATGCCACTTTTTTAGGTCTAGTGACCAACTTTTTCAATTGGAAAAAGAAAAAGGCTATACGCGTGTTCTGATCTGATGAGTTTCTGTATATGAAGTGGGAACGGTACCTCATTACATTGTATTATTTCAACGAGTTTTGGAGTGTGAAGACTGATGTTTTTGACTCTTTAACTCTTTTCTGTACGCAAGCTGTTCTAGACCCAATTTAGACTTGTTTACATCTACATTGTGATAAGAGATAAGGTGCTCTTCTGATAAAAATATGCTATCATTAGACTCCAAACCAAGGAACCTTTCTTCTACTAAAAGTGGGAACAAAAAGGAAGTCGATACATTTCATAATGACCCAAAAGAACAAGATTTCATGATCATCGCTTTCCCTCACATGTTTGACGTTTCCACAAAGAAATCAAACTGGGCATGACGTAATTATTTTAATTTCAATTTGGAATATGTTTATGATTTGCGAGATCGGACTCTTCAATAATATGTTTCCATTATTTTCCTAATGATTCATTCCTAACAATACAAACGCACAGGCCGCCGCAAGTAAAGTTAAACTCTTTCACTTTGATCTGGTGGCGGAAAGGGAACCGATTATGTTTTTGTTGACATTGCCAGCAAGTGGATGTAGTCAATTAATTAATATGATGTGCAACATTGCCAACTTTGAGAGAGAGAGAGAGAGAGTGAGACTATTAGTATTATGTGACCGACAATATCCATACATGCAGGTGTTCTTTTGTTTTTGCTTTGTTTTATTATATTTTTTTGCTAATTGAAAAATATATTTAATTGCAAAATTCACCACTGACTCATCATAGGAAAGATCCAACAACCAGAGACAATGAAAAAGATATCAGTGGCTAACCATCAGGGGACGTAGCAATAGCATAGAATGAAGGATAGTGTTTGTTAATTACACATTCATTTTTTGAACTAAAATTATGATCATTGAAGACACGATTTTAAAATGAAAATTGTGTTTTCAAGTCATGACTTCAGTTCAAAAAATACATGTGTAACAGTATACGTGTAACAGCTTCTGTGTAATAGTCTTTATCCTGGCAGAATAATGAGCAAAAATAAATTTCAAATGACTAAAGCATGAAAGAGAGTATGGCACTTGCTTTAATGGAATAAGAAATGGGCCAGGTCCAGCTAAAACAATGGGGGCCGTGCGCCTATGAAGGACTAACCCAATCATGAACAGTGAAAAAATCTAAGAAATTTGTCAATGGGCCGAACCTAACTGTATTTCTTTTGCCAACATTTTTGTCCCCGTAATTCTCTTCTTTCTGGCAATGCCATCGCCGCCCCCCTCTTTTTTTTTGTTGGGTTTCTTCAACCAAAAAAAAAAAAAAATCTTTCCACTCAATAACTGAATTAAGATCATTTTTTTGCCTTTATTTGATAACAATGCTGCTTTCACAAATTTTCATCCAAAAATGTTTTACAAAATTCGAATTTCACCATTTCAATCACACTTTTAGAATGGAAGGTTGGAAATTACACTTTCTGAGAAAATTTCAATAAAAGTTTCTCAAAATAGTATTGTTTTTACTTTAAAATAAGTAATTAACAAATCTATAACCAGTGTTATGCACCGTTATCTTCTTCTTCTTTTTTCTCTCTTTTCTTCTATTGGCAAAACTTTTATTAAATTCAATTGATTTTTATTATACTTAATATTTATAGACAACTTAAATGGGAATACGAATTTAAAATGATAGGTATGAATTAAAAAAAAAAAAAAAAAAGGACTTATATATTATGATTTACAAATAAAATCGGTACATAGAGATGGCCGACCTCTCCTTGCACACACATCACCTCCATTGACAGATCTTATGACTGAAATCACCCCGAATATCTAGTAAGGAAGTTTTGATATCAGCTTTCTAAACCCCACCCAAAAAAAAAAAATCTGAGTAGTTCAAAATTTGATATCTGATATATGGTTTTGTTCTTTCTTTTCTTGTTTTCTTTGTCAAAGAGCATCCTTATGTTTCATTTAGAGCACTAAAGATTATCCCTTACTTTGGTTGAATTTTTTTCCTTTCCTTGCTATAGATCTGTGGTAACTGTAGTAGGTGTATATGAGCTTCTCTCATCTTGGTTTCTCTCTCCTTTTACCCTTGGATCTCATTTTATTTTAGTTTTGATCAGTTTGATGACTGTGTTTTCTTGTTGAGTGTAAAGCTGGATGATTTTGCTTGAATTTGAAATTTGGGGTTTATGGGTCTCTAGGCTTTGGCATTAACTAAGAGTAAGTTCTGATTTCAGTTTATTTAAAAAATCATAAAATCTTTTTTTTTCATTTAAGTTATATATTTATATAATAATAATATGTCGAATAAGCTGTATATCAAATTTTGTTAAACTTTGAAGTTTCAAAATATAAAATCTATGCAAACTATCTTGGGGAAAACATGACTAATTTGAATGCTTAATGTTAGTTTGGTAGCCTCTTATCAAAAAAAAAAAAAAAAGAGGTCATCTTAAAATCTCTTCTGGTAGTTTGGTTTTGTGTTTACAAGGTCGTGATTGTTCAAACATCATCTTCTTTTATTTTAGGTCGTGATTGTTCGCTTTCTATTTCGGCTGGAGAGTTTTTCGGATACGAAGGGAATTGCATTTACTTCAATCACCAATATCAAACTCATGTTTTCAAGTTAGAGGATGACAGCATTGCCAATGTAGATATTTGAAGGACAGCAATCCACCCTGGACTCTCGCTTGTTCTACTTGGGTACATATTTATCTTGTGACTATCAATCTTTTAGCTCCTTTGTTGTTATGCGTCATTTTTCTTGTTGGTTTAAACCATTAATCTTTTAGGAATTATGGTGCTGTTAGTATTTTGGCTTTTATCTATTGGTAGTTCCAAGTTGTTCCCTATGTGTATGTAGGGATTGTTATTGTCAACTTTATATTCTGTGCCTATGAATGTTCAGAGACCGAGTAATTTGAGGAAGGAAAGAGACTAGGTAATATTTTATTTGAATCTCTTTTAAAGTTTTTACTCAATTGTGCTGGTTAGACAATTAAGTAGTTAGTACTCTGTACTCCCCACTCTGAGAGCTTAGCTGAATTGAAGCTAACCTCCATGAGACAGTATTTCCTATATCTCTTCATGCTAACTATAAATTGTCTGAAAATGGATATTCATTTGTTTATATTTGGATATTTGATTCTATTTCAAACGTGTTCATTTTAGCCCTTCATTATTTATCAGTGAGGAAACACTCGATGGATATTGAACCAACGATCTCATCCTCCATCTTCCTCTTACAAGAAGAGGAGGTACTGTTCAAGCTAGAGCTGATTGGCAGCCTAAATAAACATCATCTTTTATTGAAGCCTCCACGATTGCATCCTGAACTGCTACTAGGTAAGATGTTGAAATACTACTCGCTCCCCCACTGAAGATTAAATCTACCCTAAAGTCCTTTGCTTCATATGCAAAACCACTCCATTTGAATTTCCTTTTCCTGCACCCAACCACTTTGATGATGAGTTGCCAATCCCTATTGGAGATAGGGTTTTGAGTCAACTAGCTGTGATCTTGAGATTGAGATTGTCCATGTTAAAGGCCTCTTGATACATGAGTGAAAGAAGGCTTGAAAACTGTTAATAACTTTGCTAGGACTTGAAAACTGTTCAGTGCTGAGACCTTCTTATGCTGTGAGGCATATTGATATTTTTTGTATCTAACATGCCTTCTTTCTTATTTTCTCCTTTCTGTAGGGCATCATTTTGGTATAATTGTTGGGGGGTCAAGCGAGAAATTGTCCGAATTTGCAAAATCTTCTCAAAAAGTAGATCTTCAAGGATGCAAGACTTTCTTCTTCTTTTTCTTGCCCAATTTTCTATGAGAATCATGTATTATAGTGGTGAAAGTTGTTTATTGTCAACAATCATGTTGTTATGGTTTCAATAGAACTCTTGTTATCATGGATTCATAGTCTTGTGATCAAAATGTTCATTTTAATAAACTTTTGTTCATTTTTGGATCAATGCCCATGTAGATTTTCAATGAAGATTCTTAAATTCAAAATTTCCTTTGTACTAGTGTAAAATTTGAATGAGTTTATTAGCAAAAAATTTGATATTTAATCAAACAGATAATGTCATTGATTTTATTTCATAGCTTATGTAACTTACCCCTGATACAATGTGACAAACTTCAATGTTCAAAATTCTTATTAAGCTATGAAGCATAATCCTGTTTCAATTTGTTCAAACTTCAAACTAAAATCACAAGGTGACAAAGTTCATCACTCAACCTGGCACATTGCTCTTCAATCATCTCGTGCTTAACATACTGCTGAAATCCATATTAATCATGGTAGTGGTAAGACTTGAATATTTAATCTTTCAATATATTCTGATGTTGGAAAAAATCGTCCACTACAAGAATTAACGTACAAATACATGGTCTCTCTCTTTTTCCCTCTTAAATGATCAAATGAGCAAGTATTTGTAACTCAGTAGGAATTATTATATGTATTTGATTTGAAGATTGCTTTCTTTGTTGAAAATGTGAACCTTGAATGGTTTCATGTTGAATTTCTTTTGCAACTCTTGTATAAGTGATAAGAGGTACTTATCTTATGTATTTAACAAGCAAGATTTTTGGTAGTAACTTCTGTTGTTTCTATTCATGAATCGGATTTGGAGGATTTTTCTTTTTATGGTCATCTTGTGCTTCAAAACAAGCTATGAACCTGAAATGTATCCTAATTCCATATATTCAAATGTACAAAATATACTCGAAACACTAGTACACCATTACCAAACCAATTGGTATATAAACAACCATTAGAGCATTTGTTCACAACTTATGTCAAAGATTACAAAACATGATTCTAAATTAGAAAAACAATATCCTAAGCTAGAAAAATGGCTTGACTATGTGCACCATCCTATACACTCCACTTAAGACTAATTTCACAGATATTTGGCTCAACTGGTAGAGAGTTGAGTTCAACTGCAAATAGGCAGTCATGCAGCAAGATGGATCTGATCAATACCAAGAGGATTCCTCAAATAATCCATTCCTGCAAACACAAAACGAAACCATGAAAAGAGATGATACCTGTAAGCCTTATTAGTTGACAAGTAAATCAAGTGATACAAACTGTATTAGTAAACAGTTTATATACAAGCATCATACTTTTGTTTTTGGATAAGTATATACAAGTAGCATACATAGACTCCCTCTAAATAATTATAAACTAAAAACTTCATTTAGAAACAGAAGCAGCAGTGAGTTAAACTCAACTGTATTACTCAATCACAAAGATTTCTGCTATTAATCAATATTTCACAACAATTTCAAAATTCTAACTGTAAAGTAAAAACAACAAAAGCAAAAACTACAACAAGCATTAAGCAAATGAATTTACTGTCATTTGAGTTCATACAAAGCAGTCAAATCAAAATTCACAACAAACCCATATCCAAAACACCCTTTTTTTTCTCACAGCTCAAACCCCAAATTACCATTTCCAACAAAACACTACATTACAACAATAACAAAGTTTCAAAAATACCCAAAGCCTAAAACCCTAATCAGCAAAAAGTTCCAAAATTTGAATCAAACTACTACATCACAAACTTCCTGAAGCCGATTTGTACAAACCACCACCACCACCTAGATACACAACATAACAATAACAAGCAGAACAACAAAGCTCGTAGATCTGAGTATAATCGAAGCCTGGAAAAGGGTCAAAAAAAATCAAAGAGTTGTTAATAAAGGGGATTTACCAGAAGCCGATTCAAAATCTTTCTCGGATTCTTGAGAAACAAACACCCCTCCTCCCTTCCCCCCTTGATTCGATTGGGTTCGGTGAGAGAGAGAAACCTAAGAGAGAAAGAGAGAGACAGAGGTGGATGGCTAAAATACAGTTGATGCACAACTATGTGTGGGTATGGAAAACTGGAGAAGCTTGACCAATGACCATTGCTGTGTTTGATGGGAGGGAGAGAGAAACGGAGAGGAGAGGGATAGAGAGTTAGAGAAGAAAACCTACGTTGAAACTAACGTTAACTCAGTTAAGTCTTTGTTAGTGCTTTTAAATGACGTGGCAGATTTTAAGTCATGGATTTATTTTAAATCAGTCTTAGCCTTTAACTGGACACTCTCCATTTCTAATGAAATGGAGAGGATCCGGATCGTGTGGGGGGGGGGGGGGAGGGGGGGGGGGGGGTGGTAAAATAAATAGTTTCACATACAAACACAATTATAATAAATGTCTATTATAGTTATCTTAGTTATCAAATTTTATATTTAGAAAAAAAATAATTAAAGAGATAATATCAATTGTTTTTGAACTTTTTGGTGTTGTGAGAACCACGAACTGGAAATCCTATTTTGTGTGGTTTGAGGATGATGCCCCCCACCGTAAGTTGATATAATTCCCCCTAGGTTAAGAAATTTGTTTGTTTTTTCCTATCTATTCCTTCGTCACCTCATCATCTTCTTATGGTTGTGTGAGTTGTATCAAGTTTTGTAGCAGGGGTGGTCACATCAATTCATGCAATCTCTTGGCATCTTTTTAACTTTGTCGCTATATATGTGCACTATTCATTCTTGTGTTTTTAGATTTTCCTAAAACAAAAGGTCGAAATTTCATTTTTGATGCTTTCATTTTCTTAAATTAATATTCCACCTATGAATTGATGGTTTGTTTCATAATACAATTTATTGTTTGGAGAAGGATTGTAGTTCTTTAACAGAACTCTTCCTAAGGTTGTGACTCTCTGTTGATGCCCATTTTTGCAAATCTGTACCAGTCTGCCGCAATCCATATGCTCAATCCATACGCTCAAGGCTTATGAGGAAGAAAGCCCAATGAAGAGCAAGGCCCAAAGGCCCACGAAGAAGACCAAAGAACAAGAAGAGTCAAACTAAAGGAAATGACAAATGCAGCAGGAAACGCATGAAGAAACAAGACAAAAACACGCAGCAGACGAAACAGAGCTAATCTGCTGCGGCAGGAATGGCGTGGGAGACAAAAACAAAAGACAGTGGAGCAAGAACAGAAGGGCCGGGGCACCACCAACCTGTACCCAGCCAATACAAGGGAGGTGGGCCCACGGTCAAAGAGATTCAGGGGGCGTGGTTTGGTGGTGGGGGGAAAAGGGGGTCTATATTTGGTTTCCTGCCATAACCTCTTTTGGGAACATATCCTGCTGGGATGATATCTTACCCAAAAGAAGTAATAAATGGTTGGGACCACTGATGCATGCCATAGAGCTAGGTAGTGAGGTAAAGGTATACGGGAGGAACAAACAAAATGGAATTTTGTCGTGCAACAAATATGTTCTGAGCAGAGGGCAGTGGTCGGGGCAACCAATGGGTAAGTGTGTAATCTTGAAAGGATGCCCACAACAAACCAAAAACAGTTGGTGAAGCCCTAGGGGTAAAAGGGAGAAATCCTATTGAATTAGCTCACTATAAAAGAGAGGTAACCACGGCAGAAAAAAAGGGGGACGGACCAAACGGACCGAGGAAGAGAAAAAACAGGGGAATGAGTAAAAAAAACAGGGGAAGAAGAAAAACACTCAGAGGGGAGAAAAAAGAAAGAAAGAAAGAAAGAAAAATAAGAGAGAAAACGCGGTAGGAATAGGGGCATGCATCAATAGACCTTCTTTTCCCTCCCTCTTAGCAAATCCACTCTTTGAAATCTCTAAAAGTAATAGCTAGTGGCCATTTAGGCCTATTCTCCAAAATGAACAACTTTTACGGCAAGAGCCATGATAAGGTTGTTGAAGTTGGAGTTTGGGTTCCTTCTTGGTTTACTTATCTCATGGGCAGATTTAATACTTAATTTTGATTACAAATATATTTGTTTTTCAACTTATATTCACTGTATTTAGTCATCCTGCCGTAGCACGTTTTCACGTCTGCCGCAGCAGTTGTCCTGATGTGGTGTTTTACTTGCTGTATTAGTTATCCTGCCGTAGCATATTTTCATTATATTTACCGTGTTAATTATTATACAAACTAACCATTATCCTGCCGTAATTATATATATATACATATACTCTGTTTCTCATGTTTTTGGGAAAATATATTTTATATATGTATATGTGAATACGTATGAGTATATATACTTATATATGTATGTATATATTTGAGAATATGCTAACCCATTTAAACTAACACTTGTTTGATGGGTATTTTCTTTGGGTTTTTTAGATTTGTTTATGCGCAGGAAGTAGAAATATGTCTCTGCAGTAAAAATGGTAGTCATTCACATTGCCGAAGGCTTTACTGCACGGCAGGAAGTTTTAAAGCACGGCAGGCAGCTTCACTGCACGGCAGGAAGCCTTAAAGCACGGCAGGCAGGAAGCTTTAATGCACGGCAGGAAGTTTTAAAGCACGGCAGGCAACTTCACTGCACGGCAGGAAGTTTTAAAGCACGGCAGGAAGTTTTAAAGCACGGCAGGCAACTTCACTGCACGGCAGGAAGTTTTAAAGCACGGCAGGCAGCTTCACTGCACGGCAGGAAGCCTTAAAGCACGGCAGGCAGGAAGCTTTAATACACGGCAGGAAGTTTTAAAGCACGGAAAGCAGCTTCACTGCATAGCAGAAGCTTTAAAGCACGGCGGACAGACTTGTTGCATAGCAGAAAAGTCAATCCTGCGGCAGAAACTGGAGAAAAGTTCTTGCGGCAGGAACAAAGGATAAGCCCATTTTGCAGCGTCTTCCCTTGGACTTGGACTCAATGTTTGCGCACAAGCCGGCCCAAGTTGAGTTCCAGTTGGACCGGTCTCGACTCCTTTACTCAGAATACTCGGGCCTACTACCGCGGCAGGCAGCCCAGCCCAACACACAAAAAAGGCCCCCACATTTAAAATGGCGACTCCGCTGGGGAGTTGAGATCAAGATGGGGAGAATGAGATATTTCTCCCTCGCAAACATGTTTTCCAAGTCCTTACCAAAGGAAGACATGCAAATGTTCTTAAATCTTCCAAGCCATACTCTCAGGGAAGTATCCAAAATGTCATAGCAGTCACATAGCAGAATCCTGCGGCAGAATACAGCAACGTTACCGCAGGACAGTCCCATAGCAGAATCCTGCGGCAGAATACAGCAACGTTACCGCAGGACAGTACCATAGCAGAATTCTATGGCAGAACGCAGCAGCGTTACAGCAGGACAGTGCTGCAGCAGAATTCTGTGGCAGAATACAACAGCGTTACCGCAGGACAGTACCATAGCAGAATCCTGCGGCAGAATACAGCAGCGTTACCGCAGGACAGTAGCAGCGTTACCGCAGGACAGTACCATAGCAGAACTCTGCACAGCAATGTTAAAACAGAGCAGAAATATTGAGAACTCTACAATAGAAGGCCTTCACAATACTTGGCCCTATCCTTTAAATGCCACTTGTTTCCCTTGTCATGCATGTGAGACATGTGGCAAGCCACTCATTGAAACATGCAACTCTCCTAAAAAGCATTCTAAGCCACTTATCACCTTTTGCTCTCATTTCCTTCAAGGAAACACTAGAAGCTTTTAAACTCTCTCCATCTTCACCTTTGGGTCCAACACTTAGAGGAGAAAAATCCCTTCATTCCCTCATAAGGTTTCGATCATTTTCTTCATGATAGCGATTCTAGCTTTACTCCCCCCTCAAAGAACCAAAAGCTAGAAACAAAAAAAAAATGAAGCTACAGTGGTCAAAGGAAAATTTTCATCATTACTATACTGTTGCAAATAACTATTTCCTCCGTGAAATATCTTCCAGTAGACTTTTCTAGAAGTGCAAAATGTCCCTTCGCAGAAATTTTGCAGCAGAAAGTACAGGTCCTGCGGCAGGCTGTTCACGGCAGAATCTGCTGAATTTCAGAAGTGCAGAACGTTCATCTGCTGAATATTTTATAGCAGAAAATTTCAGAAGCCAGAATGTAGATCTCTCCGCAGATTATTTACAGCAAACTGTTCGCGGCAGACTGTTCACGGCAGAATCTGCTGAATTTCAGAAGTGCAGAACGTTCATCTGCTGAATATTTTATAGCAAAAAATTTCAGAAGCCAGAATGTAGATCTCTCCGCAGATTATTTACAGCAAACTGTTCACGGCAGACTGTTCGCGGCAGACTGTTCACGGCAGAATCTGCTGAATTTCAGAAGTGCAGAACATTCATCTGCTGAATATTTTATAGCAGAAAATTTCAGAAGCCAGAATGTAGATCTCTCCGCAGACTGTTCACGGCAGACTGTTCTTCGGCAGACTGTTCACGGCAGAATATTTTGCAGCAGAATTTTGTATTTCAGCAGTCCCTTTTTACAGAATATCCTACCACAAAGTTCAGCACAACAATTTGAGATTTGTTCTCAAAGTAAGAGAGGCGCATACAAAGCCTTTCATATTCACTTTTGCCGAATCCATATTTTGCTACTACATCAGCAAATATATCAGTATCAATGAAGGGAGGAGGGAGAAGTAATCGATTCGGCGATATCGAAACATCCGCTTTCAACCAAAGCATACATTGAAGGCATGTGTTATGGTGGTGAAGTGTCCAAATTAAATCCAGACCTTGGGATGAAGCCAACCACTCAGTAATTGCGTACTCTCCATAAAGAAGCCCAAATCTACAAGCTGCTTGCAAGCTGCTCTTTGTCCATCATTGGGTCTAGCAAACCGATTCAACAACCTTAAAGAGTTGAGAAGTTTTCTGTGAAGCACCTCGGAGGATTTATGCCTAGAGTGGCATTAAAAACATTATCTTTATGATGTTTCTAAGAAAGAATGTAGCAGATTACTCGTCCTACGAACTATGCAACTCCACCATCACTCTTCAAGTCATGAAGCTCATTGATGCCTATGTCTCATCCTAGAAGAACTCTGCAATAGTGACAAACTCAAAACTCTTTCTTTTGGCTTGTGTACAAAAGGGAAATAGCAGAAACAATTGCTGACTCACATCCTGCCGTAAATAGAGTTGCTTGTCTTATTACCGCAGAAATCTATTACGTGGTTTTTGTTGAAGGCGTTTTGCTGCAAGGGCATTCTGCCACAAGAATAAAAAAGCATGCTGTCTCAGGAAGATGTTGGCACGTCATTCTATATTAGAAACCGCTGACTTTTGGCTATTACTAGCCAACCATGAAGCAAGGGACGTAGCAAGCTCCATCTAAATATTCCCATACTCAAAGCAAGCGAAGAAGAAACCCATGAAATATGGGTCTTGGTGGCAATAGCCAACAAAAGGGTCGTGGTTATGAATTCTTGGCTAAAAGCCAGCAAAGGAACCATGGTTATGAGCTCTTGGCAAAAGCCCATAATGGGGGCTACACTCAATCAAACCCGCAAAGGAGCCATGATCGCAAGTCTTTAGAAAGAATCTGCGGAAGAGCTATAGCCACAATCATATGTAGCAGAAAATACATGGGAAGCAATTGTGCTTGCAGTGGAACGAAGTCAAAGCATGCTTGGGAAGTAACTTTTTTCCAAATTCTCTAACAACGAAGAATTTCTACAATATGGCAACTTGTAGATCCATGGCATCTAATTTTTTCTTTACTGAAGAATGCATGAACCACATGACGGAGCATCAACACCAAGAGAAAGTGATATCAAGCTCATCCAGTTGTCTCACGTGCTGGGGGCTAAAGCTTATTCTCAGCAAGCAAGGGAAGCCTCCTACTGAAAGCTAAGGGCTTATTCTCGTATATTGGGGGTTGTCCCATTCTGCAACAAAATTTGGGGAGTCTTCTTTAAAAAGCCAATGACTCATCCAGTTGTCTCACGTGCTGGGGGCTAAAGCTTATTCTCAGCAAACAAGGGAAGCCTCCTACTGAAAGCTAAGGGTTTATTCTCGTATATTGGGGGTTGTCCCATTCTGCAACAAAATTTGGGGAGTCTTCTTTAAAAAGCCAATGACTCATCCAGTTGTCTCACATGCTGGGGGCTAAGGCCCATTCTGCAGTAAATTTAGAAAGCTTGCCGCAAAGTGCTTAGAGTACCAATATGAAGTAGCAACATCATGTATCTTCTACAAAAGCTTGGTGTGTTGCGTGGTTCAAGAAAGCTTGGAGGAGGAGAGTAATGAAGGGAAAAACAAAGAAGATGTGGAAAAAAAAAAAATGATATATAGGTTGTGGCAGAAGAAGAATTGGAGGAAATTCAACCTGGGGTTAGACCCACAGGAACCAAAACCCATCTCAATTAGCTCAAGACTTTCAGAAAAGGAGAAATCATAATTGATACTATTGCGGAAAAAATTCAAAGATGTCTTCGCATGGGATTATAGTAAAAAATGCCAGAATGGGATCTTGGGCTAATAGTGCATACATTGAATGTGGACCGTGAGGCTAAGCTAGTAGCCCAGCCTGCCAGGGCATTCCACACAGCCTCCCGGGGCATTCCACTCTGCCTGCCGGGGCGTTCCACTCTGCCTGCCACGACGTTCCACACAGCCTGCCAGGGCATTCCACACTGCCTGCCAAGTTATTCCACGCTGGGATAGAAGGGGCAAAGCTTTGAGGAAAGAAATACAGCAGGCAGCCTTCAAAAGGCTACAACAGATCACGATGAACCTTCCTACTGTGCAAGCCCCAAAAGGCCATTGATACTCTACCTAGCCACCAATTCATGTGCCATTGGTGCATTAATGGCCCAGAAGATGGAAGAAAAGTTTTCAACTCTTGAAATAGAACATGCTCCAAGGAACGAAAAACAGTTTGCGGATGCGTTGGCCACATTAGGCTCACAAATAATTTTCGAAGGGGATAGCACCGGGATAGAAGTCAGCAAGAGGAAAGAGCCTACTATTGAGATGTTGAAAAAAAAGGTTCCAGGAGGAACAGTGTGAAGGAGATTTGTAGATCCCCATAAAAAAGCTTTGATGAAGGAAGGAAATGACGCAAAACTAAAAGTATTGAAAGACTACGTCCTGGTGAGAGAAGAATTATACCGCAGGATGCCGGGTGGTGTATTGTCCAGGTGCGTGCGGCAGGAGGAAGCCCAAAGAAAGTTAAAAGAAGTATATGACAAGACTTACGGATCCTGCGGGGAAGTCAGCCTTTACCGCAGACTCCAGATGGCAGAATTTTATTGGCCAAGTATGGGTAAAGACGCAGATCAAGTCCAAACCCAGTGTGGGACCTTCCAGCTTGCGGCAGGCAGAGAAGAAAGTTACACTGTGTTCGTCAGCAGATACTGGAGAAGCCCATTCACGCAGTACCTGACAGAAGGCATCCTGCCGCAAAAACACAGCGAAAGATACAATCTTGAGAGGTTGGCAACACGCTACTTTTTGCATAGCGAAGTCCTTTTCAAGAAAGGGTATGATGAGAACCTTTTAAGATGTTCGGGCCTGAAGAAGCAAGGGAAATTATAAAAGAAATACACTCAGGAGAGTGTGGGGAGCACCAGAGGAAGAAAAAAAAAAGCTTTGTAGATGCCTGCTGCAAATGGGTTACTACTGGCCCGCCATGAAGAAAGATACGACAGAAACATATGTAAAGGAACAAAAAGTGGAAATCAACGATGAAGTCCAAACATCTCTCGAGCAACGCATTCAATAGCAGACCATGAGAATTGGAGAGACACAGCCAAGCTTAGCAACATGAGAAAGAAGAATTGAGAGAAATAAGATCTGCGGAAGACTACAACAAAGTTAAGAGATTTAGTTCACAACATCTATGCCTTTTTCATCAAAGAGGCAGTGATATCCTCACCAACAGAGGCTATGGCAGAATGACAAGAAGAATATGTTAAAGAAAAAAAAAGGGAGAGGGGACATACCCATAAATCTAGCCTCGGGTGGAGCATCCTCTTCCTTCTCGGACTCAGAAATCCTCCTCGGCAGGACGGGCTCACTATCAATATCTTCAAGAATATCCTCGGACTCCTCGGAAGACAGATCAACATCGGGTCCGCAAGTGGCCGAACTGGGAATGGAAGAAGGAGTGACTACTATGGAAGAACCATCCTTCACGGCCTAAGACAGAGTCGCAAAAGGATCACTGGTAGAGATGACAAGAGGAGCAACGGGTGAAACAGCCTCGGTCTGAGTTATGGCAGGAGGAGCAATTTCCTGTGGGGAAATAGGCATCTCGGCTGAGAAGGGAGTGGCCTCGCTAACCCCCTCAGTGTGAGTACCCTCTTCTCTGGGTACCAATCCGGTGGGAGGGCTAGGAGTCTCGGCAGGAATCCCATGTGCAACAGCAGAAATAATGGACATCTGAGAAGCTTCACCAGCCCCATCAAAAGAATCCGCCACGGGTGTGCCCATGGAGGCGGGTAGCTCCTCGGCTGTAGGACGATAGATGGAAAGGGGCTCGGGCTGATCCTGGAAAGCAAAAGAAATGAAGATGCAGAGAAGAAGAAGGCACAAGAAAAGGGAGTGAAGTCACCCTTTGATTTACACACTTAGAGGAAGCTTTTCCTCTTGTGAAAGAACTCTACTTGAAGAAAGTGAAGTGGCAGAGTTGTTTTGATGAAACTCTTTTCAGTCGTCGGCTTAGATACGAAGGGAGTAGAAGACAACACTTTCTCTATTTTTAGAGAATGAATCAAGCCCGAAGTGAAGCAATCTTAAGTGGCTAAAAGAAAAGAAAAATGAAGACTGTAAGAAGGATCCTTGGTCCGCAAAAGTGTTGTTCACGAAGTTGGCAGAAAGAAGAGTTAAAGAATCCAAAGAGCCAATTTTTGAGCATTCTGCAGAGATGAGAAAATGTAAAACATCATAATGAAGAAGAACCCAACAAGAAAGGATGAAGAGATGAAGAGATGATGCTAAGGAATATGTGGAGAAAGTAAGCAGTCAAGCCTAATTCTTCTGCCGCAGAATCTGCTACAACCTTCACTTCCTACAGTATAGATGATGCTCTAGCAGAAGCAGAGTAAGAAGTGCATTAACACAGAGAAATAAGTGCATTGCGGCAGAAAGTGTCTACATATTCTGCGGAAGCAGAAAAATGAGTATTTATCCCTACAAAAGCAAAGAAATGAGTACGTACTGCTGCAGAAACGTGAAGAAATAAGTATACAAATTGCGGCAGACATGAAGAAATGAGTACCATTGCAAAAGTTCAAGATCACAAGGAATTTCCAAGAAGCAAACCAAGAAACAAGCAAAGAAATGACGAAGAGAAGGATGCACACATCATCATCATCAACAATCCCTTTGAATGAAAACCATATGGGAAGAAAAGAGTTAGTAAAGTGAGAAAAAAACCATTAAGCCCAAGCGGCAGGAATAATGGATCATAGGTCCATGAAATAAACAAATGGGCCTTGAAGGAGCAAACGGGCTTAAAGGAGCCAGGAAAGAGAGAATAACAATCCCATGGGCAGTGTATGACGTGTAAAAGTAAGAATGAGCCGTGGCAGGCTCAAAAGTAATGTAAGCAAAGAGAGTAGGGGTTGATGGCAAGCCCATGAGCCCCAAGGATGAGTATACAGTAGTTGGGCCGGGGAAGCCCAATGAAATTAGTAAAAGCCCATGGGAGTAAAGAATTGAAACGGGACAAAGGAGCCCAAACGGGACAAAGGAGCCCAAATGGGACAAAGGAGCCCAAAGTGATGAAACGGGCCGAGGATGCCCAAAAGAGTAAAATGGGACAAAGGAGCCCAAATGGGACAAAGGAGCCCAAAAGTGATTGAAACGGGCCAAGGATGCCCAAAAGAGTAAAATGGGACAAAGGAGCCCAAATGGGACAAAGGAGCCCAAAAGTGATGAAACAGGCCGAGGATGCCCAAAAGAGTAAAATGGGACAAAGGAGCCCAAACGGGACAAAGGAGCCCGAAAGAATTGAAACGGGACAAAGGAGCCCGAAAGAATTGAAATGGGCCAAGGATGCCCAAAAGAGTAAAATGGGACAAAGGAGCCCAAAAGTAATGAAACGGGCCGAGGATGCCCAAAAGATTATAATGGGACAAAGGAGCCCGAAAGCAATGAAATGAGCCAAGGAAGCCCAAAACTGCATAGTACAAGCCCAATGATAGTACTGGGCTAATGGAATTTGGCAAAAGGAATACATACAGCAGGCCCAAAGAGGCCTAGCAGGCACAAGTCATGAAGGGCAAAAGGAAAGCATACAGCAGATCCAGCATCACCCTCATGAACAACAACTTTTTGGCTACCCTTTGAGGGTCATAAAATTGTAGAAAGAAAGAAAACAACTTGCCTAAAGAGAGTAAATATTGAAACAGCAGGCACGTGAAAAAAAGAAGAGAAGCATTCGCATGAGAGTTGTTAAACAACTCGCAAAAGAAAAACTGCATGAGTTTCGCATACGAATTGCAGGAGCAATCCATATGCTCAGGGGGCTAAATGTTGATGCCCATTTTTTTAAAAAAATCTGTACCAGTCTGCCGCAATCCATATGCTCAATCCATATGCTCAAGGCTTATGAGGAAGAAAGCCCAATGAAGAGCAAGGCCCAAAGGCCCACGAAGAAGACCAAAGAACAAGAAGAGTCAAACTAAAGGAAATGACAAATGCAGCAGGAAACGCATGAAGAAACAAGACAAAAACACGCAGCAGACGAAACAGAGCTAATCTGCTACGGCAGGAATGGCGTGGGAGACAAAAACAAAAGACAGTGGAGCAAGAACAGAAGGGTCGGGGCACCACCAACCTGTACCCAGCCAATACAAGGGAGGTGGGCCCACGGTCAAAGAGATTCAGAGGGCGTGGTTTGGTGGTGGGGGGAAAAGGGGGGTCTATATTTGGTTTCCTGCCATAACCTCTTTTGGGAACATATCCTGCTGGGATGATATCTTACCCAAAAGAAGTAATAAATGGTTGAGACCACTGATGCATGTCATAGAGCTAGGTAGTGAGGTAAAGGTATACGGGAGGAACAAACAAAATGGAATTTTGTCGTGCAACAAATATGTTCTGAGCAGAGGGCAGTGGTCGGGGCAACCAATGGGTAAGTGTGTAATCTTGAAAGGATGCCCACAACAAACCAAAAACAGTTGGTGAAGCCCTAGGGGTAAAAGGGAGAAATCCTATTGAATTAGCTCACTATAAAAGAGAGGTAACCACGGCAGAAAAAAAGGGGGACGGACCAAACGGACCGAGGAAGAGAAAAAACAGGGGAATGAGTAAAAAAAACAGGGGAAGAAGAAAAACACTCAGAGGGGAGAAAAAAGAAAGAAAGAAAGAAAGAAAAATAAGAGAGAAAACGCGGTAGGAATAGGGGCATGCATCAATAGACCTTCTTTTCCCTCCCTCTTAGCAAATCCACTCTTTGAAATCTCTAAAAGTAATAGCTAGTGGCCATTTAGGCCTATTCTCCAAAATGAACAACTTTTACGGCAAGAGCCATGATAAGGTTGTTGAAGTTGGAGTTTGGGTTCCTTCTTGGTTTACTTATCTCATGGGCAGATTTAATACTTAATTTTGATTACAAATATATTTGTTTTTCAACTTATATTCACTGTATTTAGTCATCCTGCCGTAGCACGTTTTCACGTCTGCCGCAGCAGTTGTCCTGATGTGGTGTTTTACTTGCTGTATTAGTTATCCTGCCGTAGCATATTTTCATTATATTTACCGTGTTAATTATTATACAAACTAACCATTATCCTGCCGTAATTATATATATATACATATACTCTGTTTCTCATGTTTTTGGGAAAATATATTTTATATATGTATATGTGAATACGTATGAGTATATATACTTATATATGTATGTATATATTTGAGAATATGCTAACCCATTTAAACTAACACTTGTTTGATGGGTATTTTCTTTGGGTTTTTTAGATTTGTTTATGCGCAGGAAGTAGAAATATGTCTCTGCAGTAAAAATGGTAGTCATTCACATTGCCGAAGGCTTTACTGCACGGCAGGAAGTTTTAAAGCACGGCAGGCAGCTTCACTGCACGGCAGGAAGCCTTAAAGCACGGCAGGCAGGAAGCTTTAATGCACGGCAGGAAGTTTTAAAGCACGGCAGGCAACTTCACTGCACGGCAGGAAGTTTTAAAGCACGGCAGGAAGTTTTAAAGCACGGCAGGCAACTTCACTGCACGGCAGGAAGTTTTAAAGCACGGCAGGCAGCTTCACTGCACGGCAGGAAGCCTTAAAGCACGGCAGGCAGGAAGCTTTAATACACGGCAGGAAGTTTTAAAGCACGGAAAGCAGCTTCACTGCATAGCAGAAGCTTTAAAGCACGGCGGACAGACTTGTTGCATAGCAGAAAAGTCAATCCTGCGGCAGAAACTGGAGAAAAGTTCTTGCGGCAGGAACAAAGGATAAGCCCATTTTGCAGCGTCTTCCCTTGGACTTGGACTCAACGTTTGCGCACAAGCCGGCCCAAGTTGAGTTCCAGTTGGACCGGTCTCGACTCCCTTACTCAGAATACTCGGGCCTACTACCGCGGCAGGCAGCCCAGCCCAACACACAAAAAAGGCCCCCACACTCTCCATGACAGGGGGTATACTTATCTATGAATAGGAGGGATCTTAGAACACACGTCATTCTAATCTCCCTCAAATTTTCCTTCATAGTGATGTTTATCTTCCAACTAAATTAGATTGGATATATGATGCATGTTTATAAGTAACATATTTTTTTTTTTTTTTTTTAAAATGAATCATTAAGAAGTAAAGAGTTCTTTCTCCTTCTAAAGTATATTTTTGACATTGGTGTGAGAGTATAATTAAAGTGTGTGTGTTTAGCAATTAGTTTGTTTAAATATATATATATATATATATATATTTGACCTTTAAAGTTTGGAATTGTTTTCATCTTTTCCCTTCATGTTTGATTTTGTATTCATATTAACCATGACATCCATTTTTACTAGCAATCTGATAGTTAAGTGACAAATAAGTGTCATCCATTAAAACATGTCATCCATATAAGTTCATTATGCTAGGTAATTGGAAAGTTAAATGATAAATAAGTGTCATCTATTAAGACGCGTCAATAGAATAATAACATAAATAGATGACAATATGAAAAGTACGTAACTAAACTGAAAGGATAAAAATTGAAAATTTTGAAACTCATGTGAATGTCCAAATTAAAAATAACCCTAAACTTTAAGGGGATAAAAAAAAGGCACCTAAGTATATTTTTTGGGAACGCCAAACAAAATAGAATTTTTTGGGTACCCAAGTCTTCCTCAATGCAGAATATAATTTTCCTGATATTAAAAGAATGGACCTTACACTTTCAAATATCGTTATCTTGAGATGTCTTTCTACGGAGAAAATTCTTAGGAATGAGGCTTATCGCATCATTTTGATAAAATGTCGATATTCATTAGTTTAAATTACGTAGTTTGATCATGATTCTTAGAATTTATGGTAAATGCACAAACACCTATGTTAATTTGTGGAAATTATTTTCTGCCAAACTCATACGCATATTTGGTTCTTTCAACAACACCGTTCATTGATGTCCTTTTTTAAAAAATAATAATAATAATTAAAAAAAAAAAAAAAAAAAAAAAAAAACAACAACAACAACAACACCATTTATAGTCCATTGTTGGATTTTTTTTTTTCCTTTAAAATTTTTTTTTCGCACGAGATAAAACATCAATTATTGGAAGTAAAAAAAACGAGTGTAATGTAGTAACACGGGTATAGAACTAAAGAAGGCATAACTCAAACTAGTAGTGCCTAGGTGGATTGAAAGTTAAGCCAGTATGCCTAGTGGAATAGCCGCCCACCCAAATTAGTCATGGATGTGGTTTTTGTGGTCATAGGATTGATGGAAACTCATCCATTATCATTGGAGGAGATAAGCTCTTCAAAGTTACATAAAATTAATATATTTTGGTCATCTTTGTTATTACTCTATTTTATTCTAATATATTCTACTCTACATTTCACACAACACACCCACCCCCCCCCCCCCCGCCCCTCCCCCCCAAATCCTGAATTTTTTTTTTTTTTTTTAAACCTTTACGTAGCTAATTGGGATTTTATCCAAACTAGCAGAGAACTAAAATAGGTAACAAATTTGCAGAGAGCCATGATAAAGGCACAAAAAAATTCACAATTTATTTTCACAATTTGTTCTGGTGTTTGATTTGTGATTACTACAATATCACTTTCACAAGGTGCCACCACTAATACTATTTTTATTATTCATAAGTTACAATATGATACATCAACAATTATTAAAAAAATATATATATGGTTTTAAAAACTAGAACCGTCAAAGAACCAAAAAAATGTCCAATTCCCAGCTTTTACTGGTTGAACCACCAATTTTGAAAAGAATATCTTATATACTTCTTCCAGATGCATCATTATTTTTAAAATACATGACCCTTATAAGTGTATGACACCCACATGCAAACTGTGAGAGAGGTGTTGTATGCAAGGGCAGAGCTACAGCTAAGCTTGGAGGCATGGCCCCTCTAAAATTAAAAAAAAAAATAAAAAAATAAGAAAAACTCTTTTATATTATGTATAGTTATTAATTTTTTTTTAAATATTTAGCTACAAAAATAGAAGTTTCCCCCCTCCCATATATTTAAGTTATAGTCCAATGATACTCTTAAAAAACAATAGAATTTATCAATTGGGCCTAGTAGTTATACAGACAAGGTAGTTTTTATTTTCTCAAATTCATTTTTTATATATGTTTAATATCAAATTAGACAATTTTTGTATACTCATTGGAGTTGAAAAGAAGATAAATTCTCTTAAAAATATTATCTAGCAAATATACATATATTTAAGTTATAGTCCAATGATACTCTTAAAAAACAATAGAACTTATCAATTGGTCTAATAGTTATACAGACAAGGTAGTTTTTGTTTTCTCAAATTCATTTTTTTTTTTATATATGTTTAATATCAAATTAGACAATTTTTTGTATACTCATTGGAGTTGAAAAGAAGATAAATTCTCCTAAAAATATTATCTAGCGAATATACATATGTCAAAGTTGATAGTTTTGTATACAATATAAATTATAACCTACTCTAGTATCAAAATATTAAGGTTTTTATATGTATATATATATATATATGTGTGTGTGTGTGTGTGTGTGTGTGTTTATGCATGCGTGTGATAGTTTATCCTGACTTTTGACTAATATATTAGTACCACAATTTGGCCCACTCAAACAAATATATATATATATATATATATATATATATATATATATATATATATATATATATCTTAGTTCCATCCCTAGTTATTGATCGTGTTAGATGTTTGAAATAATTATTTCTAGTTTGGACCTCAACATCATTGGTTCTTTAAGGATGAATAGCGCTTACTACTGAAGTATTGAGTTGCTCACACCTAGTAATTGAAACAACAAACTTTTACCAAACAAAGGTGTTCTTAACACTGACCATGAAGTAAAAATTGGATGGCCTACATTGGTAGCGGTATATACTCTGAATTTTATAATTTGCTTTCCCAAAATGAAGCTCAATCCAACAAACATGATTCACTCTCTCTCCTTGGTACATATGCTGGAATATTAACATCTAGAAGAACGCCAATAATTATATTCTTATTTAAAAGTAGTAATTTTATCAAACATATGCATATCAACTATCATCTTAGTCCGTAAGTGAAATAAAATGACTATTCAGCAAAAAAAAAAAAATGGCTTACTTCCAAACCTAGTTTAAATCTCCAACGTGGCTCTAAATAAGACACACTAAAAATTCAGATAGCGCCTTCTTTTATCGACCTTTAGGGATATAAATCTCAGAAAACACTGCCCCAACAGACATTAATCCATCCGAATCCAAACTAGCAAAACTTTGATCTTCCTTGGTTGTAATGGTGACCTTGCTGTTGCTATTTGTACTTGACATTTGTCCATCGCTACTACTGAATATGTCGCCGCTATCATCTACAATGGACTTAGGGATGAGAGCTTTCTCAGCATCCATCATCTCAATTTCAAATTGACGAGGCGAAACCTCTTCATTTCCTGCATTCTCTTGCAATTGCAATGTAAACTCCAGGCCCCACGCCACATCGTTCATCGATGGACGTTCGGTTCCATTGTCAAGCAAACAATTCGTAGCAATCTCAACAAATTTCTTCAAACATTCAATTGCAATTGTACCCTTCAAAAATGGATCAACAATCTCATCAAGCTTTCCATCGCGACGGCATCGTTTGACCCACTCCACTAAGTTGACAGACTCCTTTGTTACCGTACGTGTAATGGGTGGCTTTGCACATAATACTTCACACAACACTACACCGAAAGAATACACATCAGACTTTTCAGTCAGTTGCTGTCGTAGATAATATTCTGGATCCAAATATCCGAAACTACCCTTCACTTCTGTGCTGACGTGGGCCTTGGACAAGCCAGTAGGTCCCAATTTTGACAACCCAAAATCACACACCTTGGCAGTCCATTCCTCATCCAATAAGATATTTGTGGTCTTCACATCACGATGAATTATCATGTGCTTTGCCCCTGTGTGAAGGTAGTTCAACCCATGTGCCGCTCCAATACAAATCTCCATCCGTTTTTTCCAGGAAAGTGGTGAATTATTGGTGTTGTAGAGATGGTCACGAAGGGTCCCACGAGCCATATAATCATATACGAGGATCATCTCATTACCATCATTACAATACCCAATAAGAGAGACAAGATGCACATGGCGGAGTTGAGACAACATCTCAATCTCGGTCTCGAACTCATGGGCCCCTTGTTGAGACCCAGGCTTCAATCGTTTGATGGCAACGGGGTTGCCATTGGCCCATCCATCAATGTACCCTTTATACACGTTACCAAACCCACCAACCCCAATAATGAGAACATCATCAAAGTTGTTGGTAGCTGCTTTAATCTCAGCCAGTGAAAAGTGACGACAGAAATCAGAGGGAAGTGTTGTTGACCCCGGAGTCTTTGTTGACTTGGTCGCATCCAAAGTAGATAGGCCCCACCAAGTACTCCCATCACCGAAGTTTCCTCCCTTGACTTTCTTGCCCCTCTGGAAAATGAAGAAACCGACAATTGAGATTAAGACTATGCCGGAGACTACACCCGAAACTATGCTAATTATTGTCGACGTCCTGTTAGTCTTCCTCCTAGTTGGTGGTTGTATTGATGGTGGTGAAGGTGACGTCAGAGGTGAGTCTGGATTGGGTCCGGCGAGATTGTTATCGTTAGAGCTGATTTTGAAGATTTCCAGCCCGTTCAAAAGAGCATCGTTGTAGACAGTCTTCCAATCAACTGGATTTGCTTGCAGTGCGATGGAGAGGTTTACTTTGTTCCCATATCCTTGGCCCATATACACAACGTAGTCCTTATATATTGGAACCCCGCTTCCATCTTCAGTCCATTGGAATACATCTGCATGTTTCTCCGCGGTTTGATTGGCTATGTAGATAATGAAGACTCTCATAGAGACGTCGAAAATCTCAGGTTGAAACTCGCAAAAATGAAGCCTCACCAAGTAATAAAAGCCAGAATCCACAGGGAACTCCCAAGTAAGATTATAGTGCTTGTTTTCGGTTTTGTTCAAACCCATTGTACGGGCAGTTTGGTATAGTTCCACTGGTGCTGTATATTCATGAATCCTGGTGAATCTTAAGTGAATAGAACTGTTAAAAGGTAGAACACTGTCCCCGGCCACAACCAAGTAAGCATTTTCGCCCGACCAGCTCCGCCACATACCTGTGTCATCAGCGGGTGGGATATCCCTTCCACCAATGTTTACACGGTAATCCGTCTCGAGCGCCGTGTAGTTTTCGATGGGATATTGCTGTTCTTCGCCAACAAGGTCAGCCACGCTTGTTCCAGCTGCAGTGTAATAGAGATTGGGAAGCATTGATACGACTTCTATTCCGTTTATAAAAGCATATGAATCTGGACTTGGAGTGAAAGTAATGTTCAGAGTTTTCTCATCCCCAACATTTACGCAGAACTCCTTTGAAAAGCCTTCTTGGTGAAGAGCACCAGCAGTAAGAGCAGCACTAAAGTTTCTTAGGAGGGTAAACTGACCAAGTTTGACAGAGAAGAAGGCCTTAGAGCGGTCAAACTTCATGTATGAAGCTGGATAAAAGTGTAATCGAATGAACTTTTGGCCAGAAGTGACTGGGAAGACGTAGGTGAATTCTGAGCGCGAGAGGCGTGCTGTAATGTAGGGGACTGTACTGAGTTGGGTGGGGGGTTTACGTGCTTCAGAGGTAACGGAAAATGCTAAATTATGGAGTTTGGAGTTAGTACTGTCTCCCGACCAAGGCCGGTCACCCAGCCCGGTTGTGTTGCCGGATGAGCCACAGTCAAGGGCTATGTTCTCAACAGGCTTGTAAGGAGCCACAGATTCACTAGCGATAGGGCTGGTAAAGTAGTAGAAATAAAGGAGGGAGACGTAAAAAGGGCTGAACATAAAGAGGTTTAGAGGATAGAGGTGCTTGTTGCTGGTTTTACTCATAGTTACACAGCCAACGAGAGAGAGAGAGAGAGAGAGAGAGAGAGAGGGATGGAGCGGACTGAAAAAATGAGAATTCAGAGGCGAGAGTGAGCTTGTCAGAAAAACCTTTCAGAATTTTTCCGGGGATTAAGCGTTTCTTTTGTTCTTATTTCATTTTTTTTTTAAAGGTTGCATTATAAACTCATTTTTTTTTATTTTTCTCTTTTTCATTGTAACTAAATAAAAATAAGAAAAAAAAAATATTTTTTATCATTTTATTTTTTTCATTCTCCTACTGTTTTCTATCCTCTCACTTTTCTATCACTCTAACCAAATAAACTCTTAGATTTTGATTCTCATATATTATGAATTAAATTCATGTTCATAATCAAGTTCACCATAAATTTGATTAGTAAAATTTAGCATGAAAGGAAAGAGCTGTTTATATCATTGCATTCTAAAAGAAAAAAATTATCGCCCTTTTTTATACATTTTTTATGTGTTAAAATGTGTACATTTTTAAAATATAGACATCTTTGGATTAATTGCATATATATATGTGTGTGTGTGTGCGTGTGCGCGCGCGCAAAATAGTATACTTGAGAGTGTGAATGAACAGTTTTTTTTAGTATGTGTGCGTTGATTTATTTTTAATGTTCTCATCAAGGCATAAATAAAATAACAAGTCTTTGAACATAATATTTTTCATAATGGTTTACATGACTTATTATGATTGATGCATAAAAAAAATATATTAGAAATAGATTCAATCAAAGTGATGACTTCCAATCATAGTAGGCTATATTAGCAATGGAATAAGAATATTTTTCTATTTGAATTGAAATGAAGAGAGTCCATTTGATTTTTTTTGTTAAGATTTTTTTTTTTTTTTTTTTAAGAAAAAAGGGAGACACATAAAACGGGCATAACGTAAATAGGTTCTGAAATTTGAGGTATTATTTGTTGGTCATTCTCATAGTTGTATATATACATGCTATAAGAGAGTGATCTCATGAAATCATGGATACCACCTCCCCAAAGGAGTTAAAACAATAGGCTAAAAAGTGTACAAAACCATGTTGCCTTTCCTATGCCCAAAAAAAAAAAAAAAAAAAATTCCAAAATTCAAAGAGGAGACCACTAACTTGATGTTTTTGCTCTCAAATGTAGATATTTAGACATGCTCTCTTTTTGAGTTTTGAGACATTGGTGACATATAGCAAAAAATTGATAGTTATATGTCATGTGGCGTTATTTATTTTTTTATTTTTTTATATCATATCTAATAAATAGAGGAAGTTACAAAAGATGACTGGTGTCATTGTTTTATTTATTGTTAAAAAGACAAGTGTCACCC
The DNA here is from genome assembly GCA_019022515.1 of Quercus aquifolioides. Taxonomy (NCBI): domain Eukaryota; kingdom Viridiplantae; phylum Streptophyta; class Magnoliopsida; order Fagales; family Fagaceae; genus Quercus; species Quercus aquifolioides. The sequence continues at coordinate 33,459,601 of CM032329.1, forward strand.
TTTTGTGTATCCACCAGTTTTAAGAATCCAACTTTTATGATATACTAGTAGATGTCCTGCACGATGCACGTGTTCGTTATTAATTATTTTATAATACTCATATGTGCTATAATGTTTGGAGAATTAATTTCGATTATGTATTATATGTCACTAAAATAATGAATGAAAAAAAAATTGTAACACAATATATCCATAAGCAACCATAATTAATTAGACTCTAAAAATGCCACTATATGCCCTTTTTTGTTTGATCAGGTGTTCATGTATATTTAGTTCTTACATTTGACCGTTTCCAATATAGAATTTTTTATTATTTCCTTTTCATTTTTTATTATTTCCTTTTCTTTTTTTAGATTTTTTTTTTTTTTTTTTTTAAGAAAACACGTGAACTTTTGAAGGCTAAACATCTAAGATTTAAGGTTTATAATTTCTAATTCGCAAAACTAAATATACATGCCAAGAGATTAAAAATAAAACAATAATTGAACATGTAAATATAAATTTATACTATTTCATATCTTACGTTTAATTTTACTTACATCTGAATACCTTAATCACTTACAAAGATTAAACACTTTCCAAAAATATAAATAAAGACAAAAAGCACATACCTTTTAGAAACCCCATATGTTGTTAAAGCATTGTATCAACGTTTGATAGTGTTGTTAAGAAGTTTAGATCATATGCACCTAAAACCAAAACCAATTTCACTCTTTTTGACACTAATTTCTCACTCTTTGTCTCTCTATCTATCCACTCCTATTTTTCTTTTGGCCTTTTGATATTTTGTGAAACTAGAATATATAAAAGAACATGAAAACTAACATTGAATGGAGAAAACTTTTAATTTTTTAAATTAATGAAATTAAAAGTGGAAGAGTTCAAGAAGTTGGAAAAGGGAGTAGAATCAAATCTTTTAATTTTCTGCATCTATAGCTTAAACTAATCATTGATAAGAAGATGGGAGGCGAAAGGCTAAATGAAAAAGTACTCATACAAAGTGCCATATGGCAGAACCTCATGCACTTCTGTATGAGATCTCTGCTTTTATATGTATATATATTGATTAATTGATGATTATAAATGGCTAAAATCGGCAATTGTGGGTGGAGGTTGTCGACGTTGAGATCGCCAGTGATTGGCTAGATTTCCTTTTTTTGGGGGTTTTATATGATTGAGATTGGTTGAATTTTTTTTGGTTTGCTATGGTGGGGATGGCAATAGTTTTTTGAGTGTTGTGGCGGAGATTGATAGTGGCTTTTTTTGTGAGTTTTTCTTTTTAGAAATTATTTTATACTATAAAATGTAATATGAATTATAAAATGGTATTATAAAATAAATAAATAAATAAAAAGTTCCCACAATTGTATTTTAGCTACTTTCGAATGTCTTGCGATAAGGAGACTAATTTTTTTTTTCATTGGAGACAAAAGTTTATTTAAATAATAATAATAATAATAATAATAGTGGGGGAGAGATGGAGGTTGGGAACCAATCGAAGACTAAGAGTCTGTTTGGGATCTGCTTATTTTGCAAAAATTGAAAACTTTTTACTGAAAGTACTGTAGAGAACGGTAAAAGTTAGCTGAAATAGTACAGTGGGACTCATGAATAATACCAAAAAGTGCAGTGGGACCCATAAATAATAGCAAAAATAAGCTGAATAGTAAAATAAGTTAGCTTTTTAATCTGTAGCCAAACGCAAACCAAGACTTTCAATGGCAATTATAATTGGGTTTTACTAATATAGGTTAGTAAACCATTTTAGAAAAAAATTTATCAAGATTTAAAAAAGTTATCAAATTTTTTAACAGTTTTTTCAATTCTCGATAAAAAAATTTCTAAAATAAATGATAAGAAAATACATTAACCGGACATTATAATTTTCCTTGTAATTGAGATTAGACAATAATACAAAAATAAAAAAACTCATTTATTTCTATTGTGAATGTACCGGTATTTCTTTTTCTTGCTTCTTTTGAAAATAATAATGACCAGATTATTAAAAAAATTAATAAATTAAGTTGATTTTTTAATAAAAAAATAAAAGCTCCTTGTCCAAAAATTTTGCACGGTGATCGATACTGCCAACACCAAAGTGAGCCACAGTCCACACATTGAATCCGCCATCCAGGGTACCCGCGTCATTCCATTCAAATCACGGGATACTTTTGTAATTCTATTGCAACTCTTTTGTCCATTTCTCCTGCCAATTTTAAAAACTCTTCACCCACTATAATAAGTGTGCCTGCACTGCAGTCTTCTAAATCCAATTAGTACTCACAAGAGAGTGAACAAAAAAAAGAATGAGAGTTAGTAGTAGTACAACGAGGGGCGTCTCAGTAGCGCTCCTAGTGATGATGATGATAATGATTCAGCTTAAAACAAGTTCTTCAAGTGTTGCTGCACTGTACAACAACAACAACAGCAACAGCAACACAGCCGGCCGCCGCATCGCAGATGACTTGGAGTCAGAGTTTTTGATGGATTCGGAGGTTAGAAGAATGCTGCTGGTCAATACAGGAGAAAGTGGCCAAAGGGAAAAAGCTCCAGCTGAGTGTGGGCGGGGTAAGCCCTATAAAGGCTGCGTTCCCCTGCAAAAGAACGTCATCCCCAGACCGGATAATTGTAAAGGCGTTTACCACCGCGGCTGCCACTAATGAAAACCAGAACATTAATATGGGAGCTCTAGTACGACGGTGCTAAAAAGATATATTGTTATTTTTAGATGTTTGGTGCAGGGAAACTAAAAAATAATAATATTTTATTTAAAGTTATATGTTGTTCTTTAGATGTTAAGTTGCTAAATTTATAGGTGAATGCGCCGCTGGATCATTCATTTTATATATTCAGGAGAAGAAAAAAAGTTCGGTACGGTGTTTATGTACTTTAATAATGTCATCTTGTCATGTGATATCGATAAATAATTTTATATTATGTAAAATTATTTATTTTACATTATAAAGTGGATATTCTCTCCATTTTTGTCATACATAATGAATTTCATATTTATTCTAAGTTTTTTTTATTATTATTATTAATGCTATCTTCTTATAGAGTTGGTTTTTAAAATTTACACCATGATGAGTTGTTTCTAGGGGTGTTTGGTACATGTGTTTGAAAGTATGTGTTAAAATATGTGAGTAAAAAAGTATATGAAAATGTGTATAATGTTATTTAAAAACTGAAAACATATGTTTAAACATGTCTACCAAACAGCTCCTTTTCATATGTCCGTGCATAATGTTTCAAATAAACGATTTTTGTCCCTAAAACCTTTAAAAAATAAGTTGTATTGGTCATTCTATTTAATTTCCGTTAATTTTATTGTGTATATAGGGCATGTTTGGTAGACTGTAATAAGTATTGTAATGTAATAATTATTCCCAAGGTTTAGTTATTCTTCAGTTTTGTTATGTTTTTATTACAAAGAATAGTCATTTATTATGAATAGCTATTCTTCAAAATGAGGAATAACTATTTCTCTCTAAAATTATTGTATTAGATATTCCGTAGTAAGGCCATTTTGGATATACACCACTGTCAGTTTCTTTAAGACCTTCTCCCCTCTCCGGCTCTCCCCATGTGTGTTAAAATAATTAGTATTCTAAAATTTATAAATAAATAATAAAAAAAAATTATTCCTTAACAAGTGTAATAATTTCAAACTTAATATATTATCAAATAAAAAAACTTTTCATATACATTTAACAATTATAAAAATAAAAAATCATAAAAAATTATACATATCTCTCTTAAATTAAAAAAAAAAATAACCATTTTTCAGGAGATATAATTGTATGAGTAAAATATTTCCTAAAATAAATCTTAAGTTTTATTCTAATTTTATAACTCACAATCAAACTTATGAATATGTTTAGTTATTACATTACAACACATTTTATTACTAGTAATAAATATTACAATTTCTGTCGTAATCCCTATTCAGTGTACCAAATGTACCCATAGTTTTTTTTTTTTTTAGAGAGGGATTCAATTTATGGCGTCCGTTCTTAATAATAACTTTTTATCATTAAACCAAGACACCAATCAGTTTTTGGTATACGCAAAGCTTGAACTCTCGATCTCTTATTCAACTATTAGAGACTTTACCAGGTAAACTAATTAGAACCCACGTACATGGCTAAAGAAATACTGAAATATCTCTAAAACCTAAAAAAAAAAAAAGAGTTATATTGGCCATTCCATCTAATTCCACTAATTTATTTCATCTAATTCCATTAATTTTATTGTGTAAATGGCTAAAGATGTAATGAGGTGATCTGATTTTTAATGACATGATATCTACTTTTTATTAGTTGAATTTGACTAGTTGAGCTCCAATTTCATATTCCCGCAATTTGATCCCTAAGCAATTGTGACCTGAAATCTCCCACAATTTCAATCTTCAATAGATTTTAATAATATTTTTTTGGGTAAATTACTTATTTGGTTTTATCTTTTACACTATATTTCAATTTGATCTATAACCTTTTAATTGTGTCAATTTGGTTTCTAATCTTTCAGTGTCGTGTCAATTTAATCTCTACTGTCATATTTTAGATAAAAATTGTTGACATAGCAAATGGCCAAAATAAAATTTTAGTTTATTCTCACATCAACGAAAGCTAATTTTTTATTTTGGCCATTAGACATGTCATTAATTTTCATTCAAAAGATAACAACAGTGACTAAATTGACACAGTACTGAAAGGTTAGGGACCAAATTGACACAATTGAAATATTATGGATTAAATTGAAATATGGTATATAAGATAAGGACTAAATACATAGTTTATCCTATTTTTTTCATAAATTATTGGAAAATATAATAAAGAACAGGCGTAAATGCAATTTTCGTCCCTACATATTGGGGTCATTTCTATTTTGGTCCCTACATTTCTATTTTACCACTTTTAGTCCCTAAACCAATTAACGCGTGATATTTAAGTCCTTATCGTCAGCCAACTAACGGGAAAAGCTGAGGTGGCAGACGGAAGATTCTATTAGCTGACATGGCGCTGATGAGGTGATTAAAATATTATTAAAAAATATTATTTGGCATTTTTATATGCCACGTCAGCATTTTAATTTTTTTATAAAAAGTCACGTCAGAAAATTTAAACCAAAAAAAATAAATTAAAAAACAAAACTTAAATTTTTTTTTTTTTTTTTTTTTTAACTTTCAATTATTTTTTCCTAAGAACTGAAGATGTTCTTCATGTTCTTCCTAAATCCATGAAATAAACCAATCTCCAGAAAACCCCAAATCCAAATCCAGCAACCAAATCTACTCCATCAAATCAAGAAAAACAAAAAATAAATCCAGGAAACCAAACCAAACCATAAATAAATCGAAGAAATAAACCCATAAACCCAAATCTGAACAAACTTCGTCACACAAGTCTCAAACAAACCCAGATACCCATTCGTGCAACAATGGATTCTCTTCTTGATGCATGCCACGGCCACCACCGGCGATGTTCCCATTTTCCATCCAAACACCATCCTCCACCGAAACCTCCAACAAATCAAACCCATAAACCCAGAAAAATCATCAAACCCACAAAAAAACAAACCCAGAAATTTAAAACAAACCAACACCTAAATGGAAAAACAAACCCAGGTCAGAGAGATCGTGACCAACACCAACCGATCTGTGAATGCCCCAATCCGACGACAGATCTTCGTGCACAGTGACGCTGATCTCGAGGCGACAGCATCGACTTGGTATCAAAGCATCCGATCCTTTCAAACCCACTCCAAATTTGTCCAAGCATAAACAGCCACCGCACCCCACAAACTCCAACCACCACCAGATTTGCTCACCCAAACCGAAAAAAAAAAAAAAAAGTCATCGTGAGGCTCGGGGAAGTAAGGTTGTTGAGCGGAGGAGGAGGAGGCGGAAGCAAAGGCGAGAGAGATGAGGCTCGACAGCGACGACGGCGTTGTTTCCTCTGCTGCATTTTCCGAGTCCATTTCCAAAGAAGATCTGCTCTGATCGATGAGCTCTGAGAATCGGATCTGCCTTTTATTCTTGTGTTTGTGTTTTTTGGGTTGTTCTGGGGACTGTGCCGAGGACCTCTTTGGATTTGTGTTTGTGTTTTTTGGGTTGTTGCTGGTTTTGCTGAAGAAGGATTGATGGGTTTGTGTTTGTATTCTTGCTGGATTTGTGTTTATGTTCTTGCTGGATTTGTCAGCATTTGTGTTTATGTTTGTGTTCGTGCTCTTACTGGATTTGTGTTTGTGTTGTTGCTTAATCTTGTGTTTGTTTTCTAAGGAAAAAAAAAAGAGAGAAAATGTCAAATAAAGGAAAATGTTCTTGTTCTTAAATCTGTATTTGTGTTCTTATTGTTCTTGTTCAAGGCATTTTTAGATCTCAATTTATGTGTTTTTTTGTTTTTAATTCTTTTTATTCAATTAAAATTAATAAATTAATTTTTTTTTAATTTTAATGCTGATGTGGCATTTTTTAATGCCAAAATAGATTTTTTAATTATTATTTTAATGTGCCGTTAGCCACGTCAACTATTTCCGTCTGTTGGTTGACGGAAAGGACTAAAATAACAAGCGTTAATTGGATTAGAGACTAAAAGTGGTAAAATAAAAATGTAGGGACCAAAATAGAAATGACTCCAAAATGTAGGAACGAAAATTGCATTTACGCCTAAAGAACAGACAAAAGACATGCCTACAAAAATCCATCAAGCTAATGTTCCATTTTGATGAACTTTATTAAGGGTCTCCAATTCGTCAGCCTCTTGCTCCTTGTAGAGAGTGTCTTATGCCTTCCAACTGCAATTAGTATCCTGTCTCGCTTTCTACCACATTGGCAAGTGTGGCAACAGACCACTACTGGGAGACGCCTTGATTAGGTAGTGGGTACTACTCCCTGCCCCTAGGACAAGATATGGCACATCCGGTATTTTGTTGCAAGACCTCATTCATGCTTTGTGTAAGTTCGTGGAAATCATCTTGTGACCAGTCAATATCATGTGATACTTCTTTCTCAAAAAAAAAAAAAAATATCATGTGATACTTTGTCGAAAGGAAAACTCACAAGTTGTTCACACAAACGACATTAACTAATAAAATACTCTTTTTTTTTTTTTATAAACCTAATAAAATACTCTTTATTGATAGTATTAGTATACCGCAACAATAGCAATCAGCCCCGTGAATCCCGGTGATCAATTGAGGTTTATAATTATATATGCCTTTCTATATGGTGAACTAGTGGTAAACTTTGCTTTCCCACTAGGGTAGGTAGCACTCAAGTTCAACTACGCCAAGCTTTTTCTTTCCATGGCGAGTTGCTCTCATAACCAAGAAAATGCCTCTTTAGCGTCAATTTCCGTCAATTAATAAGTTAGACATAAAATAAAAGCATTGGACCAATGGGGGCATCAAACCAATTAAAAAGATACCTGTTTTGCGCCAGTGCATGAACCCATCAAAATTTGCTGAGTTATGAGACTGATTAAACTAAGCGGTCATGTAATCGTTTTCTTCCATTGTGCTACTTCAACATCTATAGAATAATTCTAGGACCACCGGGCTACCCCCCACCTACCCTTTCCTTTTCCCAGGTCCTTTTCACAAGAGTCAAGACATAGGAAAAGATTAAAATACATTCACGAGAACTTTGGGATAGGACTTCTAAAAAGAAGAGACAAGCATGCGTTATGGTGGCCATGTGAGAAAGAATAAAGATGAATGCAAACACGTGGATGGAATGACTTAAGAATAGAAAACAATGCTTAATTATGTTTTATTGGTCAATACCATCTAATGTTTAAATTTAAGGTAATGCACTTAAAATATTGTATCTAAATTTACTCTTATTTTACTTATTGACATTAATCGTTGCCACTTAATGTTCTCTGTGATGTCATAGTTTTGTGCTCCATTGGCAAGGATCACATTTACTTACTCAAAAAAAAAAAAAAAAAAAGCAAGGATGGCATTTCTTGCTTCCATTCTTTTTATTTATGTGTAAGGAAAACATTTTTCCATATGATGAGAGTGTGTGTTTTTTTTTTTTTTTTTTTTTTTGAGAAGCGAGAGAGTGTGTTATTATGAGATGGTTCAACCTTCAATGGTTTGGATGTTGATGGTGGCTGTAAATGATCGAAGCTGACTGTGGTGGTTTTTGATGGTTGTGTGAAGTTGCTAGGAAGATAGATAAAAGTAGATAATTGTAAAAGAAAATTGAGTTTTAATAACTGTGTGATTATTGTTTAGTTTTAGATTGTTGTGTTGCTGGGAATTATGGTTAGCAGCTAAGAAAATGTTTTAAGAAAACAGAAGAAAAAAATAAAAGAAATTGAAGTTTTTTTAAAAAAATAATCATTTTTTTATTTCAATTAATATTTTCAGTTTTTTACAGGGGTTTTGTTTTAAATTAAAATGCTTAGGTGGCTTTTTAAATATTTAATTATTTAATATTATATTATTATGCTATCCATATGTGCGCCAACAATACAAACCGTTTGTTACATAGATATTTTCTATTAGTAAGTTAACAATAGAGACCAAATTAACTGCAATTTGAAAATAATAAGGATCAAATTGACTGCTACTAAATTGTAGGATCCAAATTAACTGTGACCTCAAAATGTAGGGATCAAAATAGTGTTTTTGCCTAAATTGTATATATAAATAATCTATGTTTTTTATTAAAAAGACGAAAATATCATTTTAGCTCTTACATTTTGGTAACAATCAATTTGATATTTAAGTTTTCTTGGCCACTTTACCTGGATATAGCAGTAAATTTCTTTATTTTCTTTGCAAAACAAGCTACTTGACAAAGTCACTATTTTTCTTCTTCTTTTTTTTTTTTTTGGTAAAAATGATATTTCATTAAAAAAACTAAAGAGCCTCTAGAGAAGAGGATACAAAACAGTCATACATGGTGCCCAAGGCATCTAATCTAAGATGCAGCTCAACCTCTGGGGGAGGATGGATAAAAACAATGAAATCTTAACCCATAAGGGCTCCCCGTCTGGCTAAGTTATCTGCACACTTATTGGCCTCTCTGTAGCAGTGTTTAATTCTGACAAAAGGAATCTTCTTCAGGCCTTCTTTGCAATCAGCTACTAGAGTGTCTATGCTGTTAGGATTACTAGACTCTTTCCCCACTAAATCAATAACCACCATGGCGTCTAAATCTATTTCCACCGCTGGCAGTTTGAGAGCAATGCAAAGCCGAATGCCATCCCGTAAGGCCCAAAGCTCCGCCGCGACACTAGTCATGATACCAATGGCTGAGGCATACCCTTTCACCCATTCACCATTCTCATTACACGAATAATCCCTCCACCTCCTGCCAAGCCTAGGTTATCCATTGACGAGCCATCAAAGTTCAGCTTGAACCAATTGCTCAGAGGAGCAAGCCACTTCACCTGCCACTTCACCTGAATTTTATTTTAGATTAGGGTCCATTTCCCATTTATGCCAAGGTAGGCAACCTCTGCTGCTCTTGCCAAAGTCTCATCCAAGAGGTTTCGTTGTGGACCTAATCTTCCAAACACAATGCTATTGCGATGAAGCCAAAGAATCCAAACTGCCATGGGAAACATTATACTCCACTCAATATCAGATATGCCACAATGCCGAGAGCTCCTGCAGTTGGTTTTTAACCATTCAACTAATGGCAACCCGTAGAAGAGCGATTGCGATATAAGGGGCATGGATTATGATCTTTGGCTCGGTGTTGCAAACAGGTGGGATGTCCAAACCTCTCTCATTAAGGATTGCTCTCATTGCTATGCTAGAATGGCAACATTGCCATAGGAAATGCTTGACTTTTGGAAGGGATGAAGTTTTCCATACCCAAGCACATGGAAAGGAAGGTTTGCTCAAGTCTTCTTCCTTCTTAACTATTAGTTGGTATGCTTCTTTCAGTTTGAACTCACCATTTTATGAATAGTGCCAAGTGATCCTATCTTCTCCTTGGAATGAGAAGGGAAGAGGAGTGGCATTTATCTCCAAAAGGATTGGGGTCGGGAAAGAGAAGGAGATGTTTTCCATATTCCAACCAAAATAACTAGCAATATCGTTGAGTCTGATGTTCTCCTCACCCTTATTAAGCGGACCCAATATAAGACTTCTTAGCGTTCCTTTGTCCAGCCACTTGTCAAACCAGAGGGAGAGCCCACTGTCCCCACCAGGTATCCACTTAGATCCCTTATTGAATGTATCTTTCCCTTTTTTAAGCGCGGTCCAGGTTGGGGAACATGAGATAGAATTTGCTTGGGTTTTGGAACCCCTTCTCTGCTTACAATATTTTTGGGCAAGAAATCTGGCCCAAAGTGAGGATTTTTCAGAGTGGAACCTCCAGTTAAGCTTTTCTAACAGAACACTGTTTTTCAGCTTTGCCGCTTGAATTCCAAGACCCCCTTCTTCCTTAGACTTTGTGATCTTATCCCAACCTATTAGATGAAGTTTTTTCTTGCTTTCCAAAGAGCCCCACAAAAAGTTCCAACTAAGCCTGTCAATACCTTGGAGGATTTTGGGTGGGAGCACCACACATTGCATAGTGTAATTAGGGATGGTCGACGTCACCGACTATGTCAAAACTACCCTGCCAGCAAAGCACAATAGGTTTGCTTTCCAACTAGCCAATTTGCTCTTAATACGGTCAAGGATGAAACCAAACTCTTGAGGAGTACCTGAATGCTTAATGGGAAAACCCCAAGTATTTCCCAAGAGTGGGAATGGAGCAGAATCCCAATATTTCACATAGCTCAGATCTCTTATCTGGATCAACATTCGGAGAAAAATAGACCCAAGAATTTTCACTGCTAATTTTTTGCCCAGAAAGCTCGCAAGAGGAATCAAGAACATCCCTAATAGCAGTGCAATTCTTCCTATCTACTTTTGCGAAAAGCATGAGATCATTTGCAAAAAAAAACATGGGAGAAAGCCAAACCACTCTGAGATGCTTTGACAGAGTTCCAGAGCTTAGTTTTGCAATTATCCTCTATTAGGGCCCCAAGGACTTCCATGCATGAAATAAAAAGATATGGGGATAAGGGGTCTCCTTGCCGAATTCCCCTTGAAGGGTAGAACGGCTCTAATGCTCCCCCATTTACAAGGATGGAAATAGAGGATGTAGACACGCAGCTCATAATCAAGGAGACTAGTTGGCTTGGAAATTTGTAGAGGTTCAGAGTATCCCTAATAAAACTCCACTCCAAGTGATCATACATGTTCTCTAAATCCAGCTTTATTGCCATCACTCCATCTCGACCTTTTTTCTTCGCCATAGAATGGATCAGCTCCTAGATGATAATCACATTATCCACCCCTTGTCTCCTTGGGACAAAGGCCCATTGTAAGGGGGATACTAAGTCTGGCAACAGTGGTCAGATCCAAGCCACAATAATTCTGGTCGCCATAGAATGTGCTTGATCTCTTTTTTCACAGATTCTCCTACTAGAAGCCAAAAATGCTGAAAAAAGCCATCGTGTAGGCCATCCGGTCCAAGGGCTTTAAATGGTTTGAGTGCCCACAAGCTAGCTTTAATTTCAGCATCACTAAGCGGCCTGTCTAAATTTATGGAATCCACCTCGTTTAGGTAAGTGTGCCAGTAGGGGGAGTTCCATTTTGCCAAAGGAGAGGTGTTGAGGCTAGAAGTGAATAGGTTTAAGAATCCTCCTCTAATAAACTCTGCAATTTCTCTGTCCCCATTAATCCAGTTCCCCATCCTGTCCTTCATACACAGGATGTGGTTTCTTCTTCTACGCACCAAGGCTGCAGCATGGTAAAAAGTAGTATTTCTCTCACCCTCAACTAGCCAAAGGATCCGGGATTTCATCGCCCAAAATTCTTCCTCAAGTTTTGCTACTTCCAAAAATTCACTTGTTAGCATCTTTTCTAGATTGATTAGGTAAGTATTCGGGCTTGTGGCCAAACTCTCTTGAATGTCCTTAAGTCTCGCAAGAACTCTTTTCTTCCTTTGAAACAAATTGCCAAAGTGAACTCTATTCCAAATAATTTCTTTCTCCGAGAAGGACATTACTGCTTGCTGCAAGGTTGGCGGGTTGCTCCAAGCTTCGCGAACAACTCTAAGGAAAGAGGGGTGGGAGAGCCACATGGGTTGGAATCTAAAGTGTCTAGGTGTTTGGAACTCTTGAGGCCCATCAAACAGCAACTTAATTGGGCAATGGTATGAGTAAGTTTTCTCCAAATGAAGGACGGCAGCTTCAGGGTGTAGGTTGTTCCAAACAGGATTAAAAAAAACTATGTCTATCCATTCTTGGAAGAGCTGGGACAAGGGTCTATGATTAGACCAGGTATAGCGAGGCCCAGCGAATCCAATATCGATCATTTTGCAAATGTATAAGCATTCTTGGAACCGGAGTGCTCTACTTATATTCATTGCATTACCTCCAAATTAATCTCCACTCATAAGCACTTCATTGAAATCACCTGCGATGACCCAAAGCAAGGAATGGAGGCCAGCCATAGTTTCTAGATTATCCCAAAGAAGCCTTCGCTCAGCCAATCTTGGACTAGCGTAGACAGCAAAGGGAATTAGTTGTAAAAAAAACAATAGCGTGGATCTCCTGCTCCGTAGACGATAATTTGGCTAACTCCACTTGGTCAGAATCCCAGAGAAGCCACAAACCGCCAGACCACCCAAAAGATTTGGCTACAATTGCTCCATCCAGTGGGAGTCTGTCTATAATCCCTTTAGCTTTGTCACCACTCAGTTTAGTTTCAGTAATAATCATAATAGTATGATAATGCCTACGGATCATGTCACTAACATTATTACAAAAGTTGGGGTTATTAGCACCCCTACAATTCCAAATAAGCATATTCATTATTAATCTAAGCATTAAAGAAAGCATAAGAGCAATTTAGTAAGGACGATTAGGAACATCACCTCCCCTGTCCACCTGCATGTCCCTCTCTAATGGGATTATATCAACCACCTAGCCATTGGTTGGGTTCCCAAGAGCCTCATCATCTTGATCATCGAGTGGGTCAACCTCTTCTTCTCTGCCCGCTTTCTTGGGACGAAGCTTAGGGTCTATTCACTTCAAGGCTGATTTGGATATGTTTCTGATCTCAATCTCCATGGAAGAGGTTTGATTAGCTCCCTCTTCATGATGGTTGGGTGAGATTTCAACTAGCAGTTGCCTAACAGGCTCCTGGATTGTGAAATTTTGCTTGGTGTTGCCGTCTGTCTCTAGGGCAGAAGAAGAACCCATGCTTATAACCACATCATTCACCGCTACGGCCTTCTCCAAAACAAAACCAGGTCGGTTCGGTATGAGGTTAGGACGAGCAAACTCGAGCTCAGAGGATCCTCCAGCTTTGAGCTCTTTTATCTCCATGCTCACTCTGGAAAAGCCAAATCTCTCCCTATTACCCTCTTGGGCGGTGGTCTATGACTCTTTTGGCATGACTATCTTCCATTTTGGTGTGCCTTTCTATCTAGTCGCTTTTTGCCCATATAGGATTAGGCTCTTTTTCCCTTTTTGATTAGGCGTCGATTTCTTCCCCTTTGAGGTAGATGGCATAGACTTTGACTTAGACCATACAGACTCCGTGATAATGTGATCTGCACAAATCGCATTAACTCCAAATACGTTGTTATTGCGTAGAGTCCCAACATTTTGGTCAAACTCTGCTGAAAGATTCGATTTGGTGAGCTCAAGGACCTGATGGGCTTTGTTGGGCTTTGGGAAGGATGTCCCGAATTAGCTTCAGGCTTAAACTCTTTCAACTCATTCCTGCTTGGTTTCCTTTTCCGTGCAACTAGAACCCAAGGCCCAAAGGCGTTTGATTCAGGCTCCACATTCTCCCGCACTTCTTGGTTCATTGGATCTTCAACTCTAGTCTCCACCTTGTCATCTTTTTCCAACAACCTGGTTCTGTATGGACAGTTTTCTAATTTGTGTCCTACACGACCACAAGAGAAATAGAGGGAACTGATGCCCTCATACTGCACAGGTTGATCTATTCCACCTACCTTGACAAGCTTAACTATCGGATCGTTAAAGTTCACCTAAACACATAACTACGCAAAGCATCCTCTGGTCTCAGAAGCGGTGTGGGTGTTAATGCGTAAGACTGGCCCTATCACTTTCCTGATATCCCTTAGGACCGAGAGTTTGTAGTATTTAATAGGAAGACCTGGCAGACGGATCCACACAACAACAGAAGAGAGATTTGCAGTCTCTAGCCTAAAGTTTGGCTCCCATCCTCTAACGGATAGGTAATGGCCTCTAACGAACCATGGACCACCCTTAAGAACTCTTGTATGATCTTCTTTGAGGGAGAACTAAATAAGGAAGAAGCCATGTCCAAGGTTGACGCAGTCCATCTTCCCCAAAGGGTTCCACATACTAGTCAGTCTCAAGTGTAGGAAATGGAAACCCACTGTTTTCCCAAAGACTTTAACAATCAAAGCGCTAGCCCACAAAGCTCTAATTTTGTTTTTTCTTTCCCCAGAGAGTTTAACAGCAACTTCCCCTGGGGGTAGGTTCTCAAACTCATCATCGGATGTGGCATCATATTCCATCTCATTGTTGAACTCAAAAGCTTGCCCAAAAGCTCCGGGTAGCTCCCCAACAAATGTATCTTTGTACGATAGTCCCGCTCCCCCAGTGCCATGGGAGTGGGATTCTTGTACTGGTTTGCCACGATGGTTTCCTTTGACCTTTTTGGTGCTCCTTTGAAGCTCCTCGTCTTCCTCTCAAGACCTCACTGGAGAATCGCTTGTCATCCTATATGTAAAATGTTTTTAGACCTTTATAAGAGTAAGTAGTTCAAAGAGTAAATCGCTCTTTTATATACAGTATAATACATAGATAACGACCAGATCATAAAAATAAAATAAAAAATTCATGGGCACACTAGCCCAAAGATGCTACCGACAATAAAACGCCATCCAGGGCTAGTAGCGTGATTCCATACAAATCGTAGAGGGCACTTTTGTCATTCCACTCTAACAAATTCATCCTCAGTTTTCGGTATTTACCACTAGCTATATAATAATTGCCTACCTCCTATTCCTATAGGAGACCCACAGTCAGTTACCAAGAAAGAGAAAGAAAGGAGAGTGAACTTAAATAAATAAATAAAAATAAAAAAAAATAAAAGAAGAAGAAGAAGAAGAAGAATGATGGGAGTTAGGGCAAAGAGGGGCATTCACTCGTGATGATCATAATGGTATTGTTACTTTTGTGATTAAGCAAAAATGAACGACATACATATCTAATTATAAGCAATAACAATTAACACAAAAAAGATGTAATAGACAAAAACAATAAATAGATATTGTATATATAAGAAGAAATCTGCAAGATAATTTAAAATTTACTGACCTATTACATGAAAGATGAATGATACAAATCAAATCTTGTGTTTGACACGATCTCCTTAAAGCAGATTTCGCCTCTCACATAATTTGTGATGCTTTGAGACTCACTGACGTTTGTCTTTCAAGATAAAATGATCTACAACATGGAAAAGAAGCACACAAAGTCCGTGCTCTGCGAACTGAACTATGTTTCTTTCTCTCTCTTTGACTCAAATACTAATGCACAAAATATTCTCTCTTTGGGAGAGTTTCTTAAAAATAAAAAAATAATAAAAAAAATCTTTTTCATGAATGAGGGACTATGAATATATACATTATTGAACATACACACTGTTTCAGAAATAACTGTTGTACACAGACTTACTGATTCAAAAAATAAAATAAAAAATATTATTATTATTATTTGGACAAGAGGGCCCAGATCACACATGTCTAAAGCTTAACCCAATGTCCAACCCATGAGCATATAAACTTCTATTCTCTTAGGCAAAACTTGAAAAAAAATTGAGTTTGAATTTGTGTGTAGCAGTGTGATTGGGTTTCGGTGTAACAACGTATTCAGTGTAAAGTTTTTATTGTACGAAATTATTTGATTGCTAGATACGTGTACTGTAGTAACACCAAAACTGCCGCATGCAGTTTTGGTGCTCACGTGTGAGTGTTTTTCCTTGTCTCATCCTCCTTCTCCTATATGTGTGTGTCTTAGATAGTATTGTTTATCAAAAATAAAATAAAATAAAAAACATATCCTTGGCCTTTTATATGCAATGGTGTATGGGCCCGATGAATAAAGGAAATTTGGAATTTTAATGGTGACAAATATTTTGAATCCTTTTAAACGCTTTCAATTTTGGGCGTGGCAACCGCAAGTGCAGGCCTCAGCCTACTTAAATTCATCTAACGTTTTCGGTTATTGAAACCCCTGTGTGTTTAATAGTATTTGGAAGAAAAGAAAAAAGAAAAATAAAAGTTCGGTACTTATGTAATTTAATTTAATAATGTCATCTTGTCATGTGATATCGATAAATAATATATATGATGTAATTTAATTATTGATTATTACAATATATAATGGATATTCTCTCTATTTTTGTCATACGCATTGAATTTTTTTATTGATAATAAGCTACGTTTTTTTTAATGCTATATTCATATAGTGTTGGTTTTTAAAAAAATTATCCCCAGTGTTTTTGTGCATGATATTGTTTTTTTAATGCTAATTTCGTTAATTTTTTTGGTGTCGTGGTGCAACCCAAACCCGTATTTGAGCTCCAATTTCATATTCCCCCAATTTGATCTCTAAGCAATTGTGGTTTGAAATCTCCCCCAATTTCAATTTTCAGTAGATTTTAATAATGATTTAATTTTCATAAAATTTGAAAATATAATAAAGAACAACAAAAGAAACAATAATTCTTCCCAAAATTTTAGGATCAACTATGATCTCGAATTGAGTAATCAAGGTAAGCCACATATATAGTCTTTGTTACCTCCTTAATTGACTATTCTTTTTTAACTATATCTACTAATATTATTTTAAGTCTTCATTTACCTTCTTTCATTCTTTTAACTTGAATTAACTCATTCTCTCTCATTAGTTAGTGAATAAATTGTTTTCCTTTACATATGATAAAACCATATATCTAAAGCGACTTGTCTTTATCTTAATAGAGGCCACACATATCTTTTTGTGATTTTTTTTTTTTTAATATCAAATTCAATTTTTCCTTGCTATTCCACTAATCCATCTTAATATTATCATTTATGCTAAACATATTTCATTATCATGTTACTTCTCAACTGTTCAATATTCAGTTCCATAGATCATACTTGGTGTTTTAGTAGTCTTATAAAATTTTTCCTATAATTTTTTTTTTTTTTTTTAGACAATATTCATTTAAAGGTGTTTTAGGGACCAATAGTGTTCATTTGGAATTTTAAGAAGAAAGAATTAAAAACATTCCCTAAGTAAACTTTAGGTGTCAACAATGTATGTCAGCCAAATATATATTATCTCATGATTCATTTGATTAAAAAAATTATATGATGATTCAGGATATATTTGAAAAAAGGGAAAATTATTCACTATTGGATCATATTATAAATTTAGTTAGTGTAACCCATTATGAATATGAGAAAAAAAATATCACGTTATTGTGCTTTCAAATTACTAAATAACCACTCTTTGGGATAGTTTCTGACACTCTGTCATAATGAAAACAATCTAATTATGATTGTGATTAATGCAGAATTTACTCTTATACCTATTTAAAAACAGTTTTTTTTCTTTAATAAAACAATTTATTTGAACAAAGTAACTAGGGGGTAGTACGTAGTAGTGACATTGATGCTGAGTCCATTTATATGAAACTGGATGAATCAATCTGGGCCCTGCTAGAATCCTTTGTTCACCTCTATTTTGTGCATGTGTAGACCTGAGTGTGGGCCTCGATTGCAAGCTAAGGAACAGTCCAATTGGCGATAGTTTCTACTTGGACTCCTCATGACGAGCCCAGATCCAAGGATCATTCACTATTTCTTCGAGACGTGCCACTACCAATGAAAAGGCCCACCAAAAGTAGAAGAATAATTTAAGTGCTAACTTAAGATAAAATTAGAAGAGGCTAAGTAAAGTGTTTAGTAAAGAAAGAGCGGTTAAATGGAAGGCTAGAATGTAACAAATTGTCACGATGGCTTAATCATATGTATTAAAAATTTAAAAGTCAGGGTAGTGGACACAAGGAATCAACACATCCCAATTCCCACACAATCGCTGGTTGTCAACACTTCTCTACCTAATTATCGTGACAAAAACTTTTATTCAAAATAATCTTCACTACTATATTTAACTTTCTATGCTGGAGAGCACTAATTGTGAAACTAGATTTGGGAAAATGATTTCATTAAATAATTAGAATTACAGAGAAGCTAATCTATATATACAAGCCTGAGCAAGTACCTAACTAGCAGAAAAGATGCTAACAGAAAAACTAACACAAAACTAACTTTAACGCGTGTGTCACATGTGAGCACTAAGTAAGTATATACAAAGAGGCTAAACTACAAGTCGTTTTCACTAAGCTAAACTACTTGCCGTTCTGTCCACTTCTTCTTCTTGCTTGCCCCTGTTTCCTGCGTGCACGGCTTCATCTTCAGTAGCTGTTTTAGCTTGAATGGAACTCTTCTTTATTTGATACTAATACATCCTTAGAAACAGTTTTCCATAAAAATTATTTTTTCCTTATCCATTCAAATATAAACATATTCTTTCCTTATCCATTCAAAAATAAATATATTCCTAACTGAAACCTTTGGCCCAATTTGCTATGTCTTCGGATGGTTTTCTCCCACTTCATTTTAATTGGCAAATTCAATGAAAAAAGAAAAAAAGAGTCATTGTGGTCTGTATGTTCTTAAAACATTAATGAACATAATATGATTTATAGTGAGTCCAAATAATCTAGTTCGATTGACATTCTTACAATAAATTTAGTGATTTAAGGAGGCTATGCTGAAGTTAGGTGCCAAATGAAAAGCATGAGAAGACTAAGATTAGAGAAAGAGTTGGACAAGTAAAGAGAGGGTCCTCGGTAGAATGTCCTCGATTGAGAGAGTCCTTGAAAAAGTTAGAGATAATCGGAGAGAGAGAGGCTGCCCCTAAACCAAATGGTATTCCTTTCTTTTATAGAGGTGTGGTTGTAGCTATTTTTTGAGTGGAATCTCCCACATGATCAATATTATTGAAGGTTAACTATGAGAGTCAAGATTTTTCTTCAGTGGGTGCAAATACTAAGTAAATAAAAATAATTAAATACATTGATGTGATCTTCTTTTGTACAAAAAGTCTCAATTTTAAATCAATAACTCACTATATTTGTCATAAACAAATTTTCATATTCTACCAGTAGCCTTATAACTCAACTAGTTAACACATTTTGATGTTTTCAATGGTGACATTAGGGTTCAAATCTCTCCCTCAAATATCAAATTATTAGCAAAGAAAATAATTATATTCTAAAAGCATTTCAAAATCGTCTATTCATTGAATGTTATTATCAAAACCACCTCTCTAATGTATGCATACATTGGGACCCTCCATGGTTAACATCTTCCCAACTTCCAAGATTTTTTAAATTTGGAATTAAACCCTATGTTTGCTTTCAATAATTCCAAAATTTTGGAATTATACCCTCCATCATTAAAATTCCACTAGTATGTAATCCCGTGCTATCGCACGGGACTAGTTAATTGTAATGATGCTATTGGCCAATTTTTTTGTTTTTGTTTCGTTTTTGTTTTTTTGGGTTTATCACACGGATGATAGAATTAAATCAAACAATGAAAAATATATATTGCATTTTATTATTTAAGTAATGCTATTGGTCTTTTTTTTTTTGGTTTATCATACATAGGATAGTATTAGATAAAACAATGAATAAAAAAAAAGAGAATATTGCATTTTATTATTTAAGTGATGCTACAGTGAAGAAAAAAGAGAATATTGCATTTTATTATTTAAAATATACAAAGGGACATTAAAAAATAAAAACTGATTATTGAGTTTGGAATCTTCTTGGAGGCGCCAATGAAGCGCTAATATATGAGAGTGTGAAGCAAGGAAGAGTGGGATTGAACATTGTGTTTGAACCCGGCCTTACTCTTAGAAATCCGTAAGGAGGAGGAGAGGGTAGTGTGTGGATCTAGTTATGGTAGAGGTTGAGAGAGGAAGAGACATGTGATGACGATATGGAATTAGGAGGAAATGATGTTTTACTTTTATAGTCTTTCTCGTTAGACTCCTTGGTTCTAGTTGTGGGATTAGAAGAGCTCCAGACTCTATTGAGACCACCCATAAAAGTGTGCAAGTGAGATGTTCTTGCTTAGGCTAATGAGTACTATCATTGTGGTTTTCTTGGCTTCCGTGTTAAATGTTAATGCATCATTTATTTGGGCACAAAAATTAAAAAATTTAGATAAGATACATGACACAAAATTAAAGTCCAATTTATAATCTCCATAAAAGTGTGCAGGTAAGATGTTCTTGCTTAGGCTAATGAGCATTATCATTGTGGTTTTTTTGGCTTCCGTGTTAAATGTTAATGCATCATTTATTTGGACACAAAAATTTAAAAATTTAGATAAGATACATGGCACAAAATTGGAGTCAAATTTATAATCGAATTAGATTTTTTTTTGAGTTTTGGTTAGGACAAGTGGCGCAAAATTGAGAATCCAATTGAAATCTAATTGGATTTTCTCTCTGCTTCACCTATTATATATATATATATATATATATAGATTTGCTTAAAAAAATTCTCAAATTTCAGTAATACTTCCCATGGTTAAACTCCCTTGGCTTTAAAAAAATCCTCAAATTATAGAATTAAATATGTGGTTAAAATTCCACTTGTTTTAAAAAATTCAGTTAGACACATGCGTTGCACATGGCCAGAGGCTTTTCAATTTTTTTTTTCTAAAGGACAAAACTTTCCATTCATCATAATTCATGATTGGTGCATTTCTAATCCCCAAAATCCTTAAGGGTGTGATAAGATGTATCACAAAATTGAAACACATAAATCTCATCACACCCTTATGTGTTTTTGTATTCCATCTTATGTTTTACTAATCACAACTTGCAACATATATTTTTTATTTCCTTATGAGGTCACTAAAGTTTAAAATGAAAAAACAAAAAAAAAAGTTGTAATTGATAGAACAGTGAAACACAAACAATGTTGAAAAATGTTTCTCTCCAAACTAGAAAGTCTTCAAACAATCAAACTCCCCTTTTGTGTGTGTGTATATATATATATATATATTAAATGTGAATTCTAAAAACCTAACGGTTGGATTGCTTGTTTTTCATGTTCTTAACGTACACATAAAATTTTGTTCAAATCAAATGTTATTTACTATATTTGATTAATAAATTTATTTTTTATGTATAATTTTAGACAATAAAAATTTAAATTTTAAATATTTGATTGATGATATAACTATTAATTTTTTATTTTCTTAAAATTTTACAAGCATGAAAATATAATAACAACACGTCATTAAACTATTAGATTTTTAAAATTTGCATTTAACAAAAAGATACAGGGAAAGTTCATCTCCGTGTCGATTTCTATTTCATACTAACCATCCGGTGAGAAAGAGAGTGTGAAACAATTTGTGGGATACTTTTACAGCTCAAATGCGTGGAAGACAAATCAGAGAAGCAGAAGTCAGAGTCATGCACCACGCTTTTCTTGCATGCATGTGGATGCGGCTAACAAAAACCCAGCAACCGTACGTTTAGAAGGTAAACATACGGGTCCGTCAACCCCAATTTACAACGCCATGATTACAACTTTTCCCTTCACTTTTTTAGCTCAGTCACCAAAGACTTTGCTGAATGGTCTCTCCTTTGAACCAAATCCAAATATAATATCAATCTTTTTGACTGGAAAAAACTAATATAAGGCCTAAAAGAAAAGGGCAATGCCCTAACTTTATTCGATGGAGTACTCCTATCATTTTACTGAAAGGAGTACTAATAATCAAAACCTCAATAGCGATCTACAACGCTCTCAGTTTGTAGTTTCACAATTCAATCTTATTAGGCCAATCTTTTTTATACACATAAAAGTTTAATTGGAGGGCGGCCCTAAGATATTACACTTTAATTGACATTGTTGAAAGCTATACAATTTTACATTTACAATCCTTGTGAAATATTTGAAACGTGGAATCCTCCTGACCTCATAAAATCCGATGCAGCTATGAGATCAAACAATGTATACAATTGCTACAATCTGTTTAAACCATTTAGGCAACAGCACTCATGCATAGACTAAGATCATTGTAAAAGGTGATCCTTTTTGGGCCGAAACCAAAGCGACACTGTTGGTTGTTTCTAGTGCATTATATGCTGGTTTGGACTACATCATTTTTTGAAGGCGACTCCCTAAATGTTATTGGATCCATTCAAAATTCTGCTTCTGCTCCTCACTGGACTATTTCCAATATTATTGTCAAACGTTAATGTAGTTGCCAAATCAGCATGAAGTGGATTTTCATATCATATCGTGCCTTAAAAAAAAGGTGAAATGGATTTAATTGGATGATTTACATATGATTATTGCACATCATCAATAATTTTAATTGTCATTATTATCATGTGCAAATAACGAGATTAATCCATCGACTTTAATGAAAAATATTACAAAAAAATTTGATATCTTCTCACCAACCTAATGTCAAATGGGTTGACTGTTCAAGTAAAAATTTCAATCACCAAATTGTCATGTAACTTTTACTCTTATCCCTATTTTGAAAACAGATTTACAGTTTATTTGAAATAGTAAATTCCTTCAGTCTCCTTAACAGTACTTTCATAATGAAAGTAGAATGCATTAATGCAAGTTTCATTAATGCATTCAGTCGATCTACGATGTTAACTAGTCCTATCGGGTAGTAGTGACAATATTGTTGCCGAGTCCATATGCAACTGGATGAATCAACCTAGGCCCTGCTAGAATCCTTTGTTTGCCCTCTTGGCCCACTTTCTTTGTGTGTGTGTATGTGTGTAGACCTGAGTGTGGGCCTCGATTGTAAGCTAAGGAGCAGTCCATGTGGCGAGAGTTTCTGGTTAGACTGTTCCTGAAGAACCCAGATCCAAGGATCATTCACTATTTCTTCGAGACGTAGCTACCAATGAGGCCAAAATGGCCCATTACCATCAATTTTGGAAATATTTTGCCCAAAAACACTGTTTCGGAAATAATTGGGGATATACCATCTTTTTAAGTACTCGAGTTTTCTGAACTCGAGTACTATGTTTTTTTACTTCCACTGTGGCACGCTGACATGGCAGTTGATTCAAAAATTCTAAATAGTACTCGAGCTTCCTGAGCTCGAGTACTGTTTAAAAAAAAATTTAGACAGTACTCGAGCTTCCTGAGCTCGAGTACTGTTTAAAAAAAAATTTAGACAGTACTCGTGCTTCCTGAGCTCGAGTACTGCTTAAAAAAAAATTTAGACAGTACTCGAGCTTCCTGAGCTCGAGTACCAAGCTGCCTTGAAAATTTTCCTGGGCAAAAAAACCCTGAGCCAAAAAATTCCCTGTATGCCAATTTGTGGATAATGCACAAGATCTCACATTTGCTTAAAACGGAATCATATGACAGAACATGTCACATAGGAACTCTCTTTTTTGCTCAGGCGTAGGAAACTTCATGTAATTCCTTATTGAAATACTTCAAAAGCCTTGTTTTTACAATTTCCATAGTTGCAAAAAATACATTACATTGCATTTTATATTGTGTTTATGTACAAGACGCACATGGCACATACACATGAAAAATATTAAGAGGAAGACTCAGGACCCGAAAAAAAAGACCAAAAATTAAGATCACTGAGATGTTAAGGCAAACCCAAAATAAGTAGGTGTTGTTTGGTAGAGTATATCCTCCCCCCCCCCCCCCCCCCCCCCCCCAAAAAAAAAAGAGAAAATATCCCCTGCCAGTAATAGTATAATGAATGGCAGTCATCACCCATGCTTTTCCATGCATTTCTGAAATTGGAGACCCCCACTTTCAACATGTAATCAGCTGCTACAACCTCCAGGTCCTCTAGCTGGTATTCATCTTCAACACCATCATCCTCTGTCTCACCAGTGGTTGGATCAACCGAATAGTATTGCCAAATGCATTAGTTAATAAAACAACTATGATATGTAATAACATGAGCTGCAGACTGAAACAATTTGCATAAGGACTACGAAATTTTGAAAGTATAAAGTGTTTTTGGAATGCCAGTCGACTGGAAATTGGCGATATGGTATGCTTCAAATTCCATTTAATTTACTTACACAGGCCTTTCACATGTAATAAAGTAGAAGGGCAGAGTTATATTTGTACTTTTTGCTTGAAGGAAATTCAAATTTCCGGAACACAAAATTAGCGAAGGTGATTACTTATCAAAGGAAATCAAAGCAACAGAGGAAGTGTATAGTAACAACACTGACTAACCTAAGTTTTCATTACAGTCATTGATTTAACAAGAGATATGATCGTAGATAGAGTCATTGGTGAATAAGATTTCAATACCAAATCCAGCTAACTACGAAAAGTTTTTGGATTATAGTTAAGTCAATAGTCTGACTTATTATAACTCCTATATATATAACACATATGCATATGCATTGTAGAAGTCAGCCATGAACTTATGCACATGCATTGTAGAAGTCAGTCATGAACTTCTTCCTTAACTTTGTCACTCAACTTTTTGGGTTTTCTTTTCACTTGGTGTCATTATGCCTAGTTTCTTCAGGGCATAGTGGGATGGCTCAAAATGCCAAGCTTGAGGACAGCACATTATAATTTAAATAGAAACAATACACAAGTTCAATACTTTAAATATAAAGAGAAAGTCATCATCATCATAAGCATAATAATTTGAAGTTTTGAACTAGTGCAATCAAAGACATTTAGGAGGAACTAAAGTGTTCAATTGTGAGAGTGTAGGCAATTCCTTTGATTGGTAGCAATGTTTAAGAACAAGTCAGAAGTTAGAACTTCTACGATCAGCATTAAAAAAATGGAAAAAATTTACATTTAAAAGGATGCCACGGTTCAAACTTAGCGTACCTAGTCCGCGAGACCACCATTCGTCCGTACCTCGTTCCGCTTAGGGCATGTTCTTCGGTTATGCCCCTCTTGGTCACACAACCTGCATTGCACCTTCCTCCCCCCCTCCTTCCATGGTGTGGTTCTTGGCCGTCTCCCACCCTCGTCCATCTCATTCCTGATTCGTGTTGAGACAGGGCGACCTTTTTCTCGAATCAATTGAGGGTTAGGGAGGACTTTTCGAGTTTCTTCAGGATCCGGCCATGATAATCTATCTTTCAACACAGGGAAAACGGGAGCATAGCTCCGGAACAATGCATCCACGCTATAGCAGGGGTCAATATACTGCTCTGCATCATGTCGATACCTAATACAAACTGCAATGACATGTGAACATGGTATCTTGTACAGTTTCCATTTCTGACATGTGCAAGTTCTTTGCAACAGATTAACTCCATGTGTGTGATCCCCATGTCCATCAGTCCCTGCATTATGCGGTGTATCTACTTGATATGATTGTTGTTGCGCGCTCAATCTCGTCACCCTGTGATTCTCTGCCTTCACCTTATTTCTCATGAAGATATCCAAGGCATATTTAGTCCATCTTTGACCCGATTTCAACTGTGCTATGCTCTTATTACGACGATCATCAAAGTAGGCATTTAGTTTGAACCATGTGTATTTCACCATTGCCGTAATAGGCAGGCTACGAGCACCCTTTAGAACACCATTGAAGCACTCGGACACGTTTGTAGTCATCGCCCCATAACGGTAACCGTTGTCAAAAGTTAGAGCCCATTTCTCTTTGGGCACATCCTTCAGATATCGGTGCGCATCCCAGTTGACATTCTCAATTGAATCGAAAGTGGCATTGAACTTTCGCTCTTGGGTAGCACTTGCTGCCCTCCATACTAGATTCTTTAAAGTTTCATTTTTCCATCTAGTGTTAACATTACTGCATAGATGACGAAGGCAGTAACGATGTTCTGTCATGGGAGGTCGCAGGGAGACGTCTCGATTAGTGTCTCTGAAGATAGCTTGTATCCCAGGGTGTCTGTCAGATATGACACACAGGTCTCTCCGGTCGGTAACATACGTTCTTATACAAGCCAAGAACCAACCCCAAGTCTCTGTGCTCTCGCTCTCGACAACGGCGAAGGCTAGTGGATAAATCTTATTATTAGCATCTGTCGCCATTGCAATCATCAATTTCCCTTTATATTTTCCATAGAGGTGGGTTGCATCAATGCTAATCACAGGCCTACACTTCTTGAACCCAACAATACATGGACGAAACACCCAAAATACAGACTTGAATGTACAGGTTCCCCGTTCATAATTATCGTCCAGTAGTAAGTTATACTGTGTACCCGGACTTGCATCCGTAAGTCCTGCCAAAAAACGCGGCAACTCTGCATAAGACTCCTTAAAATCTCCGTATATAGCTGCAACGGCCTTTTATTTGGCATCCCATACCTTGTATGTGAACCATAATGATTACGTTAAAAATGAATACAAGTTAAATCATTATAGTTGAAGAAAACAAATGAAGACCTGTAAGGCTATAAGATGAATATAATATTTCTTTCTCTTTATTCGTTTTTTTCTTTTTCTTTTTCAATTTCAATTTTCATAATATAAAGTATTCATGGGTTTTGGGAAAAAGTATCTTGGTTATACTAGACTGGTCTGCATGTCTCTACATTGTACTGAAAAAAGAATGCAAATTAAATAATACCTTGTACTGAGATACTTCGTGTTTTAAGTCTGCCAAAATAACGTGGCGTAAGTTCTTTATCTTATATGCAGGGTCTTCTCGTATATAGCGCTCAAGTACGTATGCTAGGAACACCGAATCAATCATCCGACCATCGTGAGCATTTTGAATTTTGTCGCACGTGTGGGGGCCCTTGCATTTTGCGATCTTCCAGACATTGTCTCCCTTGCAACAAGTCGCACGGACTGACCATGGACAGGAATCATCCTCACAACTCACTATAAGCCTCTCTAAGTCTGAATGCTCAGTCTTGAAGCTAAAATTCTCTCGCAATGCGTACCAAGTCAACGCAAATTTTACTGCCAATTTATTGGCGAATACCATCCCTTTCAGTGGCTGCTCCCCAGGCGTCCAACTTGATACTTCCGCTTGCATAACCGGTGATGGATCAAACATATTATCCCAAGTGTTTTTTTTAGTGAACCATTCTGGTGTAGGATCAGGACCTGGGCATGTGTCTCTATTCTCTTCTACAACCACATCTTCGATATGATCAACATCCTCATGTTCACCCATGGTATCTAGGAACTCCTCGAACTCATCCCTAGTAACATCAATATGGGTTGCATCATCAGCAACTCCGTAATCATCTTCATTTTCGAATGTGCCCCCATGCAGCTCATCATGAGATAAATGCTCTCCTTCATGCACTTCATGGCACCCTGCCTCCTCCCTAGTTGAGTTCACACCAGGAAATGTCTGCCATGGTTCATTGCCATACCCATCTCCTGTGTTCTATGCACACCCTTGATAAGACTGTAGTGGTATTGACTCGATGTGCTCATTTGTAGTTCCATCCAAAACAGTATGTTGTGAATACTCTCCAGCCTCTACTATGGTGGGCTCAACAGTGACATAGAGCTCCGAAGCAACAAATCCTTTCACCACCATTTGTTCAACAACTTCCCACATCATCTTCACTTCAGCGCCACACGATAACTGTAGTGACTTGTAGACAACCTGGGTGCCTACAACCAGTTGAGGTGCTCGATACACGATGGAAATGTTATGCCTACACTGGTCTAATCCCATCGCCTTCAATATTCTTCGTTTCAAATTCATAAGGCCTATCCCACGCTTCACCTTAACACATTTTTGCTTTTGGTTTGAGCCTTGATATGACAACCCATTTAAGTCATGATAATACGTCTCTCCATCGTAGTACATATAGAAAAAGTGAAAATCCATCACCGACCTGTTATTAACAATATTAAAAGTTGTCATAATCTATAAATAGTTATATATATATATATATATATATATCTTCATAGGTAAGGTAAGTATGAGAAGGAAAGATTATATTAAGAAACTGTACGGTAGGAAAAGGAAAAAATATACCAAACTGTATATACAGCCCCACTTTTATATCAGATAATTTTAAATTGTGAAGAAATTGATAACTTGATATAAATAGAAAGAAAAAAGGAGTTTACATAATTTATAAGTTTATATTAATTGCATATTATTATTTTGTTTTTTACTTCATCTAAAAAAATAGTTAATGTTATTAGAATTTTATTAGAAATTTTTTTTTCAGTTTACCTTAAAGATAAGAAGTTCACATTAGTGAAGTACAATTCTGAAATTTCTAATCTTGAACGAGTAAATGCTATCGATATGATTTATGTTTTCATTTCTTTATTTATGTTTAGCATATAGCTAGAAAATACTTCTTGTCAATTTTCATATTAATTTTATATTGATGGTTCTAAACTATTAATGCCAATGAGTTATACTTGCAGTTCTGGCCGTATATAGATTACAAGGCCAACATTCAAAACCATCTGGATGTGTGACTATGTGGTAATAATAAAAAGATGATTCAATTGACATTTCAACTATTATATTATGTAATTAAATTTAATACTCCTTTTGAGGTGAAAATAGCCAAACTCATTACACAGTTAAATTTCCACTATATATATAGAACCATGTATGTATCAGCAGTTGTACACAGTTAATATTGCAAAACTCATTACATGAAAGTCATGCATAAAAATCTCATACAAACACAATCTAAAAACTCATTGAGGTCTTTTAACTCATGCAAAAAAATTTAAAAACTAAGCATTTAACAAATACATCTATGTATTGGTCACAAAAGAATTGACTCACCGGTGGAATGGATAGCACGTTGATTGATGGAGACACCAACACAGCTCAAGGACTTGTAGATGGTGACCAAACAGTCAAGCTTATGCTGATGGCTGACTCGCACATGGAGTTTCTCAAGAGCTTTCTACTGAAAATGTCTTAATGCTGATGGGTTGGTATATGGTTAAATGGTACTCGAGCTCAAAGAACTCGAGTACCATTAAGTACCATTTACTCGTACCGTTGGAGCCAGTTCGTTCGTATGTGAGTAGGTGGGAAGTAACTGTGGGAGTAGGTACTCGAGTTTCAAGGACTCGAGTACCTTGTTAAAATTGGTACCCGAGTTTCACATACTCGGGTACCAATCTGCCTTAAGAAAATAAAAAAAGGTCACACGCAAAAATTTTACTTGGTTCTTGAGTGTTTTTATAAAATGTCCCTTTTTTTTCATTTTTTATAAAATGTCCCTTTTTTATAAACCTGCATGCACAGTTTAAGGTGCTTCGATCAATCAGATGAAGGGCCTAACATTGAGAAATTGCTTTGACACCCCCATCATGCTCATTCGAATTGCAAACATTGCTTGCTTTGTGTACACGAGTTTGACATCAGTTTTAAGCTTCAGTTTGTAACTTTTCTGTACAACTTTTTAAAACTTCATTTTTGTTAGTTCTTTTTTCTCATTATTTTCAATTTTTTTATAAGTATACTGTAACCCACCATCATAAACACAAATTTAGCAAAAGACCTACATAAACGGTTCCCAAATATAGGTCAGATAACGGTTTGCATGTGTGTATAAGCGAGTAATTTAGAACAAATTCTTTCATGAGCTATATTCAGTTACCAAGCTTGCAAAAAGTTGGTTAGCATTTCTGCTTTGAAAGAGAAAAGGGGGAACGGACTAAGGAGACACATCAATCTACACTATCATATAGCATAATCTACATATATAAACACCATTGTTGTATTTTACATTGAGAACGGTTAATATACAATCATTGCCGAAGCTTAATTCTTGCCATCTCTAAGGCTGCCTTGGCTGCATTACGTTTTTGCTCCCTTTGATGACAAAGTTTTGTTGCCTCTTCTGCTTCCTGAGATGCAGTCTGCAAACTCTTTTCAGACTCCAACATATCCCTAGAAGTGTAATAGCAAATACTTATCTCAGTCATCAAATTCAATATAGGCTGAATTTTAACATGCAGCAGTGGAAAAAGAGTTCACACTACAGATATATGTAGAAAATCCAAACAACCATAGTGCAAATAACAACAATAACATCAATATATTGTAAGTTAATAACCTTCCGTAGGGCCCAGGGGAGGATTAAGTCCATCAAATCCAAGTAATAAAAGACAAAAGTAACATTAACATGACATTGGAAAGGACTAACTAACAAATCCAAGTAATATGTAGACATGTTCTTGTTAGGCTCCACCAGGTTTCCAGGAACAACAGAATGGCAAAGAAAATGAAAACACAAGTGATAGAAATAGATTATGTCAATTCAAAAGTCTACACTGTTTCCTTTGTCTTTTCCACTATCTTCTAGGGAATCAAACTAAGCAGAAATATCACACAGACACACCTACACATTTCTAACGTTAGTCTTCCTTCAGTGTGAAAATTAATGAGCAAAGAAAGAAAATAGAAAAGGAAAGAAAAAAAAAAGAGAATTATTCAGGGTTCGGGTATGTGGATTCCAAAAATTTCATTCTCTCTTATAGGCATTTCCAAATTCCTTATCAAAAATCAAACTAATAGATAGAGCAAACACACATAAAATTTGATGGAAAATGCACTGTTACCATTGATAAAAAAATATGTCAAACATCCTAATGTAATATAAGAATTAGATGACTTTGAAATTGAATAAATAGAAAATCCAAAAATAAAAAGGTCGCCAGTGATAAAGTTAAAACCCCCAAAATTGATGTATTCAGAAACAAGTACCAAATTAGCTTTCCATTCTTTTTCTTCCAGTTCCATTATTTGGTTCTCCTCAAATGCAGCTCAGAATTTTCTAAGGGTCTACTGCTTTTAAACATTAAATTCCAAATTTATTACTAGTTTAATGCATGCATGTACTGTGCACCTATTAGCCAAGACATTTCGACAAAGCTAGCTGAACAATTTAGCACCTGCAGGTTTCTCGGATACTCACAAAAGCTATCTATCAGAACCGCACTAATCTGGTATATCAATAGAAAATCCTATGAGTAAAATAAGTACTATCTATTAACCATGAATAACTTGCTGCTCTAGTCGGTTTCCTCCACCTTTCCAGTAACACAACAAAGCACAAGATTAGTATACAACAACAACAACAACAACACAGCTTTAGTCCTAAAAATTTGGGAAGGCAAAAGATTAGCATCAATAATTTTAATCAACCTCTGATCACTTAATAGCCTTTCAAAGATTTATTTTTGTTTGGAAGAAATGCCGTATAATTGATGAATGAAATGTGTAAGGATGAAAGTAATTCTTTTAAAATATTACCACAAATGGTGTAAGATATGCCCAAGTAGACAACACTGTAAAATATAAGGTTTTAATGACACCATAAAATTCATAATTCTACAATGACAGGAAGAAATATTCAAATGATGCCACCTTTGAAGGATCTCGATAAGAAGAAGGATCAGCGAGATCCAAACTCTTTGAACTGTAGTCAGAAAGAATCCAAGGGAAAACTGGATACTGCAAGAAAAATGAAAAAAACTTAGTAACAGATGCTCAGAATTTCTCCATATAAAATGAACAACTGTTGAGAAAAATCAACCTGAGTGATGTCATTATAACTACGACCAGCCAGGGTATTCAGCTGCATCAGATATTCAAAATTGCTGATCTGCATGAGAGTTGTGATTATACAGATTATTATTCTCATCTCTTTATGGGACATATTAAAATTTAATAAATTAAAGCACTAAAGCTATATAACTGCAAACAATATTCCTGACAATGTGAAGTTCACTCTGAACTCATACCTCCCACCTTGCCCAACGTTCCATAAGCTGAGTTCTCTTCAGGAGTTGATCAGGTCTCTCAAAGAGTAGCCAAACACCCCAGCCCAAGTCAGTGGCGGCTCCAGAATTTTTATTTAGGGGGGTCAATAATGGCGAAGCTATGAAGTTATTGGCAGGATTTTTATATTTTTGTTTTTTTTGTATATATAACTTTTATGTTATATACAACACAACCATATTGTATAATAATCTTAAAAAATATTAACATTTGAAAGATCGTTAAGACAACAATCATTGGATGCGTAAATAAAAAAAATTAAATAACTAATTATACAATTTTATCAAATTAATAATAACTTATTATATAAAATATTAAATAAATAAGAATAGTAACACACTTAGGAGTAGGACTGGGGCCTGGGAGTAAGTGTGAAACTAAGAAAAATAATATTCTAGTAATAAAATTTTGCTTATGAAGTGTATGGTTTTTTAAATATGTACGCTATCATGCTCTTGGAATTGGAGTAAATAGTAAAAGATTTCTTGAACTTGAAAATGTGTAGAGCACTTATCAAAGGGTACGGCTTGTGTCCAGTGGAAGTTATTACTGGACACGTTGGATTGCGAACACATGTCCACTCTTGGACACATGTCCGAATCCTGACGTGTCTAGTGATAACTTCCACTGGACACAAGCCCCTCTTATCAAAATACTTGATCGGACATAAAGAAAAACTATGAAAACATAAATACAAATCAAACATAGAAAAAAACTAAGGATCATGTTCAAACTTATTTCAATTGGGTTTAACAAAAAATGTAAAGTTAGGGTGTTCAGATTTTTATTGTAGGGGCCAAAAAAAAATTATATATAATTTTTTTTTTTTTTTTTTTTTTTAGGACCAGGTCAGGGGGTTCATTTGAACCCCCTGGCTTGGTCTTGGAGCCGCCCCTGGCCCAAGTGCAACTGGATTAGAGTCAAAACTTGAAGTAAACTAAAATAAAGAATAGAATGCAAGCAATCAATCAAATTAGAAAATTTCTTAGACCAAGTTACAGTTCAAATGAAAAAGATTCAAAAGCACTACCAAGCATCCAATCCAACTACTTTAGCAATAAACAATTCCAAAGTACAATCAATGAGATTCAACATACAGAATAACTCCAAGGGACCATAAATCAGCTGTGTGGTTGTAAGGCTGTTCCCGTACCAGTTCCGGAGCCATATACAGTGGAGTGCCTGTATTAGAACACCTTAATTCCTCAAGGATATCATAGCATCTCAATAAAAGTTCACAAAATAGAAAGGTAATTTAATGCAAAGATTGGACAAACCTTTTATGGATCTCAAAACAACAGTATTCGTGGACATTGCACGTGCAAACCCAAAATCACAACTGGGGGGCTTTGACTTATAAAATTGTAAAACCACAAACGGGGACAGAATAATTATAAATAACCCCATAATTGGAAAGGTAAACAATGCCAAATTATAATTACGAATTAAAAACTTAGATTTTGCCAACTATCCTACCCTTTATGTTAAAAAAATTATATATATTTTTCAAGGAGAAATTATGAAACATTCATAGTTCACTGAGAAACAATTTAATTAATTATCTTTTCTATTATTTAAAATAGTACTATTCAATTGATTATTTTCAGATTCACATTAATGATTGAGTGTAAATTAAGATAAATGCAACATACCAGCAAAGTAATCTGAATAGGCAGCAAAACTGTATCGGTTTTCTTCTTCCTAGCAAAACTGACCCAGCCTACTCCATGATTACAAATTTCTCCACCAGCGCAATGAGCAAAATGACCCAGATGGGCAAAACCTCACACAAACTCCCAGCCACAAAACTGAACTATCACCCAAGACCTTACCCACGCCGACAAATGAAAATACAATAAGTAAATAAACACAAACCCAAAACAAATCATTAAAAATACCATGAAAAAAGATGCACAAACAAATCAAACAAAACCCACAAACAATTTTAACAATATATTCCCCAGGCCTAAAACTATTTCTATATGCCCTGTAGTAAGAAAAATCTTCAGGTTTATTTAATGCCTGCAATTCAACAGAAATGGACAAGTTTATTTAATGCCTGCAATTCAACAGAAATGGACAAGTTGTGCAACTGAAAAATAACTTACATAAGTTATTCTTGTCCATCGAAAATCATTCCCGTTTTCTTCTCCTCACTGGTTGCTTAACTGGTCACACCTTGCCTTAAAAGAACACAAGCAAATACTATTATGCAAATCATTTAACTATAAAGAGATGTATATGTAATCGGTATTGAATTGAAGTATAGTACCATGTCCAGTCCCACAATTAGGAGGATGTGTCCGTGTCCGTTGCGGCCGATCTAGAATGTGTGAAGCCTCTAGTGGGGCGGGTATCTGTGTCTGGCTGAACTCGGTATACACAAACTCAAGGGGGACAGCACCAAGGGTGGGTCGCCTAGGGGTGGGCATGAATCTCATCTCATCTCTACCATGTACATCTGCGGGGGCAGTGCTGGTAGTCAGTGGGGGAGACATACGGGTGGTGGGCAACGGAGATGTAGTAGGGGATGTGGGTGGGCAGGTATCATCGCACCTCATGGATGGGGACCGAGATGTGTCCCCATGGGCAAACGTATGGGATGGACCCGCATCATCGTGTGCCATGGAGCCCATGTCATAACCAGTGTCCAAACACATCTCATCTGCTGTCTAACTTGCTTCCTCCATGGTGTGGTCATGCACAGGTGTATGGCGCCGACTAGATGTGGGCACGGGTGTGTGACGCCGACTAGATGTGGGACGCTGAATTGTAGATGTGGGAAGCCGACTAAATGTAGGACGCCGACTAGATGTGGGCACGGGTGTGGGACGCTGACGCTGAGTAGATGTGGGACGCTGACTAGATTGATGGCCTCCACGCCCTTGACGTCCACTTGCTTGTCGACCACGCCCTACAGCCGGTTCACTTGTGTTGCCCGCATCGCATGCATCGTCCAAGGTCAACCGACCAATCTCTTCAACAGATTGCAAGGCCTTAATACAGTCGGTGTAGATCTCAGACCCTGGTTCGCACTTCGCCATAATCTTCAACTGTGATTCAACCTGTCACAAATATACAAGAGTAGTGTTAGTAGCTTGAGCTAAACTATGCGAAACAAGGTACATTTATAACTGCCCTAGTCTTTGTAAACTTACCAAAGTGTCACAGTACGAGGTCTCTTTTGTAATATGGCGAACAGTACGGGGACGAAACCACACCATATACTCGTCATTGTAGCTCATCTCTCCATGAAAGGGCGGTGCATTGGCAATTGTGGCGTGCGCATCCCATTTAACAATATGCGTGTGATGTTCTTCAGCCCAATTTTTTTGTTGCTTGCCCTGAAGAGTTATCTTGTGAAGGGGAACTGAAGTATCGACATCGGGTGGTATGCCTTGCTTCATCCCAAACTGTCGGAGAACACGTTCAGGGTGATGGTCTTCAACCACCCATATATGTATGAGTGGCACGATAGACCTCCATATGTGTTGGCCTGCCTTACAATATGCGGGAAGGGAGCGCAAATAATTTCTGTATGGCTCCCACACAATCTGCAATGATCCAACCGATGCAAACAACCATATTAACAATATAATTATCAAAAATGTGTAATTATCAATATAATTATAAAAAATTATCAAGAATGTGAACAATACATGTAACTTTGCTCTGAAAAAAATAAAATGTTTATTCATGTATATGCAAATTGTAAGTAAAACAACTACATGCCAAAGCGGTTCCCGCTTGTAAGGCACGATACCTGATTTGGCTGTAGCGAAGCAAGCGACACACGATAGGCGCGTAGGACGTGCATTGCATGTTCAGTTGTTATCTTAGCCCCTTTCCATCTAGCAAACAACAGAGACATAAAAGCCATATTAGGTACTTACATAATTCCCATGCGAAAAAACATAATGCGGAAATGTAAAGCAGTAACTATCTAAGATTCAACATACCTGATAGCAAGTGGACCTGGGGGGAATGCCTGCTGTGGATGCCTCATCACAGGACATATGTGTGGAAACCTCGCCCACGCCCACAACTGCACCAATAGCAGTGCACCGCCAATCTGCTTGGCTGTCTTCTTTGATGCATTACATAGGTGTCTATATAGCCAACTTAGTGCTGCACTACCCCAACTATACTTCTTTCCGTTGCTGATTGGATTGAAAAATTGCAGATATATAAGTGAGACCCGTTCGCCAGATTTATCCATAAACAACGTACCACCCAACATCTCCAGTATGTAAAACCGAGCATATTGCTGCACAAGCTGCTCGGTGGCGTTAGCTGGGAGAGGGTTGCTAAACTGATCCTTAAGCCATTTGGCTTTTACCCTCGGCCCTTCTATCACTCCAATGTTCTTGCGACAATCACCAACGGGTCTTCCCGGCGGCCTATGCCCTAGCATTTGCCAGCAGAAGTGGGCCCAATCATCGTTTTCAGTATCTCCCACCACCGGCAAGCCATCTACAGGTACCCCCATTATAACCTCCATGTCTTGTAGCGTGATGGTCATCTCACCGTGGGGCAAGTGGAATGAGTGCGTCTCCGGCCGCCATCTCTCCACCAACGCCGTGATCAATGCATGGTCGAGGTCCATATGTGGGACCCAAAGCAGCCCATCTAACCCTGCCTCTATGATATAAGCTGTAATCCGTGGATCTAAAACTGCACCATCTTCAAGCAAACCTTTATCTCGGTTACGACAAGTCAGTACACCTGGCACTGCCTGCAAACAAAGCAACTTAGTATTAATTACGCTTCTTAAATGCCAAAACTCTTTCTACTACATATATTGACTACGATTTTGGACAAGTGCATACCTCGCCTTCCAAAGGAGCATCTCATAGCAAACTTGAACGATGCATAGGCTGCCTGCTCAAGACAGTCTGTATAGAAGGTCCCGCTTCATGTGGGTCCATATCTGGCATTTGGTGACAACAACAATCAGGGGAAAATTCACTTCAAATACATAAACTTTCTTCTTCTTCTTATTTATTTATTTTTAATTATAAACATATTTTATTGAAAATGGCAATAATATATATCTAATGCAGCATTCACTGATTTCATTAAAAAAAATAAATAAATGAATTAAATTTCAGAATGTTAAGTAGATTACAGCATATTCAACTAATAGAAATATAATACATCAGCATACACGATAAAACATTTTCAACCCTAAATAAATAAATGAGAAGGCTGCAACATTCAGATGGAAGAAATTTCTAAAATGAAAGTCTCTCTACATTATTAAAATCAACCCTCACTTTAATACTCCAAGCATCCTACTCATTATGGCCTCAATGAGAACGCTAACTGTGTCCTACAATGACTGATTGCTCTAATAACTGTATCCTCAAGCAACTTATTATTGTGAATCTTTAAAAATTTGTACATACATAATTTAGCTGCAAAATAAATTAATATTTTTAGATACAATAAACAGATCATAAAGATCTTTGGAGTAAATTCCACCAAACACGGGTTTGGTTTATAGAGTTGGCTTCAATCTTTTCTACAGTTCTACTGAGTTAAGAGGATACATCCTCATCTGGACACATTCTATAAAGCATAGCTAGTGAGTCCGTCCCGCATTGCATATGCATTAGCCCAAACAAAAGTCATCTCTGTTTGCCTTATCTTTTATGTTTTCATTTGAAAGGATACAATTGTTGAAGCAATAAAATAGTGATCCCTTAAAAGATCATTTACTATGTCTTGTGTTCAAACGTAAAAGATGTTGGTAGATACTTTAAATTTGACAACATCATAAACAAACAGATATACATACATACATTATAACTAGTACTATGACTTGTAGTACATGTAGGGTACTGAAATTTATTTTATGAACTTTGTATGTGGTCTCTCTATTATTGGATGATAGTACGAATTGTTAAGAGACAATATAGGAGGTTTATAGGTAACAGTACTGTAAGATTTTATTCAACTACCATGTTAGCAGAATTAAGGTTTCATAAGTATTGTACAAAGCGTCATCATATATAGCACTTTAAAGGGTCATAAAAAACAATATATATAGCACCTTAAAGATGCCCTCAAATCTTTCAATCTTAAAGTAGATTTTTTGAAATATTTAGAGAGTTGTTCTACTTTTCTATTTTTTGATAATTCAATAGTTAGAAAAAAAAACGTATTTCAACCTTGAACATTTACATTAAAAACACTAAGAAATTCCAATTCCTAATTGTGAATCTAATGACTTTCTAAGGCATATGAGGATTTTGTAACTAAAGGTGATTACAAACCCTTTCTCCTTCCTAATTGCATCAACTACAATAAATTTATAAGATGATCATTTTCTACCCCTAAACTCCCAACCCTTAAGATCCTAAACTGATAAAACAAGCTAAATGTGCCAAATGAGAAAGGCAAATGTTATCCTAACCCAAATTCAACGAGTCCACGAAGCATTTCATAGAAGCATTTCATAGATAGTTCATAGAAGCATTTCATCAAACACATAATTTGCATTACAAACCCACAAAAAGATAACAGAAATAGAAAATAAAAACAAACCCAAAACAAATTATTGAAAATACTATGAAACAAAACGCACAAACAAATGAACAAAACCCCAACAAAACCCACAATAAATCAAATGAAACCCAAGCAAACCCACAGAAAAAATAAAAAAAAATAAAAAAAATAAAAAATAAAAAATAAAATAAAATAAAATTCAAATGAAACCCACATCCCAGAGCCTATATGCATTAAGATTGAGTAGAAATAGAGAAATAGAGAGGTCAACGAAGAAGAGAAAAGTTAGAGTGATGAACCTGTGTTGCCGTGAGAAATAGAGAAAGAAGAAGAGCTTGTGGTGCCGAAGAAGAGAGCGAGAGCGAGACTGAGAGGGAGATTGACAGCGAGATTGAGAGGGAGATTGAGAAAGTGATAGCAAGATTGAGAGGGGAGATTGAGAGGGAGATTTGAGATTGAGAAAGTGATAGATGAGAGAGTGACAGATTGAGTAAGTAAGCTGAGTTGGCCCAGTGTTTTTTTAAAAAAATTTGTTAAGGCAGAATGGTACCCGAGTTTCCCAAACTCGGGTACCACAGAAATACAGTACTCGAACTTCGTGAGCTTGAGTACCAAGCAGAATTTTCAAATCCAGCTGCCATATCAGCGTGCCACGGTGGAAGTAAAAAACATAGTACTCGAGTTTATCAAACTCGAGTACTTAAAAAGGTGACATATCCCTAATTATTTTCGAAACAGTGTTTTTTGGCCAAATATTTCAAAAATTGATGGTAATAGGCCATTTTGACCTACCAATGAAAAGGCCCTTACAAATTACAATATCTTACGGAAAGTGGAAGAATTATTTGAGTGCTAAACTTCGGATAAAATCAGTAGTGGCTAAGTAGAATATTTATTAGGAAAGAAAGAAGTTAATAAATGAAGGGCAAGAACGAAACAAATTGTCACGATGGCTTAATCTATAAAGTTTTGACTGACAGTACGAAGTCTCATTATTTATCTCCTCCATCCTTCCCTTCCGCTCTCTGTCTGTCTCCTCCTGTGTGCGTAGTTGGCTTTGCAACAATGAGCAAAACCAGCAAAAAATACCTTAATCTTCAAAACCCATTTATGTTCAGCCCTTTCTACGCCTTCCTCTTTTTCTACCACTTTACCAGCCCCATCGCTGGTGAATTACTGGCCCCTTACAACCCTGTTGAGAACATAGCCCTTGACTGTGGCTTCTCCGGCAACAGTACTACGCTAGATCTGCGGACTTGGTTTGGAGACATCAACTCAACATATTCTCCATTAGATCCCCATAACTCATCAGTCATCTCTACAGCGCCTCAATCCCGCACCGCAGGGCTTCAAGTCCCTTACAACACAGCACGCTTTTCTCGCTCTGAATTCAGCTATGTCTTTTCAGTGACTTCAGGCCAGAAGTTCATCCGTTTTTACTTTTACCCAGCTTCATACCCAAACTTTGACAGCTCTAAGGCCTACTTCTCTGTCAAAGCTGGTCCCTTTACTCTCCTAAGAAACTTTAGTGCAGCTCTTACTGCTGACGCTCTTCACTTAGAAAGATTTTCAAAGGAGTTCTGTGTAAATGTTGGGGATGAGAAAACTCTGAACATAACTTTCACTCCAAGGCCAGATTCATATGCTTTTATCAACGGAATAGAAGTCGTATCAATGCCTCCCAATCTCTATTACACTGCAGCTGAAAAAAATGGGGCTGTATTTATTGGCCAGGTGCAACCATACCGCATCGAAAACAACACGGCTCTTGAGACGGAGTACCGTGTAAACGTTGGTGGAAGGTCTATCTCACCCGCTGAAGACACTACTGGTATGTACCGGAGCTGGTTGAGCGATAATGATTACTTGCTTGTGAACGACCATAGTGTTCTACCTGTCAACACTTCTATTTCCTTAAAGTTCAACAAAATTCCAAATTATACAGCACCAGAGGAAGTCTACAAAACTGCCCGGACAATGGGTACGAACAAAACCAATAACAAGCTCTATAATCTTACTTGGGAGTTTTCCGTGGATTCTGGCTTTTTTTACATCGTGAGGCTTCATTTTTGCGAGTTTCAACCAGAGATTACCGGCAGCTCTCAGAGAGTCTTTTACATCTATATAGCCAATCAAACTGCTGCAGCGGACGGTGTAGATGTAATCCAATTGAGTGGTGGAAAAGGGATTCCAATGTATGTTGATTATGTTGTGCCGATGCCCAGCAAATTAAATCAGAAGAAAATGAACCTTTCCGTTGCACTGCAAGCAAACCCAGATGATCGACAGACAGCTTACAACGATGCTATTTTGAACGGGCTGGAAATATTCAAAATCAACAACACCGGAGGCAATCTCGCCGGGTCCAACCCAGACCCGACTCCGACATCATCTCCGCCACCATTAATCCAACCACCAACTGGGAGGAAGGTTAACAAGACGACAAAAATTGGCATTATTTCGGGTGTGGTTTCCGGCATATCCTTAATCTTTTTTATTGTCGGTTTCTTAATTTTCCGAAGGAGCAAGAGAGTCAAGGACGGAGACTATGATGATGCGACCAAGTCAACGAAGACCCAGGGGTCAACAACAACAACAACATTACCACTACCAGCTGATTTGTGTCGTTATTTTACACTGTCTGAAATTAGAGCAGCAACCAACAACTTTGATAGTGTGTTCATTGTTGGTGCTGGTGGGTTTGGTAACGTGTATAAAGGTTACATTGATGGGTGGGCCAGGGCCAACCCCGTTGCCATCAAACGATTGAAGCCCGGGTCTCAACAAGGGGCCCATGAGTTCAAGACCGAGATTGAGATGCTATCTCAACTCCGCCATGTGCATCTTGTTTCTCTCATTGGGTATTGTAATGATGGCAATGAGATGATCCTAGTGTACGATTATATGGCCCGTGGGACCCTCCGTGATCATCTCTACAATACTGATAATCCGCCTCTTTCTTGGAAACGACGACTGGAGATTTGTATTGGTGCAGCACACGGGTTGAACTACCTTCATACAGGCGCAAAGCACATGATCATTCATCGTGATGTGAAGACCACAAATATCTTATTGGATGAGGAATGGACCGCCAAGGTGTGTGATTTTGGGTTATCAAAACTAGGCCCCACTAGCATGTCCAAGGCCCACGTCAGCACAGTGGTGAAGGGTAGTATGGGGTATTTGGATCCAGAATATTATCTACGTCAACAGTTAACTGAGAAATCTGACGTGTATTCTTTCGGTGTGGTGTTGTGCGAAGTATTGTGTGCAAAGCCACCCATTACACGTACGGCGGTGAAAGAGCAAGTCAACCTAGTGGAGTGGGTCAAACAGTGCCAACGCGATGGAAAACTTGATGAGATTGTCGATCCATTTTTGAAGGGTACAATTGCAGTGGAATGTTTGAAGAAATATGTTGAGATCGCTACAAATTGTTTGCTTGACAATGGAACCGAACGCCCATCAATGAACGATGTGGTGTGGGGCCTTGAGTTTACATTGCAGTTGCAAGAGAATGCAGCTGATAAAGTGGTGACACTTCGTGGGGTTGAAATTGAGATGATGGATGCTGAGAAACCTCTCATCCCTAATAAGTCCATTGTATATGATAGTAGTGACATGTTCAGTAGTAGAGATGGACAAGTGTCAAGTACAAATAGCAACAGCAGGGTCACTGTTACAAGCAAGGAAGAACAAAGTTTTA
The DNA here is from genome assembly GCA_019022515.1 of Quercus aquifolioides. Classification (NCBI taxonomy): domain Eukaryota; kingdom Viridiplantae; phylum Streptophyta; class Magnoliopsida; order Fagales; family Fagaceae; genus Quercus; species Quercus aquifolioides. The sequence goes on from CM032329.1 coordinate 33,501,678, forward strand.
CGAGTACGGATTTGAATGGATTTATGTCTGCCGGGGCAGTGTTTTCTGAGATTTTGATTCCGAAAGGTCGATAAAAAATAATATAAAATGTAAAAAGGTTGTAGCTAAAATGTTAATGTGTTTTATTTAGACTTTTGAGTCGCGTTGGATACTTAAACTAGGTTTGGAAGAAAGTCATTTTATTCACATATGCAGTAAGATGATAGTTGTAATGCATATGTTTGATAAAATTACTACTTTCTAATAAGAAGAAAATTATTGGCGTGCATCTTGGCGCTAATATTTTAATGTGTATACTAAGGAGAGAGAGAATAAAGAATGACCTCGCAAATCATGTTCCATTAGATTGAGCTTCATCTTCGGTAAGAAAATCATAAATTCGAAGCATATACTGGTACCACTGTAGGCCAACCGATTATTATTTTTTTCAATTACTATGTGTGAGCAACTCAATAGAAAGTGCTTTCATCCTTAACAACCAATTAGAATGCTAAGTATTGTAAGAGTAATTATGCATATGAAAAGAGGTATATAAGATTATTTTTCTTTTATCTACTTTTCTCTAGGATTTTATATAATTTTATGAAATTTTAAAAATTAGGTTAATTACTTTGTATCCACAATATTAATCAATTTTTTTATCTATAAAAAATGATTATTAACTAATTTAAGTAAAGAGGAAGATGACCAAAATATATTAATTTTCAGTAATTTTGTAGAGTTTATCTCATATGATTATTGATAGATTTTATGATTCCATTTCATCAATCCCATTGTTAGTGTATATATTAGGCTAGACTAGCCCATTGGGCTTAGCCCAGTATATTACTTGTACTGCACTCATGTTACTTGTACTGCACACATACCTAGCCTATATAAGGCTCTCTTTTATACATTGTTTTACACACATCAATATACAGATTATTCAGTCATTCTCTCTCACTTTATATTGTTAACAAGCTATCAGAGCCATTCCTCTAACTTCTTAGTTCCCGTGGACATCTCTGGCATTCTTCCGCTGCCCTCGCCTTCATCCAGTAGTCACTGTCAGAAGAGAGTCACCGCCGTCATGCCCACAACCCCTAAAACACTCGGATTTCGTCAGTTTTGTTGATCAAACTGCCAAAGCCAAGGCACAGATTGACCGATCATCTGATCCCAAGCAAAACCCAACAAAGATCTGCCAAAAAAAACCTCACACGCGCCACCACGCGCCTCCTGAAGTTTCTGCCTCACGAGCACGCACCTCCATGCGCCTCCCCGCGCCGTCAGCCTAGTACACGTGCCACATGCGCCTTCTCCGTTTCACGTACTGCCACGTCAGCCCTAGGGTGACGTCACCTTGCCATGTCAACACGCCGTCAGCATCTTAAGCCGTTGACCGAGCCGTTGACTTTGACTAGACCGTTGACTTTGACCAAAGTCAAAAATTTTCAATAGAACTTGTATTGCTCAGTTTTTCGCGTAGATTCCGATTTTGGGCTCCGTTTCTGCATTTGAGGTCTCTAAATCTCATTTCTTGGTCATTTTCTTCATTATGGCTCAACAAAATGAACAAGACATCATACGTCCTATCACCATTATGTTGGATGGTCCTACTAGCTATCTTGCATGGTCTCAGAATATGACTGTTTTTCTCAAGGGTCGTAAACTGTGGAGATATGTGACTAGTTCAATTCCTAAGCCAGTACCAAGCCCTAAGTCCAAAGCCACAGCTGCTGAAGAGTCTTCCAAGACTATTGTTACAACTGATGATTATGAAGATCGCCTAGAGGAATAGGAGAGTATTCAAAGTAAGATCTTGTCTTGGTTTATCAATACCTCTATTCCCTCCATTCATAATCTTCTTCCTCGTCCTGAGACTACTGAGGCTGCCTGGAAATTTTTGGTCGATCGCTATAATTGTACTAATGATTCAAGTTTGAAGTTCCACATTGAATCAAAACTTTATCAAATGCGCCAAGAGACAGGTCAGTCTATTTCTGATTTTTACTCTCAGACTTCTACTATGTGGGAACAACTCTCTGCTGCAGATCCTCCACTAGTGTGTTCTAAGGACATTGAGCTCTTTGTCAAATATCGGGATCGTCGTAAATTTATGCACTTCATGATGGGTTTGCGTAAGGATTTTGAGCCTACTAGGGCTTCTCTGCTTAGCCGGTCTCCTACTCCTTCTCTTGACGCTGCAGTCAAGGAGCTCATTTCTGAGGAGAACTGTCAGGCTACTCATCACATGTCATCATCTGATCATGTATTGGCTACACCATCTCCACAGCCTCCCATTGCTGCATTCACTACTCCTCCATGAATAAACTCTGGGCGTCCCATCTCTCAGTCTTCCAAAGGTACTCGCTGCAAGTTTTGCTGTGCTAAAGGCCATGACATCTCAGTTTGTCGCAAATTGCAGAAATTTGTGCAAGAGCAGAATAAAGCTTCTCTTCCTCGGGTAGCTGCTGTATGTCCTTTAGGTCTATCGGTTCCTACAGGTCTATTCTTGGCTTCCTCACTTACTACAGCTGATATTGAGGCAGTTGTTCAACAGGTTTTATCCCGCACTTCCACTACCCTTTCTGTCACCTCAGGTAAACAACCTTGGTTTTTTGATACTGCATGTTGTAACCATATGACTCCTGATGAATCCCAATTTTCTGATAAAGCACCCTTAGAACATCCAATCACCATTTACACTGCTGATACAACTCCTATGCCTGTTAGTCATAAAGGAACAATCTCTTCTCCTTGTTTATCCCTTAGTGACACTTTTCATATCCCAAAGTTATCCCTCAATCTGCTTTCTGTTGGTCAACTTTGTGAATTAGGCGTAGATCTTCTATTTACTAATCATGGTGTGGATGTGCAGAATCCCCAGACGGGTCAAGTGCTTGGGACAAGCCGTAAGGTTGGTCGCATGTTTGAGGTTCATGACTTGAAGATTCCTTCACAAGTTGTTTCTGCAGCTGCTACCACTGCCACCTCCTCACCTGATCTATGGCATGCTCGTCTTGGTCATCCATCCTTATCTCGTCTTTAGTTGTTAGCTTCTCAAGGTCATTTAAGTTCAGTTCAGTTTCAAAAATTTGATTGTACTTAGCAAACAAACAAAATTGCCCTTTAATAATAGTGACTCATTTTCTTATGCACCTTTTGATCTTATACATTCGGATATTTGGGGTCCTGCACCTGTTCCTACTGAGGGGGGATCTAGATATTTTGTCATATTTGTGGATGATTTTTCTCGATATATTTGGATTTATCTGCTTCACCATAGGTCTGAACTTGTGTCTATTTACCAAACATTTCATAAAATGATTGAAACACAGTTCAATCGCACCGTCAAAGTTCTTCGATCAGATAATGCTCAAGCATATAATGATAAATCTTTCCTATCCTTTTTAGACAATCATGGTACTCTTACTCAACGGTCTTGTCCTTACACCTCTCAACAAAATGGTCGTGCAGAACGAAAACATCGTCACATTCTTGATGTTGTCCGCACCCTTCTCATTTCTGCCTCTCTTCCTGAGCGCTTTTGGGGTGAAGCTACACTCACTGCTATATACACCATTAATAGTATTCCTTCACCAACTACACACAACAAATCACCATTTGAGCTTCTTTATGGTAAAACCCCCGACTACTCCTCTCTTCGGGTTTTTGGTTGTGCTTGTTTTGTCTCTCTTCCTCCTCATGAACGAACAAAGCTCCCACCTCGTGCTCATCTTTGTTGTTTCCTTGGTTATAGTGTATCTCAAAAGGGGTTTCGCTGCTATGATCCCATTTTTCATCGTCTTCGTGTCTCCCATCATGTTGAGTTTTGGGAGCATCGTCCTTTCACGAGTCTTCAGCAGTTTCCTACATCCTCTTCCTCTGAGTCTCCCATTTTTATTGATCTTTTCCTCCCTCTCTATCCTGAACTTGTGGAGGATTCTCCAACATCGGCTGCCTCTCCAGACGACTCATCTCCGGTTTTGTCCCCGGCATATGACCCGCCTATCTTGGATCCTGTGGCAGCACCCTCTCCTGAGTCTCTTGATGATTCTGAACTTCGTCGTTCCACTCGGGTAAGCATTCCTCCCCCTTATCTCTCTGATTATCACTGCTCTTTTGCCCTTGCCACCCTCTATGAACCTCACACCTATCATGAGGCCCATACTAACCCTCTTTGGCAGGGAGCTATGAATGATGAACTAGATGCCCTTCATAAAAATCACACTTGAGATATGGTTGATTTGCCTCCTGGTCAGTCTGTAGTAGCTTGTAGGTGGGTTTACAAGATCAAGACCAAGGCTGATGGATCTGTTGAACGATACAAGGCTCGCTTAGTTGCCAAGGGCTTTACCTAGGAGTATGGCATTGACTATGAGGAAATATTTGCTCCTGTTGCTCGCCTTACATCTGTCAGATGTCTCATTGCTGTAGCTGCTGTTCGCCGTTGGCCTCTTTATCAAATGGATTTGAAGAATGCTTTCCTCAATGGAGACCTTCAAGAAGAAGTGTACATGCAACTACCCCCTGGCTATCCACACTCAGGCAGTCAAGTTTTTCGCCTTCGCCGTGCTCTTTATGGCCTTAAGCAGGCTCCTCGAGCTTGGTTTGAAAAGTTTAGCTCAGTTGTTACTCAGCAGGGTTTCACTTTGAGTCTTCATCACACTGCTCTCTTCGTCCGAAGATCCTCTGCTGGTATCACTCTTATTCTTCTCTATGTTGATGATATGATTATTACTAGAGATGATTCTGCAGGTATCCACTCTCTTCAGCACTTCCTTAGTCAGCATTTTGAGATGAAAGATTTGGGCACTCTCAGCTATTTTCTTGGGCTTGAGGTTACCTCATCTTCTGATGGATACTATCTTTCCCAAGCTAAATATGCTTCTGATCTTCTCTCCAAAGTCGGTATCACTAACAACAAGACTGTTTCCACTCCTTTGGAATACAATGCAAAGCTCAAACCTTTGGATGGTGAACCTATATCTGATGCTACTCGCTATCGTCAGTTGGTTGATAGTCTAATCTATCTCACTGTTACTCATCTGGATATTTCATATGCCGTAGGTATGGTTAGTAAGTTTATGGATGCCCCTCGTTCTGTCCACTATGCCGCTGTTTTTCGAATTCTCCGATATGTCAAGGGCACACTTTATCATGGTCTACATTACTCCTCTCGGTCTTCTCTTAAGCTTCATGCTTATTCAGATGCGGACTGGGCAGGTAATCCGACTGATCGATGCTCTATCACAGGTTTCTGTTTCCTGTTGGGTACTTCTCTTATCTCGTGGCGTAGCAAAAAGCAGGATGTTGTTTCTCGTTCCAGTACTGAGGCTGAGTATCGTACCCTTGCCGACACCACCTGCGAGCTTGTCTGGCTTTGTTGGCTCTTGGCTGACATGGATGCTCCACAGCCCACTGCTACTCCTCTTTATTGTGACAATCGTAGTGCTATCTACATTGCTCATAATGATGTCTTCCATGAACGCACCAAGCACATTGAGATCAATTGCCACATCACTCGCTAGCATCTCAAGAAAGGCAATCTCAAGTTGTTCTCCATCTCTTTTACTGACCAGCCTGCTGATATCTTCACCAAGTCTCACCCGCCTGGTCGTCTTCGAGATCTTATATCCAAACTCCAGTTGGCTTCCTCCTTGCCACCTCGAGTTTGAGGGGGGATGTTAGTGTATAGATTAGGCTAGATTAGCCCAGATTAGCCCAGTATATTACTTGTACTACACTCATGTTACTTGTACTGCACACATACCTAGCCTATATAAGGCTCTCTTTTGTACATTGTTTTACACACATCAATATACAGACTATTCAGTCATTCTCTCTCACTTTATATTGTTAACACCCATGACCACATAAACCATAATATTGTAGACATAACAAATTTCACAACTTATTAAATTGATACTTGGCATACTATAATTACAATAATATTATTTTTAATTACATTAGACAATTATTGACATTAGTTTTATATAATATCAACAACGTAACATCAAAGTAATTAATAAAAAAATTGTGCAATCTGTTATGTCATTTGACTTATTGTTAAAAAAAATCACGTCCGTGACTAATTTGGATTGTAGAGCCACACCGGCTCAACTTTCAATCCACCTAGACACCTAATATTTTGTGTTAGGCCTTTTATACCCTTGTATGAAGATGATAGCACATTATTCTATTTCTTACTTCCCATAATTGAAGTTTTTATCTTATGGAAAAAACTAAGGGCACATTAGGTACGATATAACGGTGATTATATAAGCACGAGAATAAGTATTATAAGAAATACAAGATGTTATAATGGAACAACTATTATTATTTATTTGTTTGGTGGCAACAGAGGAATAGAACCCTAACTCTAGGAAAATGAATACATATTCAAATTAATTCCCTAAAATACCCTTATTTATAAAATTACATTTAGAATCTAACTTAACATCTTAATCCGTATGAATTGGACAATTTATAATTAATATATATTTCTTTTGTTCAAATTTCAAAATGAATAACTCCATAAATGTTATTAAAAAGAAAAAGAAAAAATGATAACACCTTAAATTTCAATTTGATCTTCTGTGCAAGATTATTTGATGATAATTAAAGTTCAATTGTTGGAGCCGAGCCATAGACTAACTAGCGAAAAATATTTTTAATATAGAACTTATGGCCTGAAGAACCATAGATTGATTCTCAAAAAATAAAATAAATAATAATAATGAAGAAGAACAACAAAAACAACAATGGTAGCTTAATAAAGAAATATTGTTTTATGAAAAACACAGTATATACTTTTCAGATTTTGGCAAGTTGTGGTTTTTCAGATTTTTACAAGTTCTTATTATATTTGAAAACCATAAATTAATATGGCAGAAAGGAGAGAGGGCAGTGACAGGTAGGGGCTTTTTGGAATTTTCCTTACAAGTGAATTAAGTTGGGTCAAGAAATAGGGATTACATAGCTTTTGATAAGAAATTATTATTCTTCGTTTTAAAGAATAACTATTCATCTTAAATGACTACTACTTGTAATAGAAACACAACTAAACAACTGAATAGTTATTCCTTAAAAATATCTATTACATTACCGTGTCTATTATAGTTTACCAAACATACTTTAAAAGAAAAACAAAAAAACCAACCATCGACTAAACGGAGTGTTTGTGCATTTACCAGAAAGTTTAAGAATAATTATCAAATTTTATTACAAATGAACTATAGCATCGACATTTATCAAAATGATGTAATAAGCAATGTTTGTGAGAATTTTCTATTTATAACGATATCCCAAGACAACGGCATTTGAAAGTGTGAGGTCCATTCTAATAATAGGAAAACGAATTTTTTTTTTTTTTCCTTTTTTTCATTTGGAGAAGACTTGTATTTTGTTGAACTTTTTTTTAATAGATTGATTTATTGGTGTTCTTAGAGCATTTGTTAGTAAACTATTTTAAGAAAATTTTGTTAATACCACTATTATGGAAAATTAAAATAGTTGTTTTTTTTTTCATTTAAAATTTTCTAAAATTGTTCATTAATAAATGTCCTTAGGATATTTTGTTGGCAAAAATGCAAAACTGACCCTCTAACTTTTGGTCTTTTTCATTTCAGTCCTCTAACTTTCAGTTTTGTCATTTCAGTCCTCTAACTTTTAATTTTTGTCAATGTGGTATTCCGTTAGAGCTCAGTTAGCTGCTACTGTTAAGGGTGCTGAAACGACGCCGTTTTGGCTTTTTTTTTTTTTTTTTTTTTTTAATTTCGAAATTAAAAAAATAAAAAAATAACTTCATCACCTCCACCTCTGGACTCTCCCAACTCCCACTCCTCTTTTTCTTCATCTCCTCAAAATCATCCACACACTGCTTCAACTTCATCTTCTTAACTCGCTTCCTCGACTCAATGAGCTTTTTTCCGGCGACTCGGTCAAAAAATTTCTCCCACCCTTTTTCCCATTCCTCATGAGCGTCGCAGAGCTGAAGCGTCCTGTTCCTCCAGTTGGTCCAGCTCCACCATTTGTAAAGCGATAACATCACGTTGGCCACGCACGTGTCTTGACATGCCGGCGTGTAGGGCCTACACTTGGCCCCACTGAGTGAGCCCGGGCTCGAAATCGCGGCCACCGGAACGCTGTAACGGGATGGCAGAAACCTGTATTTCCGGTCGGCCACAATGCAGAAAGGGAGGCGTTTGACGAGGTAAGGGACGCCGAGGGTGCTGAGTTGGGCCTTAAACGATGTCTCTGAGCTGAGTTGGTGGTACCCGGCCTAGTCGACTTTTGGGATTAGGACGAGTCGTGAGAGTGCCACCGTGGAGGTGTTGAAATCACCGATTCCCAGTCGGTTGTTGAGTCCGTCGTTCCTCTTGAATTTTTTTTTTTATTTTTTTTTACAGGTTTTTCTTATTTTCTTTTAATTTCGAAATTAAAAAAAAAAAAAAAATCCAAAGCAACTTAACGGAATTAGCTAACTGAGTTCTAACGGAATACCACATTGACAAAAATTAAAAGTTAGAGGACTGAAATGACAAAACTAAAAGTTAGAGGATTGAAATGAAAAATACTGAAAGTTAGAGGGTCAGTTTTGCATTTTTGCCTATTTTGTTTGTAAAATCTTTTTTTATAATAGAATCCTTGAGTTTTGTTGAGTCTTTCAACAGACGACTTATAAGTCATCCAAAAATAACTCTTTTTATTTGTAAGAAAAAACATAATCTCTTCTTTTTTAATGGAAAAAATAATAATTTCTTTACACTTAAAATTTAAACAAGGAATTTCATAGGAATTTGGGCCACAATGCCGCCACCATCTATCTCCTTCACTTGAAGTGTCTCATTGTTAAAACGATTCAAGTAGTTCCAGAGTGACTCCCCCGACTCTCAATAGACATTAAAGAGGTGTGTGATCAGTTTTTTATAGCACTGCTCACCGATAAAATATCTAACATTGTATTTGTTGAAATCAATGAAAAATGCGATTGAGGGTCCGTTTGGTTCGCGTAAAATAATTTTCAAAAAATAGCCTATTTTCCGGAAATGCTATTTTCGGGAAAGGAAAATATTTTTAGATGTTTGGTTTTATTATAAAAATTGTTGTAGAAAATATTTTCATATGTTTGATTCTATTCTGAAAATGCTATTTTCCTACAATTTTTTCACATTTTCTCAGTTATTTTCTCAGCATCCAAACAAATTTTATTACAAAAAATTTCAACATCACAGCCAATTCAACAACAAATTCCGGCAATCAAAAGCCACAACCACCAAAACATCACCACCACACCACCACAACAACAACAACAATCAAATTTTAAAAAAACAAAACTGAGAGATCGAGGAAGAGAAAGCGATGGGTCTGGGTCTGGGTCTGGGTCGACGACGAGATCTGGGTCGAAAGTCTGGGTTGTCGAAGGTCTAGGTTGAAGGCGATGGGTCGAAGGCTCTGGGTCTGGGTCGAAGGCTCTGGGCTCTTGGTTCGTGGGTCGCCGGCTCTGGTTCGAAGATCGGTGGGTCGTGGGTCGACGGCTCTGGGTTCGTGGGTCGACAACTCGTGGCGGTGGGTCGCCGGTTCTCTCTTCTTCCTCGTGCTCTCTCTCTCTCTCTCTCTCTCTCTCTCTCTCCGGAAATCAATTGAAGTGAAAATAGGAACAGAAATGCATTTCCGTTGTCTAAGAGAAAATAGGAAGTGATTTTCCGAAAAATTCTATTTTCCGTAACTGCCAAACACGCGGAAAATGTGAAAAATGATTTCCTGAAATTGTTTACCACCAATTCAAACGCAGCCTGAGTTGGACATTAGTTTTCTAATACATTCCAAACTGAGCCCTTTAGAATGGCGGGGAAGATTCTATGCATGATATCGTCTAGAACACATGCATTGTAGATTTCAAGGTGTTCAAGTTGGTCCTTAGTTCTCTTAAACTCTATTTGGGAAGAAAGAATGGAATGAATATTAATGAAAATAATAATTTTAAAATTTAAAATATTTTTTTAATTCTCTTGTTTGGAAGTTTTAAATTTAATAGAAAAAATGAAAAAAGTCATTTCTTTGTTTGGAAATTTAAGTGGGAATGAATGATATGAGTGTAGGAGGAAGTAACAGATGTATAATAGTAATGTTTTAGTAATGTTACTCCAAAAAAAAATTACTTATATTACTATTTCATTTTGTTCCATTATTTTAAAACATCCAAACAAGATAACTTAATAATATTCTATTTCATTTTTTTTCTTTTTATTTCCATTGCTTAAATACATTTCATTCCACTATTTCACTATTTTTCATTCCTTTACGAACTATATTAAAAGTAAGGGTGACAATTTCGTACCGTACCAACCGGTATCGCCAGCATTTGTCGTACTAGTGGCTTGGCCGATACCGAAACACAATAATTTCTTGTCGGTTCAAATACCAGCCATACTGGGATCGTTTCTGCCATACCGAGATAAATACTAGAATTCAACCAGTACCAGTAATGAATATTGGACCAGTACCAAAGTTACAAACCAGAAACATTCTTTCAACGTCACACTGCTACTGTGATATTGACTGGCAGTAAGCGACTGTACCGACAATTTGTTGGGGCTATGAAACGAGATTGAGAGCCTAAAACTGAGACTCAAAGAGAAGAATAGTTTTGAGATCTGAAAACTTTGAGAGAGAGAGAGAGAGAGAGAGAGAGAGAGATTGAGAGAGTTTGAGATCTAAAATCGGCAAAATTTGCTAAATAATACTTTTTAAGGAAAATTTTAGGTGGATAGCACGAGGGCAAAGTTATTTAATTATGTAGACTCTTTATAGAACTTGAATTTGTCAAGCTTGAGTTTCAATTAGTTTATCATGTGAATGAAAAACTTAAAAAGCTAGCTGGATTGGGAGAAGTGAAAAAAAACAGGCTAGCATTTTTTGGGTTATTATCACCCTCTTTGATTATTTAGTTTTTTTTTTTATAATATTTTTAATACTTTTTTTCTAACCAAGGCAAATCCCCACGTCGCTATTCACTACCTCATCTATTAATTCTAATTGATATTTTTTGGTTTTGTTTTAACTCTTTTATAAAAGCTACAAATCCTTTACTTTTTTATTTATTTTTTAGTATATAAACTTGTAACTTGTATTTGTAAAGATCCATAATAAAATATATGGGCTTCTATCAAATAATTAAATCTATAAATATGCAAATATTATATATATACTTTCAAATTCATGAATATATATAGTGGTAATTTTAAAACAATACACCGGTATTAATTGGTGTCAAAATATTTCATTTCTTTGATCAAACTAAAATGACTTCAGTTACAGTATTAACTTCCTTGATTAAAAAACCTCCAATTTGGGAATTTTAAACTTGTTGAAGAGTAGAGGACATTTCATGATCCATGGCATAAAGGGGTCGTATGCCACTCGATTGAACTAATTCTTCCCTAGTTGCAGTTGATTTTCCTTTTAGGGCCTCCAAAAATCCATCAAGCTGTTGTTCCATTTTGATAAACTTTATTAAGGACCTCCAATTCTTCACCCTCTTGCTCCTTGTAGTGTGTCTTATGCCTTCCAATTGGTATCCTATGTTTCTCGCTTTCTACCACATTGGCAACTGTGGCAACAGGCCACTACTGGAAGACATCTTGATTGGGTACTCCCTGCCCCTGGGACAAGATATGGCACATCAGGATTAGGTATTTTGTAGCAAGACCTCATGCATGCTTTAGGTAAGTTCGTGGAATAATCTTGACAAAGTTGAGGGTCCTTCCTATTAGAGCATGTAATTGGTTTTGTTTCTAATTGTGACTAATCAGTAGGCCAAAATGGGCAAATGCCCTTTTCGTGCAAACAAGGTGGCATTTTGCCCTCATTTCCCAAACTAATTAGGGAAATACCCATCTTTTATAACTCGATTTTCTAAAAATCGAGTTTAAAAAAAAAAAAAATTTGGAGCCCTATAGTGGCATTTTAAGGAGCCTATAGTGATGTTTTAAGGACTTATAGTGGCGTTTTGTAACTCGAGCTTCATGAACTCAAGTTATAGGCAATATATATTTTTTTTAACCTATAACTATAGAGTTTATAAATCTCGAGTTATAAAATACCACTATAGGTTCTTAAAACATCACTATAGGCTCTTTAAAAATGTCACTATAAGAGTTAACTCGATTTTGAAAAAATCAGTTTTTAAAAGAAAGCCAATTCTCTAATGAGTTTATAAAATAAGGCAAAATACTGTTTTGTTTGCGCGAGAAGCACATTTTCCATTTTCTCCCTAATCAGTATCATGTGACATTTTGTCGAAAGGAAAACTCACAAACGAAAACGACATTTTAGCTGATAAAATAGTTGATCACTATTCACTATAGGTTGACCCTGGTCCACTCTTTATTGATAGTATAATACCGCAACAATAGCAATCAGCCCCGCGAATCCCGGTGATCAATTGAGGTTTATAATTATATATATGCCTTTTCTATATGATGAACTAGTGATAAACTTTGCTTTCCCACTAGGGTAGGTAGCGCTCAAGTTCAACTACGCCAAGCTCTTTCTTTCCATGGCGAGTGCTCTCACAACAAGAAAATTCCTCTTTTGCATCAACTTATGAGCATCAATTTCCGTCAATTCATAAGTTAGACATAAAATAAAAGCATTGGACCAATGGGGCATCAACCAATTCAAAAGATATATTTTCAGCCAATAGATAGAAAATATTGTGAACTACCACTTCTGTTCCTGTCTTGGGCCAGGGCATGAACCCACGCATCAAGATCTTGCTGACTTTAGAGACCTATTAAACCAAGCTGTCATCTTATCATTTTCTTCTATTATACCACTTCATCATTTAAAGAGTAATTTTAGGAACAAATATTTTATAACGCTCTTTTTCACAACCATCCCATGTAGCACGCTATGATTGGTGGCCTCATGCTTGTCATTTTTACATAAATTACCATTTTTTTTAACCATTTACAGTCAATTATATTAGAATCATGGCAAAATTTTCCCATAAAAGTATGTGATCCAAAAAAAAAATTTTATCTAAAAGTTCAATAAATATTTTAATGATTTGATAGTTATAAAAAATAAAAATAAAAAGATTTGAACAATATATATAAATCGAATAATCATTTCAGTTGAGTTACAATACTATTTCGAGGAAAGAGGGTGGGTGACTACCCACCGACCTTTGCCTCTTCCTCGGTCCTTTTCACAAGACATAGGAAAAGACTAAAATACATTCGTGAGAACTTTAGGTAAGAACTTTTTAAAAAGAAGAGACAAGCATGCTTTATGATGGCCATGTGAGAAAGAAGAAAAATGAATGCAAGTCGATCAGTCGCGTCCTTGTTTAGTTGTTTATTTGGATTTTCCAATGCTTAGTACCTTCTTTCTTTATTAGAGACATGCATGTTTTATGATGGCCATGTGAGAAAGAAGAAAAATGAATGCAAGTCAGTCGCGTCCTTGTTTATTTGGATTTTCCAATGCCTAGTACCTTCTTTCTTTATTTTTTTTATTTATTTATTAAGTAAAATTTAAGTAAAATACCTTAAGTATAGACATGGAGCACGTTAGGTTCTAAAATTAACTTCAAACACTTCGGTGGAATGACTTAAAAAAGAAAACAATGCTTATGTTTTATTGGTCAATACCATCTAATGTTTAAATTTAATTGAAAATTTTAAGATATTGCACTAAAAATACTGTATCTAAATTTACTTTTATTTACTTATTAACATTAATCGTTGCCACTTAGGCTCCGTTTAAAAATTTATAAGGGAATGAAATGGAATGGAATGAAATGTAATGTATTTAAGTAAGGGGAAATGAATGGAAAAGAATGGAATGGAATGGAATTAAGTAACCTTGATTGGATGTTTTAAAATAAAGGAGTGAAAATGAATGAAATGTAAGTAATCTTATTTGTGAGCAACATGGAGGGAATGGAATGGAATCATTTTATGACAATATTACTATTAGACCCCTATTTTAAAATAAAGAGTTGAATATATAGGGGTACTTTAAGAGTTTTAGTAAAAAAAGTCATTAAATCTAATTCCATTTCCTCCCAATTTTGGGGGGGATAAAATTTGAGATTTTAAGTGAATAGAGAGGAATGAGTGTTCCCTCTTATAAATAGAACTTGTTGTCTCTATACCCTATCACGATTTTAGTCTAATAAGTTTTGTTTATATATATGTATATGTATATGTATATGTATATGTATGAGGAGAAGAGAAATTTGAACTCTAATTTCCATTATAAATGAGACTAAACAATATTATTAAATTACAAAACTTTTAGCCAAAAAAAAAAACCTTTTCAATTGCTACATTTTGATCCCCTAAAATTTGTATTAAAATAAAACCTGTGGGGCCCGTGTATTGTGGGCTCGTAGGCCTGGGAGCCCTGGCCCACCTTTCGGCTGGCCCAAGGCCCAAGCCGAGGAGGGACAATCGTCCCAGACAGTCATTTAAAGGGTTTTCAGCCCCTTTTTGGATCCATGCCGAGGATACTCCCTTCCTCGGCATACCTAGTCTAACTCTGGGTAGGGGACAAGCCCAGGGAAGGCAGTCACATCTGCAGTCAATGAATTCGTCTGGCTCCCCAAGCCGCATTAATGATGACAAGACCTCTGAGCGGCGCAACCTGGGGAGATGAAGCCCTCAGCATGGGGGAGAACGTGTGTGATGGGACAAGTTCAGAAGCAGGGGCCTGGATGGCCAACAGCTGTAAGGCCAGGATCAACAAAAAGGGAGTATATAAGGCAAAGAACCCCACTCGTGGAGGGGGGCCCCTCTCGGGCCCCAGCCGAGGAGCAACCCCAAATGAAGAAAAGCTAGGGAAAAGATCCCGGAGGACCGGTGAGAAGCCGGCCGGAGCCAAGCCCTTCAACCCACTCTCTACAAATGTATTGTCGGGGGTGCCCTCCGAAAAAGGAGCCCCTACAATTGGCGCCGTCTGTGGGAAGGGTTAGTGCGCCGACCGGCGCGACCGGCGGTCGTCTCAAAGCAAATGCTACGCAAAAAGGTTGCGGTGCAAAAAGAAAGAAGAAGAAAGAAGAAATTCTGCAGCAAAAAAAAAAAAAGTGAAGACTCAACAGCAAATAAAAGAAGTTCTTTATTATTCCATAAAAGAAGATTACAAGATACAATCAGAGGCTCAGGCAGGCTTGTTTTACAAGCTTTATCACAAACTAATCCTACAATCGGAGGCTCAGGCGGTCCGATTCTACAACTAGCTAGAGGGAGGGAGAAGTGTCAACCCGTGCTTTTATTGGCATCAAGAGAATGGGAGAACTTGACAATAAAAGCAGGGAAGGGGGCTGAGGCTGGCTCGCTTCAAGGCGGAAGCTTGAACAAAGCGAGGAGCAGATGCAGGGGCACCAGAGTGTCCACCCCCGTGATGTTTCCTTGATGCTCTCCAATCCTCCCGAGCGCTGGCCGTTGGAGATGGCAACACTCAGGCGCTAGCCATGACATGAGTTCGCGTGTCTCCTCCACCGGAGATGCGCCCCGGGGAGAGACGTTAGGTACTTCAACAACGTCCCACCTGGCCACCATACAAGGCACTGCCAGTGTTACGCCTGGACTCTGCCGCGCCGGAAGCCCAGTGGGGGCTGCGGCCACAGCGGCCCTCGATCCCATATCTCCCAACTTTGGTCACAATCCTGGCGGTGGTGTCAAAGGGGCTCGGAGAAGCGGAAGGACGTGTTTCTGGTTGTGGTGGAAGGTCCATGGAATGAGGAGAAACATTCCCCTAAGAACGCCTTATATAGAAGGCGAAAACTGGTGGGAGTTGAGCCATGCAGAATTCGAAGGAAGAATTGTCAAAAGAAGTTAATGCTCACCCAATTCCAAGGGGCTTGCCAACCGCCGGATTCGCGTTAATCCACGAAGGCATTAATGAAGGCGCGTTACGGGCACCGAAGCGCCAAACACAGAGCGCGGAAGGCCAAGCGACGCCTCGTAAACCAAGAAGATGAAGAACACGAACTAGAGGCGAGGTCAACGTCACGTGTGAGGTCACGATCCGACCTGAAGAAAAACAACCCCCAACAAACGGCCCGTGGACGTCGTTACACCAAAGGCAAAACTCTCGGATCCGAGGACGAGCTCCTACTAAAAAGTGTTAGACAGAACCAAGGCCCTGCATGGTCCACGGACTCAGGCCTATGGGGAAACTAATTACTTCAGAAGACCAAGTGTTAGACAGAACCAAGGCTCTGCATGGTCCTCGGACTCAGGCCTATGGGGAAACTAACTACTTCAGAAGACCAAGTGTTAGACAGAACCAAGGCTCTGCATGGTCCTCGGACTCAGTCCCCCGGGGAAACTAGCTACTTAAGAATGCTAAGCTTTAGACAGAACCAAGGAACTGCATGGTCCACGAACCCAGTCCTATGGGGAAACTAACTGCTTCAGAAAGCTTAAGAGTTAGACAGAACCAGGGAACTGCATAGTCCTCGGACTCAGGCCTATGGGGAAACTAACTACTTCAGAAGACCAGGTGTTAGACAGAACCAAGGCTCTGCATGGTCCTCGGACTCAGGCCTATGGGGAAACTAACTGCTTTAGAAGAGCTAAGCACTAGACAGAACCAAGGTATTGCATGGTCCAAAGACTCAAACCTATGGGGAAACTAGCTGCTTAGCTGACCAACTATCTTGAAGGCAGCACCTGTGCCTAGGTCTTGCATGGTCCTCTGGACCCAAGCCTACGGAGAGCTAGCCACTACTGATGAAGGCAGCACCTGTGCCTAGGTCTTGCATGGTCCTCTGGACCCAAGCCTACGGAGAGCTAGCCACTACTGATGAAGGCAGCACCCGTGCCTAGGTCTTGCATGGTCCTCGGACCCAAGCCTACGGAGAGCTAGCCACTACTTATGAAGGCAGCACCCGTGCCTAGGTCTTGCATGGTCCTCGGACCCAAGCCTACGGAGAGCTAGCCACTACTGATGAAGGCAGCACCTGTGCCTAGGTCTTGCATGGTCCTCTGGACCCAAGCCTACGGAGAGCTAGCCACTACTGATGAAGGCAGCACCTGTGCCTAGGTCTTGCATGGTCCTCGGACCCAAGCCTACGGAGAGCTAGCCACTACTTATGAAGGCAGCACCTGTGCCTAGGTCTTGCATGGTCCTCGGACCCAAGCCTACGGAGAGCTAGCCACTACTTATGAAGGCAGCACCCGTGCCTAGGTCTTGCATGGTCCTCGGACCCAAGCCTACGGAGAGCTAGCCACTACTGATGAAGGCAGCACCTGTGCCTAGGTCTTGCATGGTCCTCGGACCCAAGCCTACGGAGAGCTAGCCACTACTTATGAAGGCAGCACCCGTGCCTAGGTCTTGCATGGTCCTCGGACCCAAGCCTACGGAGAGCTAGCCACTACTGATGAAGGCAGCACCTGTGCCTAGGTCTTGCATGGTCCTCTGGACCCAAGCCTACGGAGAGCTAGCCACTACTGATGAAGGCAGCACCTGTGCCTAGGTCTTGCATGGTCCTCTGGACCCAAGCCTACGGAGAGCTAGCCACTACTGATGAAGGCAGCACCTGTGCCTAGGTCTTGCATGGTCCTCGGACCCAAGCCTACGGAGAGCTAGCCACTACTTATGAAGGCAGCACCTGTGCCTAGGTCTTGCATGGTCCTCGGACCCAAGCCTACGGAGAGCTAGCCACTACTTATGAAGGCAGCACCCGTGCCTAGGTCTTGCATGGTCCTCGGACCCAAGCCTACGGAGAGCTAGCCACTACTGATGAAGGCAGCACCTGTGCCTAGGTCTTGCATGGTCCTCTGGACCCAAGCCTACGGAGAGCTAGCCACTACTGATGAAGGCAGCACCTGTGCCTAGGTCTTGCATGGTCCTCGGACCCAAGCCTACGGAGAGCTCGCCACTATCTTGAAGGCAGCACCTGTGCCTAGGTCTTGTTTGGTCCTCGGACCCAAGCCTACGGAGAGCTCGCCACTTATCTTGAAGGCAGCAACAGAATCTCCTATACGAGACTAACTACTTACCGAAGAACTGAAGCACCAAGCTGACTATTTGGGGAAGAACCAACCAGCGGGAGGCCTTCCGGAACCTGAGGGCCGTTGTTTTCAAAACCCTCCTCCCCGTCCGAGGGGACGTGCAGCAGGATTTTGAGGGGCTATTGTGGGGCCCGTGTATTGTGGGCTCGTAGGCCTGGGAGCCCCGGCCCACCTTTCGGCTGGCCCAAGGCCCAAGCCGAGGAGGGACAATCGTCCCAGACAGTCATTTAAAGGGTTTTCAGCCCCTTTTTGGATCCATGCCGAGGATACTCCCTTCCTCGGCATACCTAGTCTAACTCTGGGTAGGGGACAAGCCCAGGGAAGGCAGTCACATCTGCAGTCAATGAATTCGTCTGGCTCCCCAAGCCGCATTAATGATGACAAGACCTCTGAGCGGCGCAACCTGGGGAGATGAAGCCCTCAGCATGGGGGAGAACGTGTGTGATGGGACAAGTTCAGAAGCAGGGGCCTGGATGGCCAACAGCTGTAAGGCCAGGATCAACAAAAAGGGAGTATATAAGGCAAAGAACCCCACTCGTGGAGGGGGGCCCCTCTCGGGCCCCAGCCGAGGAGCAACCCCAAATGAAGAAAAGCTAGGGAAAAGATCCCGGAGGACCGGTGAGAAGCCGGCCGGAGCCAAGCCCTTCAACCCACTCTCTACAAATGTATTGTCGGGGGTGCCCTCCGAAAAAGGAGCCCCTACAAAACCTGTATGGATATTTTGGATGGAATCCTAGCAATTTTATTTTAATTCAAATTAATCTTAGAAATCAAATGTAATACTTATAATTTATTGACTAAATTATGATGGGTCAAATGACATGGAGATAAATTGTATACGTAAGTGGGCAAAAATCAAATTATTACTCGAGTTAGATGGAGAGTTAATATGTGACAGCCCAGTACGACCAATTTGTAGAGAATGAGTTTTCAAGGTCAACCTTCATATGCCTATATGGTATAGCTTTTAAGTTAATGGAAAAATATCAAGTAACTTATAGGAGAGAAGAAGATTTTGATATTAATTCTTCCTCGGGTTAGTCCGAGGAGTGCTAATTCATATAATGTTCAAGTCTTGGTTACAAAATAATAATACACAGAATCTATTTCTCTTTCCAATTTTTCCTTCATCCCCTTTTCTGTAGAAACCCCCTTTCCTTATATATCAATTTGAGGTACATCACAGCCCTCCACTTGTACATACACTAATCTTCATTTGGATACTTGTCCCATTAGGGTTTTATTGGAGGTGGTAAAATGTGCTGCAATCTATGAGGACATTGCTTAGGGGTCATTCCGCCATTAATGTGGTAGCAAAGTTGGTATAGTGTATTGAATATGGAGGTGATAGGTACTTCACCTAGATATTTCACTTCTTTTTTACTTGCATGTCTCTACTTTCTTCTTTGGCATTTTGTCTTTTGTTCTAGGTGGCTCGTCCAAAGTGTTGGAAAAACTAGTTTTGCATCTCATACAAAACCCACAGCGGAAGCAATACAATGATCTACTTTATTCATGAGAGATAACATGTAACCATGAATTCTAGAACAAAGAAGAGAAAGCGTACCTTGATGCAGTGAAATTCAAAAACAAAAACTTCAGAATACCTTCAATCTTCATCCCAATTCCACATGGTGTCCAAGATAAGTGGTCTTTCAATCAGTTCTTGTGTACGTTGATTTTCCTTTGGAAAAGTGTATTTCCAAGATTCTATAGAGAAAAACTGTTTTCTCTTCTTTTAATCATACATACGTTTTAACTGTCTTGACAGTTACTTTATTTAATAATTCTTATTGTAGGGGGTGGATTCGAGCGCTCTCTAAGGATTGAGAGAGTGGGCCCAAGCCCAACTAACCCTTCAATAAATTTGTAGAGTATGGGCTCAAGAGCTAGGCCTCAGTAAAGAAGGCAACGGCCATGCATGGTTGTACGTGGTTGCTAACAACTAGAACGTGAGTTTAAACACACAATGAGGCTCCTCGGACGCGCCTTATGGAGCTGGAAACTACTGTTATCTCTTTTCAGAAGGGTTACAAGAGTTGAGAGAGAACACTTTGCTACAGTATTCCTTTTTCTCTGGTTTTTTGTCCGTCCCCTTCACAAGAGGGATTTTTACATTATATACTCCTCACTCAGTTGATCCTAGCCCTACATTTGTCGCTCAATCCGGTCTCCACTCGAGTGCCTGTCCCATCAGCCGCATTCCCATACCTCCAGTGGGTTGCAGCGCTCAAGACGGCACTGTTCAGAGGTCCTATCCTCATTAATGCGGCCAGAGCGTTAGTTGAGGGCATTTAATGTGGAGGTGACAGTTCGCCTGGGACTTGCTTCTCCGCCATGCTTCAATGTCCGGTGATTGGTTCCCGCTATTTGCTCCTTGGATGCTTGGGGAGACTCCCCTTTAAAGGTGTGCCGTATGCCTACTTTCTGTCCTCGGACTGCCGAGGATGTAACCATCCTCGGCGGTGCTCCTTGGGTCCTGGGCTCTAGACTTTGGTCCTCGGACCTCGGATCGTGGAGGCGTCCTCGGCATGGGCCTCTGGGCTGGGCCTGGAGTGGGCCGGGGCTGCTGGCTTATTCTGGCCCCACAATAGCCCCTCAAAATCATGCTGTCCGCATCCTCGGGCGGAAGGAGGATTTTGATATCCCCGGACCTGCTTCGCGTCTAATCAAGTCTTATCCCTCGTCAGCGTTGGCGCCTTTTCAACTGCCCAAGGTGCGTTACTGGCGCTTCGATGTGCGTAACGTGTCTTGCATTAAATTCGGGCGGCTTTATGCTCCCCACGTTTAACGGGCAGATGACAATCTAACGGTGGAGATGCGTTTGGCACTTATGGGCGGGAAAACTTGCGCAGCTCCTCTTTCTAGGGTATAAGTACCCATTAGAGCCACTTCTTCACTTTTCATTTGCAATCGAGAGCTCCTGCGCCTCTATTCTGAGTCCAGCCAAACTTCCACCTCCATCTCCAGCACAAAAAGCCAATCCGAGGACTCCTCCTCATTTCTGTAAGTCTCTCTGTCTTTCTCTGAGCTTTCTCCCTCTTTATTCGTCCTTCTCTTTCATTCGTTCATCTTTTAGTCCGCTTAGGCGTCATCTAGGATGGGTAGACTTAAGAAGTTTGTTGGCACTGAGGAGGCGATGGAGAAATTCATCGCCGATTACAAGATACCGGCCAATGTGGGCTTAAGGTATTGTGAGGAGGGGGAGTGGTACCTCACGAAGCGAGAGGGCGAAGTGGCGATTCCTGTCATCGCCTTCCTTGAAGGGGGGATGAGGATCCCCATGGGGCCAGTGATGAGGGGTTACCTCACCTACTTCCGGTTGACCCCCACCCAGTGCGCCTCCAACATGTTCAGGATTTTGGGCAGTGTGGACGCCCTTAACGAAAAGATGGGTCTGAGGCTGACCTATCACGATGTCAACTACTGCTACAACCTTCAACATTTGAAGAACAAGTCCTATTACATGAGGACGAGGGATGACAGGGTCCGGCTTATCCAGTGCCTTCCTGAGTCCAACAAGGGGATGAATGAGGATTTCCTCATCGTGTCCGGAGCGTGGCACGATGGCCTTCATTGTCCGACGACGGAGGGGGAACCAGGTGGGGCAATGGGAATAAAAGGGGATTTGTAGATTCTAGCTTCTTTCTTTGCGTCATTTCTTCTTATATTGTTTGGCCTCTAACCACGGACGTGTACCCTTTTTTTTTGCAGATCTGCACTCCTATGCGCGCCATTACAACTTGATCAATAGGGAGGACTTGCAGAAGGTGCTCAGGTCGGCGGATTTCGCGGAAGAAGAAGATCACCAAGTCAGAGCTGCGCACAAGATTCTGGGGTACACTCCGCTCCAGAAGTCATTTGCGGCCCCGAAGTACGTGATCAGAGCAAACGATCCTCGGCTGCAGAAAATAGTAGTGACCGAGGACGGGTTTGAGTTTCCCGAGGACACCTCCACTTCGGAAGGCGTCACGGTAGCAGTCCCCTCGTCTTCCCATTCGTTCCCAGAGGCCACAGAAGAGAACTTAGAGAGGGAAGGGGAGCCTGTAGATTTTGGTACTGCCGAGGAGGATTTCAGCGTTTTTGAGCAACTCCATCAGTCCGAGGACCCCTCTGGAGACTTGGGTGATCCTCGTTTAACCGAGGCAGACCTCTTCGCGGCACAGACATCTTCCCGGCGCAAGATGGGCTACAAGAAGAAGTACCAGCCAAGCCTGTCCGAACTACTGGAAGGGCCGCCGGGGAAGTCCAAGCCGAAGCTTCCTCCCCCATCTCCAAAGAATCGACCTGTTCAGACCAGGTCGGCTTCAACACAGTCCAAGCTTCCTCCTCCTCCGCCTCAGGCGAGCCCGTCGTCCAGGCCCGAGCCCGCTGACTCTAAGCAGAAAAAGGACAAGGGTAAGAGGACCCTAGAGGACAAATCTGGGCCCACGCGGGAGGGCGAGGGCAATCAGCGGCCACCGAAGCAGTTGAGGATAGGCCCCTCAACGCAGGAGAAACAGGTCGCTCCCCCGCCCGAGGTCCAGGCCTGGCTCCCCGCCCCGATGCTCCGCGGGGCTCCCTTGAGGGATGACTCCTCCCTCAGGGATTTTAAAGAAGGTGAAGGCGCGTACGTGGCCGACGCTGTGGAGAGATGCCTGCTCCTGCCTGCGGACATGACGGAGCTTGGAACCATGAGGAGTAGGGATGTCTTCCTCTGCCTTAAGCGGTATCTGGGGATGGTAAGACTTTAACACTTGTGCTTTTTCTTGCCTTTCTCTTGCTTTCATTTCTTTTTGAGCTCGGCTAACTGCAACTTGTCTGTTTCGTTTGGTAGGCTGTACAGGCCACCTTCAGGCTGGAAGAGGCGGCCAGTGAACATGGGAAGGCCCTGGATCAGGAGCGCGATAGGCGCATGGTGGCTACCAGGACCCTCAAGAAGTCGGAGGAGGACCTTGCCAAGGCTAAGGAGGCGCTGAAGGCAATGACCCAGGCTAAGGAAAGCGCAACATCGGGCCTTGAGGGTGCCCAAAGGCAGGCCGAGACTCAGACAAAGCGTCTGGGTGAGGCAGAGAAACAGTTGAAGCTCGCCGAAGATCAGATAGCTGGCCTGGCGAAGAAAGTGGCAGATGCCGAGGAGGCCAAGAGGGTGGCTGAATGGGCCAAAGGGGAGGCTGAGAGGGCCAAGCTTGAGGCCGAGCATGGCAGGGAGGAAGCCTGGGCCACTAAGCAGGAGGCTGAGGAGGCAGCCTTCACTGCCGGGGCAGCTGAGACAGCAGCTGCCTACAAATCCCAAGTCCCTGGGTTATGTAGGCGCTACTGCTCTGAAACTTGGAACGAAGCCCTCAGGCAGGCTGGAGTGGACGCTTCTTCTGACTTGTGGAAGGAGGAGAATGTGTACTACCCTCCTTTTATCCGCAAGACTTCCCACGATGGCTCTGAAGCCGAGGAGGCTGCTGTGGAAACTGCTGCCACTCCGGGCGAAGAGGCCTCGGATGCTGGGGTTGCTGATGAGCCAATCCAAGGGAGCAATCCTCCCATGGTGGTTGTGTTGAGTGATGGCTCCAACGAGGACGCGCCTCAGCAGGTTGTAGAGCCTTCCCCCGCTGCCCAGGTCTCTTCTGCCGAGGGGG
The DNA here is from genome assembly GCA_019022515.1 of Quercus aquifolioides. Classification (NCBI taxonomy): domain Eukaryota; kingdom Viridiplantae; phylum Streptophyta; class Magnoliopsida; order Fagales; family Fagaceae; genus Quercus; species Quercus aquifolioides. Next base: position 33,525,304 of record CM032329.1, read on the forward strand.
CGGCTATTCCTGCTGTGCCTCTGCAGGCCATTCCCATCAGTCAGGGCTCAGGGGATCCTGAGGCAGCTACGGGCCAGCCACCCACTGAAGCAGCCAATTAGGCCCCATGGCCCTTCTGCCTGCTGCACTTTATTTCTGCATCTCTTTCTTTTTCCCTTTTTTGCTTTATCTGTAATGCGACTTCTTGGGTGCAATTCCCTTGTGCTTAATGAAATGAAGACTTTATTTCCTTTACTGCTTGTTGTGGCCATTTTCTTACTTGCACGCTATTTAGTTTTTCGTATAACTTTGACTTCAATTGTACCTCGGTCAATCGCGACATTTGATAATTACAACGTAAGGAGGAGTTTTGAAGTAGATACTTAGGATCTTTTTAAAGTAGTTAGTTTCTCCTTAGGCGTAGGTCCGAGGACCCAGCAGTCCTATGTTTATGTCTAACACTTGGTTTTCTTTAAGTGGTTAGTTTCCCCATAGGACTGAGTCCGAGGACCATGCAGTTCCCTGGTTCTGTCTAACTCTTAAGTTTTCTGAAGCAGTTAGTTTCCCCATAGGACTGGGTTCGTGGACCATGCAGTTCCTTGGTTCTGTCTAAAGCTTAGCATTCTTAAGTAGCTAGTTTCCCCGGGGGACTGAGTCCGAGGACTATGCAGTTCCGTGGTTCTGTCTAACACTTAGGTTTCTTAAAGCGATTAGTTTCCCCATGGGAATGAGTCCGAGGACCATGCAGTTCCCTGGTTCTGTCTGACACTTAGTTTTCTTAAAGTATTTAGGACGCGAGGCAAATAACTAAGATATGCTAACAATATGAATTAAAGTGACTTCTTTATTAATAGTAGTACCTTTTCAGGTTGTTTACATTCCACAGACGAGGTACAGGTTTGTCATCTAAATCTTCTAAATAGTACGCTCCTATCCCTGCCACCGAGGTGATTCGATAGGGGCCCTCCCAGTTAGGCCCGAGCTTTCCCCAGGAAGGGTTCTTGGCAGTTCCCACGACTTTTCTCAGCACCAAGTCTCCCGGTGCTAGTGGTCTGAGCTTTACGTTGGTGTCATGTCCCTGCTTGAGCTTTTGCTGGTAGTAGGCCAGCTGGATCATTGCTTGCTCTCGTCGTTCGTCTACCATGTCCAGGCTCCGCCCCAGCAGCTCATCATTGCTGCCTGGGGTGAAGGAGCTCGTCCTTAGTGTCGGGAAGTTGGTTTCCAGGAGGATCACTGCCTCCGCACCATAGGTCATGGCAAAAGGCGTTTCCCCTGTTGAGCGCCGGGGCGTAGTCCAGTACGTCCAGAGGACATGGGGCAGCTCTTCTGCCTATCTCCCTTTGGCGTCATCCAGTCTCTTCTTAAGTCCGTTGACAATGGCCTTGTTGACTGCCTCGGCCTGTCCATTCCCCTGGGGGTAGGCTGGAGTTGAGTACCTGTTTGTGATCCCAAGTTCGCAGCAGTACTCCCTGAAGGCCTTGCTATCGAACTGGAGTCCGTTATCCGAGATGAGGGTGTGAGGGACCCCGAACCGCGTAACTATGTTCCTCCAAAGGAATTTCTTCACGTCTACATCTCTGATGTTGGCTAGTGGTTCGGCCTCGACCCACTTGGTGAAGTAGTCAGTGGCCACCAACAGATACTCCTTGTTCCCTGGTGCCTTGGGGAAGGGTCCCACGATGTCCAAGCCCCATTGGGCGAACGGCCATGGACTGGATAACGGATTGAGGACCCCTCCTGGCTGATGGATGTTTGGGGCGAACCTTTGGCACTGGTCGCACTTCTTGACATACTCCTGGGCCTCTTGCTGCATTCCCGGCCACCAATATCCTTGGGTGATGGCTCGGTGAGCCAGAGATCTCCCCCCCGTGTGGCTCCCACATATCCCCTCGTGCAGCTCTTCGAGTAGCAATTCCGCCGCTCCGGGGTGGACGCACAGTAGGTATGGTCCAGAGTAGGAGCGCTTATATAGCTTGTTATCCTCGGACAACCAGAACCGAGGGGCCTTCCTTCTAACCTTCTCGGCTTCTGACTTGTCCTCGGGTAGGATGTCTTCTTTTAGGAATCTCACTATGGGGTCCATCCAGCTGGAACCCACCTCAATCTGGTGGACGGGGACCCCTTCTCTTGGCACTTCGCTTGCCCTCCCCAGATGTTCCACGAGTATTATCCGAGGCAGGTCCCCTGCCGAGGAGGTCGCGAGCGTGGCCAATGAATCGGCATGGCTGTTCCCGCTCCTGGGGATATGAGACAGGCTGTAGAGGCTAAACCCCACTCGCAAGCGTCTGACTTGGTCCAGGTATTCTTGCATTCTGGAATCCCTGGCCTCCATCTCCCCGCTCACCTGGCCTACCACCAACCTCGAGTCCGAGAACATCTCTATCGATTTTCCTCCCATCCTTTGTACCATGATCATCCCTTGTAGTAATGCCTCATACTCGGCCTCGTTGTTCGTGGCCGCGAATCCGAGCCTTAGGGATTTCTCAATGACATGGTTTTCAGGGGATACTAGGACCAGCCCCACTCCGGACCCCCTTTGGTTTGCCGCGCCATCCACATACACTTTCCAACATGGTGCCTCTGGGATGGAGATTGCCCCAACTGATTTCTCATTACGGCTCTTATCCTCGGTCGTCACCTCTGCGGTTGGTTCGGCGAACTCAGCCGTCAAATCTGCCAGAACCTGACCCTTTATGGAAGTCCGGGGCATGTACTTGACGTCAAAAGCCCCCAGAATTGTGTTCCACTTCGCGATTCTGCCTGTGTAATCAGCGGCCCGGAGCACAGACTTCAAAGGCAATTGGGTTAGGACCACCACGGTGTGAGCTTGGAAGTAATGGGGGAGCTTTCTCGTGGCGTGGACTACAGCCAGGATGGCCTTCTCTAAGGGTAGGTATCTCACCTCCGCTTCGTGCAGCGACTTGCTGACGTAGTAAACTAGCCTTTGAACGCCATTATCTTCCCGTATCAGTACTAGGCTCACCGCATGGGGCGCCACAGCAAGGTACGCGTATAGGACCTCGTCGACCTCAGGATGGGACATGATAGGCGGTCGGGAGAGGTAATCCTTGAGTTGCTGGAAAGCTGCGACACAATCCTCGGACCACTCAAATCCCTTCCATTTGTTGATCAGGAGGTAAAAGGGTCTACACCTGTCAGCCGACCTGGAAATGAACCGGTTCAGCGCCGCGATCATCCCAGTAAGCTTTTGGATCTCCTTGGGATTCTGCGGGGGCTTCATATTGTGGATGGCCTTGATCTGGTCAGGGTTGACCTCGATCCCACGGTGGGTGATCATATATCCCAGGAACTTGCCAGAGCTTACGCCAAATGAGCATTTTGAGGCATTAAGGCGGAGCTTGTGCTCTCTCAGGACGCCAAATGTGCGGCCGAGGTCTTCCAAGTGCTCAGACACCAACTTGCTTTTCACCACCATATCGTCAACATAGACTTCGACGCTCTTGCCCAACATCGGCTCGAACATTCTCGTCATCATCCTCTGGTAGGTGGATCCGGCGTTTTTCAGGCCAAACGGCATGACCTTGTAGTGGTAGTTCCCAATGGGTGTCACAAATGCCGTCTTCTCTCGGTCCTCCAAGGCTAGGGGAATTTGATGATAACCCTGAAAAGCATCCAGGAAGCTCATCCGAGGATGGCCTGCAGTCGCGTCTACTAGCTGGTCTATTCGTGGCATCGGGAAGGGGTCTTTTGGGCATGCCTTGTTCAAGTCTGTGAAGTCTACACAGACCCTCCATTTCCCACTTTTCTTCTTGACCACCACAGTGTTGGCCAACCATGTGGGATAGAAGATCTCCTTGATAGCCCCCGCGTGCTTAAGCTTGTCGACCTCTTCCCTGATCGCATCAGCGTGCTCTTTTGACGGGCGCCGAGGTGGCTGCTGCTTTGGGATCGCAAATGGGTTGACGTTGAGGTGGTGACAGATGAAAGATGGATCAATCCCAGGGGCGTCACAGGGGTCCCATGCGAATACGTCAAGGTTCCTCTTGAGGAATTCAAGTAACTCCTCCTTCTCCCGTGGAGGCAGCTGGACTCCGACCTGGAAAAACTTCTCCGGATCGTCGCCAATCATCACCTTCTCCAGGTTTTCGCATTTAGCATCCTCGGCAGGTGCATCTGGAGGTGCCACCTGGGTCTTTGATTGCTATGAATTTTCCTCGGATGGGGCCGAGGACTGCGCATCGATCCGACGGGATATGGCAGCCACTGTGCAATGCCTAGCCGTGGATTGGCAACCTCGGATTTCCAGAACCTGGTCCCCTGACAGGAACTTCACCTTCTGGTGCAAGGTGGAGGCCACGCCATCCAGGGCGTGTAGCCAGGGCCTCCCTACGATGGCTGTGTAGGGAGAGTATGTGTCCACCACTATGAAGTTTGCCTCCACCACCACTGGGCCTGTTTGTACGGGCAGTCTGATCATGCCCTTTGGGATGACGAGCTTCCCATCGAAGCTCATTAGGGGAGAGCTATAAGGTGTGAGGTCTTCCTGCTTCAATCCCAGCCCCCTGTAGAGGTCCGGACACATGACCTCGGCTGCGCTGCCACCGTCCACCATCACCCTCTTCACATCGTAGCCCCCTATTCTGAGGGTGACGATCAGGGCGTCCTCGTGCGGTTGGATGGTCCCAATCTTGTCCTCCTCCGAGAAACTCAGGGCTGGGGGAGGATTCCTCCTGGGCCTCTTTGGCCACGTCTGGTGGTCCTCGGCGGGCAGTTGAGCCACAGACAACACTCGCAAAGGGGGCGTGCCCGTCCTTCCTGGTGCAGCCAGTATTATATTGATCGTTCCGGTGGGTTGCCCCATGGCGGCGTCCCTCCGAGGCTCTTGGTAGGTCCGGCTTTGCTGACCGCTGGAATGGTGGAGGAGGTGCTTCAGCCTCCCCTCCTGGACTAGCTGGTCCAGGTGGTTCCAAAGATCCCTGCAGTCCTCCGTATTATGCCCGTGATCCTGGTGGTACTGGCAGTAGCGACTTTGATTGCGCCTTCCAGGTTCCCCAGCCATCTTGTTCGGCCACCTGAAGTACGGTTCGTCCTTTATCTTCTCCAGCACCCGGTGCACGGGTTCTCGGAACACAGCGCCTACCGTCTGCGCATGGGTCACTCCAGAATGCCCACCGAAATCCCTCCTCGGACGGGCATTGTCATAACGGTCCGACCTGAAATCCCTTCTCTCCTGGGGGATAGCCTTCTCTTTGCCTTTGCCTTTGCCTTGGAGCATGTCTTCCTCCACCCGCTTGTACTTGTCGATCCGATCCATGAGCTGCCGCACGCTGGTGGCTGGCGTACCGGTTAGGGACGTCCTCAGGCCGTACCCCATAGGTAATCCATTCTGGAACGTGTTGATGGCGACAGCATCATACTTGCCGTCCAGCTCGTTGTAGATCTCCCAATACTTGTCCGAGTAAGCCTTGAGGGTCTCCCCGTCACGCATGGACAGGGACAGCAACGCGCTCATGGGCCGAGGAGGCCTGCTGTTTGTGACAAAGCGGGAGCCGAAAGCCTGGGTTAGCTGCCTGTACGAGTCTATGGAGTTCGTCCTTAGACCGTTGAACCACCTCATTGCCACAGGTCCCAAGCTGGATGGGAAGACTTTGCACATCAGCGCCTCGTTCTTGGAGTGGACCGCCATCCTTTGGTTGAACTGGCTCACGTGCTCCACAGGGTCCGTCTTGCCGTTGTAGGCAATGAAAGTTGGCTGCTGGAACCGCCGAGGAAGCTCCGCGTCCTCTATACGACGCGTAAAGGGTGACTTGGAGAGCCGGTCCAGCGCCCTGCTCATGGCGTCGCTTCCTAAGTCCCTCGGGGTCGGGTTGGCACGCCTACGCCTCTGGTAGCGCTCCTCCTCGTGGGAGAAAGACTCGCTGGGGGGCGTTCTTGACCTTTGCCTGTATTCGTCATCGCTTTCGTCGTCGGAGGGCGGGTTAGGGCTAGGTTCAGGCCGTCTTCGTTGCGCACGGCGCAGCTTCCTCTTTAGATCGTCTATCTCGCGTTGCATGGCCACCTTATCGTCCCTTCTCTGGGAAGCGTGGCTGTGGGCCTCTTGTGAACGCGTGGCTTGGCGATCGTCGCGCCTCTGGGGAATGTGCCCGTCCGCTCGACTTTCGCTCGCCGTTGAAGTATGCACGCTTCCTTCTCGAAACCTCCTGTTGTCGTTCTGACCGCCCCCGGGGTCGCCATACTTACCCTGATGCCTTGACTTCGCCGGTTCAGGTCGATTGGGAGTTCCTTGGTGAGGGCCTGATCCTACCATGTTCGACTGTTGTCCTTACCAACGCACAAGCTCTCCCCACAGACGGCGCCAATTGTAGGGGGTGGATTCGAGCGCTCTCTAAGGATTGAGAGAGTGGGCCCAAGCCCAACTAACCCTTCAATAAATTTGTAGAGTGTGGACTCAAGAGCTAGGCCTCAGTAAAGAAGGCAACGGCCATGCATGGTTGTACGTGGTTGCTAATAACTAGAACGTGGGTTTAAATACACAATGAGACTCCTCGGACGTGCCTTATGGAGCTGGAAACTACTGTTATCTCTTTTTAGAAGGGTTACAAGAGTTGAGAGAGAACACTTTGCTACAGTATTCCTTTCTCTCTGGTTTTTCATCCGTCCCCCTCACAAGAGGGATTTTTACATTATATATTCCTCACTCAGTTGATCCTAGCCCTACATTTGTCGCTCAATCCGGTCTCCACTCGAGTGCCTGTCCCATCAGCCGCATTCCCATACCTCCAGTGGGTTGCAGCGCTCAAGACGGCACTGTTCAGAGGTCCTATCCTCATTAATGCGGCCAGAGCGTTAGTTGAGGGCATTTAATGTGGAGGTGACAGTTCGCCTGGGACTTGCTTCTCCGCCATGCTTCAATGTCCGGTGATTGGTTCCCGCTATTTGCTCCTTGGATGCTTGGGGAGACTCCCCTTTAAAGGTGTGCCGTATGCCTACTTTCTGTCCTCGCACTGCCGAGGATGTAACCATCCTCGGCAGTGCTCCTTGGGTCCTGGGCTCTAGACTTTGGTCCTCGGACCTCGGATCGTGGAGGCGTCCTCGGCATGGGCCTCTGGGCTGGGCCTGGAGTGGGCCGGGGCTGCTGGCTTATTCTGGCCCCACACTTATTAAATTAATAACTGATTATCTAATTGGGTTAGCCTTTTTGGGCCAGCCCAATTGGGCTTAAGTGTGTGGCTTGGGATGAGACCAAAGAGATTAATAAGGCTCTAGCTTCAATGGGCTTTAGACTTATCTGTCAACTCTTGACAAGTCTAAAGTTACCATTAATTATATAACAAGTACCACTATGAAAATATAGTTGCACTCTAGACCTTATTAATAAATTATTTCCCAAGACTCTAATATGATATCATTTGACCCCTCCATGAAATATCCATAGTAAACAAAATCATAATAAACTGTCACTTTGTAAACAACTATTTTATTCCTTGAGTAGCTGGTTTAATCTTTTAGCTATTCATATTTATGAAATCTAATTTCAATAAATATAAACTTTAGTAACTCTTACTAAAGTGGTTGGCCTTGAATAACCAGTTTCATTAAACTTATCTCAAGGGGATATTTCGTATCCCTACCAAAAGAGATTATAGATTTCATCTTGAGAATATGTGTTCTCTCAAAACTATATGTGGTTACCCAACATACTGAGGTTTTGACCGTTAAATTAGATCTCACTCCTAATATATCAAATATGGTTCACTATCCTCTCAGGATTAAGAGTTTATAAAATTTGAAGTCGTAAGATTAATTATTTAAGTGACAGTTGTTAATTAAATAATTAATCTCACAGCGGTCTAGTTCAATATGTCTTACACACTTAAGACATATCAACACATCAAATTGAAATCTCCACTTCCATGATTAAGACAAACCATCTTAGTTGATGTGTTATAGTCTTCACAGATGAAACGCCTAATTTCATCACCTACTACGAACTATATTTTGAGTTTATAAGAAACTTGTGATTTATATATTCTGCATCTAAATTACATAAATCACATACAATACATCTCAAAGATTATGATAATGTCCAATTAGTTCATTTATAAATAGTCTCATATAATTAAATAATTTAATTATTTATAACATGCCAATAAATTGGATTTTAGGGCACAAACCCTGACACAAAGCCCTCCGAGGAATGTACTCCTCGGATGGTCGGCTTCCTCGGTTTCAATATTTAGGCTCTTACCAACGTATTGGGCCAAAACTAATGAGAGGATGAAACTTCCACTTCCTCGGGTTGGACTCATTTGGCACTATTTTATGTTCAAATCCTACCCCTCCCACAGTATATATAAATAATCTGTGTTTTTTTTTTATTATTATTAAAAAGATGAAAATATCATTTTAACTCTTACATTTTGGTAGCAATTAATTTGGTATTTAAGTTTTTTTGGCCACTTATCTAGATATAGCAGTAAATTTCTTTATTTTCTCTACAAAACATGTTGCTTGACAAAGTCACTATTTTTCATTTTTTTATTAATAAGAGTAAGTATTTTTTTGATAAACTTATTAATAAGAGTAAGTAGTTCAAAGAGTAAGGGTCTGTTTGGAATCTACTTATTTTGTTGAAACTGAAAATTTTTTGCTAAAAATACTGTAGATAAAAGTAAAAGTGAGCTGAAATAGTACAGTGAGACTAATGAATAGTACCAAAAAGTACAATGGAGTCCATAAATAGTAGCCAAAAAAGCTGAATAGTAAAAAAAAAATTTTGCTAAACAAACACCAAGAGCATCTCCAGCAGCTTCTCTATATTTTTATACTATTTACTATTTAGACAATGAACAGTGACATTTACCTTTTACTTACCTACTTTTTCAAATACATTTTCTAACAGATTCTCTATCATTTCTTTATCTCATTAAAATATTATTTCTCCATTCATTATTTATTCATATTTTAACACTCATATCCCCATACCCCCATGCCCACCCATTTCTTTGCTAATTTTTTATTCTGTTTTATTATCATGGGCACGCGGGCCCAACGATGCTACCGGCAATAATATTTAACCTCGGTCTTCAGCAGCGGTAGTGTGATTCCATACAAATCGCGGAGGGCAATTTTGACATTCCACTCCACCAAATTCAACCTCGGTCTTCACCACTCACCACCAGCGGTATTAATTGGCTCCCTCCTTATTCCTATAGGAGACCCACGCTCAGTTGCCAAGAAAGAAAAAGGAAAGGAGAGAGAGTGAACTAAAAAAAGAAAGAAGAAGAATGGTGGGAGTTAGGGCAAAGAGGGGTATCTCACTAGTGATGATCATAATGGTATTTCTTCTCAAAACAATTTCTTCAAGTGCTAATACTGCAGCAGCAGCAGCACTGTACAACAAAAGCAACAACAACGACACAGCCTGCTGCCTCATTGCAGATGACTTGGAATCAGAGTTTTTGATGGATTCGGAGATTAGAAGAATGCTGGGCGCTCAGATAAGTCCCGGAACTCTCAGGGATGACAAACCTGCGGCTGAATGTGGGCGGGATAAGGTTCAGACCTATGCAAGCTGTCTTCCGACAAAGAACGGAGTTCAGCCGCCTGACGAACATTGTGATGACCCTTATAACACGCGCAACCGCGCGTGCAGGCCTCGGCCTTCTTAATTTCATCTAGCGTTTTCAGTCATTGGAACACACACTGTGTGTTTAATGGAATTCGGAAGGAAAATATAAAAAGTTCGGTACTTGTGTAATATAATGATGTCATCTCGTCATGTGATATTGATAAATAATACATGATGTAATGTAAAATAATTGATTATTACGAAATATTTTCTCTGTTTTTTTTTTTATTTTTATGAACGGATATTCTCCCTTTTATTGTCATACGTATAGAATTTAAATTAGAACAAAAAATAACTTACCTCTTATAATTTGTTATGAAAAATATTGTAGACATCTTATCTTTTTTTAATGCTAATTTTTTTTTTTTTTGGTGGTGGCTTTATGCAATCCAATCCTGTATTTGAGCTCCAATTTTACATTCCTCCAATTCGATCTCTAAGCAATTGTGGTTTGAAATCTCCCTCATTTCAATTTTCAGTAGATTTTAATAATGATTTAATTTTCATAAAATTTGAAAATATAATCAAGAACAACAAAAGAAACAATAATTCTTACCAAAATTTTAGGATTAACTATGATCTTGAATTGAGTAATCAAGGTAAGCCACATATTTAGTTTTTGTTATCTCCTTAATTGACTCGTTATTTTTTGCTATATCTACTAATATTATTTTAAGTCTTCATTTACCTTCTTTCATTCCCTTGACTTGAATTAATTCATTCTCTTTCATTAATTAGTGCATAAATTGCTTTCCTTTACATATGATAAAACCATCTTAAGGGACTTATTTTTATCTTTTAATCAATAGGGGCCACATATATCTTGTGGTGATTTTTTTTTCCGTATCAAATTCAATATTTTCTTGCTATTCCACTAATCCATCTTAATATCTCATTTATGCTAAACATATTTCATTAACATGTTACTTCTCAACTGTTCAATATTTAGTTCCATAGATCATACTTGGTGTTTTAGTAGTCTTATAAAATTTTTCCTATAATTATTAGGTAACCTATAATCACACAATATTCATTTAAAGGTGTTTTAGGGGCCAATAACACTCACTTGTAAATTTTAAAAATTAAAAACGTTTCGTAAGTAAACTTTAAGGGTCAACAATGTATGTTAGCCAAAAATATATTTTCTCACGATTCATTCTATTAAAACAATTGTCTGATAATTTAGGATCTATTCGAAAATAGGGAAAATTATTTACTACTGGATCTTATTTTAAATTTAGTTTGTGTAATCCATTATGAATATGAGGAAAAAAAAAATATCATGTGATTTTTTATTCTCAAAAAAAAAAAAAAAAAAAAAAAAAAAAAAAAAACTTATTATGCTTTCAAATTACTAAATAACCACTCTTTGGGATAGTCTTTGTCATGCATAATGAAAGCAATCAAAGTGTGATTGAAATAAATAAAAAGCAATCTAATTATGATTGTGATTTATGCATAATTTACTTTTATCCCTATTTAAAAACAGTTTTTTTTTTTTTTAATAAAACAATTTATTTGAACAAAGTAAAAATTTTTTTTGGGATAAACATTGAACAAAGTAAAATTCATTAAGTCTATTTAACAATACTTCAATTAATGCATTCAGTAGATCTACGATGCTAACTAGTCCTGTACTTCATTTAATGCATTCAGCAGAGTACTTCAATTAATGGATTCAGTAGATCTACGATGCTAACTAGTCCTGTACTTCAATTAATGCATTCAGTAGAGTACTTCAATTAATACATTCAGTAGATCTACGATGCTAACTAGTCCTATTGGGTAGTACGTAGTAGTGACATTGATGCTGAGTCCATATATATGAAACTGGATGAATGAATCTGGGCCCTGCTAGAATCCTCTGTTCACCTCTTTTTTTTGTGTATATAAAGACCTGAGTGTGGGCCTCGATTGCAAGCTGAGGAGCAGTCCAATTGGCGAGAGTTTCTACTTGGACCCCTCATGACGAGCCTAGATCCAAGGATCATTCACTATTTCTTCGAGACGGGCCACTACCAATGAAAAGGCCCACCAAAAGTAGAAGAATAATTTAAGTGCTAACTTAAGATAAAATTAGAAGAGGCTGAGTAAAGTGTTTAGTAAAGAAAGAGCGGTTAAATGGAAGGCTAGAATGAAACAAATTGTCATGATGGCTTAATCATATGTATTAAAAGTCAGGGTAGTGGACACAAGGAATCAACACATCCCAGTTCCCACACAATCGCTAGATGTCAACACTTCTCTACCTAATTATCGTGACAAAAACTTTATTCAAAATAATCTTCACTACTATATTTAACTTTCTAGGCTAGAGAGGACAGAGCACTAATTGTGAAAACTAGATTTGGGAAAATGATTTCATTAAATAATTAGAATTACAGAGAAGCTAATCTATATATACAAGTCTGAGCAAGTAACTAAGGGTCCATTTGGTTCCCGTAAAATATTTTCTGGAAAATACCTATTTTCCGGAAATGCTATTTTCTGAAAAAGGAAAATATTTTCAAGTGTTTGGTTGTATTATGAAAATTGTTGTGGAAAATATTTTCATGTGTTTGGTTCTATTAGGAAAATGCTATTTTCCAGCAACAACACAACAACAACAACAACAAAAAATTGATTCCGACAACAACAACAACACAACAACAACAACAACAACAAATATGATTTCGGCAACAACAACAACAACAATCAAACTTTAAAAAACAAAACTGAGATGGGTCTGGGTCTGGGTCTTGGCGATGGGTCAACGACGACATCTGGGTCGAAGGTCTGGGTCGTCGGTCGAAGGCGATGGATCGAACGTCTGGGTCGAACACCTGGGCCTGGGTCGAATGGTTGTCTCGCCGGCGCGGTGTGACTCGTGGGTCTCGCAGTGCGACTCGCTGGGTCTCGCCGACGCGGTGCGACTGGTGGGTTCGTGGGTTGAAGGTCGCCGGCGATGGGCTCTGGGCTTGGAGCGCCGGTTCGTGCTCTCTCGTGCTCTCTCTGGGTCGAAGGTCGCTGGGTCTCTCTTCGTGCTCTCTTCTCTCTTTTCCGGAAAATTTCATTTGAAGTGAAAATGCACACGGAAATCCATTTCACCCGTTTTTGGCATTATTTTCGGTCAACCGGAAATGGTTTTCAGTTTGACCAAATTTGAAGTAACAGCCAAACACCCAATTTTCCGAAAAATAATTTCCGGAAACCGTTTGAAGCCAAAACAAACGGACCCTAACTAGCAGAAAAGATGCTAACACAAAACTAACTTTAACACGTGTGTGACATGTGAACACTAAGCAAGTATATACAAAGAGGCTAAACTAAGCTAAACTACTTGCCGTTCTGTCCACTTCTTCTTCTGGACTGCCCCTGTTTCCTGCGTGTACAGCTTCATCTTCAGTAGCTGTTTTAGCTTAAATGGAACTCTTCTTTATTTGATACGAATACATCCTTAGAAACAGTTTTCCATAGAAATATTTTTTCCTCATCCATTCAAAAATAAATACATTCCTAACTGAAACCTTTGGCCCAATTTGCTACATCTTCGGATGGTTTTCTCCCACTTCATTTTTATTGGCAAATATAATGAAAAAAGAAAAAGAAAAAAGAGTCATTGTGGTCTGTATGATATTAAAACATTAATCAACATAATATGATTTACAGTGAGTCCAAATAATCTAGTTCGATTGACATTCCTACAATAAATTTAGCAATTTAAGGAGGCTATGCTGAAGTTAGATGCCAAATGAAAAGGATGAGAAGACTAAGATTAGAGAAAGAGTTGGACAAGTAAAGAGAGGGTCCTCGGTAGAATGTCCTTGATTGAGAGAGTCCCTGAAAAAGTTAGAGATAATCCGAGAGAGAGAGGCAGCCCCTAAACCAAATGGTATTCCTTTCTTTTATAGAGGTGTGGTTGTAGCTATTTTTTGAGTGGGATCTCCTACATGATCAATATTATTCAAGGTTAACTGTGAGAGTCAAGTAAATAAAAATAATTAAATACATTGATGTGATCTTTTTTTGTAAAAAAAAGTCTCAATTTTAAATCAATAACTCACTATATTTGTCATAAACAAATTTTCATATTCTGCCAATAGCCTTATAACTCAATTAGTTGACGCATTTTGGTATTTTTAATGATGACATTAAGGTTCAAATCCCTCCCTCAAATATCAAATTATTAACAAAGAAAATAATTATATTCTAAAAGCATTTCAAAATCGTCTATTCATTGAATGTTATTATCAAAACCACCTCTCTAATGTATGCATACATCGGGACCCTCCACAGTTAACATCTTCCTGACTTCCAAGATTTTTTAAAATTTGGAATTAAACCCTATGTTTGCTTTCAATAATTCCAAAATTTTGGAATTATACCCTCCGTCTTTAAAATTCCATTTGCTTTCAAAAAAAATTCTCAAATTTCAGTTATACTTCCCATAATTAAACTCCCTTGGCTTTAAAAAATCCTCAAATTATAGAATTAAATCCATGGTTAAAATTCCACTTGTTTTAAAAAATTCGGTTATACTAACCTTTAGACGCGCGTTGCACATGTTCGGAGGCTTTTCAATTTTTTTCAAAAGGACAAAATTTTCCCTTCATCATAATTTATGATTGATGCGTTTTTAATCACCAAAATCCCAAGTTGTATCACAAAATAAAAACACATAAATCTCATCACACCCTTATGTTTTTTTGTATTTCATCTTATATTTTACCAATCACAACTTGCAGCATATATTTTTTGTTTCCTTATAAGGTCACTAAAGTTTAAAATGAAAAAAAAAAAGAAAAAGAAATTGTAATGGATAGAACAGTAAAACACAAACAATGCTCAAAAATGTTTCTCTCCAAACTCAAAAGCCTTCAAACTCCCCTTATATATATATATATATAGGCCCGGCCCTAGGCTTAGGCCACTTAGGCAATCGCCTAGGGCCCCCTACTAGAGAAAGGCCCCCAAATTTTGAGGCAAAAATTGAGAGATATATATATATATATATATTTTTTTTTTTAAAATTTTTTTTTTGAGATATAGGAAAAAAAATTAGTTTTACATTTTTCTTCTACTTTTAAGAAGTACCAAAGAATTGAGTAATGCTAGAGATATTACAATTTTAAATACATAAGGCTTACAAATATGTGTCACTAATTACAAAAAATAATTTAGTTAGGAAAATACTATAAATACTATAAATTTTACTTTAAAACCTTTATACAAATTAATGTGACAATTAATATGATTTGTAAACGTTGACAACCTATTGAATGCATTTTTAAATTACTTAGTAATACATCTTTATAAGCATTTGCTACAACATTTGTACTTTTTTTTAGTAAAATTTGTTATAGTCTTAGCATTTCTTCTTCTTCAAAAAAAAAAAAAAAAAACATATTACAAGATAAAAAGAATGCATTTTTGTTATATAAAAATTATGACATTGAAAACTAGTTAAATATTATTTAATTAATAATAAAAAGGCCCTATTTAAATATATTGTCTTAGGCCTCAAAGTTTGTTGAGCCACCCCTGTGTGTATATATATATATATATTTTTTATTAAATGTGAATTTTAAAAACTTAATTGTTGAATTATATGTTCTTCATGTTTTTAACGTATAAATTAAATTTTGTTCAAATAAAATATTATTTATTATTTGATTAATAAACTTATTTTTTATGCATAATTTTAAACCATAAAAATTTAAAATTTACACATTTAATTGATAATATATGATATAACTATTAATTTTTAACATTCTTAAAATTTTACCAACATAAAAAAATATAATAAAAACATACAACCAAACGATTAGATTTTTAAATTTCGTATTTAAAAAGATACCAAGAAAGTTCATCTTCATGACGATTTCTATTTCATACCATCCAGTGAGAGAGAGAGCATGAGACAATTAGTGGGATACTTTTACAGCTCAAATGCGTGGAAGACAAATCAGAGAAGCAGAAGTCAGAGTCAGGCACCACGCTTTTCTTGCATGCATGTGGATGTGGCAAACAAAAACCCAGCAACCGTACGTTTAGAAGGTAAACATATGGGTCCGTCAACCCCAATTTACGACGCCATGATTACAACTTTTCCCTTCACTTTTTTAGCTCAGTCACCAAAGACTTTGCTGAATGGTCTCTCCTTTGAACCAAATCCAAATATAATTTTAATCTTTTTGATTGGAAAAAACTAATATAAGACCTAAAAGAAAAGGGCAATACCCTTACTTTTTCCTCGGCTTTTTGAAATAAAGGGACCCTCTCCAACACGCAAGAAGAATCAGAGCCCACAAAAAAAATACTAATTAATTAATAATAAAAAAATTAAAAGTTTTAAGCTTTTGCAAAGGCATACTTTTTGTTGGAATAATTTTACATGATTGAGGATTTATGTTTGTCTTTATACTAATGCCTCTTCCGCTTTGTCACTATTCTTTTCTCTCTCTCTCTCTCTCTCTCTCTCTCTCTCCTCTGTGATACAACCTAATTCATATGCAAACAAGAAAGATTGTCTTCACTAAATAAAAACAATGCCATTGCCTTTTGTTCATTTAATTTGGTAAAAACAATGAAGGATGGATTATTCCATGTGAACCTGGAGATTCAAATTTGTCTTCTCTTTCTCTGAGCAATTGCATTTAAGTAAATTTGTTTTTTGGAAAAAAAGTAAGTTGGTTTGGCTGTCACGCACGCTAGGCCATAGCTAGCCAGTAACCACTCGCTTAAGTCGCGCAGATACGGCTATCTGAAAAGAGTATAACACAGAAAATGTCAAAATCCCTGGGATGCCCTCCCATTCCAAAGCAGAATCATTATTCATTCCCATCGTTGAGTATTTTCTACTTTATATAAAATTATATTTTTCATAATTATCTTTGAATTATTTCTTTTTCAGTTGGATACTTGGTTTGATTCATCTTAAATTCTTGATCATTGATTTTACCTCGAATCTTTATGCATAAAAAAATATGCATCTTTTTTGTCTATATTATTAAGATATTAAATTCTTTGATCTATTAAATTTGCCTCTCTCTTTTTTTAATGGGAAAATTTGCCTTATTTAATTATAAATGGGTTTATTTACATACTAATTAATTTTGCAGCACGTACTGGGAGTGATTTGGTTGAAATCTATCTTTTAATATAAAAATATCAATTATTTGAAAAATAATGCAATGTTATTTGAAATTGCATCTGCATCTTGAAGATGAGATTTCTTGTTGTGTGATGGAAATTGCCAAGATAGCAAGTGATTCTAAATTTTAAACATTAAATTGCATGTTAAAGATGCAATTTTAGCTTTGGATGAAATACATCTTCAGCGTGTGATTTACTTAAAAGGTGAATAGTTGAAATCTTCAAGCGAGTTGTAATTTCACACTTGGTAAATTATATTGACAAACTCAAGGTATGCTGAACTAAACTCTCTATACTCAATTTTGAAGAGATGATCAAATAATTGACATTCCCTTCCATTTTTTGAATTATTTTAGGGGTGGGAAAAAGGGTGGAGTATCAATTGTTTTGATTATTTTGGAGCGAAGTCTCATCTCTTAAGAATCGAGTATAACGAGTCTCATTTCATTATATATTTCATTATGCCTTAAGAGTGTCAGTGTAGTTTGATTTCATTTGTGTGTGTGTGTGTGTGGAGGAAAACACATTAAATATACGATTTCACTTTTTAGATCCCATTGTCCCTCTAACCAAATCATCCTTGGCAATTTTCTCTTGAACCAAACCTAGATATTAAAAAAAAAAAAAGGGTAAAATATCATTTTCGTCCCTAAACTATCACAAAAGTTCGTTTTTTGTCCCTAAACTTTCAAAAGTTCATTTTTCGTCCCTAAACTATCACAAAAGTTTGTTTTTCGTTCCTAAACTTTCAAAAGTTCGTTTTTCGTCCCTAAACTATCACAAAAGTTCGTTTTTCGTCCCTAAACTTTCAAAAATTCGTTTTTCGTCCCTAAACTTTTCCAAATGTATCGATTTTCGTCCCTCCCACATCAGCACTCGTCAAGCCACGGAGGGACGAAAATCAATACATTTGGAAAAGTTTAGGGACGAAAAATGAACTTTTGAAAGTTTAGGGACGAAAAATGAACTTTTGTGATAGTTTAGGGACGAAAAACGAACTTTTGAAAGTTTAGGAACGAAAAACGAACTTTTGTGATAGTTTAGGGACAAAAATGATATTTTACCCAAAAAAAAATTATATAAAATAGCCATGAGTAGGTTGATTTATTATTGGATTTGGATTATTATTGGCTTGTTTGGAAGTTTAGAGAGGGAGGAGAGTAGAGGGGAGTAGAGGAGAGGAGAGTAGTGGGGAGGAGAGTAGAGGAGAATGGTTCCCCTCCACCTTATTTGGATGTTTTTAAAATTAGTAAGGGGAATGGAGTAATTAGCCCTTCCCCTTGTTTGGATGTTTTAAAAATTAGGATGGAGAGGAGGGGAAATTATTAAAATAAACAAATTTACCCCTATTTGAAAATAGACTTGCAACATTTAGTCTATGATTAATTTGTTAGAAAGGGTAAATTAGGGAATTTACTTGGATAATAATTTATCTACTCTACTCTCCCTCCAAATCTCTCCAATTTGGGGGAATTAAAAATGAAGGGTTAGAGGGAGTTGAAACCCCTCCAAACCCTTCCAAACCCCTCCCCCTCCTTCCTTAAAAAACTTCCAAACAAGGTAATTGGATTACTCTCCCTCCCTCTACTCTACTCTACTTTACTCCCCCTCCTTTTTTAAACATCCAAACATGCCATAAGTTTGGTCGTGCTACTGTTTTTTAAATATATTTTTGATCTGAGTGTGGTTCAAAAAAGAAGCCACGTAGAGGAAATCGGGATGAAACTATATTTAGGGTAAATTACTGTGACACAATTAAGGTAAAGCAAAATTAGACTTGGTAAATTTCCCAAAGGCTATGGTCATAGTGATCTGCTATATCCGATTTCAGGAAATGACAAGTGTAGGGTCAACTTTTGTAGCCCAAGCCCAAGAAGGTATGGATTTTGAGCCCACTGAACCCAAGACAATAAATTTGTAGAGAGTGGGTGAAAGAGCTAGGTTAGCAATGAATTAACAGTATAAGACTGTAGTGTTTGTGGATAAATTTGTATTCAAACGTGCTCGGACAGATGCAAACGTAACGTCCGAAGAGGAATTTGTATTTAATAAACTTGGGTTACAATTCTTGGAGCTACAGCAATGGAGTTCTCTCCTTTTTCCCTTTTTGTTTTCTTCCCCCCTCTATCAGAGGCATCCCCCTCTTATATAGTACCCCCTTCCTTCATCTTCACCGTCCACTTGTTCATCATCTAGACGCCCACTTGAGTGCATGTCCCATCATGCACCATCTTTAGCCTTGTGTGAGTGGCGGTAGCTGAGAGTGCACTGTTCAGGTGTCTTCTCCACATTAATGCGGTCAGGGAAGTAGGTGCAGTGCATTTAATGCGGTGGTTGAAGTCTGTCTCCTAGATATTTTTTCGTTCCTGCTATCCTCATGCGTGCCTGAGGTTCATTTCCATCATTACATTTGTCGGGGATCATTTGAGCTTCCCAGACACCTGTCGGACCAAGCTTCTTCGGATCCGAGGATATTGGACTCCTCGGGCAATTGAACATTTCCTCGGATCATGACCGTGCTCCTCTCCATACATGCTCCTTTTACATGGGCTTCTGCTCTAGTGTTTTCATCTCTTCGGACCAACAGTGGTCTTCAAATAGGGCATTGGGCCCAACACGTTAGGTTGGGCTTTTCGCCCCCCACAACAAGTATCCATTATTTTGATCATTTGGGTGTGGAAAAAGTAACAGATTGAGATTTCTTGAAAATCGGATATAATAAGTCTTCCCAAGAGTGTTAGTGTAATTTTATTATTTACTTCAAAACTTGACTAAACTTTATATTATAAAAAAAGGATGTAAATGCCCTTAGCTTCAAACTATATCGTCCAAACAAATCATAAATATGTACAAGTTTACAACATACAAAGGTGAGTGGGAGAACCCCCACCTTATTGTTTCCAAGTCATAATCCATTTATAGACACCCCTTTCTACTTCCAAATTCACACTTTACTTATAAGTCGGCTTGTGATTAGATTTCAACATTTTCATGTGAGTCCACCACAAATACTTGAGCATGTTATGTCAACTTATGCACCAATTGCAAGTTGACACATATATAATCAGGTAATTAAGGTAACAGGTTTTAGTTTAGGTGAGGTCTAGAGTGGAGAGACACGGTAAAAACCTATTATTATAATTTATGTCTTGATAAATTATTACTTATCTCTAAATCTTAAACTAAAAATAAGCATAAAATATGTTTTAAACCGCATAATTCAGATTGGTTTCAAATTAACAATTTTAGAAGCTTTAAATTAAATTATAAATACTTTTTATAAAAATTATTTCAATTCAAATCATATACCCATTTACTATGTTGTCATTAATTAAAAATGCTTAAACAAAACAACGTGATGTGATTTGGATTGAAATAATTTCTTAATAAAATAAATACACGTCTTGAAATAATTATATAATGTTGTTTTGTTTAAACATTTTTTGTTAACGATGTTACCATAAATGAGTGTATAATTTTAAAAGATTTGTTTTAGAGCACTTGCAGCAGTGGAGCTAAAATAGCTATATAGCTATTTAGCTCCACCAAAACACCAAAAAGAAGCATGCAGCAGTGGAGGTAAATCTATTTTTTTTAGCTCCATTGTTACAGTACACATCTATAGATAGATGTGCACTGTTCTTGAGAGCTAAAAAAAAAAATTTATTTTACTCCCGCCCGATTAAAATAATAAAAACTCACATTGTGGCTCTCTCTCTCTCTCTCTCTCCCCATTTGAGAGCGCTCATCTCATCTCTCAAAACTCTCAAGCAAACTCTCTCAAGCTCACTCATTCACTGCCACCGGCCTGATCGCCTCAGACCCACTTCTTTTCCGCCGATCCACTTCAGGTCAAAACAGTTGGTGCTCTTCTTCTCTCACCTCCACTCCACTGCAAGGTCGTGGTTGTGCTCCAACCTCGTGGATCGAAGTTGCTTTCTGTGGATCGTAGTGCTTGCTCGTGGATCGGAGTGGTTATCGTTGTGGTTGTGCTTGCTCGTGGATATTGGGTAACTGACTGGGAAACCCATGGAGCTCGCCGACCCATTCTTTCTGCCGACCCAACTCGCCAATGTTGTGCTTGTTTGTGATTGGTGATTTTTTATTTTGTTTGTAATTGGTGATTTTGTTTGGTCTGAGTTGAGGAAAAAGATTGGAGATTTGGGTTGGTGGTTTTTTTTTTTTTTGCTGTGGAGTGGTGGTGGTGGTGGTGGTTGTGGCTGTGATTGTGGCTGTAGCTGATGGTAGAGGTGGTTGTGGTTGGTGCTGTGGATGTTTTTTGGGTAGTGGGATATATTATTTTATTGTAGTGTTTATATTATTTTATTGTGATGTTTATATTATTTTATTGTGTTGAAAGCTAAAATAGATCTACTGCTGTAGCATCTGTAGCATGTGTATAGGTAAAATAGATAAAGTAACTTTTGGTGGAGCTAAATAACTAAATTTTTAGCTCCACTGCTGTGGATGCTCTTAGAAAGTGTACAATTTAGTTTAAAACTCATGAAAGTGTAAGGATTAATTTGAAACCATCAGGTTTGGTTAATTGTCATTTTGGTATTGTCAAATTTAATTTTAATTTTTTGATCCTTTAAATTTGCATTTTCAATCACGGTTAAACTCTCTAATCATAAAAATGTATTATTATTTCCTTTTTAGAAAGAGGCAAAAAAAGAAAAAGAAAAAACAAATTTCACTCTTTAAGCTTAGCCAGTTGTCATTTTAATCTTGTAAGTTCACGTTTACTATTTAATTTTTAACAGCAAATATTTTTGTAGAATGGAGGAATGACTAATGCTAACTGTAGATGTGAACTTAAGGACAAAAATGACAAAAATAAAAAAATTTAAGACCAAAATGACAATTGACTATCTTAAAGGTTGTAATTTATATTTTCGATTAAATATTATTTTAAGTACAATTGTAAACAATTTTTTCCCCTCTTCATTTTGCCTCATTGCATTAGACATTTTACTAGTTCTGAAAGTGAAAGTATATCATGTAACTGAAGGTTTGAAGCTGCTATGAGGTCGATTCATACCCTCTCTTTTTTTTGTAACTAGTGAAACTTAAAACATTAGTATGATTCTACATTTCTACTCATATGGACCAAATTATTATGCTTTTTTCCTTCCTTTTTAAAGCTAAACCAGTAAACCCCTTGGTTTATCTCTACACTACAGAATAACCCCACACCCACCAGTGGTACTGTTCGAAGTTTGACATTGATTTTTACCACCCTTAAAACTCACTTTTCCCATACCTAAATTAAGAAAATTCTTAGGTAATTTCAGAGAATAGTGAAATGATACTTCATTTTTTCACATTCATAGTAGACTTCACCATGAATTTAATGAGTAGACCCTACCATAAATGTGAGAGAAAAAAATATCATTCTCCGTGATCCGAGAGTACCTAAAAATTACTCTCTAAATTACCCAAAGACACCCAAAGACAACCATTGCACGTGTGAAGTTTTTCACATGAGCCTTGAGGCAGTGAGCATGACGCTGTCACTGAGCACTGAGTGTGAGTGGGGATTCACATCAGGTGCAATACTATTGCCCCTGGTGTAATACCAAATGAATAGTTGAGATCATTGAATAAAATATATTAAAAAAATGTTAAAAAGTTAAAATTAAAAGGTAAAAAGAAATAAAAAAAATTATAAGAAAAATGGATGAATTGGTATTGCACCTTATGTGAATCGTGTGAGTGGACATTAGAACAAACACGTACGAGCAGTGTCCAGCAATCACACACACAGAAGAGAGAAGAACTTTCCCATCAGCCTCTAAGATGAAGATAGAGAATGAAAAAGAAAACGACACCACAAGCTGCCAAATCTTCAGACAGCCTTTCTTATCAAACCCCCTCTTCTTTTCTTCTGATTTCTGATTCTTTTCTCTCTCTCACTACCAAACGAATCTCTTTCTGTTTCTCGTGGGCCCCCCCACCCTCACGCTTTTTTTCTTCTCCTTCTTTAAAAAAAAAATCACAAACATTTTCCACAAAAAAATAAAATAATATATGATAATGTAGTTTAAATGTTTAATGAGTGCTCACTTTGCTTCGTGACATTGGAGAGCCTCCTAGACTCCAAGTCCTACTAGTTAGTCCTCATGACCAATACACTGAAGTGAAGTGAGAGTGGGACTATTCACGTGGATTATGAATATGAAACCCCCCCATCATATAAACATCATTCTTAGTTCTTATTAGAGAGAAGAAGCTCAAGAGACAAGAGAGGCCAAAAAAAGAGAGAGAGAGAGAGAGAGAGAAAAACAACATATTTTTCATTTGCTCATGTAGGGTTCTTCAATAATTGAATCTCTCCTGAATCCTTTTCTTCTTTTTCAACTTTAACCATCCCATAATTTCACAGAAACATAAAGTTCTCACCTTGATTAACCCATTAAAAGCAACTTGGTTCAAAGTTTTCGGCTTTAGACTTTACACCCCATCTCTCTTTTCTTCCAATTTCCCAAGTGAATGTCCTACCTTTCCCATCTTTTTCCAACTTTTCACGACAATCATTTCTTTTTTTCTCGCTTTCCAAACAAAACCCAAGTAACCCTCTCACCACCACTCTCAGAAAACACCAAAAACCAAACCAAAAGGGTCAAACTCCCAAGTCCAAAACCTTACCTTAAGATGGTGTCGTTAACGTTCATTTTCAGGTCAGCTTGCATTGTATTATGGCTAATGATTTTTAACGCTCGCGCCGGTTTACTTTCTGAACCCGTTAACGGCCACGACCAACCACTAGACCCTGGCGTGTACTCAACCCCAAACACTGTCCCAGCTTTCCCGGTTCAAACCCAGAGCCAAACCTGCCGGCTCGACCTCTCAGACGAGCTATTCGGCGGCGTCAACGAAGCCTGCGGGAAAAACCTCGACCGAAGCCGATGCTGTCCAGTCTTAGCCGCGTGGCTTTACGCGGCTCACGCCAGGACAGCTCTACAGGTTCAATCGGCTTCGGCTCCAGCTGCTGGAGCCGAAGCCGATCTCCCAATGATGCCAGATGACTCACAGAAGTGCGTTAATGCGCTGCAGGGCTCGTTGCTGAGCCGAAACATTCGGCTCCCACAGCCAAACGCGAGTTGCGATGCTATACTTTGTTTCTGTGGGATTCGGCTCCACCAGATCAGCTCACTGAGCTGTCCAGCGGCTTTTAATGTTACTGGGTTTCATAATGCCACTCCTACTGCTGCAGTCAAAAACTTGGAGAGGAATTGCCGCAATTCTTCTTATTCTGGCTGTACTAAGTGCCTTGGGGCACTCCAAAAGGTCAGTTTTCACTTTCAATTTCAATTTCAATTATTGAACTTTCAAACTTTTTTTTTTTTTTTAATTACAGATTTTGCATTGTCAAGAATTGATTTATTAAGTGTAGTGGTTCCCGGATTTGTTATCCAACGTGGTTCTTTTTAGTTTAATAGTTTGGATTTATATGGAGGGGAGGTGGGTGGAGTGTTACCTAACTTTGAAAGTTATGTACTTTGCTTTGAAATTATGATCATATGGGAATGATTGGATTGGTCTATAATCTATATTGAGGTATGAATTAGGCTATGGGCATTCAAGCTTTTAGCGTGGCAATTACAGGGAAGGTCTCATGCATCGTTGGATTTTTATTTGTTATATTTTAGTATTGTTCCCAAATCCTGATATGTTAAGTTGGTATTTTTGAGTTATGGTATTTTTTTATGAGATAGAGGTACTTGTTTAAGATTTATAGGTTAAATTTCTGTCCATTGGACTGAAATGAGTTCACTCCACACATTCATTTTGTAGATTCTTACATAAAATTCTATCTGCATGACCGGATTATCATTAATCAGGACTGGTTTATTTTTGGACATGTGTCCAATGCTCTAATGCCAAACTCATTATTAATTGGGTCATAGTTAGTGCATGTTTGGTTTGGTATTTTTTAAATTCAGATATACTTTTGTCCAACCGATTTTTTTTATTAAAAAGTAAAAGCTTTTTGCCAACTTAAGATCCCTTATTTAGCTGAAAGAAACCGAATTTTTTTTTTTTGTTGAAAATATTAGAGATGATAAATCTAAAAGTTGGCTGAAAATAATCTAAAAAAAAAAATGTCTAATATAAACTATCCTAATTATAATCATAATTTTTAAACAAAGCAAGAAAATAAGCTATAGCAAAGCCCAAGGGGACACATTTTTAACAAATGAAAGATATTGATTTGCCTCAAACCTGAGGATAAGGGCGCATCTAACATGACAATGAAAGTGGAAGTCACACTTCGCCATTTTATGAAGTCATTCCGATACTCCCTAGAAAATGACCTTACAATGTGCATCCTCTCCTCTTTTCCCATCTTGTCAATCACACACGATTCGGCCATTCACCAAGATTTACTTTTTAGTCACGCTAACACAAATACCAAGTTCACTAATTTTTTTTTTTCCTACTTTTATGAAAATACGATAATTGAATTTGCATTGACTAAAATACCCTTGTATATTGTTGATAACTACAGCTGAAGGGTGGGTACAAAAACGGAACGGGGGACAAGCCCACAACCGACAGAGCGAGCAAGATGTTCAACAGGGATTGCCAGCTCATGGGGCTGACGTGGCTTCTTGCCCGTAACAAAACGGCTTACATTCCAACGGTCTCTGCTGTATTACGCGCCATCATGTACAGCGCGCACCCTCCGCTACACGAGTCCACGTGTAGCCCCGACCAAGAGAACATGCCACTGGCCGTTGATTCCCTGCAATTCGAGAATGAGGAGTCCTCATCACCACCGTCCATTTCTTGGTTTCCCGTTTTGCCCCTAATCATTCTAGTTTCTTTGTTCCTGTTTGTTTAAAAATGGGGGGCCGTGGCCTCTGTGCCTTTTTGCCCTGGTTTTTGGTATCCTGTGTCGGGTCAGGTCACGTGAAGCTAGTTGACAAACGGGTTGTCAGGGCTGTTTTTGTCTTTTTGCCCACTGTAAATTTCAGCCTGTTTTCCATACTTTTACGTGCGAGGGTCTTACTTTTGCAGCTGTGCTAAAACATACACTATATATGTAGATTCTTTACCCTCCATTATTTTTGCCAAAATTTCAGCATTGATGAAGCCATGTTAATATGTTTTTATGCATTGCCTTGCCTCTCTTCCAAATTTGAAACTGTTTGGGTAAAGGACCAGTAGGGACAACGTGAATGTAAGAACTATTGGGCAATTGACCCAATTTAAGATTGCTTCAAATTTTATACAAGATAATTGGTTCTACAATTATTAGACATCACAACGTCATGTCCTTAATGTCCTACTACGAAGTGGTGGTAAGAGGATTTGGATCCGAATTACTATCAATGGTTGAAATTGATAGTTGTAAAAAACAACTTTCAATCTCAACCATTGATTAAAAATGTTAAGAAAAAAAGTTAACAAAAGTAAAAAGTAAAAGTTTAAAAAGTAAAATGTAAAAAAAAATTATGAGAGAGGGGAAGGTGAATGCACCCGGTTATATTTTGATCTCAAAAACTTTACTAATAATTTTTTTTCTCTCTAATTTTTTTAAAATATTTTGTGAAAGAGATTTTTTTTCCTAATAATTTAGAAACAAAAATAAGAATAAAAAAAGAGAACATTTTTCAATAATTTAAAGATAGAAAAAAAAAAAAAAGTTAAAGAGGACAAAAATAATTTGTTTATCAATAATTTATGTTAAGAGGACAAAAATAATTAGTTGGATTCAACCTTCATTTTAAATTAGCAATTATTATATTGAATCATGAAGATGATTTTCGTAAGATGTGACATTATAGATTAAGGAGCCAAACAGTAGTGCACCTTTTTATGTTGGGATTTGTGCAAAAAAGACTACAAACTGGAAGAAATCAGCTTGGATTGCGCGGATTAAACAATTTGGTACACTCGACGAGGTACCAACTCACGGAGCACCAGGAGAGCATCTCCATAGGCCTGAGTATGTTGGTCGCATTGCAAATTGCAATGTAAACAATTGTATTATTGATTGATTTGGGTTATTGTAAGACTAAATTACTTTATTTGTTGTGGGGTTATTCTGTAAATCCAGTTTTAGTCTCACTTTTTACCGTATAAATAATTAAACTAGATTTTAAAAAATAATTGATGAAGTATGAATTCGTCAGTCACTGAGTGTTGCCAGACGATGTACTTAGCCTCTTGGAAAGAAGTTTCTTAGAGACGGTCACCGGTGTGGTGCCTGCCACTGAGTGTTGCCAGGCGATGTACTTAGCCTCTTGGAAAGAAGTTTCTTAGAGACGGTCACCGGTGTGGTGCCTGCCACAACACCTCCGATGCTCAAGTTAGAGTCAAGAATTGCACAAGAATAATATCTCAAAATAGCACCAATCTAGAAAATATCGTACCTCCTCTATGGGGGAGTGTGGGGGATTTATATATGTTGTTGTAGGTTCTAGCCGTTGTACCATTTATGGAGGCTTAACTTCCCTCCAGGTAACGCTTCCTGGCCTCATCATGTGGCTTTAATTAGGTCCCAACGGTCTGTCCAGCTGGGTCTGTAACTGTCATTGTCATTTACTGATGGTATTGAATAGAATGTTGTACTCGTCAGTATCGTGTTTTCTCGTCATTGAAGACTCTTCTCGTCGGTATGATTTACCTCTTGCAAGACCTACTTCGTCAGTCCCATCAATAATAATAATAATTTTTCCTTTTTTTTTTTCATCAGATTTGAGCAAATATACCACCCAGTACTACCGGTGCCAAATCTTTCACTCTTTGGATTTAATTTTTACTTTACTCTTTAAAGTTTAAACTATGGGTCAAGTTCAAACTTCAAAGCCGCCACCTCAACGAAACTATGCAAATGCACAATGTTATCATTCAATTATTTATAATAGGCAAAATTGTATAATGCTAACAAATTTCGCTAAAGTATAATTTTAAAAAAAAATTATAAATGGAATCATTTGATTTTGCCTGAAATTCAAATTTTATAACTTCACTTTCGTTAAATTAAATCCTTTAAATTTCCAATTTATTCAATATAGTATTTCTGTCAATCTCGTTAAAATTACGTCAACAATAACACTTAAAACGACATTGTTTAAAACAACTGTTTTGGAACACTAGACAAAAATCTTCTAATGGAAGTGGATAGGAGAATTGAAGAGAACAAAGTTAAAATTTATAGGATTGAATTGAATGAAAGCGAACTTATATGAATTGATGATGCGGAAATCGTTAGTACTGTAAGTTCGTCTAGCTGGAGTGGAATCTTCATAATTGTACTTGCAAGTGTGGTGCAAGGCTTTCGTCAGGTGGTCACCGGTATGGTGCCTGCCACAATGCCTCCGATGGTAAAGTCAGTATACATAAGCTTTTGAGGAAATAAGAAAGCTCAGAATATCAGATTTACCTATATTAGTGTAATTTGGGTAAGTGTGCATGTACCTTGTCTGGTTTTGATGAGCGTGTATATATAGCTCCATAGTTTCTAGCCGTTGGGGCCTTAATTGTGGCTTTAGTGCTCTTTCTGTAACACCTTAGGGCTTATTAATGCGGGTTTTGATGAGCTTCCAACGGTTTGACAACTAATTGATAACTGTCGGAGGCATTGAAACTTCTTATTAATGACTCGCCTACCCTCGTCCATGTCGTGGCACGGTGGACGAACGTACTTGATCAGGTTGTCTAGGCAAGAGAGTTCGTCGGTCCCATCAGCTGCCCCTCCAAGTTCTGTGGTCGTCATCGTATGTCATGATGACCACCAGAAGGTGAAAGGTTTTCTGCCCAAACATGGCTCTTGGGATCTCGTTTCGCATTTAATGCGTAGTGGCGGCGCTGTACATATCGTGGCCACGTGGCGTGCTTTGGCTGATGGAGTTAATGCCCCACTTGTGTGACTCTCGGGTTTCCCTCTGGTTTTTCAGTTTTTTGTGCCTAGTTTTTAAACTTCCTTTCTTTTCTCTTTTCCCTTCACTTTTCCCACTCTTTCGCCATTATTGCTCTGTGCTTGTTCTTCTTCGAGCTATTCTGCCCTGTGATTTTCTTGATCTTTTCCTTTCGGTAGTTGCTTTCTTTGAGGTATGTCCTTTTTCCCTCCTCTTTTGCTCTTTGTAGTATAGATAAATTGTGCGAGTTTTCGATTTCCTTTTCTATTTTGGGTTTTTAGGATTTTTTCCCTCTTACCTTGTTTTTTGGGGTTCCATGGTTGGTAGCTCCGAAGTTAGGATAGTTTGCCCCTCTATTTCATTTCTTTTTGCGCGTTTGGGGGCTTCCTTAGGTGTTTCCCGTTTCTTTTCCCCTTTAATTGAAGGCTTTGTTTTTTAGGGTAATAGCCTAAGTGTAGTGTTGGCTGATTTTGTTAGGTTCTAAAGACTTAGGATTTGATGTATTTAGAACTCTAATGTGTAATGTTGGCAAACCATGATCAAAACAATATGTTTAGTCTTGTTTAGGCTTGCTCAAAGTTGTGTAATTCATGTAAAGTTGGAATCGAGTGGCTGCAGATGTATTGGTGCATTTCGGCCTTGCTTGATTGATCAAATGATAGACTCAATCGATCGAAAGTCGGCCAAAATATTTTTTCTGCAGAATTTCCAACTCAGCCCTACCTCATTAAACGTTTAGGGTTTTATATTTTTGCCCTAAGTATATAAGGCAAAACCCTAGCCACGTTTTGAGAGTTGCTTTGGTTGTATTGTTGCTCATATTTGCGGTTTGTGTTAATCTCTTGTGAGATCCTTGAGGAGCTTTCCTTCACATAAACTTAGGGTTTTCAAGGTAGAGATTATATCAACATCTTGATGATCAACTCAGTTGCTGCCATTGGAGTTTAAAGAAACATAAGCGGGGGTGCTTGTATCCTGTGGAGAATCCAAGAAAGAAAGAGTCCGTGGATTCGGAGCTTGCACGTGGTCGTGTTAGTAAGTTCTACTGGTGGATAGCATTAAGAAGTCGAGCGTGGGTGCTTGTAAGTCCTTTTGTATGAACTTCGATTCTTTCATATAGTGGATTCAAGTTTACCTTGAGGATAGCTAGGTTAAATCCTCTCCAGGTTTTTTTACCAGTTTGGTTTTCCTGGGTGATCATATCATTGTGTTATTTATATTTCCGCTGCTATATTTCTTGATATGATTATTTGATTGTGTTAACCTAGATTTGCATAATTTGACTAAGTTAATCACTTGGCTAAATAAACTAGGTTAATCCAATTGTTGTTTTAAGGGGTCTAAAACCTAACAGATTTGTTCCCCTTACTACGTCATTCAGCTGATTGGTTCGAGGAATTAGTAGGTGAGCAAAGAGCGATATCAGAGGTGAGATCTAGTGAGCTCGAGACGGGATTGTCATTTAGCGACGATCATGCGGAGGTGGAGGAGGACAACGCGGCATCTGGCCCATGGGAAATTAGGCTTTCCACACCCTTGGGGAGGTGTGTGGCCTAGATGCTAACACGCTCTCCAGGTTTAGGGATAGGTTTCAATTTCGCAAGAGGGTTAAGGTTCGTCATCCTCACGGGGAGGAGCGAGCTTGTCACTTTTCGCCTAGGGAGGTGTGCTTCTACGAGGCTGCTTTCCTGTGTGGGCTTAGATTCCCCGTCGACCCCTTCATCATGGAGCTTTTAGGTCATTTCAACATTGCTCTCGGGCAACTTATGCCAAACTTGTGGAGGATAGTGATCAGCTGTATGTAGATATGGCTGATTGCCACTGAAGGAGATATGATCAAGGTGGACGAGTTTACTTTCTTCTACCGTTTAAAGGAGTCCAAGGAATATGGGTACTACGAACTGGTGCCTTGGGTGAGGAAGGCTAGGATCGTCAGGGACCTGCCCTCGTCATTTAGATATTGGAAATCTTGATCCGTTTTTGGGGTGATCTCCCTAGGTTGCTTCGTCGGTAGAGAACCCCGAGTCTAGGTGCGTCGTCTTTTTTGTATACTGACTAAAATTAATTGGCTCATCACTGTTTCTATTTTCCCCTATATCTTCTTAACTCGAAATGGTTGGGGAGAGGAAAGGTTTTTTTTTTTTTTAGGGTACTCCCGAGAACAGATCCAGTGGAGACAGGGTGGGGCCTGTAGCTCAGAGGATTAGAGCACGTGGCTACGAACCACGGTGTCGGGGGTTCGAATCCCTCCTCGCCTACAACCAGCCAAAAAGGGAAGGGCCTTTACCCCTGGGGTAGGAAAATCATGATCGGGATAGCGGACACAAAGCTATGGAACTTGGGGTTTTTTTTTTTTTAACAAGTGTTTTCCTTTTGCAAAGATGACAACAAAATTTAACCAATGAATGTATACAAAAATGAGGGCCAAGAAGAATGAGCCCTTTTCCAATCTTGGGAAGTGGACAGTGCGTGTTGTGGAGAAGGGGGTCTCCATCACTCCAGCTACCCTTGGCACTGAGATGACGAGGACAACTTCCCCGACTACCTCGGTTGAAGAGATTACTCCCCTTCGGAAGAAGCAATGTGTGGCTGACAAGGGGAAAGATAAGGCTGATTCCCGTTCGTCTAGTGTTTGGGTCGACGCTGGCCTTGCGCTGGTGAGGGCACAAGAGGCTTTTATTGCTGAGGAACTGAGGGTCTTCTCTGGAATCTCCTCTAACGAGGTTGTAGGTTTTCATATCCATAAACTCGTCTAGGTAGTGTACTTGTGCAATTTCACCCTTTTATTTTTCTTCTTTTTTGTATTGTTCTGAAGGTTGGATCCTCTTTTTAGGTACTGGGGGAGAGTCTTCACATTACTTCAGAGTACCTTCCTCACGAAGCAAAGGTCGTGTCAGTAGTGTCCAGGGTGGAGGCTTTGGAGGCAAAGAATTCTAAACTGAAGAAGGATCTCATTTTTCCCATGGATGAGGCCAATACCATCAAGGAGAAGGTCAAGGTCTTGGGGGACGACCTCAAAGCTGAGAGGCAGCTGACCCTGGAGAAGGACGAGCAACTCCAGGCCATGAAGGAGAAGATAAAGACTGTTGCTGCCAAGGCTATTGAGGCTTTCTAGCAAACTGAGAAGTACAACACTGTGCTCTTCAGCTGGTACTACAAGGGCATTAAGCTCTTTCGTCGGTACTTAGTCAAGCATCCCTCCGGAGTGGACTTGGAAGAGGTAGACCGTAGCAGACGAGGCCTCTCAGTCTACTGCTCCTGCTGGTGATGCTCCCGGAGATGCTCCTCTACCTCCTCCTGATGCTGATGACGCAGCCGCCGTTTGAACATGCTCATGTTCCTGCTTTATGTTTGCCTACTTCTTTGTTTTTTTTTTTTTTTGGGTGCCCAATGTGTTTTTTGGACTTTTTGATTCTACTTTCAGAACAATATTTTTATTCTAATTTAAGGACAATATCTCTTGCCTAGTGTTTTTGGGCTTTTAATTCTACTGACTATTATGTGTTTAGTTGTTTACTTTCCTGCATTGTCGTGCATAATACTTTTTGATTGTATGTGATCTCTGTCTGCTTCGTTGTTTGTTTGCCCGTAGTTCGAAGGTTTGTTTGATTAGGAAATGATCTGCATTTGTCAGTAGTTTGTTTCCATCTGGGCAGATTTTCCTTGGTCAATTTTCTTGTGACTTATCTCTTACTTAGCCCATTTTTTTGTGACTATCTTGTCATTTTTTGCTTCGTTAGTAACTTACATCCGTCTAGGCAGAATCTTGTTACTTAGCCAATTTTTCTTTTACTTACACCCATTGAAGGGATCTTGTCATTTTTGACTTCGTCGGTAACTTATATCTGTCTAGGCGGAATCTTGTTACTTAGCCAAATTTTTCGACATACACCCATTGAAGGGATCTTGTCATTTTTGACTTTGTCAGTAACTTACACCCATTGAAGGGATCTGGTCATTTTTGACTTCGTCAGTAACTTACATCCGTCTAGGCGGAATCTTGTTACTTAGCCAAATTTTTTTTTTGACTTACACCCATTGAAGGGATCTTGTCATTTTTGACTTCGTCAATAACTTACATCCGTCTAAGCGGAATCTTGTTACTTAGCCAAAATTTTTTGACTTACACCAATTGAAAGGATCTTGTCATTTTTGACTTCGTCAGTAACTTACATCCGTCTAGGCGGAATCTTGTTACTTAGCCTTTTTTTTTTTTTTAGCTTTACACGCATCATGTTGGCTGAATAATTCTTTTATTGCTTTATTTCAAACATGAATACAATCATCCATTACATTTACTGATAGTATTGTTTCAAATGCTCGATATTCTATGGTCACGGCAGTCTCCTCCTGTCCAATGTTTCCAGGTGATAGCTGCCTTGCTTGGAATAATAGGTGACTTTGTAGGGTCCTTCCTAGGTTGGGCCAAGCTTCCCTTGGGTTGGGTCCTTGGTGGTAGTTGTGACTTTGCGCAGGACGAGGTCTCCTATGTTTGAGCTTCACTCTCTTGTTGTAGTACTCGGACATGTTCTATTGGTACTCCGCCATCTTGCGGGATGCTCCATCTCTGGATTCATCCAAGCAATCCAAGTAGACTCTTAGTTGATCGTCATTGCTGCCTTCATGGAAGACTTCTCGTCTCAAGCTAGTAATTCCTACTTCGACTGTAATTACTACTTTGGTGCCATAGGTTCTCGCTGTAGTCATGTACACCTAGAAAACGTTGGGCAACTCTTCCGGCCATACACCCTTTGCCTCGTCTAGCCGAGGCTTGATGACCTTGAGCAGGGTCCGATTCGTCACTTCCGTTTGGCCGTTAGCTTGGGGGTGACTAGGGGATGAGAATTGGTTCTTGATTCCTAACCTCGAGTAGAAGTCCCTGAAACCTTGACTATCAAACTGCCACCCGTTGTCTAATATGATCGTCCGTGGTATCCCGAATCGGCAAACTATATTCTTTCACATGAAGTTCTGGACCTTCGCCTCTGGTATGGTTTTATAGTGTTTCTGCTTCAACCCATTTTGTGAAATAATTAATGGCAACTAGTAAAAATTTTACCTGTCTTTTACTTTGGGGTAATGGGCCAACGATGTCAAGTCCCCACTGGGCAAACGGGCACGGAGAGGCTATTGTCGTTAGTTTCTCAGATGGGATGCGTTGGACGTTTCTAAACCTTTGGCATTTGTCGCACTTCTTGACAAACTCCTTTGCATCTTTCTGTAGGGTGGGCCAAAAGTAACCCGTTCGGATAACTTTGATAATCAGGGATCTTGGGCCTGCATGGTCTCACCAAATTCCTTCATGGATCTCCTCCATAATATATTTGGCTTCCTCCTCGTTGACGCACTTCAAGTAAGGCATGGAGAAGTCTTTTTTGTACAGGGTGTCATTCAAGATCGTGAACCTTGTTGCCCTTTTCTTGACCTTCCTAGCCTCTTCGATGTCCTATGGAAGCCGTTCGTCCTGAAGGAAGGACAGGATTAGGGTCATCTAGCTGCTTTCGCTCTGGATTGTGAAGGTGAGGACCTCTTCAATGCTAGGGCATTTATGGACTTCAATCTTAAGGTCTGTATTCGTTGGTCCTATTTCTGACGACGACTACTTCACCAGCTCGTCTGCCCCCATATTCTGGCTTCTGGGGATCTGTGTGAACTCCACCTGATCAAACTCCTGTATCAAAAGTTTCGTCAACTTTAGGTATTTTTGCATCCTTTCCTCATTTTCTTCGAATTCCCCCTTTATCTAACCTACGACGAGCTTTGAATCGCTCTGGAGGAGCAAGTTTTTGACTCCTAGTGCCTTCCCAACCCTTAGTCTCGTCAGTACTCCTTCGTATTCAGCTTCATTATTAGTGGTCGGGAATGCTAGCTGAACTCCGTATTTGAGCGTCTCTCCTTCTGGGGTGATGATAATGACCCCTACTCCGCCCCTCTTTCGGATTGATGAACCGTCAGTATGAATCATCCATCTTTCCACTTCGTCTATAGCTCCCTTCTTGTCGGGGATTGTGAATTTGGTGATGAAATCTGCCAATGTCTGCACCTTAATAGCTGTCCTGGGTTGGTATTTAATGTCGAATTGGCTGAACTCGATAGCCCACTGGATCGTCCTTCCTGCAATCTCGGACTTGTTCATTGACTTCTTTATAGGTTGGTCTGTCATCACCAAGATAGGGTTTGCCTGGAAGTAGGGGAGCAGTTTACGTGAAGCTACAATAAAAGTGAATGCAATCTTCTCTATGCGTGGGTATTTGGCTTCTGCCCCTTGGAAAGCCTGGTTGACATAGTAAGCTGGGAGCTGTCTTCTGTCCTCTTCTTGAATCAAGGCAGCGCTCACAACTGTAGCTGACATTGTTAAGTATAAATATAGGTTTTCTCCCTCCTTGGATGGGCTTAGGAGGGATGGATTGCTTAGGTAGCGCTTGAGTTCTTGGAAGGCTTTCTCACACTCATTCGTCCAACTGAAGGCCTGCTTTAATGTCTTGAAGAAGGGCAGACATTTGTCCGTCGCTTTCGAGACGAATCTCTTGAGCGCTGCTATCCTTCTTGTGAGCTTTTGGACTTCTTTTACGGTCTTGGGCGATGCCATCTCTAGTATGGCTCGTACCTTCTCTGGGTTCGCTTTTATTCCTCTTTAGGACACCATGAACCCTAAGAACTTCCCTGATGCCACCCCAAAGGTGCATTTGCTAGGGTTTAACTTCATCTGGTATCGTCTGAGAGTTGTGAACGTCTCTCGGAGGTCGTCTAGGTGAGCAGATTCTTCTTTACTCTTGAAGAGCATATTGTCCACATACACTTCCATGTTCCTTTCGATCTATTTACTGAAAATTTTGTTTACCAACCTCTGGTAGGTTGTTCCTGCATTTTTCAGCCCGAAGAGCATCACCTTGTAGTAGTAGAGCCCTTGGCTTGTGATGAAGGCAGTTTTCTCCCGGTCTTCCTCCGCCATTTTTATCTGGTTGTACCTCGAGAATGCATCCATAAAAGTCAAGAGTTTGTGTCTTGCTGTGGAATCCACCAGCTAGTCTATCCTCAACAAAGGGAAGCTATTCTTTGGGCAGGCCTTGTTCAGGTTTGTGAAGTCCGTGCAAATCATCCATTTCCCATTTGGCTTCTTTACAAGGATGACATTGGCCAGCCAGTTCAAGTAATAGACCTCGCGGATGAAGCCCACTGCTAGTAGTTTATTTACTTTGTTCGTGATTGCTTGGTTTTGTTCTAGAGCAAACACTTGTCGTCTCTGCTGGACGGGCTTTTTCTCGGGGTTAATGTCTAACTAGTGTTGGATGATCTTTGTGGATATGCCTGGCATGTCCTTGTGACTCCAAGCGAAGATGTCCAAGTTTTCCTTAAGAAATTGGACTAGTTTCTTCTTCATGTCTGTACTCATCGTCATCCCTACTCTTTTAGTCTTTGTTGGCTCTCCGTCCACCAGCTCCACGGTTTTCTAGGGGCCAAAATGGGAAATTAGCCATAATTTTTAAACATTATAATTAGTAGGCTATGTTTTCAAACTATATTTTTTACTAGCATCTCGAGTCTTAGAGACTCGATTTTGGCCTATAAATCGAGTTTTTAATACTCGATTTCCATGGGTTGATCATGTCTGATGTGGCGTTTTTTCCACGTGGCGCATACATGGAAATCGAGTCTCTAAGACTCGATTTATATGTGTTTTTACAATAGTATAAAAAAGGGGTCCTGCAGCCACTGTGCCACTGATAATGTTTGAAATTTAAAAAGGGGTCCTGCAACCACTATGCCACTGATAATGTTTGAAAATTTTTTTTTGACTGAAAAGGTAGAATTTGAATTATAATAATAAAATAAAAGTATAAAGGTGTTAGGCTATACATACTAGCCTGACACCCAGGACAAAGAAAAAAAGAAAAAAAAAAGAAAATCATCATTAGCTGTAGCTGGGGATGTTGGTTTGGCAAACCAACACACCCAGGACAAAGAAAAAAATAAAAAAAGAAAATCATCATTTTGTGTACGTTGGTTTGGCAAACCAACACACCCAGGACAAAGAAAAACTAAAAAAAAGGAAATCATCATTAGCTGTGTACGTAATGTTTAATATTTATGAATGGCTGGGCTTATAAATCGAGTCTTAGAGACTCGATTTCCATGTGTGCGTCACGTGGAAAAAATGCATGCCACATCAGAGGTGATCAGACCATGAAAATCGAGTTTTTGAGACTCGATTTATAGGCCCAAAATCGAGCTTCTTAGACTCGAGATGCTAGTAAAAAATATAGTTTGAAAACGTTTCCTACTAATTATAATGTTTGAAAATTAGAGTTAATTTCTCATTTTGGCCGTTTCTAGGGCTTCCACTTTCTCCTCTTCTTTCTCCTCGATCAGCCACGTATGGTTTTCCTTTGTAGCCAACACTGCTTGGTAGCACTCCCTAGCCAGTACTTGATCTCTTTTTACTTCACCTACACAATTTTCCGTTGGGAATTTTACCTTCAAGCAATAGGTGAACGTGGCCGCCTTCCAGCAATTGAGTGTGGGCCTCCCAATGATCACATTGTATGAAGAGGGACAATCTACCACTAGGAAGTCCAACCGACGAGTCAATTATCGCGGATAAGACCCCACTGTGACCGTCAACGTCATTATACCTTTGGGATACACCTTGTCCCCACTAAAGTTGACGAGAGGGGACCAAAAGGGTGCAGCCTTCCTGGATCTAACTTTAGCGCGGAGAGATAAATGATGTTTGCGGAACTGCCATTATCCACAAGGATTTTCCTGGTATTGAACCCTTCTATCATGAGTATTATGACTAAGGGGTTGTCATAAGGCTGCTCTACTCCTCTGGCATCTTCTTCCGAGAAAAATGTGTCCCTGTCTGTCCGTCTTTACTTCAAGGGTGGTATCCTATGGATGCTGTTCACCTACCTCTGATATGATTTCTTGAGGGATCTGAACGACCCACCTATGGATGGCCCACCCGTGTCGTCTTTATCTCCCCGATCACACTTGGTGGACGTTGGGACGTGTGGTCTTTGTCCCTTGGTGAGGCTTTGCACTTGTCCTTGTTATCATCCCTGGACCTACTGGGTTCTCCTTTCTTTATAAACCTCTGCAATTTCCATTTTCGTATGAGTTCTTCTATCTGCTCGTTCAGGTCCCTGCAATCTTTTGTGTAGTGGCCGTGATCCTTGTGTAAACGGCAATATTTCTTCTTATCACGTACATTGGGTGACGAATGTAATAGCCTTGGCCATTTAAGATAGTGCTCATCTTTAATCTGCGCGAAAATTTTGTCAACAGGCATAACTAAATGAGTGAATTTTATCGTCTGAGGAGCTTTATCGTCTTTCCTTTTAACCCCGTCACTATTCTGATGATCTGATTGCTCTCTTTTTCGTCCTCTCCGATCGTCTTCCTTCCTTCCCTTTTCAGTGGACTTCTTTACGTCTTTTATTGCTGCTAAGGTGTCTTCGGCGTTCATGTACTTCTACGCCTTCAGGAGCATCTCTGCCATCGCCTTTGGGGGATTCTTTGCGAGTGAGACCACGAACTCCCTGGATTTCAATCCAGCTTAAAAGGTTGTTAGCTGCACCTTGTTATCAGCTTCTTCGACCTCTAAAGTTTCTCGAGTGAAATGCTTCACGTACGACCTCAGGGTCTCATTTTCTCCTTGTTTGATGGTAAGTAAATGGTTTGCTAGCCTCTTCGGGCGCTGTCCCCTGACGAAATGGTGTAAGAAGGAATTGCCCAACTGCTTGAATCTATCGATCGACGATGTTGGTAGTTTCATGAACCACTCCCTTGCAGCTCCTTTGAGAGTGGTGGGGAAAGAGCGGCACAGTATTTCGTTAGGGGGCTGTTGAAATCCTATTGTCGTCTTGAAAGTGTTGAGGTGATCCAGGGGGTCTTTCAGTCCGTTGAATGGTTCAAGCTGAGGTAGGAAAAATTTTGACGGCACTGGGTATTCCAGGACTGCTGCCGTGAAGGGTGAATTCGTTGTCCTGACCATTCTATCTAGGCTTCAGTTCGTTTTCCCCTTTATGGCGTTCCTTAGCTTGTCCATCTCCTTTCTCATTTCCTAGAGAAGATCCGAGTTTGGTCCTTCTGGGGTGGCTGGTCTTCGACAGTCACACCTTTTATGACTATCTCCATTGTCTTCTTGATTGGTCCTAGACCAATTTTCCTCTTACTGAAGTCGTAGCCTCATTTCCTGGTTCTATCTGGTAAGTTCTTCTACACCAGCCGTAAGTGTCTGGATTTGCAAGGCTAATGCTGTAGAATCTTGGTTGGGCTCCATCTGAATTTGGGAATTGACTGGAACTATGCTTTCGGACCTAAGTGCGAAAATGTCATTCCCCACAGACGGTGCCAAATTGATGGTGCGAAAATCGTCAGTGCTGTAAGTTCGTCCAGATGGAGTGGAATCTTCGTAATTGTACTTGCGAGTGTGGTGTAAGGCTTTCATCAGGTGGTCACCGGTGTGGTGCTTGCCACAATGCCTCCGATAGTAAAGTCAGTATACAGTAACTTTTGACGAAATAAGAAAGCCCAGAATATCAGTGTTACCTATATTAGTGTAATTTGGGTAAGTGTGCATGTACCTTGTCTGGTTCTGATGAGCGTGTATATATAGCTCCATAGTTTCTAGCCGTTGGGGCCTTAATTGTGGCTTTAGTGCTCTTTCTGTAACGCCTCAGGGCTTATTAATGCGGGTTTTGATAAGCTTCCAACGGTTTGACAACTAATTGATAACTGTTGGAGATATTGAAACTTCTTATTATCGCCTGCCCTCGTCCATGTTGTGGCACGGTGGACGAATATGCTTGATGAGGTCGTCTGGGCAAGAGAGTTCGTCGGTCCCATTATGAATGAATTTAATTTTAGTCAAAATTAGATGGTGCAATTTGTAATTTAGCAAAATATTTAACAAAATATTATATTTTCACAAATCACGTGCCCATACTTATTATCACTTACAATAAATAAATAAATAACTAAATAGAGGGAAAAACACTTTCCTCCTTTATATTTGTGATAGTTCACAATTTTCATCTTTATGTTCAGGAAATGAACAAATATCCTCAATATATTATTACTTTTTCAATGAAATCTTTTGAAGAAATTATTATTCATACATCATAAAGAAAATAAAATTTTGAAAATTGCGTTGTTGTTTTCTTGGATTATATTCGTAATCATTGTGATTTCGTTGGATTTAATTGAAAAAGTATGGATTTGGATTTTGGATATCTGTGCATTTTTCAAACATAAAGCATAAAATTAGTATGTTTAAAAGATAAGATAGGAAAAAAAAAATTTCCCAAAAGAATAAAAGTAACATAAAATACCAATTTTATCCAACAACTTTTTTTTGGAGAAATAATTTTATCCAACAACAAAAATGGGCCATATGGGATTTTTAAATAAAAAATTTAAAGAAAATCATAAGAGTTAATACCACAGATCTCTTGTCCTCGTCCACCTCCATCTTCACGATTCCATTGTTGACTCAGTTCCCTTCTCCGAGTCATTCTAGACCTCCCTGAACCTTGGCTTGTCCTCAACCCACTCGCCTTCGTTATCTTCTTCAACTCAAATATATTTTTCTGCTCCCAGCGTCTTTGATAGACTCCGCTAGCACCGATATGCGATATCCATGATTTGGTGCTCATCCTTCACATCTAGACCCACAACAAGCTTCTCCCTAGGACTCTATTTCCATGGTTGACATTGGTCTTCTATTTGGTTTGATAGCTTTATTTGACTTTGCTGCTTGATTATAACAATGTGGTGATTGTAAGAGCATTCTCATCAGCTCTCTCATAAAAAATGCCATTTTACAACACCAAAAACCTACTTTATCATTTTAACACACCATTTTACAACATATCATTTATCAGATGTTCTATACTTCCATTCCATATATTAAAATAATATATCCAACCCATTAAATAATATTAAACAAATTTCATCACATTAAACTACAACCACACTACAATCACAGTCAACCTCCACAGACCATTACAACGCTGCTGCCGCCGCCACCGCCGCCACCACCACCACCGTGGCAGCCACAATCAAACCCAGAAAACACAGGCAACCCAAACCCAGAAAACACAATCAAAACCCAGGCAACCCAAACCCACGAAACTCAGGCAACCCAAACCCAAGCAACCCAGGCAACCCAAACCCACTAACACCGGCAACCCACGATCAAGATCTCACCTCACCTCAACGTCGATGCCCACGATTGTGACGAACACTCCGATCTCACCTCAACGTCGATGCCCACGTCGATTCCGATTGGCGATGACGATGACGATGCCCGGAGAGATCGGCGATGACGATGCAAAATGAAACCGGTGAGACGACGATGATGGATCGGCGATGACGATCGGCGATGACGGATCAAGATCAACAAAACAGAGGTGAGAGGGAACGGTGACAGAGAACGGTGAGAGAGAACAGAGGTGAGAGGGAACGGTGAGAGTGAAGAGAAAAGGAAAATCTGAGGAGAGAGGAGAGAGAGAAAACAAAATAAAAAATCAATAAAAATTATGCCACATGTGAACAGTACCGTTGCAAATTTGCAACGGTACTGTTCACATGTGGCAAATTTTATGGGATTTAGCACACCTGATAAAATGAGATTTTGGTGTTTGATGTGGTAAATGTGCCAAATATTTGGCATTTGGCACATTTACCACATCTGATGGTAATGCTCTAATCTACGAATTAATGGGAGATTTAGGTATTTTATTTGGTTTGGATAAAGGTGATTTCTTATTTTATTTTTAATTATGTAATAGATTTATAAACTCATGAAATTTGTGAAATTTCAGTTTTTGATTTGGTTGGACAGAGGTTTTTTTATTTATTTATTTATTTTTTAATGTAACAAATTTACAAACTTAATAATTTTGTTCTTAGTTTGCACCTGATAATTTTGCTATTGTATTGTACTATTGCAATTGTAAATTGATCAAATGTCACTTTTTTCCATGTTAATTTCATGTAGTACGCGCCGTAAATGAGTTGAGCTATGTCGAGTAGTGCATGTTCAAGTTTAGCTCGTCAAGAAAAATCAAAAGCTCAAGCTTGGCTTGAGCTTATGACAAACCTAAAAATAGTGTTTGAGTTTGAGCTTGTGGAAAAGCCAAAAAACTTGAGCTTAACTTGATTAATTAGTCAAGTCAAGCTCAAGTTTAATATCAAGCTCAAACTTAAGGGTAGGTCAAGCTTTTGAGCTTGAGATATAAAAAAAATTATATTATCAAATGCTTAAATCTTTAAAATTAAGAAGAAAAAAAATAGTATATTCATTTTATCATACATCTAGTCTTATGATTAGTTGTACGGCATACAGCCACAGGCCCATTTATCTTGGGCCCAGGCCAAAATAGGACCATAAATATTGTCAGGCCTAGGCCCAGTGTCATGACCAGCTCACTATTCATAAGCTCGGCACGTGAATGCCACCCACGTGTAGAAAGGTCAGTAGGTATACATGTGATGGGCAGAAATGCCTTGGCAGCTCGGGAGTGCCTTGGGGGATTGCGCTGCCGAGTAATCTTTCGGAGGTTGGTGCCAGTTCCAACGTCCTTGACATCATTCCCAATGAAGCATATTCCTTGCTATGAATAATCAATTTGGGCCCCACCCACACAAGCGGAATCGGAGATAATCATAATTCTCCCGCTAACCTTAAGCTATAAATAAGAGAAAGCAAGGAGGTAATGTTGTTGGATACCGAAGAAAGGGAGAGGAGTGAGAGAGAAAACACATATGTAACTTGAGAGAGCTTAAGGAGAGAAAGAGGGAGGCTAGGCTGTGCGAGGCAGTTCCTTCTTAAAGCTCGGCTGTGAGCTACCCAAAGTAGGAAACCCATTACCCATTATATAAGTAAATTGTGTGTCCAACCCTAGGGTCCGGTTCAATAAGGAAAGTTGGGTATGTACAATTGGCGCTGTCTATAGGGATCTCCTACATAGTCGTAGTTCTGCCGAGGTTCGAGCGAGGAAGATGTTTGAGAGACACTTAGCGAGTTAAGTTGCTAGCGGCTTTGGAGGGTCTTCTCGGGGCTCCAGTTGGCGAGAAAGGAGGCACAAGAGAGATGAAGACCGAAAATACGAACGGGAAGGAGAACATTCTAGTCTAGGGGAGGGATCGTCCTAGACATATCGATCAATGTCAAGTGCTTCTGAACACGAGCGTCGTGATAGATGGGATTAAGAGCTAGAACACCTGCGTAGAATGGTGAGGGATTTGGAGTTAGAAGTACGGGGTAGGCACCGACGAAGAAACCGTGAAGAGCACGTTGAAGGGTTAGCAAGTGTAGGGGGTAGTCATGGAGAAGCATCTCGTCAGTCTAGCTCCCATCGGTTTAGGGATCGGTCTTGGGAATACGTAGATAGATACTTGATTTCCCCTGAGGGGCAAAGACCCCAGAATGCTGCTTTGGATGCTATGAGCTAGGTATTGCGCAAAGCTGCTTAATCACCATTCTCGGAAGAGATCGAACGGGCACTGATGCCGAGCAAATTTACCAGACCCTCATTTATTTTTTATGATGGGAAGATAGACCCGATAGAACATGTAAGCCATTATATCCAAATGATGTCTTTGCATAACCATAATGACGCGTTGATGTGTAGGGTGTTTCCCTTTAGTCTTGGGCCCATTGCTCTGAGGTGGTTCAACGAGTTGAGGAAGGGCTCGATTCATAGTTTTGGAGAGTTGATTCAAGAGTTCGAGGTCCGGTTTATAACCTGTAGCCAGGTACCACAGCCCGTGGACGCATTGTTGTCTATAAAGATGGGAGCTGGGGAAACCCTTTGGAGTTATGCTAGCAGGTATTGGGAATTGTACAATGAGATCGATGGGGGTAATGAAAAGGTCGCAGCAAGCACATTTCGG
Organism: Quercus aquifolioides; assembly: GCA_019022515.1. Taxonomy (NCBI): domain Eukaryota; kingdom Viridiplantae; phylum Streptophyta; class Magnoliopsida; order Fagales; family Fagaceae; genus Quercus; species Quercus aquifolioides. Next base: position 33,568,783 of record CM032329.1, read on the forward strand.
TTAAAATTGCCCGAGGATTCTGAATTACAAGATTTGCTGAAGAAGAGGCCTTCCGAGGATATGAGGCAACTAATGAGACGTATCGAGGAGTACAAGAGGTTAGAGGATCATCGGCAGCAGAGCAAGGGGAAGGCACCGGTCACGATGCGGTATTCAAAGAGTCCTGGTAAGGGAGTTTCCAGCCAAACCCAAGAGGGATTTGAGGATCCAAGAACCTAGTGCTCGGGCAGGGGAAGTCAACGTGACATTTAAGGAGCCCGTACACAAAATTCTGGATAGAATAAAGAACGAGCCATACTTTCGGTGTCCGAGCAAGATAGGGGTGACCCATCAAGAAGAAATCAGAATTTATATTGCACCTATCATTGGGACAAAGGACATACCACAAAGCAATGTAGGGTTCTAAAAGATCACTTGGAGCAATTGGTGAGGTCGGGGCATTTGAAGGAGTATATTTTGGAACCTAGTGGTCAAAAGATCGGGTAAATTGCAAGACCTTGGGGGAACCTTTTCCCACCACTGTTGGGAGTAATAGAAGTCATACATGCTGCTTCAAGGGGTACTTTAGTAACCTGAAGAAAGGGAGTGCTAATTGTGGTGCCAGCGGAAAGTTGTCAAGAACAACCATCTGGGAAGAGGATGAAATATGCTCGGGAACCCATCGCTTTCACTGATGAAGATTTGGAAGGAACGGCTCAGCCTCATGATGATGCGTTAGTGGTTACGACCCAGATAAACGGCTTCATAGTGAAGAGGGTATTGATGGATCAAGGAAGTGGAGCCGAAGTAATGTATCCTAACCTGTTTAAGGGGTTGGGTCTGAAGAATGAAGATTTATCTAAGTATAATACACCTTTAGTGGGATTCGATGGTTGAATAGTGGTCTCTAAAGGGCAGATTTCACACTTTGTAAATATGGAAGGGAAGGAGGTGATGGTGACTTTCATAGTGGTTAGTTCATTTTCCCTGTATATGGCCATTCTTGGTAGGCCGTGGATTCATGCTATAGGAGCAGTCCCGTCCACGTTGCATGTTAAAGTCAAGTTCCACACTTAGCACGGTATTGCAACGGTGAGGGGGAATCAGCAAGTGGCCAGGCAGTGCTTGGTGGCAACTGTCAACCGAGAGATAAAACAAAAAGAGTGTCGAGAAAGTTCCTTTATAGCAATTAGAGGAGCCTTAAGGAGAAAAGGGGGCTAGTTGTGCCAAGGAGCTAATCAAAGTAAGTATATTACCGGATGAGGGTAAGAGTTTTCAAATAGGAGCAAGAATGCCGAACAAGGATAGGGCAGAAATGTTATTGTTGTTGGTGCAAAATTTGCCCAAGAAGCAAAAGTCGAGGAGGTCGGCAAAAGAGCATGTCGAGGCTGTAAAGCATGAGGTGAAAAGGTTGAAAGAGGCAGGGGTGATAAGGGAGGTCTTTTTCCTGGATTGCCTGGCGAATACAGTGGTCGTGAAGAAGAAAAATGGTAAATGGAGGGTGTATGTGGACTTCACTGACCTTAATTGAGCATGCCCGAAAGATCCGTTTCCTGTGCCGAAGATTGATAAACTGGTAGACGCAACGTACGGATACCCGAGAAAGAGTTTCTTTGATGCTTTTCAGGGTTACCATCCATTTGCTTTGGCTGCTGAAGATCAGGAAAAGACGTCATTTATCTCTCCTGATGCTAACTATCACTATACCGTGATGCCGTTTGGTTTAAAGAATGCAGGGGCCACTTATTAAAGGATGATGACTAGAATGTTTAGGGAGAAGATCGGTCATACAGTGGAGGTATACGTTGACGATATGGTGGTGAAAAGCAAAGAAGAGTTGGGCCATGTTGGCGACCTCATGGATATATTTGAAGTACTCAAGCAGCATAGGTTGCGTCTCAATGTTGATAAGTGTGCCTTTGGTGTGGGGGCTGGAAAGTTTCTCTGGTACATGATCACTCACCGAGGAATAGAAGTGAATCCCAACCAGATTAGCGCTATAGAACACTTCAAGTATTCGAGCAATCCAAAGGAAGTGCAAGTATTGACCGGCATGTTGGCCGCGCTGAATCGATTATTTTCGAAATTTGCTGACCGGTGCCATCCATTTTATCAGCTGTTGAAGAGATGGAAAGGTTTTCAGTGGATCGAGGAGTGTGAGGAGGCCTTTCAGGATTTGAAGAAGTATTTGGTTCAGGCACAGATATTGTCAGCTTTGGATCCCGGTGAGGATTTATTCATGTATCTCTCTGTATCCGAGCATGCCGTAAGTGCTGTGTTGTTAAGAGACCAAGGCGTACAGTAACCGGTTTATTACATTAGCAAGACCTTGGTAGACACGGAGACAAGGTATTTGCCTTTAGAGAAGTTGGCATTAGCATTGGTACATGCCACTAGAAAGCTGCCTCATTACTTTCAAGCCCACACCGTTTATGTGCTGACTGAATATCCATTGCAATCTTTGCTTAAGAGATCTGACTCCACGGGCTGGATAGCTAAGTGGGGGACTAGGCTGGGTTCATTTAACATACGGTATAGGCCCAAAAGTTCGGTTAAAGGCCAAGTCCTTGCTGACTTTGTCACAGAATATTCCCCGAGAAGAGAAATGGAGATTGTGTGCCATGTGGAAGTTTGACCTTGGAGAGTATTTATGGACGGTGATTCCAGTGCAATGGGAGTAGGGGCTGGGATTGTCATAATCACGCCGGAAAGAATACGGGTGAAGCATTCTCTTAGGCTGGGTTTTAAAGCTTCCAACAATGAGGCCGAGTATGAAGCCTTACTTGCTGGACTGAGAGCTATTCTTAACTTAGGTTTTTAGGATGTGGAGGTTTACCCGAATTCACGGTTGATCGTCAACCAAGTAGAGGGTAGTTTTGAGGCCAAAGATCCCTGGATGATCGATTACTTGTGGCTAGTGAAACAAACCATGAGTTTGTTCCAGCAAGTGAGGCTGATTCAAATTGCTCGGGGGCAGAACAGACATACGGATTCTTTGGCCACTTTGGCATCATCGTTAACCGAGGAGGTACCAAGGCTGATCAAGGTGGAAGTTGTGAAAGAGCCCAACATAGACGTAAAGGTGAATGTCTCACTTGTTATGGTGTTCGAGCTGTATTGGATGGATCCAATCATTGACTTTTTAGTCGAGGACCGTGTGTTAAACGATAAGAAAGAGGCCAAAAAAATACGCAGAATCGCTGCTCGGTATTGGTTGTCTGAAGATCGCAGGTTGTACCAGAGATCTTTAGGGGGACCTTATCTTCTATGTCTGCATCCTAGTAGGGTTGATGAGCTCTTGACCGAGCTCCATGAGGGAGTATGTGGCAGTCATGTTGGGGGACGCTCGTTAGCCCACCGAGCAATGACCCAAGGGTTTTGGTGGCCTTAGATGCAAAAAGATGCCGACGACTATGTCCGAAAGTGTGAGCAGTGTCAAAGGCACGCTCCATTGATACATCAGCTGACAGGAAGTTTGAATCCTATTAGTAACCCATGGCATTTCGCACAGTGAGGGCTAGACATTATCGGTCTGTTCCCTCGAGCTAGTGGAAACCGAAGATTTGTTTTAGTGGCCGTGGACTATTTCACCAAGTGGGTGGAGGCTAAAGCACTAGCTAATATTTGAAATGTAGAAGTCAAAAAATTTGTGTGGAGAAACATAATGACCAGGTTTGGAGTACCAGAGTCCTTGGTATTTGACAATAGGATGCAGTTTGATAGTAAAACCTTCCGTAAGTTTTGTAGCGACCTCGGCATTAAGAATAGGTACTCAACCCCGGCCTATTCACAAAGCAATGGTCATGCCAAAGTAACTAATAAAGCAATTGTTAATGGACTAAAGAAAAGGTTGGAAGGGACCAAGGGTATGTGGGCCGAGGAGTTACCAAACGTTTTGTGGGCTTACCGAACAACCCCTAAAAGGTCCATGGGAAAGACTCCATTTTCTTTAACGTATGGGACAGAGGCCATTATACCGGCTAAAATAAGCCTATGTAGTGCCTGAGTTTCAGGATTTGCTTCGACCAAGAATGAAGAATTAATGGTGAAGCAGCTGGATTCATTAGAAGAATGCCGGGAATTAGCAACCATACGATTAGCGGATTATCAACAGAAACTTGCTTGGCGATACAACAAGGATATCAGGAGACTTTGTGTTACGAAAAGCTGTAGGGAATGCACGGGATGTTAGTGCTGGGAAGTTGGCCCTGAACTGGGAAAGGTCATCTAAGGTTATTGCCATTACTGGAGTAGGAGCGTACTATTTAGATGATAAGGAGGAGAGATCACTTCCCCGGCCATGGAATGTTCAAAATTTGAAGAAGTTCTACTATTAGCTATAGGAAATGTATTAATATGGGTTGTGTACAACCTATTATGTAAATGAACATATCTATGTACGTAATATACAAAAGTCTTGGCCCTATTATCAAGTTAAAATTTTTTCTAAGGACAGAAGCCTAGATTTAGTTCGATCCCGGTCACTGACTTGGTGGAAACCTTATGACAAAAATTATCAAGTTAAAATTTTTTCTAAGGACAGAAGCCTAGGTTCGGTTCAATCTCGATCACCAACTAGGTGGAAACCTTACGACAAAAATAATCTAGTTAAATTTTTTTTCTAAGGACAAAAGCCTAGATTCGGTTTGATCCCGGTCACCGACCAGGTGGAAACCTTATAACAAAAATTATCAAGTTCAATTTTTTTCTAAGGGCAGAAGCCTAGGTTCGGTTCGATCTCGGTCACTGACCAGGTGGAAACCTTATGACAAAAATTATCTAGTTAAAATTTTTTCTAAGGACAAAAGCCTAGGTTCGGTTCGATCCTGGTCACAGACTAGGTGGAAACCTTATGACAAAAATTATCTAGTTTAAAATTTTTCTAAAAACATAAGCCTAGGTTTCGTTCAATCTCGGTCATTGACTAGTTGAAAACCTTATTACAAAAATTTTCCAAGGAAAGAAGTAGGGCTGTCCATGGGTCGGGTCAGATCGGGTTTGGGACTGACCTGCACTTGACCCGACTGAATCGAGTGAACGAAAATTGGACCCGCGACAGAACGAATGTTTGGGTCAGACCCATAGGCTCAGGTCGTCAGTTGAGTGGGTCGGACCATTGGGTGATTTCGGTTCTGAAGCACAAAGAGAAAACAGAGAAATCAACCCAAAGAAAATAAAAAACCTAGCCCTAAGTTCAGCTTCCCTTAATTTAATCTCTGCCTCCGCCCTTTATTGTTCGGCCTGTGCTCGATCCCTCTCTGCCCCCTGTGCCTGTGCCTCAGCATTCTCTGCGGTTGTGACTTTTTCCTTGGTGGTAGCTTCGGCAATGTCCTTTAGGGCTCTCTCCTTGTTAGCTTCTTCTGCAGCGTCCTTCAGCTCGTCCTCCACAATGTAGGTTAGTTACGCAGCCTACCCGGGAAGTGTTAGTATTTGTTTAAAGAATGTTAGAGTAACGTAATAGGAAGTAAGAAAATGAAAGAATCAATACCGCAATGGTGTGCCACTGCAACCGAACAGTAAGGGCCTCATCGTTCCCACCAACGAAGTATTTCACATCATCGGGCAGTTGAAAAGCCTGCCTGAGGCTCCGGGAAATTTGCCCACCCTCACCTTGGGCCCAGTTCCTTATGGTAGAGGTCACAGGAAGGGGATCATTCCCAAGCATAAAGGTGGTTTGCCACCCAGTAGGAGGAGGGGAGGAGGAGGAAGCCACATTAGACTTAACTTGCACAGTTGGGCGAGCACCGCCAACAGGCTCTCGGATCAGCACGGTAGCCATGGTAGGAGCTGGACGAGTCCTTGGAGGAGTCTCTTCAGGCCTTCTCGGAGGCTGGTCAGTATGGCGAGGCCTTTTGCGGTTACGAGGGGGCTGGAGGAGGTTGTTCCCTATCTTGGGGTTGTTGTTGCTGCGTGGCAGGGCGACCACAGGGTAGAAATCAATTAGCAGTCATAATTCTATGGACTACCATCTTGTCTTCGGCCTTTTTAGCTTCCGCACCTGAGGAATTGATCGACTCGACCTCTACCTGCTCGGCAGTCGGGGCTTCAGTACTCTGCTCCTCGACCGGTGTATGTACAGCCCGGCCTTGAAAAATAGTATCAGCTAACCCGTCCCTCATAGGTACCAATGGACCTACTCTTATCAGCTGGGGGCTGAGATCCCGAGCTTCACCGATCGTCAATCTTGGAGGAAAAAAGCCTCGGTGCAACTGTCAAGGCTTGCCTAGAAGGTTGATAGCTTGTGTAGATTGGAGTGCAACCGAGGATAAGGTGGGAGGCCTGCAATTTTCCGTCAAAGTGGACAAAAATCTCTGACCTAAGCACAAAATTTAAATCCCTCCCGTGTACGGCGTTAAGGTCTGGCACAAACTTTTTATCGTCTGCATAATGGTAAATGGAAATGATCAATAAGTGTATAAACAATAGTACAAAGGAAAATTAACATGCACGATATCGACCAATGTTCCGAGGCGAAGTCGGGCAGGTGAGTTTGTTGGCGTGCCAATTTTTGCTCACCTGAATAAACTCTCCTGCCGAGTTCCTGTTAGAGTCAGGAAGGCACGATATTAGCCGTACCCGAGTATCCCTAACCTTCAAGTAGTATTTGGATCTATCATTACCACACAAATTGTACATGTAATTTATATCATGGTGATCGTAACCCATAAAGGTGATTTAGCCGACTAACGCAACTTATTACTCAGTAAAAGTTGGGTGGAAGTTGGTTGGGACATAGGCCATAAAACTCAAGAGTTTTGAGTAACAAAGGGTCCACGGGAAACCTAACTCCTCCTTATAAGATAGACATTAAAGGAAAAAACACGACATGAGGACTTCGCTTAAGAGCAATATTGTCCTCATGACAATACGCTACCTTTACATCATTAGGGATGGCAAACCTAGCCCTAAAACTGGCTAAGGCAGCCTCGGTATCAAGAAGATGAGAGAAACCCATTCCTAGTAATAGAATAGAAAATGAAAATTGAATAAAGAAGAGAAATGAACAAGAAAACTTACTGTGGGCTCTAGGAATTTTCGATCTCGGTTGGAGAATCTATGCTCGGGAAGAGAAATATGCTCGGTTGTGGAGAACTTAAGGGAATGAAAGAGTGAAAATATAATCTGAGGGGAAGGAGGACATTATTTATAGGGAGGGGACATTTAATGAAAAAGAAGCGGGAAAATCCTTTTCAAGTTACTTTTGTAACTCCCACACGTGTGGCCTTGGTTCACGAACTATCAGGTCATGATTACAGCCGGATGTGACAGGCTGTCATAACGCTTCTTTTAAGAGAACATTAATGATTGTCTTATCCAACATTAATGACTGACGGTTAATCTTCCCGAGGAGTTGTTGGCTTACCGAGGTAAGTCCATGATTCGTTCTCGGATGCCGGACACTAATCAAGAGGGGGCTATTGTACGGCATACGGCAACAGGCCCATTTATCTTGGGCCCAGGCCAAAATAGGACCATAAATATTGTCAGGCCTAGGCCTAGTGTCATGACCGGTTCACTATTCATAAGCTTGGCAGGTGAATGCCACCCACGTGTAGAAAGGTCGGTAGGTATACATGTGATGGGCAGAAATGCCTCGGTAGCTCAAGAGTGCCTTGGGGGGATTGCACTGCCGAGTAATCTTTTGGAGGTTGGTGCTAGTTCCAACGTCCTTGACACCATTCCCAATGAAGCATATTTCTTGTTAGGAATAATCAATTTAGGCCCTACCCACACAAGTGGAATTAGAGGTAATCGTAATTCTCCCGCTAACCTTAAGCTATAAATAAGAGAAAGCAAGGAGGTAATGTGGTTGGATACTGAAGAAAGGGAGAGGAGAGAGAGAAAACACATTTGTAGCTTGAGAGAGCTTAAGGAGGGGAAAAGGGAGGCTAGGCTATGCGAGGTAGTTCCTTCTTAAAGCTCGGCTAGGAGCTACCTAAAGTAAGAAACCCATTACCCACTATATAAGTAAATTGTGTGCCCAACCCCAGGGTACAGTTCAATAAGGAAAGTTGGGTATGTACATTAGCCATTATTCAAATTAAAAATTTACATAATTAAATTCATTCATTCATCATACATTGTCTACCGCTTCAGTAGTTGTTCAAAATACAATTTTTACATATATGTTAGATGGTGAAGAACTAGAAAAATACTTATTTGTAACTATTATGAATAAGAAAATACTAACATATTTCATAATTTTACTTTAGATGCTTGATAGGAAGGTATTATATGTGGCCTACTTAATTAATTAATTTATTTTTAAATGTAACTATAGTCTAAAGTGGTTCTTAATCAATTTAGAGGGAAGGAAAAAATTAAGGTAATAAGTAGTGGTCCCATGTTGGCCATGTCAGTATTAAGATATGTGTAATGAGTATATTTAGCTAACACATATAAACTTATAAACGAGTCTATGCTTGAATTGTTGTGTATCAAGCCTAATAGCTCATGAGCTTGTTCCTGAATAAATTTTTTTGCTTGGGTTGGCTTGTTTATTAAATGAGCCTAAAACTAGGGCTTAAGTTTGGCTTATTTATAAATAAACAAACATGAACGAGTTTTTTATCGAGCCAATCCCAAGTTGTTCATGATCGGTTTGGTTCAGGACACCATAAATCATTGTTCTTCATCTTTTTTTATTTTTTATTTATTTATTTATTTTTTTTTCAATATCAACATCAACAGAAAAACAAAAACAACATAGGCACGCCGACAAAATACACTAGAGAGATGGCTCCTCAAAGATGACATGGGCCTTAGCCGTTAGGGGACAACGCCCAATTCAAAACAGCCGAAAAATAGAATGGTTGAGAGACCATTTAGTTAGATTTTAAGTAGCCATATCGGCTTGTCAATGGATCCATGATCCAACAAAATGAAACCTCACCCAAGGAGTTATAGACATTCTTAATAGTCTCAAGCCGACTATATGCAAGCTGGAGGGCCCATCCTTAAATTGGAGAGGGAAATTTTCACCTTTTTCGATAGTGAAAATACCAAGTTCCCTCTAATTTCTCACTTTATCTAATTTTGGTATAAGAATTAAATCTTAGATTTTATGGGTAAAATTAACATTTTTTTTGTTAATAATTAAATAAAGCAATTAACATTTGAACAATTTTTTTATTTATTTTTTATTTCCCATAAAAGTTGTGTCAAAATTTTCCTAAAATAGATTATTAACTAATGCTCTAAGAGCACTCGCTAACATGACCATTAAATAATATATAATTGAATTTGGTATGCAAGTCAAGATAATTGAAATTTTTGTGAAAAATATTGAAATTGATGAACATTTTAATAATAGAGGGAAATGGATTATGGAAGGGGACATTGCTCAATTTTCTAACTGAACTTGTCCTTATACTTTAGATAGGCAAAGTGAAAATGAAATTAACCTCTCTCTCTCTCTCTTCTTCTTTTTTTTTTTTTTTTTTTTTTTTTTTTTTTCACACAAAGCTCCCTATTTTTGTTCTCTCTATATCCAGCCACTCAAGACTCCTTTAATTTTTCTTTCTTCTTTTGATCTATCAAATGGAACACACCCCCCCCCCCCCCCCCCCCCCCCCTTTTTTTTTCCTCTTTGATTTCTTTATTTTTCTCACACAAAAAATCTTATCTTTTCTTTCTTTTCCTTCTTTCCAAAACCCTTTACCTTTCCTTTTCACACGTTTTGCTTCTTTCTTGCACCAACAACTCTCCCTTTCTCTGAAAAATTTCCATAAACACTCATCTTCAAACTCTTTTCCAATAGCACAATCACTATCCTCAAGCTATTCTCACTTTCCAACATTTAGTTTAGGCAAAATTTTATTTTACCGTCTCTTTTACGTACTTGGAAAGTGTGTGTGTGTGTGTGAGAGAGAGAGAGAAAGAGCTTTTTATCTTTCTAGCTTTGTTTTTGTGGATATTACAATTAGAGACTCCTATGATTTATTTATTTACTTTTGTGGGTTCATGTGTTAGCCTGTCATGACAACTATTTCAAGCCCAAAAAATCAGAGAAAGTATATCTTGCATTTGGTGTATGAATGGGATGTCTCACAACACATGGGCCTCACCAATGTTTGGAACCTATATATATTATGAGAGGGCTGTTTTCATACACTAAAGGCAGGATTAACTTTCTCCAAAATTCATATCCTTTCTTTTGACTGTGTTTAGAGTTCTGTGCGGATTTATGTCTATATGATTGCATGGTCCCAAGGATCCTCAATTTACTTAGTATATTTCAAATTCCATCATTTATAGATTTACTTAGGCTATGGTTGGTTTGACAAAAATTGATTTCCAGAAAATATTTTCTGTATTTGCTGGTGCTTGGGCCAATTGAAAATGTTGGTCAACCTGACTGTAAATTTATATAGGTATTTATGGTGGAAATTAGTTTATGTTTTCATTTTTCGTATATCATTTTTAGAATCACTCAAAACTTATCAACTGAACTTCCACCCCTACTGATAGCCACCCAACCAACCCCCTCTAACATTCTCAATCTCCAGTTTCCAACCATTGACAACCACCTCTCTCCACCACCATTAGTCGTTGGTCGTAGTTAGTCTCCATCATCATTGGCCATTGTTCTCTGCCATCGCCAGTTTTTCATAGCATTTTCAGAACGCAACCAAAAACTTGAAAATGTTTTTTGGAATGCAATCAACCACTTAAAAATATATATTTTCACTTGGAATTTATTTTAGGGTTGGAAAATATTTTCCCTCCAACTAAACACAACCTTAATGTTATTTATATTTCAATCATTTACATAATGTTATTTACATTTTCCATCTCAAACCGATGCACATATTTTTTGGCTTTATTTATTACCGTTTCTCTTGGTCCGTGGTTAGGGTTTCATGCCGGTTTAGAGACATTTGAGTTTGCATGGCTCAAGGACCCACCAAAGAGAAATTTTGGATGTTTGAGCCCATAATCCAAAACCATTGGATTAATGGGCCAACGAATGGTTAAAGCCCAGTAATCACTATCCTTTCTTTGGGCATGCGGTTAAGGTTCCATCGGTTTTGGCCCATATAATTGGATAGATCCATGGATCTATCAAAGGACACGAATATTATAAGTAATACCATTTACATTTGTTGTCGTAGAAATTTATGTATATTTTAGTATAAGAACTTATTTTTTTTATTTTATAACTCATTTTTTAAAATACCACATATTAGATTATTTATTTTATACTACATTTAATTAAAATATCAATTTTTCTTGATTATTTTTTTTTTCTTTCATCATATACAATAATCATCATCTACTCTCTTCTTTTATCCTCAAGATACGTAAAGAAAGAATAAACAATCAAATGCAAAATAAATAGTATTAGTGTAAATTTACCCGGTTACAACAGCAAATTTGTAAATTTACATAATTATACATGGACTGATGTGAATCATTTTAAGATAAAACTGCGTAAATTCTACACATTTTTTTATTATCCGCAAACTAATTGAATGCTTTACTATCTTCGATGTCACGTGGTTACGGATAGGACTTATAGAATTGGCTAGATTCGAGATGCCAGGCCTCCTTAGAATAAGAGGCAGAGGAAATAGGGAAAACAAATAAAAAATCGATTTAGGATCAGCACTTTACCGGTTAACACTACAGAGTACAGAGCTAGTGGAAACTGGAGAAGTTTATTGTAAGCCCAAAGAGAGCATGAATTCGAGAATATGAGAGCATGAATTCGTCCTATTTGATGTCATCACCATTAGACTCTAATTAGCCTAGACACAACCATTATACATGTGAACCAGGAAAAAAAAAAAATGCTGAAGCATTAGCAATGAAATAGGCCTTGGACCTAGCTAGCAACTGGAAGGAAATTTTGGTGAATAATTTTAGGAGCAGACATTTTTACACCTCTTTTGCCACAATTGTTTTATATGATAGACTGTAATTGATTGTTTGACACTTTCACATTAACTCAATATTTTTTCTCTATCACTTAGTCAGCTGCATAAAACAATTGTGTTAAAATTTGTGTAAAAGTGTATGGTCCTATAATTATTTAATTTTGGTTGAAGGTGATGCTAGTTTGGTGTTGGAACATGTTAAGAAGAATGAGACTCAGACATTGTGCAACCTAATTTCAATTATTAGAGATGTGTTAGAGCGGAGAAATTTCTTATTTAGGAATTCTGTGGAGTTGGTAGATTAGCACTCTCAAGAATTGGGTCAATAAATAGTTACTTCTTTGTTTTTTAGGTTGGTTAATCATTTTTCTCAAAAAAAGAAAAAAGAAAAAGAAAAATGGTTAATCGTTCCCAGCTCTCAAAGGCCCATGATCAAGCTCACAAGGTGGACTTTTGTAAGCAAATTTTTCTTATAAATAAATTCCTCGGGGGAAAAGGCCATTATGCATTTATTTTATTTTATTTTTAAAAAGGGTATCATTTACTAAAATAGGGACAAGCTAAATAAGAACCTTTTCCGATAATTAGGATAAAAATTTCTATTACACTAAACTAAGAGTCTCTGAATATTATTCTTTGCCTCTTTAAAAAAGAGTGTATAGTTATTTATAACAAAAGTTGTCTTATAAAAGACAAAATAAAAGATAATAATGAAATGTTACCCATCCTTGTTTACAAAGTGGTTATACCAATGATACAATCTATAAATAAATTGTTTTTGTAGTACAATAATACATAATAATCTAATCTAATCGAATACTATATATAATAGCAAAAGAATTTAAAAAAATACTGCCACGTTAAGAAAAAAAACTATCTAAAATTTTGACATGTTTAAGTTAAAAAAGCGATACATTATACTGTTTTATTACAAACATAACACCGTTTGACAGTTTTGTGTATATATATAAATAAATAAATAAAAAACGGTTAAAATAAAATAAAAAAGCGTTCCAACTAGAAATACCCTAGCGACACTGCAATATAGAGAAAGGGAAGGAGAAAAAAGAAAACCTTGCGCCACCCTGGAGATTCGTACGGCCGGCCATCGCCATCCCCTGCCAGACTTAGACCACCGCAATCGGCACCCGTCAAAGTTAAATACGATCAAACGTCCTTGAGGTATTGAGATACGGAGATAGAGACAGAATATTACAATTCCCTTTTGTTATTTCACGTGACAAACCCCCTGACCAACATAATTATTCACGCAATTGCATCGTTTAAACTTTAAAGTTTGATCAACTATATTAAGGGTTTGCACTAAACAATGTTTAAAGAAATATGAGAGATTTGTTTTCTTATTAAGGTTTTTCTTTAAAATTGGTTTTGATCAACAGTCACAATCATAATTAGAGAAGGAGAAGAGAAAGGCGGTGGAGCAAACACAGGCAAAGCAGGGGAAATATTGCCAACAGGTATAACCCCAAAAAATTGAAAAACAAAATTGTTGGATATTGTTGCGTTTTGCAATATAAAATTATGAATGAAATAATTAGTTTTTAAATGTGAGTTTAAATTTTTTTTTTTTTAATGTATTTTTCTTTTATTTAATAAAACTCAATTACTGGATATGTAAATTCAAGTGCTATTTGGGAAGATAGGAAGTAGTTTGTTCCTCTTAATATTTCCCAAGCTTTTTCTTTTTTAATTTTTAAAATTTATATATGCTTGATTAGTCTTTTTCCTCCTATAACCGATGCTTTGATTTTAGTATTTTGTCTGTTTATTTGTTATTAATTTTTCAATCTACCTAGAGAGGTTTAATTAATTTTTGGTTGGTTAGAGTGCTTGGTTGACCCCATAGCATTTGCTGCTAAACATGTTGAAATTCTTCTTCTCCTTTCTTATATGAGACATTCGGTAATTTTTCCTATTTGTTTGTAGGACTGATTTTTCAATCTGTGTATATAGCAAAAAGTAGAAAAGCTGAAGAGAGAATTAAAAGCATGTCCAACAAAGGATGTAATTTCACCATGATTGGTTGGAGATTTGGAATTGACGGAATACCCCTTCACTTTCTTTAAAACAATCTATCACTAACACAGGTTGTATTTCTTCTTCACCTTTCTTATATGAGACACACTGTACTTTTTTCTATATGTTTTTAGGACTTCCATTGCTTCTGTTAAATACCTCTTCGCATTGATCTTATTTTAAAATAATTTTTTATGCCTTTTTTTAGTGTATACTGCCATGAACAGCATGATGATTAGTTTTCTGGTGCTTATTAATTATATGTTACTGAATCACACTTAATACATAATACTTTTTTGACCTTCAAATAGTGGCATGCATTGATCTCACAGCTGATATGGTTTATGTATATTTTTTTATCTTAAATTTTTTTTACAAATTGTTTTATCTTAATTGATTGCACCTTGAATTTTACATATGATATGTTTGTTAGATTACCAAAATCTTCAGTTTTTTTTTTTTTTCATTTTTTTCTTTGATTTTTAATTCAGTTACTTATTTATTCTACTGCCTTTGAAATGGATTGGTTTTGCTTGGAATATTTGGATTCATTTTTTTAGGGTACTCCAGACTTATAATTCAAAGGCTACGATATTTAGATTGTTTTAGTAGTTGGGCTTCTAATTAATCTCTTATCCTATTCTCTTCAATTAGGTTTGTTGTCAATTTAGGGATTTCGTTGAAATAAGGGAAACAACCTAGAAGATCAAATTCTAATTGAATTGTTCTTAGGAATTTTCAGTTTTGGGGTTTTGTTCCTTTGCTTTCATGAATTTTAGTTTCATATTTTGTTTAGTTTCTGTTTTTTTGGCTTGCTATTTGGGTCATTAGAGAAAAAGAAGGGTTATTAGATAAGAAGAGAAAGGTAGTGGAACAAACACAGGCCAATAAGGGAAAAGGTTTTTATGGTGATTGTTGGACAATCGGCGTTTTACATGCCCAACAACATGGTTTTTATGCCCTGAATTGTCACACCCTTAATCAAACGGCACCCACCTCAAAGAAAAGATGAATCCCCTTCATTCGGTAAAAGAAAAAACGGCAAAATAAAATCTCTTCCTCCTTCCAATTTTCAATTTGACACCCACTCTATTTTGCTTCTTTTCTGCAGCACCTATACCCAAGGTCAGCATTTTGTTACTTGATGTGTTATATTCTTTATTTTGATGCTTTCTTCCTGATTTATCATAATCCAGGTTTTTTTTTTTTTTTAGGTGGCATCATGGGGTTTAGCCCTTGAATATGTGTAGAAAAAAACATGTTTACCCTTGAATAATGGTGGATTTTTCAATGTTGCTGCTCTGACCATATTATCTGAAACTAAAAAGTTTAAAACCCCTTTAATGTTTGTGCTAAAAAGTCATGTTTTTCGTTTGATTGTATATTTGTTTAAAGGAATGAATGAATTTCTTTTTGACAGTAAATAATGTTTTTTATTTTTCACTTATTGAATTTGATTAATGCCCTTTTTTTTTAAAAAAAAATTTGGGTAAATTAAATAGCCAACATATTGCTTAAAATTATGTCGTTGAATATTTAGGGATTATTTACTAAAGATTGTTTTGTGGTGTACACATTAATGTTTAGATTAGTTTGTTAATCTTTAGAAAAAGTTTTTTATTTTAAAAACAAATTGTTGTGTGTAATTAATCTTACATTTTTTTTGAATAAATCCAGATTAAAACGTTTGCAAAACTTTGCATACATCTACAGTTTCTTTTGTAGTCTCTCTTTCTTCTTATTCACTGTATTTTAAAAAATCCTTCTTTGCCTGTCTTTTTGTCGAAGCACAGATTTACACAGTTTTCTACCAGATACGACGGTTTGGTATTTTGCAAGAAGAGATACCGAATCGTATTGAAAGGTTTAGGTTAGCCTGATTTTCCTTTTGTTTCTCTTTTTTTTTGGGTTATGTTTTTTTTCATTTAATGTCTTTGGGTTTGAATTAGTTTTTTCCTTGCACAATATAGTCAGAATTGTTTTTCAAGTATTTGGTTTCAATTAATTTTTTTTCTTCAGTAAATTGACCTGTAAAAGTATTGTCTGTCTTATTTTTCTTAAAAAGTCTGGAACTTCACTTTTTAATTTCATTGTACCTTTTCCTTTGTCTTGGTATTTTAAAAGTTTATTTGTTTTCATTATAGATAAAGTATATGTATATAACAAAACCAGTTGATGAAGATGAAATTAGTATGCATGTATTTATATTTTTTTTTTGTCAGTAAATGGGTAACATTTAGTCAATGAGATTTGGATTTGAATTTGATGTGGCAGCTGTTCCTAATTGGTAGACTCTCTTTTGAGTCCAGGTTGTTCGATTAAAATTCCCAAATGACCAAAACAAAATTTTGTTACTTGCCAAACTTGCAAAAGTGATTTTACTGACAATGTAGTACCACCTTAGTACCATAGGTTGCCTATTCTCCATGATGCAGGTCACTACCATCTTAATTATTCTCTACATCATTTTGCATATGTGACCAAATTTACTTCTAGATGTTTTATGGATGGAATGTGTATAGGAACTAAGTTTGTATTTTGTAGAACGTGTTTTACATTGATGTTTATTAGGATTTATGTATTTTCAATATCTTTTTTTTTCCTTTTATTTTTTTCGTGTGTTTTTGTGGTAGCACAGAAGCAGATAAGATCATTGGTTGTTGTTCAAGAAGAGTTACTAAATTAAATTGAAAGGTCAGGATAGCATAATTTTCCCCTTGTTGCTTTTATTTTTAAATGAATGTCTTTCTCATTTGTTAATGCTTGATAATTAAAAAAAAAAAAAACTATTAAAATTACTTTTGATCCTTGACAATGTTATCATAGAAAATATATATATATATATATATATATAATGCAATAGTAGCATGTCAAAGATTATATATAATGCAATGGTAGCATGACAAAGAAGGCGGATGATAACATTTGAGAAGAGAACCAAAAGAAAATGGCATGGAAGATGAAATAATTTCGAAACTGTGTATTAGAAATGGTCCTACACTAGCTAGGAAAAACAGGAGAATGGTCATGGGAACAATTGGAACCATCTTCTACTAGAGTTTCATTTATACTATGTTTGATTTGGTTGCTCCAAAGGAATGGCCAATATGCTATTTCTTGAGGTGCCAGTTAATTAAAGCATCAGTCATTGCAGGAAATAAAAGTCCATCAACATTTAGAAAATACAAATGACATAAACCTCTGAAAGTTTTTTATAAAATATTTTAGAATTGTTATGATATAATTTTTATACAATCAAAGTCTGAAGTTGGTTGATTTCAGCACTCAATTAAATTGTATTATGTTATTACTAGAATTTTAGTGTATTTAGAATATATATCCTAAATATTACTTTTAATTTTGATCCCTGATTACAACTAATTGTGCTCTAATGTGTTTCTTTATTACATTACAGGGAAAGTTTTTCTTAAACAATCTGACAACATTCTTAAATTTCCTGGATTAATGGTCTGCATTTAGGCGAAACTCAATGTTTTTTTTTTTTCCCTGTATTTCTTTGTTTGTTGCTCTACATTTTCCTTTGGTGTAGAATTTTGTGAGACTATTTACTGATGTAGTTTGATGCATTTCATGGATTAATACTACAAGATTTGAGTATCGTAATATTTTAATTATTAATTATTGTTTGCCGAAGTCACCTATATTTGCTTCTACAAAAAACAGAGACAACTATAATCTCTCTTGGACTGCCATAATTTTATTTTGATAATCTTTCGGACCTATGGAACATGTTTTGAATAATAAATTATTGGAGTAAAAAAAACATAAAAAGAAAAAAAAAAAAAAAAGCACTTTCTAAAAGGTCTAGTTAAAATTTTGTCGACCACCACGAAATTTCAAGATTAGATTTGGAAGTCTCTATGAAGGACTCTCTGGATCCGCGTCTTCTTCTTGCAAATAATTATTTGATTTTATATTTTTGGTATTATCTTAATGAAAAAAAGTTTATATTTTCAGTTACCATGTCTTTTGTAATAAATAAAAGTATTCCACACATTGTGCGGGTTATAAGCTAGTAACAATAATGGCTATTGACTATTTCTTGGGGGAGGGGGGTAAAAATTTATATATGTATATATTTATTTATTTATTTACACATTCATATATAAGAGCCTCAATATCTCACATTCATATACAATGTAAAATGCCTGATGTAGCAAAAGAAAAAAAGAAAAAAAGGATGGTGGGCCTGGGGCTTGGATGTAACGATATTTGCACATTATTTCCTCCCTCTTCAATATTCTGTTATTGCTATTAGTGGACTCAAGCTAGCTCATAACCTGCTAGAGGGATTGACGGTTGGAATATCACTCCATTTTCACTTAAATTAGATGATTCAAATTCATGGTTAATATATATATATATATAGAAATTAATAGTAAACAGTGTGGCATTAGATACAACTTTTAATTTGTAATATTTTTTTCTTCGTATTATGCACTGTATTATGGTGTGTGGTTGGTTAGTTCTTTGAGCTGTAGATCACTCTCTCGAATCAGCCTGTCCACTTATGGTAAGATAAAGTGAGGATATCAAAGGTATCATTTCCACATGTATTCATCAAATACAATACATACGTATTTGATGAATACATTGTTTCCTTCACAATTAATTAAGACCAGCCATATTAAAGAAAAGAAGAGTGGAAGTGAGTGGAACAGCAGCAATCAAGGACAAACGAAATGAAGGAAAGGTTACAAGTAAGGTAGAGTCTGTGTTTCTCTAGAGCTTCCATTTTATTCAGTGCTATAATGTTAGAGGTCTTCTTTCACTTCCAGTAAGTTATGCTTCACTGCTTTTACTTCAAGCTTCTATTGGAGGCCTTATGTTTTCTGTAGTCTGAAGTTTGTTGCATCTGTACTAATCATTTTCTTTTAAAACAAATTCCATCATACAGAAAAGGAAGGAAAAGAGTTGCTAGCTTTGGGAATACGATGTGAGTTTGATGTGGAAAAACTCTTTTAATTCAACGCTTATAACATTACAATTCAGAAAAAAGTGTGGAAGCAAGTTCTAAACAATGGCTCACATTTCATATTTCCATCCTAAGTGAATATTTATCCCATAATATTTTTTCCTTCACAATCTAAAAACATTTCACTTCCTTCAAATCAGCCAGAATCAGCACTCACCAGCCTTTACCTATTAGCCATAACCAGTCCAGTGTTACCCCTGCAAAAATACCTCCTAGAAGAAACAACACCAGAAGGTTTCCCAAGGCATTTTGCTCCGGTCCCTAGAAGTATCAGAAGCATATAAGTTCTCTTAGAAATCAACTTTAATTTTAAAATGTCTGCTACTTTGGAGTGGCATTTAGTGAACTAACCTTGTAGCCTTTTGGTGCAGAAGTCATGACACAAACAGTGAGGTAACCATTAGTTAACCCCAAGAAGGATGTCAGCAATATCATCCAGCCCTGGTCGCCATACTTTGCAGTGAAATAGAATGCTGGAATGAGTAAGAACCGAGAAAGAATTGCTATCATGAGACCTTTCCGTGATTCCAACTTCAGGAATTTCAAGAGTGGAATGTATCTTCCGATGAGATCACACACATTATACATTGCTATCAAAACAAGAGCATACCTGAAATTATCACCAGTTACGAGAACATCACCACACATACACAAAAAAGAAAAGCATACAGAGAGAAATGGATGGAATAACATATCTGAAGATGGATGGAAAGAGAAAAAAATGATAATTAAGGAAAGAGAGATGGATGGAATAAATAATTTACTGGCTGAAGGAACCAGCCAGGCACTAAACTAATATTGTAACTGTGGATACACACATACCATGTACCTAAACTGTGTGAACCAGTATCTTCAGATAAGAACCCAGGGAAGATAGATAATGTCAGCACATATATCAGAAACATATCGAGCGCATAATCAATGTTCTGAAGTAACAGTTCTTTGTTGCTTAGCCGCTCAAGTTGTTTTGGATCTTCCTCTGCCTGCAAAATTTCAATATCTTACCAAAGATTAACATAATTACTAGGGATGCTTTCTTACATTTCATTAAAGAAAGAGAAATGCCTGTTGATGTGGTAATGTTTGGATGCCACCAGCAGCAAGGTCAGCTGAAACAGTCTTTGATCCTTCTGAGGCTGCCTTTGAGCGGTAATACTTCACAATTGGGAGTTTTGGAAAGACAAATGCATAGAGAAGAACACAAAGAAATGCGAAAAAGGTGGAAAGGGAAAAGAACACAACTGCAGTGGACACAAAATAATTTAAGTTTTAGAAACATTGTTTCAGACAGTGTAAGAGTATGCTTTTCTGTCTCAACTAATAAATTATCAACAAAAAAAGGGTAACTTAGAAAGATGACAACAAAATCATGTTTTCTAAGCAACAAGCAAGAGAAGAAATCAGCACTCAGTAGTAAGCAAGAGCCATTTAATGAATTGCACACCCTTACAATCAGAACATGCCCCCAAAGTCAGGCATACCTTGAGTGACAACTATTAAATTTTAAAAGAGCCACATAAATCATAAATGGAAGTAATAGAAATGCAGCTATTAAATCAATTTATTTGTCTTATGCATTTTATTTTATTTATTTGATAATTCGATATTTACAATGGAAAAGGGGGGATTTGAACCCTAGAAGTGTTCGTTGAAAATACTAGGAGCAACCAATTGTGCTACAAGGCTCTTGGCGTCTTATGACCTTTTACTTAATGAAGTATTAGCATATACTACTCATTAATTTCCTGTATCACTCAAGTATTAACAGTAATGGATGCAAGAAATGGCATGCAATCAGAAAATATCTGAGATACACATATCTAGACTTGAAATGAATTTGATGAACTCACAAATAGAGAGCAAGAAACTCATAGTGGATTGGGATCTCAAATTAATCCTGAGTCAAGTTAACAACCATCCAAGATGAAGAAACACAACATGTACTATGGAAATCCATGAAAGGACACACAAAATAACAGGGAATTGAAAATAAGGATTCCTAAAATATAATAGGAAATATGTAACCACAAAATCTAGCATTTATTGTTCAACAATAGCAAAAATAGTGGGATGTTCTCCCCCTTTTTTTTTATGGGAATCTAAAAGTAATAGGGATTTGAACATACGGGCTCCTTTGCGAAGACCACCCCTGGTATTTTCAAAAGCTCCTTTTGTAATTAACCTCAAAGCAGAGGTTAGAGCCCCTGATGCAGCCAAACCAGCAAAGAAAGACTGAAAATTATAAGACAAGTAACCAATCATAAACTAAAAATTAGATAAGGTAAATGTTCTAAGAAACTATTGAACATGTAATATTGCAAGTCATGAATACTGACCTGAACGAATTCAGGATGCATGAAGGAGAGATCCCCAACCATTCCACCCTGTACATGAGCATCTGCAACTCCAAAAGCACCGCTAATGACACATAATCCAATAAAAGGTCCAAGCCCTCCTTTTCCAGAAGTTGCTAAATCCAACTATGACAGAATAATAGAAGATAAAAAAAAGAATGGAATTAAAATTATCTCAAAGGATTAATAATTTTCTTTTGAGTTAATAATTTATGTAATGAACAGGATCTGGTAGAGTTCAGGTGTATATTAGAATATATAAGTATTGTAAAGGCAGACTGTACATACTACTAAAACCAAAAGAGAACTTATGAAAAACAGGATATATCCAAAGAGGTTTCTTCGTCTAGTATTGATTTTTGCTTCCTTGTATGTTAGAACAGAAAGTACTCCAAACGCAAATGGCTGATAAACAAGAGTAAGGACCCTTGAAGAATGGTATTTCTGCACAGGTAAAAAAGAAAGAACCTTAATCACTCAGGAAATTTATTGCTGCAACAACAACTATTAACATTCTTATAATTAAAACTTAGAAAAATTCTAAAAGATGGGAGTACAAAATATACATTATGGTTCACCAAATTTAGACCTATAACATCATACAAAAGATATTCATTGGGTACTATCAAGAACAACTCTGAGTTAAGGTAAAATGAACCCAATTAAACAAAATGATAACATAATAAAATCAATTTATCTGATTCTGGACAATCAAACAAGATTAGTGTGTAAATCAATCAGAATATCAGGATAGTTGTTCTAGATTTGTCTATAGAATCACCCTAATAAAGATGAAATCTGTGAAGCAGCATGGGACAGCAGAAGAATGATAGGGGAAGAGAAGAATCTCCGAGACTTTCACAGACTAAATAGTTCAAAATCTTGATAAGTTTTAAATGACTTGATTGGAAAAAATGTGAAAGAATGCTATTGAACAAAGTAGTACAAATCTCTGCCCAAACTAATATGTAATGCAAGTTTAATGAGGAAAACAATGAGGTTAGATCATGTAATTAAATCGTAGAATTTATTTTTGATGAAAGGATTTACAGGCCTGCAAGTCATGGAAGGCATGCCTTTACAGATCCAAATATCTCCAAAAGCTAATATAATGAAATAATGCATAAAAAGAGACTTGGTTTACCGGGAACAAGTAAGAATAGTAATCTCCTATTGTCAGCATACTGTTCCATGAAAAGAGGCACCCATTTCCTAGAAGCCAGCATACTACAATTGCAATATACTTTCCCTGTAAATGACAGCAGATGTAAATCAGAGTTTTTTTTAAAGAGTATTCTGCGGCAATAATCCCTAGTTGAAGGAAATGGATAATTGATCACAAACCTCAAGATTGGCAGGAGGCACATTTTCATGAGGGGTTGCCATGACGAATGTTTCCTTTCAAACAGGTCCTACAAGTAATTGCAAATCATGTATCAATGAGAAGTTATTTAGTAGTCCATTCACTTTTCATATATATATATATATATATATATATATATATATATTCCAGTCCATGCCTAGTATATCAATTGGACTTCTTTTAGTATATCCAGGGTATGGCCCCTCATGCTTTTGTATTCCCTTTATTGTTAAAATAATTCTAATTTATTAGGAAAATAAAACTACACCACCTATATAATTTGACTTCCTAGTGTGAAATGCCACTCAATTGAGTTGCTTAAGCCTACCATTCCATGATTTTTTACTCATAATTTAATCATAACCATTCCACCTATTTCTTGTAAATATAATCAAACAATGAACGCTCATTTGAAGAACACAAACACTGTTAAATGAAACAAGAGACTCTTCACATCTACAAAAGTATTGCTCCAACCTATTAAACAACTCATCTTTATCTACAACCAATCAAGCTGACTTTTAGGCTTTAATTCATCATAAAATTCATGGCCAAAAAAAAGAAGAAGTACATTTTCAAATTACTCAAAACTCTAATTTTCAGAACCAATAACCCATTAATAAAAAACCGAACAAAGAAAACAAAACTCATTCATCATTTAAGGATATTCTTCACAGACCCACACGTACTACGACACAATCATTCCATACGTAAGAACATAGATTAGGCAGAGAGAAACACGAAATCAAAGAAACATCTATCATATGAAACAACCAATAATACAAGGAGAAGAAAAAAAAGCAGAGGCAGAGGTAGAACTCACTCTTAAGAAGCTGTATGGAGTACGGACCTTCTTGGGAATCTGGAGCCACCGTGTTATTTTTATCCACTTGTATATATATATAAGATACTAGGAATCCCAATAAATCTTTTACCAAAAAAAAAAGGAATCCCAATAAATAAAAATAGAGACTTTGACAATAATGGACAGACAGAGTATGAAAAGTCTGCGCTGGTTGTTTTAAAAATAATACAGTATAAAAATAGGAAAGATGTTTTGTTGGTGGACTGGACGATAAGATTGGCTATAGCTGTTCGAAGATTGTGACTTTTCTTTCTCTGATGCCGTTACGATACGAACCAAAACGGCAGGAGATTTCGTTCCGTGTTTTACTTATTTTACATTCCCATTTGAATCTTTGAATGGCACTCGTTGACCAAACTGATTGATGATTTCAAAATTCAATACTACCAATATAGTCGCACCCAAATTTTTTTATTTATTTATTTTTTCTTAATTTAGGCATGTGACAAAATCATCTTCATCATTGCCAAAGCATTTTTGAGGCTGCCAGTTCAGAACGGTGAGCTGTGTGTGGTTAAAGGATCCCCCACCTTTATTGGTTCGATACTAGTAAACTTCTGTTGCTTTATAAACTGTTTATTTATTTATTTATTTTTCCTCCTCCGCTAAAGCCGCTTTATTTTCTTTTAGATATTTTATTAAAGTACGCTCTTAGAAGAAAATTTTTATTAGAAATTAAAAAAATTGTCAAATTTTTTGATAACTTCTTCCATTCTTAATAAAACTTTTTCTTAAAATGAATTGTTATGTAAAACATACATTAATCGGATTATTTTTTTTAAAAGAAAGTCACTTTGTTGTAAAGCAATAAAGGGGACTTGGCAAAATAAATTAATAAGTCATAAGTTGAAACTGATTGGTGTTTTAGTCATGATAAAGAGTTATCATCAGAAGTAGATGCTATAAGTTGACACTCTCTATAAAAAAAAAAGAAAAAAAAAAAGAAAAAAAGGAGAATTTGACAAAATAAATTAATAAGCCAATCACATGTTACTATATTCCAAAGTCACCAAGTTATTGGTGGAATGGTCGGTGTATTTTTGGAGGAGCATTCATTTGGCTGAAGAGGTTGTTAAAATAATGATTTTAAAGTCCTATGTAATTTGTCAACTTGTGGATTACTGAACCACGTGCACAAATAGTGAACCCCTTTGGAATCCCATGAAGAGTGTCTGAAAGTTTTTAAAATCAAAGGTTAAACAAAAGGATATCAAATAATCAAAACCAAGGCTAAACCCATAAAATCAATTAATTGATTAAACATCTGACCAGGTGAAACTAAGAAATATTTTAACCAAAAAAAGAAAAGAAAGAAAAACTAAGAAATATTTTGGTTCAAATACATGACCAGTTTTTTAAAACGACTGCTTTTTTTTTTTTTTTTTTTTTTTTAAATCTTATATAATGTTGATGTTTGGTTCAAATATATTGCTATTTTATTTGATATTTTCTATCTTTTAATCAATGTGATTTTTTTTAATGTCTTTTTATCTTTAAGCTAAGACATTAATTCTTAAATTTACAACTAATTGCCTTTAATATTGAAAAAAAGAAAAGAAAAAAGACATGACCATCTTCACATCCATTCAATTAAAAATTGCAATTACCATCCTAGAAGGACACTTGAGTGATAGAGGACTAAAATTAAGAAATTTCTTTTGGGTGAATTATAAAATTTTACTTTAAAATTTGAGAAGTAGCAGAGGATGTAGAAACACCTAAGTCTTTGAGAAGCTATCGTAGCCAAAGAAGCTTAGATGTGGCATCAGCAAGGGCACGATATTCTGCTTCAGTTCTGAAGCGGGCCACATGAGTTTGTTTCTTGCTTCACCAAGAAATCAGAGAAGAACCAAGAAGAAAGTAATAACCAGTGGTGGACCTGCGATCAATGGGAACTCCTACCCAATCAGCATCAGAAAATGCACGAAGAATAAGAGGAGACTGAGTAGAGTAGAAAAGACCATGGAAGAGAGTGCTCTTTAGGTATCGAAGAATGAGCAAAACAGCAGCATAGTGAGTCGATTGTGGAGCAGACAGATACTGGCTCACCTGGTGAACAATATATGAAATGTGTAGATGAGTGACAGTGAGATAAACTAGGCTGCCAACCAAGTGTCTGTAAAGAGAGGGATTAGACAATGGTTTCCCCCCAGAGGGGGTCAGATGCGCATTAAGCTCAACTAGAGTGTCAACAGTCTTGCTATCAGTGAGTTCAGCTCGAGACAAGAGTTTAGAGACATACTTGGCTTGAGTAATATAAAGTCCATATGTAGAATGAGTGATTTCAAGACCCAAGAAGTAGCTGAGATGTCCAAGATCTTTCATCTCAAACTGTTGACTGAGAAAACCCTTGAGTTCTTGAATGCCACTGAGGTCATCACTAGCTATGATCATATCATCCACATACAGAAGAAGTAAAATAGTGTTTTTGTTAGTGCGACGAAGAAATAAGGCAGAATCATAATGACTGGCCATGTAAATCAAGTGAGAGATGGTAGAGTTGAATTTGGCAAACCAAGCTTGTGGAGCTTGTTTAAGGCCATAAAGTGCACGTCGAAGGTGACAAACCTTGTTTGAATCAACAAAGAGACCAGGAGGAGGTTGCATATAAACTTCTTCACCTAAATCCCTATTAAGGAATGCATTTTTGACATCCATCTGAAAAAGGTCCCATTTACTAGCAGCAGCAACAGCTAAGAGGGCACGAACAAATGAGATACGAGCAACTGGAGCAAAGGTCTCTTCATAATCAATCTCATACTCCTATGTAAAACCTTTTGCAACAAAACGAGCATTGTAGTGCTCCCATTAGAACGAGTCTTAATCTTGTAGATCCATTTACAACAAACCACAGATTTCCCAGGGGGAAGTGTCACCAAATCCTAAGTATGGTTTTTAGATAATGCATCAAATTCCTCTTTCATTGTAATCTGCCATAAAGGGTTAGTGGAAGCCTTCTGATAGGTGTGAGGCTCGTGTAGTGTAGAAAGGGCAGTGTAACAATGATAGTCAAGTAAATGTGCAGGAATGGATCTTACCCGAGTTGAGTGACGAGGTGGAATGTCTTGTGCAAGATCTACAGGCAAAGCAGGAGCAGGGGACCCAAGCTTAGGGTTGGGGTTGGTTAGCTTGTCTTCGACTTGTTCATCTCCCACCCGTTCATTAAAGGGTGAACTAGGAAAGGGATCAATGATATCTGGTGGTTGGATAGAGAAGTCTATAGGAGAATCAGGAGCAACTACAGGAGGATTAGGAGCAACTACAGAAGGAATATGTGCCTTATCTGGAAAAAGATCTAAGACAGAGGAGGAAGATAGGGAGGCACAGAAGTGAGAAAGCTCGACAAAGAGGTGATGTTCCCAAAAGACAACATTGTAGGAGATACGAAGACGATGAGAGATAGGATCATAACACCGATACCCCTTTTGAGATTTGCCATAGCCAAAAAAAACAACAAAACCTTGACCAAGACTCAAGTTTGTTATACTCATGTGGCTGAAGAGGAACGAAACAAGCAGAACTGAAGAAGCGAAGGTGGTGATAGTATGGAGATGACCCAAAAAGGCGCTCATATGGAGTTTAATTTTGGATAACAGGACTTGGAATGTGATTAATAACATGAACAACATGAAAAGCAGCTTCGCCCCAAAAAGGAGCAAGAACTTTGGCATAGAGAAGGAGAGCATGAACAGTGTCAAGAATATGATGAAGTTTTCATTTGGCTCTACCATTTTGCTGAGAGATACCTGGACAAGTTAGTTGATGAACAGTATCATAGGAATACAAAACAGCTTGGAAAGCATATTGAGTGTATTCAAGAGGATTATCAGATCGAAAAATTTTGATGCGTTTGGAAAACTGAGTTTCAACCATTTTTGCAAAATTAGAATATACTTGTAATAATTTAGAACGATATTTCATATTAAAAATCCAGCTATAGCGAGAGTAATCATCAACAAAGACAACAAAATATCAAGACCCACCAATACTAGAGACAGAGTAAGGCCCCCAAACATCAGAATGAATAAGGTCAAAGATCAGTGGATATTGATTCACTAGTATTGAAAGACAAAGCTGATTGTTTTTCTAACTGACATAAAACACAATCAAAATTTTCTGTAGACATTGAACCTAACAAACCTCTAGAAGCCAATTGTTGTACCCAAGAGGAAGATGCGTGACCAAGTCGAGCATGCCAAAGTGCAAGGGAAGGAATTGAAGAAACTGTAGCAGTTGCAGCAATAGAAACAGGAGCAACAAGTGGAAGACGAAGGTTGTCCATGGGAAACATACGCCCAACTTTGGGACCAGTCTCAAGCTCTTGTCCCATCCTCGGATCTTGCACAATACACCCAGAATAATCAAATATAATGCGATAACCCAACTTAGCTAATTGTCCCACAGAAAATAAATTGTAAGAAAGGTCAGGAACATTAAAGACCCCAGGAACCGAGAGGTTGGAGGTCGAAACAGAACTTATATTATGACCAGACATTGTGAAACCTTTTGCTGTGCGAATATTAAGAGGGTGTGGTGCAGGTTTGAGTTCAGAAAATAAGGGTGCGTGAGGTGTCATGTGATTGCAACAAGCAGAATCCATAAGCCAAGAGGAAGGAGACATACCAGATAAAGCTGAGAGAGAAGAGGAATAAGATGCATTACCAACCATACGAATGACATTGGTGATGATGTTTTTAAGGTCATCTATGGACATGGTGAAAGTGCGTCTTGAAAATTTAGACTGTGCAGAGACGGGAGCCATTGGCTGGACACTCTCAGTGTTAGCAACAGTAGAAGTAGAAATTGAAACAACTGATTTGTTGCAAAGATAGCAATTTTCAATATTGTGGCCAAAACGTTTGCAAAAATTGCAAAAATGTTTGCTGGATTGTCGGCTACGATTATTGCAACAAGAAGAAGACATGTCCTTATTCTTCATTTAGAAGCAAAATATGAAAAAAAGACTGCAAAAATGAAATCTACGCAAAAAACTGGGTAAGGAGCACCTGGATTGTAAAAGTCAACCCTAGAGAAAAGTCAATGGCCAAAGTCAACGCTGGTAAATGGTCGGTCAACGACGACATCAGTTGACGTGGCTGGTGATGTCAACAGAGGACTAGATGATGACACCAGCCTTAGCTGACGTGGCGCGTGACTGAGGTGTAGCTTCTTTGGGTGACACGTGAGGGTGCATGTGGCCTCTGATGACTGCGAGACTTCCACGATTTAATAGATCGAGGCGAGACGATCACTGTGGTGCCTGCAAAAAGTTTATCAGAGCAAGATGCATGGCGAAGACGGTGAGTGCAGTGGTCTGTGTGGTGCAGGACTCCTTAACGATGGTGGCTGCAAGTTCGGAACCCATGGATGACAGTTGGAAGACGTTGGAGGTTCTACGGCGAAAGGCTACGGCGGCTGCTGTGATGGTGGAAGCAATGAGAATGGAGTAGCACGAATAAAGACAAGATTGTTGAGAAAATGTCAGAGTAGTGGCTCTGCTACCATGTTAGAAATATTGAATAATTGTATTGTATTTCTCAGTGAAAGAATATACATGAGCGCTTTTATATAGGAGACATATGAGTGCAGTACGAGTAAGAGTGTAGTACAAGAATGTGTGCTATACAAGTAATTTAGTTGGGCCTGAAGCCCACAACACTATACACGTTAACATTCTTAAACAAGCTTTCCTTCCTTTTGATGTTGAAAATATTGCTAGAATTCCCTTAAGCAACCGGTTGCCAAGTGATAGACAAATCTAGTGTGAGACTCAAATGGTTTTTTTACTGTTAGGAGTGCTTACAAGATTGCTTTGGAGATGGAGGGATCTAATGTGTGTGGCTCTACTTCAGATAGTAGTAGTTTGTGTTCTTTCTAGAAAAAAATATGGAAAATACAAGTACCTCACAAGGTCAGAAACTTTGCTTGGATAGCTGCTAAAGACATTCTTCCTACTAAGGCCAATTTAGTCCATAGACATGCAATTTCAGATGATTTATGTAAGGAGTGTGGAATGCACGCTGAGTCTTTATTACACCTGTCCTTGAAATGTCCTAAAGCTCGAGAAGCTTGGAGCTTAACTAAGTTTTCTAAAAAAAAAGACAAAAAAAGGTTTCGCTGTCTCTCAAAGAAAGCTCTCTTTAGCTTTCTCTCTTAGACAGTAGAATAGGGGGTCACTTTCCTATACGGAAGTGTTTTAGTCTTTCTTTGAATTAACAACGTTAGTTCAAAGCTTGTGGGGTTCCTCTTCTTGTGGGATTTGTGGGAAACAGTTTTTTGTGTGTTTTTGTGGGATTCTATATATCTATTTTTTTCTCCATCCAACATCCATGGAGGAGATAACTTCCAACTGGAATCGTTTATCCCTTTCAGATAGGGAGGGACCTGGATGCTGTCTTGAGGATGAACTGAGCACCCAAGAGTTCTTCTTCGCTGCAAAGTTTTTAACTAGGAGGGCAGTCAATGTGGATGCCATAGCAAAAACCTTTACTCCACTATGGCGCTCAAGGAATGGTTTTCAAGTCCGTAACTTGGGTAACCATATGGTCTTGTTTGTTTTTGATAATATAGAAGAGGTTGAGAAAGTGATTCAAAGTGAACCGTGGAGTTTCGACAAACACTTAATGATTCTAGAGAAGTATGATAAGAACAATTTAGTGGAGGAGCTCCAATTCAAGAGGACTACATTTTGGGTGCAAGTTCATGGCCTCCCGATAAAGTTTATGAATGCGAGAGCTGCTACAAAAATTTGTGAAGTCTTAGGAACGGTTTTACCATCTACCAATCAACAAGAAACTGAGGGGGGTAATTTTGTTCGGATTAGAGTGTCATTGGATGTCACTATTCCATTGTGCAGGGGGCGATTGGTTTCTATAGGAAGAGATAAGGAAGTGTGGGTTAGCTTCAAGTATGAAAGGTTGCCGAACATTTGCTATTGGTGCGGCTGTGTCGATCATGATGATAAAGATTGCGAGATATGGTTGAACAGTGAAGGCACTCTTACACAAGACCAAAGGGAGTTTGGTCCAACTCTTAGAGCAGCACCTTTTTTCCCATCAAGAAAGCAGGTTGTATCGGTACCAGGCTTCTACAAGTCAAGGCAGTCCGTAAGGTCACAGACGGTTCCACAGTCAACGGCTAATTTGAAAGAGCAGGAA
This sequence comes from Quercus aquifolioides, assembly GCA_019022515.1. Lineage (NCBI taxonomy): Eukaryota > Viridiplantae > Streptophyta > Magnoliopsida > Fagales > Fagaceae > Quercus > Quercus aquifolioides. Next base: position 33,599,413 of record CM032329.1, read on the forward strand.
AAGAGCTGTTCAACTTCTCCGGCTCAGGCGAGATGCAGCACTGATGGGGCGGAACTGACAGACTCAATGTCACCGGAGAGAGTAACTGAATCTGTTCAATGCATTAAACATCACAATGTAACGGACCATAGCCTACCATTTGCCAGCTGCACATCTCTCCCTGTTACACGAAGTCTTGAAGAGAAAGTAAATGATTCAGACAAAGATTTTAATGCAAATAATTATCAGCAATCACCCAGCCTTGCAGGTAACGTCTTTCAGCCTTTAAATTCAAACTCCTCACCTTTGTCAACCTTTATTCCAACCCAAACCATAAATACCATTCCAGCTCACCCGAACCAAAATGGGAACTCAAAATCACTTTCAACTGCGGATTCAATGCCTTTATTCCATCCCATAATTGATTCCCATGATACACGTGCCCATCACTCTTCCAACCTTAACCAAAATGGAAACTGTCCAAAACCATCACTCAGCCCCTTTAATGAAACCCAACAAATTCGGACCCCCCACTCACATGACCTTAACCAAAAAGGCAATATCCCAAAACCCTCCAAACCGGACCTAAACCCAAATGCAACCCCATCACTTGACTCCATTACACCACGTGCCAAACCTGAAAATTCTTGTGCCTCTTCACAGCCACCCAACCCGAAATGGACTAGACTTGTGAGACAAAACCATCAAACCCTACCCATACGTCCCAAACCCTAGGAAAAAGAACACCCTTGCAAGATGATGGCTCTTCTGCGTTACCAAACAAACGTCAATAGGTTTCAAAGGGAGCAGATGAACAAAAAAGGATATTGGTGGAGGCTGAGGCTCAGCCCCGCCAATCACAATGAATTGCCTAGTTTGGAACTGTCGTGGGCTTGGGAACCTGCGAACAGGGAAGGAGCTTGGAGATATGATCCGGGCAAAAGACCCCTCTGTCGTGTTTTTAGCCGAAACAATGGCGGATGAAGCAAGGCTAGATTTAGTGAAACGAAGCATTGACTATGAACACAAATGGGTAGTACCGAAGGAAGGCCGTGGAGGTGGTCTTGTTCTGTTTTGGAAATCAACAGTGAATTTGGAGGTGATTGATTCATCAAAATATTACATTGATACTTGGATTGATAAGGGTTCTGAGCATGAGTGGAGGTTCACTGGTTTTTATGGGGAACCAGAGACATCAAAAAGAATTGAAGCATGGGATAGTTTGCGGACTTTAAACCACCATTCACAGACCCCGTGGTTATGTGCTGGTGATTTCAATGAACTCACTAGGCAGGAGGAGAAACTAGGCGGGGCTACTAGACAACATAGACAGATGCAACTCTTTAGAGATGTTATTGACGAATGTGGTTTCTTGGATCTTGGTTTTGTGGGAAACCGGTTCACATGGAGTAAACATTTTGAGGATGGGCATTCAATTTGGGAACGACTTGACCGAGAATTTTCAGGTTTGAGGAAATGTGGCTTTCTGATGAATGCTGTGCAGAATTGGTGGAAGCATCTTGGTCTTCCAATTCAATGGGGTTCTGTGATAGTGATATTCTTAAAAGGGTGGAAATTTGTGGTAGGGACTTAGCATGGTGGAACCACAATATTTTTGGCAATGTGAGGAAGGAGTTAATGAAGAAAAAAGCTCTCTTGGTGGAGGTCGAATCTGCAGCTATTGTAAGTGGGAATAATGGTCGGATTAGGGAATTAAAAGGAGAAATCAATATTCTGCTAGATAGAGAGGCGAGAATGTGGAGCCAAAGATCACGTACCCTTTGGTTAAAAAATGGGGATAATAATACCAAGTTCTTCCATTGTCAGGCTACTAAGAGACATAGGAAAAACAAAATCCGGGGTATTATGGATGAGAACAACACATGGAGAGTGGAATCAGAGGAGATTAATCTGGTGTTGGTTAATTATTACAGGGAGCTCTTCTCTACCTCAAGGCCGGACCCCCAATGGCCTCAATTAGAGCACATTCCTTTGATGAATACTGATGAAATGAACTCAGCCCTTACTGGTACCTTTACGGCTTTGGAAGTTAAAGAAGCTTTGAAACAGATGGCACCTCTCAAAGCCCCCGGTCCTGATGGCATGCCTCCTTTGTTCTTCCAGCATTTTTGGGGGGTGGTTGATGCCGATGTCACTAATTCAGTTCTATCTTGGCTCAATTCAGGTACCATCCCTCATCCGCTAAACCATACTTTTATCACCCTTATTCCAAAAATTCAAAATCCTGTTAGTGTGAGTGATTACCGCCCTATAAGTTTATGTAATGTCTTGTATAAAATTTTCTCTAAAGTGTTGGCCAATAGACTAAAGAGAATTTTACCAAGCATTATATCTGAACATCAATCAGCTTTTACGAAAAATAGGTTGATATCGGATAATATCCTTGTTGCTTATGAGTCACTTCACTATATGAATAATATGAGATCAGGGAAAACAGGATATATGGCTGTAAAGCTAGATATGAGCAAAGCCTTTGACCGGGTGGAGTGGGTGTACCTGGAAAATGTCATGAGAAAATTGGGTTTTAGTGAGAGGTGGATTGGTTTGATTATGGTGTGCATAAAAACTGTAACATACTCTATCCTTGTCAACGGTGAACCACAAGGCCTCATTCAACCTACCAGGGGGATTAGACAAGGGGATCCACTGTCTCCCTTTCTATTCTTGTTATGCACGGAAGGCTTACATGGTCTCATACAATAGTCTGTGAGAATGGGGGAGTTAAAAGGGCTATCCATTAGTCGGAATGGCCCCAAACTAACACATTTATTGTTTGCAGACGACAGTCTCCTTTTTTGCAGGTCAACCATTGAGGAATGCAGAAAAATATTGGAGATTCTGGAGATTTATGAGGAGGGGTCAGGCCAAAAGGTGAACAAAAACAAAACTGCTATTTTCTTCAGTCAATCCACTCCGGAAGTAACTAAAGTTGAGATAAAGGAGGCTTTGGGCTTACAAGAGATTGTACAGTATGACAAATACCTTGGGCTGCCATCTTTAGTGGGGAGGAAGAAGAAGGAGAGTTTCAATTTTATCAAAGAAAAAGTTTGGAGAAAATTACAAGGCTGGGAAGGGAAGCTCTTATCTCAGGCGGGACGGGAGATCTTGATAAAAGCAGTCATTCAGGCAATTCCAACATATGCTATGGGATGCTTTAAAATTCCGGTGGGACTTTGGTGGGGTCAAAGGGGAGATAAAAGAAAAATTCACTGGTTGAAATGGGAGGATTTGACAAAATCGAAGATGGAGAGGGGTATGGGTTTTAGAGACCTAGCATTGTTCAATGATTCCTTGTTGGCAAAACATGCTTGGAGGCTCTTGCAAAATTCCGACTCACTATTCTATAAATTTTTCAAAGCCCGATTTTTCCCTAATTGCTCTATAATGGAGGCTAAGGAATCATCATCTGGATCCTACGCATGGAGAAGTATTTTACATGGGCGAGATGTGCTACTTAGAGGTTGTAGGTGGAGGGTGGGGAATGGGAGGTCTGTGCACATATGGCAGAGTACATGGCTGCCAAGAAAACACCCACCCAAGGTTATTTCTCCTATCATTGAGACCATGGCAGATGCAAGGGTGGAGATATTGATAGAGGAAGAGACTCACGGCTGGAACCAATCTGTCATTGAGGGCATATTTATTCCTGAAGAGGCTGAACTCATCATGTCCATGCCATTGCCGAAACATGGAGTGGATGACAGTCTCTTTTGGCCTTTCACTCAAACAGGGACATATACCAGTAAATCGGGTTACCGGTTTTTGAAGTCGGAGGAGGAAGACTCTGGTAGTGCTGTCCGGTCAGAGGAAGACAGGGAGTTGTGGCGTGGTATTTGGTCACTGCAGGTACCAAACAAAGTTAAAAACTTCATTTGGAGGGCTAGCCGAAATTCTCTGCCCACCAAGGAAAATCTGGTGCGTCGCACTGTCATTGAAAATCCTCTCTGTGATCGCTGTTCTGGTGCACATGAATCTGCCCTCCATGCCGTGTGGTCATGCGGTGAATTGGATGTAGTTTGGGAGGACTCAACATTATGGAATTGCCGTGACTCAACCACCTTCTTCACCTTCAAAGAGCTGCTGTCATGGCTGATCAAAAACCAGCACCACGTGGAGCTCTTCTCAGTCACGGCGTGGACCATCTGGAATCAACAGAATCAAGTTAGACTTAATAATCCCAGCTGTAGCTCGCATCAAATCTCCCAACTCGCAAAGGAACGGTTGCAAGAATTCAGGGCAGTTAATGCGCTCCATCCCTCAAGTCGGCCTGTCCCTTCTACGGTGCAAAAATGGAAACCACCTGAGGATGGTCTGGTGAAGGTTAACTGTGATGGAGCCAGGTTCATGAAGGAAAATTGTGCTGGGATTGGGGTGGTCATTCGGAACAGTGAAGGCTTGGTTTTAGGCTCACTGTCGCAGCTAGTTCCCCAGGCTTACAACCCTTTGGAAATTGAGGCAATGGCTGCTGCTACCGCCTTGGAGTTCGCTTCTGATCTGGGTCTTCAAAGGGCAGTCCTTGAGACTGACTCGCTTGTGTTGGTAAAGGCTTTGCGGGAAGATACGGAGTTCCTTTCAGCCGTGGGCTTAGTTTTGGATGAGATTAGACATAAGGTTAATTTTTTTAGTGAATTACACTACTCTCATGTAAAGAGAGAGGGTAATATTGTTGCTCATAAATTAGCTCGTCATGCTATTTCTGTTTCGGATGTTGTAGTGTGGATGGAGGATGTTCCACCACTTTTATTTCCAGTTGTATTGGCTGACATAGCCGGTTTTTCTTAATTAGAATGAATTCCATTCTTCCTCAAAAAAAAAAAACTAAGTTTTCTCATCTTTTTGTCCTCAATGACTTTCCGTAGCTTTATGGATTTTTTATGGTATATTGTAATGAAGGCTAAATGGGCGAATGAGGATTTGGCTTTGGTCATCACCATTGATTGGGCTTTGTGGACTAGCTGGAATGAAATTCAACATGGTGGATTGAAAAAGTGTGGGAAGCAGATTATACATTGGTGTATTCAATATTTGGATGAATAATGGACAGCTAATGTCATCCCTCTGAAGAAATAGCAGGTTGTGGATTAGAAATGGGGGTGCCTCCAGTTGGTTTAATGTACAGAGTTAATGTGGATGGAGCCGTATTCTTTTCTCAAAAAACTGCTGGTGTGGGGGTAGTAATCAAAGATAATGAAGGGAATTTCATTGCAGGACTTAGTAAGAAGCTTCATGTTCCTTTGGGGGCCATTGAAACTGAAGCTAAAGCTTTTGAATCTGGAATTGTTTTTGCTGGGGAAATTGGTATTTGGGATTTTGTACAGGAGGGTGATTCAATGGTCATGGTTCAAGCATTGTGTGAATCTGCCCTAGCTCCTTCTTCGGTGGCCTCTTTGGTTTATGGAATTGCAACAGCTGTTCATGATTTTCAGAGTGTGAATTTCTCACATGTTCGTTGTAATGGAAATAAACCTACTTATTTTTTAGCTAAACATGCTTACGGCATTATTGATTATTGTGCTTGGATTGAAGAGAGTCCTTATAGAACAAGATTTTCTTCATGATGTTGTAGGAGGCAAAATTTTAAAACAATTATAAAATGTCACATCAAAATTTAGTGACAAATTTTAAATTAATGTCATTAAATTAATTAAATTAAATGATGATATGTGTCATCCAAATTGACATCACATTGGCATATCAAAATTTGCCATGTGTCATTTGGCCCACAAGATAAAGATAAATTTCTTATTCAAAATTTATGGATAATTATCTTTATTAAAATAAATAAAATAAAATAAAGATAAATTTTCTATTCAAAATTGATGGATAATTATCTTAATTAAAATAAATAAATTAAATAGAGATGATTATTTATCTTTGTTGATTATTATCTTTATCAAAATAGATAAATAGAGATAATTATCTCTAAGAAGAATTTGGGCCAATCAAGAGTCGATTACATATTTTCAAGCATATCAATTTAAAGTGAAGCTTATCCTCTGAAACCACTATAAATAGAGGACATCTCTCTCATTTTCAAAATCAAGTTTTCAAGAAGCCCAAATTCTGGAGAAATTCTATCTCAAGAATCTTTGGAGAACTTGAAGGACATTCAAAGGACTTGAAGAACAACAAATCTCTAACAAGCTTAAAGCCAGAGGTTCGTTGTGAAGACCATTTGATCCATCTTCCAACCAAATTGAAGAAAATTTCGCGTTTGAATCAAGACCATAAAGAAGATAGAATTAGAGAAGCACTTTTTGTAAAAGAGTCAAAACAAAGATTGTACTCATTACTTGATTAATACAAAATTATATTTGTGGAACACATTTTTCAATTTGTTTGATTTTCTACAATTGAGAAATTTTGTGTTTACAGATGTATCTATGGCTTTTTCTATTATCGGTGGAAACTTTTGTGTGTGTGTGTGTGTAAACTCTTACTAATTATCTTATATAGTTCGGTTTCACCTAATAAAAATTACTAATTATCTTATATAGTTCGGTTTTCACCTAATAAAAATCTAATCATATGAAACTATACACAAACTCGTACAATATATAATTATTCAATTCAATTTGGCAATTCATATAATTCAATATTTAATATACTAGTCACTAACCTGTGAGCTATTGGATGAGTTTGAAAAATTTTGAGTTGGAGTAGTTAGCAAAAATGCATGAAATGCTTGTAAATACGTGAGGACATTGATAATACAACTATATAAGATACCGGTTGGAAATTATTGATATAAATCTTAGAAAGTAGGAAAATTACAATAATTTGAAACACAAAATAGAATGCTATCCAGTAGACATTGAAATAATTTTTTTTAAGCAAAAAAGAATTGTAATCATAAATAGGTACACAATATAACTTTAAAAAGAAAAAAAGAAAAAAAAAGAGTGGACATAAGAAAATGAATTACTATTTAAATAATTGGCAATTCTTTATCATTATGAAAAACGAATATACAAAGGATAAAGTTTAGTTACAAAATTGGTTGTAGCCTAAGACAACAAATTTACTCAATAAAATAAATATTACTACATATTTTAAAAATCTAACTGTTAAATTGTATGTTCTTTATGCTCTTAATACAAATGTCAAATTTTATGTCAATCGGATATCATTTACTATATGATCTAAAAGCTTATATTTTATGCATAATTTTAAACTACAAAAATTTGCAATTTAAACAATTTATTGATGACATAACTATTTGTGGGGCCCGTGGGCCTGGAAGCCTCGGCCCACCTCTAGGCTGGCCCAAGGCCCACGCCGAGGATCGATGGCTGTCCCAGGCAGTCATCTTGGGGCTTCTAGCCCTCTGGGCCATGCCGAGGACGACCCTTTCCTCGGCGTGCCTATCCTAATCCCAGGTGGGGGACAAGCCCAAGACAGGCGGTCACATCCACACTTAATGCATCTACCTAATTCCCCTGGCAATCTTAATGCTGAGAGGACCCCTGAACGGCGGAACCTTGGGTGCTGCGACCCACAGAAGGTGGGGAACGCGGCTGATGGGACAGGTCCCTAAGCAGTGGTCTAGATGATTGACAGTTGGAAGGCTAGGATTGACCAAAGAAGGTATATAATGCAAGGTGCCCTTCAGAATGAGGGGCTCCTCGGCCATCCGAGGAGCAACCCCCAAGCCAAAAGGAACAAAGCAAAGCCCTCAAGAAGGAAGAGCGCTTCCGGCGAACCGGTGGCAAGCCTGTTAGCGCCAAACCCTACGTCCCACTCTCTAAATAAATGTATTGTTGGGGGATCTACGACGAAACGAGCCCCTACAATTGGCGCCGTCTGTGGGAAGGGTTAGTGCGCCGACCGGCGCAACCGGCGATCGTTCTAAACAGTCACTTCGCAAAAAAAAAAATAATAACAAGTACAGTTGCAGCAAAATGGAAGATTCAACAGCAAAAAAAAAGAGAAATGAGAAAAGAGTCTGATTTTTATTTCACGAAAAAGAAAGTTACAAAATACAATCAGAGGCTCAGGCAGGCTTGTTTTACAAGCTTTATTACAAGCTAATCCTACAATCGGAGGCTCAGACGGTCCGATTCTACAACTAGCTAGAGGGAGGGAGAAGTGTCAACCCGTGCTTTTATTGGCATCAGCAGAACGGGAGAGCTTGATAATAAAAGCGGGGAAGGGGGCTGGGGCTGGCTCACTTCAAGGCGGAAGCTTGAACAAAGTGAGGAGCAGATGCAGGGGCACCGGAATGTCCTCCCCCGTGATGTTCCCTTGATGCTCTCCAATCCTCCCGAGCGCCGGCCGTTGGAGACGGCAACACTCAGGCGCCAGCCATGACATGAGTTCGCGTGTCTCCTCCACCGGAGGTGCGCTCCGGGGAGAGACGTTAGGTACTTCAACAACGTTCCACCTGGCCACCGCGTACGACACTGTCGGTGTTACGCCTAGACTCTGCCGCGCCAGAAACCCAGTGGGGGCTGCGGCCACGGCAGCCCTTGACCCCATATCTCCTAACTCCGGTCACAATTCCGACGGGGTTATTAAAGGGGCATGGGGAGTGGAAAAACGGTGTTCTTTCTGTTCGAGTTGGGAGGCTCATGGAGTATGAAGAAACCATCCCCCCAGAAAGCCTTATATAGAGGAGGAGGGTTGTTGAGGATTAATTCACGCAGAATTCGAAAAGTGAGTTACCGAGGCGGCGGGCAATAATGAAGCCACCAAATTCCAAGGGGGCCGCAGACCGTTGTACTTCTGTTGATTTACGAGACCATTAATGAAGGCGCGTCTCGCGCACCGAAGCGCCAGGCGCAGAATACGAACGGCCAAGAGACGCTTCCCAAGTGTTAGACAGAACCAAGGCTCTGCATAGTCCTCGGACTCAGGCCTATGGGGAAACTAATTACTTCAGAAGACCAAGTGTTAGACAGAACCAAGGCTCTGCATAGTCCTCGGACTCAGGCCTATGGGGAAACTAATTACTTCAGAAGACCAAGTGTTAGACAGAACCAAGGCTCTGCATAGTCCTCGGACTCAGGCCTATGGGGAAACTAATTACTTCAGAAGACCAAGTGTTAGACAGAACCAAGGCTCTGCATAGTCCTCGGACTCAGGCCTATGGGGAAACTAGCCACTTATCTTGAAGGCAGCACCTGTGCCTAGGTCTTGCATGGTCCTCGGACCCAAGCCTACGGAGAGCTAGCCACTTATCTTGAAGGCAGCACCTGTGCCTAGGTCTTGCATGGTCCACGGACCCAAGCCTACGGAGAGCTAGCCACTTATCTTGAAGGCAGCACCTGTGCCTAGGTCTTGCATGGTCCACAGACCCAAGCCTACGGAGAGCTAGCCACTTATCTTGAAGGCAGCACCTGTGCCTAGGTCTTGCATGGTCCACAGACCCAAGCCTACGGAGAGCTAGCCACTTATCTTGAAGGCAGCACCTGTGCCTAGGTCTTGCATGGTCCTCGGACCCAAGCCTACGGAGAGCTAGCCACTTATCTTGAAGGCAGCACCTGTGCCTAGGTCTTGCATGGTCCTCGGACCCAAGCCTACGGAGAGCTAGCCACTTATCTTGAAGGCAGCACCTGTGCCTAGGTCTTGCATGGTCCTCGGACCCAAGCCTACGGAGAGCTAGCCACTTATCTTGAAGGCAGCACCTGTGCCTAGGTCTTGCATGGTCCACGGACCCAAGCCTACGGAGAGCTAGCCACTTATCTTGAAGGCAGCACCTGTGCCTAGGTCTTGCATGGTCCTCGGACCCAAGCCTACGGAGAGCTAGCCACTTATCTTGAAGGCAGCACCTGTGCCTAGGTCTTGCATGGTCCTCGGACCCAAGCCTACGGAGAGTTAGCCACTACTCTTGAAGGCAGCAACTGTGCCTAGGTCTTGCATGGTCCTCGGACCCAAGCCTACGGAGAGCTAGCCACTACTCTTGAAGGCAGCACCTGTGCCTAGGTCTTGCATGGTCCTCGGACCCAAGCCTACGGAGAGCTAGCCACTACTCTTGAAGGCAGCAACTGTACCTGGGCCTTGCATGGTCCTCGGACCCAAGCCTACGGGGAGCTTGCCACTATCTTTAAAGCAGCAACAGAATCTTCTATAAGAGACTAACTACTTGCCGAAGGATTGAAGCGCCGAGCTGACCGTTTGGGGAAGAACCAACCAGTGGAAGGCCTTCTGGGGTATGAGGGCTGCGGATATCAAAACCCTCCTCCCCGTCCAAGGGAACGTGCAGCAGGATTTTGAGGGGCTATTGTGGGGCCCGTGGGCCTGGAAGCCTCGGCCCACCTCTAGGCTGGCCCAAGGCCCACGCCGAGGATCGATGGCTGTCCCAGGCAGTCATCTTGGGGCTTCTAGCCCTCTGGGCCATGCCGAGGACGACCCTTTCCTCGGCGTGCCTATCCTAATCCCAGGTGGGGGACAAGCCCAAGACAGGCGGTCACATCCACACTTAATGCATCTACCTAACTCCCCTGGCAATCTTAATGCTGAGAGGACCCCTGAACGGCGGAACCTTGGGTGCTGCGACCCACAGAAGGTGGGGAACGTGGCTGATGGGACAGGTCCCTAAGCAGTGGTCTAGATTATTGACAGTTGGAAGGCTAGGATTGACCAAAGAAGGTATATAATGCAAGGTGCCCTTCAGAATGAGGGGCTCCTCGGCCATCCGAGGAGCAACCCCCAAGCCAAAAGGAACAAAGCAAAGCCCTCAAGAAGGAAGAGCGCTTCCGGCGAACCGGTGGCAAGCCTGTTAGCGCCAAACCCTACGTCCCACTCTCTAAATAAATGTATTGTTGGGGGATCTACGACGAAACGAGCCCCTACACTATTGATTTTTAATTTTTTAGAAATTTTGCAAGTATGGAGGATATAAGAAGAAGATGTAATCCAATGTTGGATTTGTTAAAATTCACCTCCAATAAAAAGATATTGAGTAAGGTTGTAATTTAAAACTACAAACAATTTTGTAACTAAATTTTGTTCATATAGAAAATAACTCATTTAATTATTAAATCATCATTTAAAGGATTGGTGTTTATTGTGTGTTGCTGTTATGGAAATGAGTTGTTTGTAGGTAAGATCAATTTGTCCCGATCCTAGTTTTTAACTGGTTGCAAGTGTTAGAGATATATTAGACATATTAGCCCGATGTAATAGGTCCACTCCTACTTGTACTAGTAGTCTAGGGTTTAGTCGTCTATATATACTCATATTATAGTTCATTATAACACATGCTTTGTACTACACTCTTACATAATAAAGATGTAGTCCCTAAGGGATTCCTTCGTAGATGTAGGCCAACAAGGTTGAACCACGTAACCCTCGTGCTCTCAGCGTTCTTATTCTATATTTTCCATTTCGCATCTACTCTAGCATACAATATGATATAACACATTGCGTTTAATATATATTTAACATGGTATTAGAGCCAAACTTCATTCTTGGCATTAAACAACTATCTCTACACAGCAAAGAAGATTCATACATGTGTAGCACAGATCCACAGTAGTGTCCACGCTTGCTTTCAGATTAGGACCCATTGCATCACACAGCTTCCACGGAACCACCATTGTCGTGTCGTTGTTGTGTCTCAGATCACAAGCTCAAACAATCCGTGTCTCTCTCTTTTAGATCTATTCACATCGAGGCTTTGCCTAATGAAACCAACCATATAGACGTGCTCAATGGCCTACAGTGACCAAAACCCAGGAAACTCGTCCCCATCGGTAGTTGCATATGCCTCCATGTGTGGACAAAGGCTTTGAACCTCCTCAAAAGCGTTGCCAAGGATTCTCAACTCCTTGATCGGATTTCAGTCACACACGCCGCTATATAGGCCTTGTTGTCTGCCGATTTACGAAACCCGAGAATCTGGCCCTTATTTGATGAAACACGCACTAACTGTCAGTTACACACGCCTCCAGGGTCTTGCACGCGCCGGAAGACTTTTGTTGATGTCTTCATGACATCATTCGATGATGTCATTCACTCCACGACAATAGCCACGCAAGCCCTAGAACACATCAACGACACGTCATCAGATGACATCAGCAATATTGCAGCACAGATCCATGACCTGAACCAAAATAGACCCTGAAACTTGGATCCGACCAAGATCACTCTAACCATTGCATTGTTGCTGACCGTTGACTTTGATTGTTCATTGACTTTGACTTTATGGGTTAACCATTGACCAAAAGTCAAAATTTTCGAAAGGGCCTATCTTACTCAGGTTTTTGCGTAGATTTCGATTTTGGACTCCGTTTCTTCATTTAAAGCTCCAAAATTGATCAATTGGCACATTCTTCATTGTGGTTTCTTCAAGGGCATTCTTTAAGGCATCTTTTCATGCTTATCCAACCTCAAGCCTTTATCGAGCTTTTCGTCTTGAGTTTAAGGGAGGGTGTTAGAGATATATTAGACATATTAGCCCAATGTAATAGGCCCAAGCCCACTCCTACTTGTACTAGTAGTCTATGGTTTAGTAGCCTATATATACTCATGTTATAGTTCATTATAACACATACTTTGTACTACACTCTTATATAATAAAGATATAGCCCCTAAGAGATTCTTCCGTGAACTTAGGCCGACAAGGCTGAATCACGTAACCCTTGTGTTCTTAATGTTTCTATTTTATACTTCCCCTTTCACTTCCACTCTAGCATACAACATGATATAACATATCGCGTTGCTAATATATTTAACAACGAGCTAGCTAGGTCGCAACACATAAAGGACAGAAAGGCTCCTCCTTTATTGATGTGTGGTAGCTTTGCATGGACAATCTTGTCAGCGAGCAAGTTGCAAACCCACTATGAACTGCTTTGGTGAACTTTTTCTAGGGCTCAAGCACACCAACTAAGGCAACATGTAATCCCCCCAGAAAATACATCAAAATATGGAGAATTATAAGTAAATTCGGCAAGTAATAAAGCCAATACAGATACATCAAAATGAGACTACTTAACAAAACTAATTTGGATTTTATTTTATCACTTCAAATAAGTATCAACTCACTTCTAAAAATCTTTACCACATCAATTATCTTAAAAAAAAAAAAAAAAAAAAAACTATTATCTTCCAATTAACTTAATTTATTTTCCTCTTAATTAATCAACATACTTTTAGTCCGCCTTAAATTTGAAACATTTGATATAGTCCCCTTAAAAAGTAAATTACAAAAACCTCCTATAAGGTTTGGTGGGTAGTGGCGGTTCCAGAAATTCTTTTCAGGGTAGTCATTAAAAACAATTTAATTAAAAAAATTTAATAATAATAAAACTTGAATATATTAACATCACAAAATAAAAACATATGCAAATACATAAAGTTTTAAAATTTCATTTCACAAGTTTTCGTATTTTGAAATCATTGTGTGATATGATAATTTTACTATTAATGTTATCAACTACATCTTTTTCAATGTACAAAACCAAGTAATTATTAAGCTATTGATCTCTCATTCAATTACTAAAATATTGCCTAAATAAGTACTGATATAAACAAAATGCATTATCTTTTTGAAAAAATATATCACATAAATCCAACAAATTCGGCTAAAGACCAAAGTAAGCACTAACAGACTAGCTATTTAAAGAGTGTGCATTTTTTTTATATAAAAAAATAGTGATTTTAAAATATGCTATTTGAAAACACAATTTAAAAAATCACAATTAAAAGTTTGATTTAAGATTTTAGGCTAATTTTTTTTGTTTGGGCAATTTTTGAGAAGTGCTATGTCCACAATATTTTTGCAACACTTTCACAACAAAGTCTAGGTGGTAAGTTTTTACTGATTTTAATTTGAACTTACCATTGAAATTATTATTTTTTGTTTACCAGTGACATCTTGCTATTTAAGATTTGTTACAAAAATATTGCAAAAATATTGTGAACATTGCATTTCATGCAATTTTTTTGTTCAACTTTCAATGGACCAAAATTTTGGAGAGGTTGAATTTTATTTTTAATGGGCTCAATTGTTATTATGGGTGTTCAAGTTTTTTTTTTAAAGGTGGTCAAAAGACCCATATTAATTTAAAACTCAAAATTTTTTAAGATATATTTAAAAAAAAAAAAAATCAAGGTGGTCCTATGACCAACCTCATTGGATATTGGCGTCGCCCTTGTTGGTGGGAGGGGGAGGGAATGACACCCCTTCAAAATTTAAGTGAAATGACACCCTATTGTTTTTTTTAAGGTTTGAATAGAATCAAAGTGTTAGTCATGTTAGGACATATGTGATTCACTTGTTAGGAACATATGTCACTATTTTATGTGATTGGCTAACTCTTTGACAAAACGCACTTTACTTGTATTTTGGTAGATCTAGGATGTGTTTAATACTTCAAGAAACTTTGTTTCAAGATCAAGTGTTAAAGCCATGCAAGTCTGTCCAAGTTTCAAGCCAAGAAAGTGCCTATCATTAAAGCTCGACAGGTAGCACGACAGCTAACCATCTGTCGAGGTTTAAAAAGCTGATTAGCCCCGTGTCTCGACAGCAGCTCGACAGCTAGGCATCTGTCGAGGTTTATGAAAAACAAAATTTCAGTTCTGTTTTGACTCCAATCCGTGATTATGTGTTTGGGCTTTCTTTTCTCACAACCCTAGACATATAAAATGATTATTTTAAGGGCCATCAAAGAAGACACAAGTTGCATAAGTGTTGGGCAAAGTTTGTTCAAGCAAATTGTGACTGGAGACAGAGTTTTGCCCTAGTTCATCATTCTTGTGAAGAAGTTGCTGTGTTTGTACACCGTAGGGTTTTGTGACCAAGCATCTTCTTGATCTTCATCATCTGGATAAACTAAAGAACTTTGCAGTCAACAATCTTCTCTAGTTGGTGATTGAAGTCACGTACTGGGATCCGCGCAATTGGTTAGTCATGTACTGGGAGCCGTGCATTATAAGGAGAGATTGTCACTACAGAACGAGTCCAATTGGGTATTGGGGTAAGGGTTCAACTGTAGGTTGGTATAAAGTACTGTGATTCTTTTACTTGTAATCGCTTGTTGTGACAATAGTGGATTCTAGGGAGTGGTGACCTTAAAATCACCCGGTGGGGTTTTTGCCATGTTGGTTTTCTCCATTCGTAAACAAATCACCGTGTCAATTTATTTTCCACTGCATACTTAGTTTAATTGGTGATTTGTTTGTACTACCACGCGTTTGCATGTTAATTTGATTAATTAATTAAACTTGGCTAATTAATCAATTAATTCATCATAAGGGGTCAATACGTTTTTGGCCTATCAAGTCCTATCATTAATAACAGTATATAAAATTTCAACATTTGAAAGGTTTCACTGACCAAGTCCTATGTATGGTAAGTGAATGCTTTTTTAGTTAAATATTGTTCCTTGTCCAAAAACTTCCAAAATAAACATTTCCAACAACAAATTTTCTACGAACTAGAATGACAAGCAAACAGCTTCTAACAACAATTTATCTATAAAAGCCAAACTGTAGGTAGAGACAAAGAAGATATGGTGGTTTTGGTTTATTTATTTATGAACAAAGTTTCTCTCCAAACTAGTTTGGAGATAAACTTTTCAAACTTCTCATATATCTCTTTTTTTTGTGTGAATTTTGAAAATCTAACCATTGAATTTCATATTTCTTATGTTCTCAAAATGCATATCAAATTTTGTTCAAATTGAATATTATTTACTATTCAATCAATAAACTTATTTTGTATACACAATTTTAGATCATAAAAATTTGAAATTTTAACATTTGTTTGATGAGATAGTAATTGATCTTTGATTTTCTTGAAATTTTACATGCATAAAGAATATAATAAGAATATGCAATCTAACGGTTAGATTTTCAAAATTCACACTCAATATAGAGATATATGAGGAGTTTGTAGAATTTGTCTCCAAACTAGTTTGGAGAGAAACTTTGTTTTTTATTTATTTATTGTTTAAGATATAAGTTTTTGAAAAATCGCAATTAGGTTGGGTGGTTTTGGTCTAGGATTAAAATTTAGCAAGCAAAGATCTATAGTTTGGAACAATATCTTTGGGTTTAAAGTTATTGTCAAAAACTGTTGGCTACGGAAGGGAAAAGTATTAAAGCAGATATAGTAAAACAAATCAACCGTTGCATAAAAACCTAAATAAGATCTTTAATACTTTTAGCTGAAAAGGAACCAGAAAAAGAAACTCACACCCTTCACATATTACTACTGTATAAATGTGGGTAAGTTACTGATTAAAGTGTGTTTAAGCAAAAATTAGTGGTCTCCACAATAAAAAAAAGGTCTAAATTAAATGCTTAATGCTCCATATTGACCTTTTTTATTGTGCAATTCAAACCGATCAACAAAGCCGGGAGTAATTGGTCTAGGGCTTATTAATTTAGTATAACCAGTTCAGTTGCCTTCTAGGCTCAAACACTTGCCCGGTCAAGAATTTCCTCATTTTATTATCAAGGTGAAACCGAACTATCGAAGGAAGTTACACATTCTACTTCCAAAATTTTCTATATTTATTGATATTAAAGTAGACCATACTAAAACATATGTAATTTAAGTCACTAAACAACATACTATTTTGTCTGTATTTGGATTCTTCAAGCTTAAATAGCAGGAAGTGTGAAATTTGTTACACCACTGAAATGAGAATGGATTACACATCAACCACTCTACTTCTAGCTGTTCTACTATTTGCATCAGCAGTTGCTGATGACATTAGTCATGAGAGTCTTTGCAAATCCATGGTGGAGACAAAAGGCTATATTTGTGAAGAACATAAAGTATCTACCAAGATTGCATGATTTTAGTTTATAAAGCTTTTTTATTTTGTGACTTAAACTAGTGTCTAATGTGATTAAACTTTGATGGTTCAGGTAACAACAAAAGACGGTTATATTCTTGGCGTGCAGAGGATTCCGGTGGGGAGGACTAGTAAGATGGCAAATAGGCCACCGGTTTTGTTACAGCATGGGATTTTGATGGTTAGGAGTTTGGACCCTCTACACCATATATTTGAACTATGTTTCTTTGTCGTGGGGTATTTTAATTTATTCATGGAAAAATATAACATCAGTGAACTAAGACAATTTATGGTTGGTAACAGGATGCTGCAACATGGCTGTTCAATTCTCCAAACAAATCTCTGGCTTTCATTTTAGCAGATAATGGGTTTGATGTGTGGATGGGCAACAATCGAGGGACAATATCTAGCCGTGGACACACTTCACTCAGTGCTAATGATCCGGTTCTCTTTGTTTTAACAAAATGTCAACTGCATTATATGAACCACATTGAAATATTTTGTAATTTTTAATCTCTTCTTACCCTATAGGCTTACTGGGATTGGACGTGGGAGCAATTAGTCAGTGATGATCTTCCTGCTATGTATGACTATATACATAATCAGACAGGGCAGAAACTGTACTATGTTGGGCATTCCTTGGTAAATATGTGGAATTGTTGCTTCCATTCTATTTACGGACATTACTTATCTTTTTGGGTTTTGCTAGGCATAAGATAGGTGAAACTAAGGCCAATTTTTCTGATTTGTAGGGAACTTTGCTTGCTTTAGCTTCCTTTTCACAAGAGAAGCTGGTGAACATGACAAAATCCGCTGCTTTGCTTTGCCCAATTGCTTATACAGGTCAGGTGACCTCGATGTTTCCAAGAGCTATTGCCAATACATTTCTAGCCGATGTAAGGAAAATTATGAAACTCTCCTGTTCAATTGTGAAACCCCATATTTTGTTATTATCGAATTCAATATCATAACAAAAAAAACTTAACAGGGCATATACTTGCTGGGTCTCCGTGAATTCATTGCTGGAGGGTGAGGAAGCAATTAGCCATCTTTATATTTCAACATTAATCAATATGTACAACTATTTTCTCACTTGCTGAGACTAGTTTAAAAATGTTCTGAAACATTCCAAGTGAAGAACTTAGCCAAATTATGAAAAATTACACCACTAACTATCTCCTTTCCTAGTAAACAGGTCGGTTGTTGGCAAACTTTTGGAAGGTGTCTGCCACTTACCACTCATTGATTGTAGCAACCTGGTTTCCACTATTGCAGGTTGTTTTCACTTGCTTAACTTGATAAATATAATCTCCCTTTCCCTTCCATTACTGACTTAAAGGTGAAATTTCTATTTATAGGCCCAAATTGCTGTATAAAGCCTTCCACATATGATGTTTTTCTGGATCATGCACCCCAGTCAACGTCAACAAAGAACATGATCCATTTGTCTCAGAGTAAGTCTCTGAATTTTGGATACTCAGCTAAGCTCAACTTTTTCCTTTTTAAAACCTTGTATTCTTTGAACATAAAAATAAACCTATATGTGCATGTCTGATGTCTCATTGTCATTTAGCCGTTCAAGTCCAAGGCTTAATTACAAAGTTACACTACCAATAGTCACAGTTGTTTTATTTCGATTGTAATTAATAGGTTTATTTAATTGAGTTCCATAAATCACAAGGACTTTATACATATATTAATTCTTCGTTTTTTAAAATTTTGGATAGTGCTCAGAGCTGGAAACATAGCAAAGTATGATTACGGAGATGAAAGTGAGAACATGAAGCACTACGGGCAGTCCACTCCTCCTCTGTACAATCTGACACGCATTCCTAAAGACATTCCTCTTTTCATTGGTTATGGAGGGGCGGATTCGCTTTCTGACGTTAAAGATGTGAACCGTTTGCTAGACAACCTTAAGGATCATCAGAAGGACAAGCTTGTGCTACAGTATAGAGATGACTATGCTCATTTTGATTTTGTTATGGCTGAGAATGCGAAAAGTGTAGTATATGATCCTCTGTTGGCATTCTTGAGGACCCATGCTTGATTTTCAGAACTCTTTTAGAGATCCACTACAGATGATTCTTTGGCCCAGCAAAAAATTTCTCATATTATTTGTAGTGCACCTTAGATTTGATTTTAACTGTGTTTGGTTAAACATTTTATTTTTTGGCCCAATAAGGTTGTAAGTGGTAAAAAGATACGAGTTAAATGCCATACAATTAAATGAATGTCAACGAAATCACTTGATTTGATTGAAAAAGCTTGCTTCCCTTTCTCATCATTCTCTAATCATTAACTTGTGCAATACACGGAAAAAATACTTAAAAAAGAAAAAGAAAAAAGCACCGATGACAATATTCATATCCACAACATCTCTACGATCATCACGTATAACAGCACTGATTCTATTTGCTATTTTATTTTCAGTGCCGTGAACGGGAATAAGAGATCCAATTCTATGATGATTTTGGCTATTTAAACGAAAAACATATAAAGCAGTGCCATTATTCATAGAGCGATCAATAGTACCCTCCAAAAAAAATGAATGCGAAGAGAGTTATAAATTCTTATCCCTATTCAAAATTTGATCGACCCCTGATAATTACTCATATTGAGTAATCTTCCAAAAAAAGGTGGAAGGTCTTTCAAAAAAGTAAGTTCAATTAATTTGTATGTGAAAGTGAGGGGAATTAGGGAAACAGCCATTGTTGCATGCGTATCTGACAAATAGAAAACCACCTCCGATAGCCTGGAAATTAGGCTTTTTTTTTTTTTTTTTTTGGGTTTTAGGCCAGCTCCACCATCGATCTTTTAATTCTTTTTCATTTGGGACCTCTCATTGTGAGCTATTCTCCCACTTTTACATAAAAACTAGTCACAAATTCACGTGATGCATGAGAATAAATAATTATATTTTAGTTATGGTATAATTTACTTGTTAGCATTTTCCTTTATAATTTGTTATTCCAAAAAATTAAACAATTTCTAAAATTATTTTTAATTTATCTATCTGAAAAAAATATCATCATTTTATTATTTGGATTTATTTGATTGATATTATTTATTTTTTAGGCGGTCCATATTTTGATACATTATGTTATTGTGTGTTATTCCTAATTTGTTTTTCCTGTACAACTAAACTGTTTGAGTTTCAAATACATTATTCAAAATTTTCATTCTCTTAAAAAGATATTATTATATTTATAACTTTTCTTATTGTAGGAGTAGTTTTGAACTATTAATTTGGTTTTGTTTACTAATATATATACATGAGATTGAAACTGCATATTTCTTATTCTAAAAAAAAAAAAAAAAAAAAAAAATGGCATATATCTTAGATATTTCTAAGAGATTATACCATATTATGAATTTAATATTTAAAATAATATGTAGGAAAAAAAGTAGTCTTTATGTTTAAAATTGAACACTTCACCTATTGAAATGAAAGAAAATAATTTGTATAACAACATAAAGAGAACGTGATCTAACAATTTCTTTTTTTTTTTTTTTTTTTGACTACATACTGTACAGTACACTAGCCAGGGCATGGGAGAATGCTGACATGGCTGGATTCGGACCCTACACGTGGAATGACTCTGAACAAGGAAAAGGAAAGTCGGCTAGGATAAAAGGACTCTGGTCCGTGCCAACGGTGTGATCACCTTGGGGAAAGTGAGATTTGCACCTGACATGGACACCCTGCACTCACAAAAGGGAGATAGTGACCCCTTTTGGTCAGAGGTATGAAATCCTTCCCTCCCATTGGCTGTTTATGCTGGACCACTGTTGGGAACACATGCATTGCTTTCAAGCCCCCTGGTGTCCCTTTCCTTGTCCAAGGTTTGCTCCCCACGTAGTGGCAAGGTCACCTTTCACACCGATGTACTGACCTCGGAGTGCCCTTTCTCTCTCTTCCAGCCACTACATAGTACAACAGCTGTATTAGGGTTCAAATGTGGGAATCATAATGTGACATCTGTCCAGTACCAAGCAACACTCCTCGGACTATAAGAAGAACATGTTGCTGGACTATTAGGGTAAGAAGCAAAAGAGAACAATAGAGAAAAGGGCAGAAAGTTTGTAAGGATGTGAGATAGAGAAAAGGTCATTCCTTTAGTGAAAAAATTACCACTGTACGAGGGATACCTCCATTGTTACATAATACAAAGCTTGACAGAGTAAGGGATATTGATCCTTGCTTACCCGTGGTTTTTTCTCCCTTTTAAAGGGTTTTTCCATGTACATTCCATTGTCATCTTATCTTTCCTTGTATTTCTTTCTTTTTCTCTCGACATCATGGTGTCAAAGCTTCCATTTTTATTGTTTTCAAGCTTTTTCACCGAAATGTACTGTTAGATAGCTCACACACACTTTCCACATGAGTTTTACTGAAAGCTCGGAAATGTGTCGAAAACACACGAGGAGTTTAGACCCCCAAATTAAAGTTACGGCTTGGTTGATTTTACACTAACTTAATACTAAGTGCGGAATAGTGTAAACACAAGCGTATAAGCAAGACAACTACTCTGATCCATATTTAAAGCAACACAACAGTAAAAATGAAATAAACAAGAGTAGGGAAGAGAGATGCAAACACAGATAACACCGAGATGTGTTATCGAAGAGGAAACCGAAGAACTCGGCGAAAAACCTCTCCGCCGCCCTCCAAGCGGAAATCAATCCACTAGACAATCAGTTGGGATACATGGGTTAGCAAGAGACCCGCCAAGCCTAATCTACCCGATGTACCTAAACCCTCCAAGCTCCTACTCCAAAAAGGCTTCTCAGAACCGTGTCTTGTCTTAGTTCTCTGGATCCCGCAACAAGCTCCATGTTGCATCTGCCATCATCGGCTTCTTCCAATGCTTCCCAGTAGCACCAAAACGTCACTTCACACTCTGAAAGGGTATGGTAAGTGTTTGGGCTGTCAACCTCTCAATGGTATGGAAATGGAGAGGTAGGAGATGAGGAAATTCCCAAAACAAATGTGTAGAGGATTGTGGGTATAACAATCTCTAACTTTCAAGGTGTTTGGCTAGGGTTTTCTCTCAAAGGCTCGCATCTCAATTGTGGGTAATGTGGGTATAAATAGTGTGGGTACAGAAAGTGTGAATCAGACTGGACAGGCTGGCAGAACAGAATGCCTTGCGGGTGTCTCGCGGGAAGGCCTTACCCGCGAGATACTCGCGAGACACAGCTGTCTCCACCTGGCCTGACTCTTCGCATTCCAGCATGTGCAGTGCACATGTATCTCTTCGCAGGAAGCTAAGTTGCGAGATACCTACGAGAAATCTTCAGTCTTCAAATGCTTGACTCTTCACACTCTCTCTTTCTAACACACAACCCTTACAAAGAAATCCCACAACAAATACAAGGTACAACAGATTGAATATAATTACAATCAAATTTGGCACGGAATATAAGCCAACAAAAACATATAGTTGTAAATAATAACTTTACAATCTCCACTTTTGGCTATTCCATGACAAAACCCCTAAAACAGACTCTAGACTTAAACTTGAGTTTGGGAACATTAGCAAAACTCACTCACACCTAATCTAGAAACTGTGAAGCTTTTGAACCATAATGACAAGTATCTCCTGAAACACAACAACACAATAAGTTCATGGTTATGCAGAAAACTTTTAATGAAAAATGGAACAAGCACAATACGATCAAGCAAAATGGAATAAAGTACTAGACCATGGCTTGACCAAACACGCAATCACTTATACAAAAGTGATCACAATGCTCATTCACACAAGGAATGAACATCCGGACATGCAAGCTAATAAGCTCAATTGCAAACTATCATTTGCATGTCCAACACTCAACCAATGCATAAAAACATATATGCATCTAGGAATAATCCTACATGGGCACAAGAGTGAGGTACTTAAGACATAATAACAATATCTTAAAAGTACAAAGGAAATGCTACAAAAGCATTGAGAGAATCACAAAATAAACAGAAATAAAACTGAGATTAAACCAGAGTATTTAAGTTTAAAACAAAAGCAGTAAAAACAGTAAGCACAAAACAGCAGTTATAAAAACTAAACTAAACAAAGGTAAACCGTTTATGAACCAATAACCAATGCTTATAAGTCTAAACTATGCTCCCCCTAACACTGTGCAAGCTTTTCCTCAGCTCCCCCTCAAAAATTTCTCCCCCTTTTTGACCGGAATGGCCAAAGAGGCTAAAATTGATCTGACTCTAAATCTGAGCCCTGCTCCATAGACAAGTCTTGTATCTGTGAAGACAATGCAATGACCTGTCCTTGGAGGTATGCAAACTGGGTCGCGGTGTGATGCACATGGGAATCAAGCACTGCAGACATCTGGTCCATTTTAGCTAGTAAGAGATCAAGTTTGCTTAAGCCTTGTGTTGGAGCCGAAGATGATGGCTGATCCGCGGCCTCTGGAGCAGAAGTGAACCTGTCAATCTCCTCCTCTGTATCTCCACCCTCGTCCTGCTCAACACGTGGTGGTGGTATGGTATGCGCACCAGTCTTGGAGCCTTTGATGTGTGCTGTGCTCATAGTCAATGTATGACCACCAATGGGGTAGTCCCTCTGAACTACTGTAAGGCCACTGGGAAGTTTGAGCTTTGCTTTAGCAATCAAGCCCATGATCAGAGAGGGAAACGACATTACAGTCCTTGTATTCTGCTTTGTAATGCTCTTCTTCAGGCCATGGATGATATGGCCACAAATGTCTATCTCCTTATGGGTAAAGAGATCATACAGGAATCTTGTTCTTGGAGTAGATAGTGTGGTGAGGTTGGTGACTGGATACAAATTATGAGTCATCACATAACTCAGTGTCCTCATTTCCGGAGAAAATTTGATTGTGTTCATGGATGTAATTTGATTGTGTCCTCATAACTCAGTGTCCTCACCACCAAGAACTGTAATCATCTCATCAGTAGAGCCCAATCTGTCCTCATATGCCAATGTAATTGGCTGAGATGGAGGACGAATTTCCAAAAAATCTTGGATGATCTTTCTAGTAATCACAAATTCTTTGTGCCTTACCCAGCACTCGATACCATCTCCGTTGACAGCTGCATTTAAGAAAAACTCCTTGATTATCTCAGAATAAACAACCCCAACTAGATTTAATAGCTTGGTCCAAGTTCTATCTTTGAACACTTTAGGGATGAATGTGTCCTCAAGAGTTTCTAACTGAACCACCCTCTCCATGATGATTTTCTTGTCCTTATAGCAGTCATTATACTTTATATCTACTTTAGCAGACTTGAAATGATCAGAATCAATGCGTGCACACTTTGAAGTTGGTTTCTTTGTAGCTGCATGCTTGGTTGGAGCCATCTGTATAGCAACAGAACCAGAAAAGAACCAAGAACACAAAGCACAAATAGAACATAAAACTTGATTAGATTCAAGTTAGTTCCATAACAAAGGTAAAATTAGCCTAAAATAGAGCATAATCAACTCTAAACAACATGCTAAACACATAAGAACAATAAAACATAAACACAATGCATGAAAATGAGTAACTGTGTGTGTGTGTGCGTCTGTGTGCATGTGCTGATGCATGTGTGTGCAACATGAGATGCATGAGGGGTGCCTAGGTGTATGCCTAGTGTGTGCATGGCATGGCATTGAGGCACAAAATGGGCAAAGTGTGTAAAACACATAGCCATTAACAAAAGCATGAAAAACATGACAAATAAGACCTAGAAACATGATTAGAACTAAGTTTAGTCCAATCATCACAAAAATGTCACTTAGACATTTTGTCAAACACCTAACATGCAACTAAGCAAAACATACATGAATAATGCATGAACATGATGAAATCATGCCTAAATACATGTTAAAATGCCTCAAGGGGCCAACACAGATGCACAAAAGACAAATGGGACTCAACCCAATCAAAGAAAATGAAAAAAATTTCACTTTAAAAAGAAACCCAACCCAATTTTTTCGAAAATCCCCAATTTTCAAACCCTAAGCATACAAACTGCATAATCCGAAAATAAAAGATGAGAAAAGTGTAATAGGTACATACTTTGAAAGGATTGTGCAGAAATTTTGCTTGAAAATGATGGGGTTTGAATGAAATAGTGATTTGGGTTGAAAATGGTTCGAGAGAGGCTTAGCGAGGGAAATGAGTGATTTTGAAAAACTGTCACATCTGCTACATATAAACTGAAAACACGCATTTTTCGCGGGTTAGAGAGTAGCGAGACAGTCGCGAGAATGGCCACTGAAGCACATGAAATTTCGCGAGAAGCTCTAGGTCGTGAGACAGTCGCGATACCCTCTGTCTGAATTTGGAAAAATCCAGTTTTTGCCAAACAGCATTTCGCGAGTAGCTGTTGGTCACGAGGTAGTCGCGATACAGTCGCGAGAGTTTCTGTGTGACATGATGAAAAAATTATTTCCCTCAAGCCCTTTTCGCGGGAAGCTCTAAGTCGCGAGCTTCTCGCGAGAAAACCTCTGAACCAGTTTTTTTGAAAAAAAACACAAAAATGCATTTTGAACAAAAACAAAGAACACGAAAGTATAAAATCACTTTCAAAAACAAATAAAACACTCAAAAATATTTTTGGATTTGATCATCAAGTATTTGAGTATACACATCACATTTGAACATGTACAATCACACAAATGAGATAAGCATTCATTGAATCCAAGTCTTGTGTGTTGTGGGTGAGTATCAAGTGTGAAATAGTCCTTAGACTAGAGTGAAGCTTCAATGATCAATTCAATCGAGTCATACACAACTGATATGAAATCAAGTGGACTATCTCAAATATGAAATCAAGTGGACTATCCCACAAATTGAGTACATAGCTTAGAAGCTTTTCATTTGGCTTCTGCATAAATCATAAACTGATTACATTTGATCCATTTTGGATGATACATCTCCTTTTTGAGATCGGTGCTTGATATTTTTGATATATCAACATTTAGGATTAGCCTTTGGCTTTTTGAGCACCATACATTTCAAAACACAAGTCACTTTCCCTTTTTCCTAGTCAAATACTAGTATGTGCGACAGGCTTTTGCAGCTCGATATCTCTTTTCATTTGGAGATTTACATTTAGTGAGCTCTTTTGCAAAAACAAAAAAATAAAGTGGGAAGAGATATAGACACAAGTCTATGCAAGTATCAAGACTATTGACCAATCATTCATGACAAGCTTGAAGATCTATTTACAACAATCACACATAATTTTCAAGATTTCTTCCTCAAAGATAAATGTGCATACATAACAAGCTAAGCTCGTAAATGCACTACGCCATAAGTACGAAGGTACTAGGCCAAACTCACATGAGATATGCACAAAACAAGCGATCAAACTTTTTGAAAATTTTTCAATTTTTATGGGTTTTTGAATTTTTGAACACACTAAAAAACAAATCAAAATAAAGAAAGATCAACAAAAACAGAAAACAGGCACAAGCCAAACAAGTAAAAGAAACATGCTATAAAAAGAAGACAATGCATGATAAGATGCAGCAGCAAATGTCCCTAAGCATTGGAAGAATTAGTGCATGGACATGTTATAATGCTTATGCATGAGTACCCCTCTTCACCCACACGTCACGTGCGTTTGGGGTGATATCCTTGACGGATTGGGTACAAGAGTTGGGACTTTCAAACCTTCGTGTGAAGCTTTCCAAACAATTGGTGAAGGCACTGATCATCTTCATCATGTCCATCATTCCGGGATCACGGTTTTGACTTCTTGTTTGCTCACCACCCCAAGACCTCTCGTCATTTCTCCTTCCTCGTGGCCGAGGAGCGCTTGCATTATTCAATGCTCTCAGCTTATGACAGTTAGGTCTTGTATGTCCTTGTAATCCACAAAAGTGACACAAATGATTCGATCTAGGACCCTGTTGTGATCTTGGAAGTGATCTTCCTCTGGATCCAAATCTGGCTTCTGATTGATTACGGGACTTATTAAACACCCGTTGATCAGCCGCATTCTTCTTCTTTTCAGCCTTAACTTTCTCAGGAGTCGGCTTTTCTACAACCGTATCTTTGGCCTTCACGAACTTCACTTCTTTGGTGACATTGACTGATGAGCTGCTCCCTCCGGTATATCCCAGTCCGGACTTGTCTGAGGTATGTTTTTGAGATGAAATAACATCATCTAGCTTCTTGGAAGAGACCCTTTCTATCTTGGCTTGTGCTTGCACTACCTCTTGCTCAAGAAATCTCACTTTTGTGTAAGCTTTTGATAGCTCACCATTTAGTGTTTCAATCTCACACTTTGCCTCTTTATATTGCACCAGAAGGCTTTTGTAATCCTCCTCAGCCTTCTTCATCTTTTTAATGGCTGCGTTAGCCACCTTTGCATATCCACCGGTCTTCTCAAGGAGGGAATTATAAGTCTCTTGCAGACCCACTTCTTCTCCGTCTACCTCATCTTTAGATTCCTCAACTATTCCAATTGATTCCAAATCAGAGTGCTCACCAAGTTCCTTCACAAGTGCACCCAAATCATTTGAGGAATCCACATGAGCAATGGTCATAAATGTGGAGTAGTTTCTTCTCCGTCACAGCTCTCTTCAGAATCATAATTTGAAGAATCCGAATCACTCAGCGTTGTGGCATACGCCTTACCCTTTCCTCTTAGATAATTTGGACACTCCTTCTTGAGATGTCCATGGCCATTGCATTCATAACACAAAATGTCTGAAGGAGATTGAGAATCCTTCCCCTCTTTCCTCTTAAACTCTTTCCTATCACCTCTTGAAGATGAAAACTTCCCTCTGTTGAATGGTTTCCCACTGTTCTTCATCTTTAGAAATTTGCGGAAGTTCTTCGCAAGAAATGCTACTTCCTTCTCCACTCCATCTACTTCGGAGGAATCATCCATTCTTTCGGTGATGGTTTTGAGAGCAAGCGATTTACTCGTCTTATGGGAAGGCAGTCCAAGCTCATACGTTTGAAGAGACCCAATGAGCTCTTGGATCTTAATTTCATCCAAATCTTTGCTTTCCTCTATGGCTGTGACTTTTGCTCGAAAGCTCTCCAGTAAGGACTTCAAGATTTTTCTCACCACCTTAGTATCTTCAATCTTCTCACCAAGATTGAGCTTAGCAATAACAATTTCGTTGAGCTTCCCATAGAACGAATCAAAAGATTCATCATCACCCATCTTGAGCTCTTCAAATTTGGTGGTAAGCATTTGGAACTTTGTGTCCTTAACCTTCTTTGTACCTTCATATGTAGTCTCCAAAATCTCCCAAGCTTCCTTGGCAACTGTCATGTGAGATATCCTGTGGAATTCATCTGGAGACACACCACAGAAAATAGCATTTAAAGCTTTACTATTAGCATTAGCAGCCGCAAGAGCTGCCTTATCCCAAGTGGATTTTGCAGCCTCAAGCCTAGTCAAACCTACTTCAACCGCATCCCAAACGGTATCCTCAATAGAGCATAAAAATGCCCTCATTTTGACTTTCCAGAAAGCGTAATTGTTACCATCAAAAAATGGTGGAACATTTAGAGATTGAGACCTATCCATCTCAAAAAGGGTCAAGGATCACACTCAGGTATTTAAACCACAGCGAGTGTACCCGCTCTGATACCAATTGAAAGCTCGAAAATGTGTCGAAAACACACGAGTAGTTTAGACCCCCAAATTAAAGTTACGGCTTGGTTGATTTTACACTAACTTAATACTAAGTGCGGAATAATGTAAACACAAGTGTATAAGCAAGACAACTACTCTAATCCATATTTAAAGCAACACAGCAGTAAAAATGAAATAAATAAGAGTAGGGAAGAGAGATGCAAACACAGATAACACCGAGACGTGTTATCGAAGAGGAAACCGAAGAACTCGACGAAAAACCTCTCCGTCGCCCTCCAAGCGGAAATCGATCCACTAGACAATCAGTTGGGATACATGGGTTAGCAAAAGACCCTCCAAGCCTAATCTACCCGGTGTACCCAAGCCCTCCAAGCTCCTACTCTAACAAGGCTTCTCGGAACCGTGTCTTGTCTTAGTTCTCCGGATCCCGCAACAAGCTCCATGTTGCATCTGCCATCATTGGCTTCTTCCAATGCTTCCCAGTAGCACCAAAACGTCACTTCACACTCTAAAAGGGTATGGTAAGTGTTTGGGCTGTCAACCTCTCAATGGTATGGAAATGGAGAGGTAGGAGATGAGGAAATTCCCAAAACAAATGTGTAGAGGATTGTGGGTATAACAATCTCTAACTCTCAAGGTGTTTGGCTAGGGTTTTCTCTCAAAGGTTCTCATCTCAATTGTGGGTAATGTGGGTATAAATAGTGTGGGTACAAAAAGTGTGAATAAGACTGGACGGGCTGGCAGAACAGAATGCCTCGCGGGTGTCTCGCAGGAAGGCCTTACCCGCGAGATACTCGCGAGACATAGCTGTCTCCACCTGACCTGACTCTTCGCATTCCAGCATGTACAGGGCACATGTATCACTTCGCGGGAAGCTAAGTCACGAGATACCCGCGAGAAATCTTCAGTCTTCAAATGCTTAAGTCTTCACACTCTCTCTTTCTAACACACAACCCTTACAAAGAAATCCCACAACAAATACAGGATACAACAGATTGAATATAATTACAATCAAATTTGGCACGGAATATAAGCCAACAAAAACATATAGTTGTAAATAATAACTTTACATTTACAAATCTAACTTGCACATACACATACACTTTCATTTATTAAGATTGAATTGCCTTTAATTGGATTTTCATATCGTATTTTTGTTTCTACGCTTCTGTTGAGTCTTCTCATTGGCCACATTATTATTCTTTTTATTATTTATTTTTTACATTTAATTTTTTGACAATATTAAATATATAAATATATTGGCTTTACAAATTTATCTTAGGCAGTTTTAACTTTATATACTCATCTACTTTAATTTTGATGTTATGACTAAATAATAAATCAATGAAAGATTAAAACAAAAATATTGTCTATACATATTCATCTTGGGTGGTTTTAATAGTAGATAGATACATTCAAATACATAGCCAAGATTGTATTTTGATATAAATTCAAAATCTCACTTCCAAAATAACTAAGTATTATGTCCAAAAAAAAAAAAAAAAAAGAAGCAAACAAAAGCTATAAGAGGGAGGGAGAAGACTTGTGATGGAAAACTTAAAAAATCAAACACACTACCAAATTGTATTAACCCAAAATAGTAATATAAAAAAATACAATGATTCATCAACCTAAAATAAAGTTGCAAAAAAGAATAAATAATATATATATATATATTTATAGAGAGAGAGAGAGAGAGAGAGAGAGAGAGAGATCACTTTTTTTTGAAGAGAAATAGAAAATAAAATGGGGTGAAGAAGCATCAAAATAAAAAATATAGTCATAAGTCAAACACCAAATTATCCAATCCATTCTATATAATAGAATAACATTATATTCTTGTAAACTATCTTTATATGCAATAGAATAACATTTAAAAATCATAGAAAAGAAGGAAGATAATAACTTAAAAACACAAAATCAACTTGCATCAACCCAAAGTAAAATTCTAAAGAACACATAAATTCATCAATCTAAAGTAGAGATACAAAAAAAAAAAAAAATTCACACAAAAATAAAACATGAGAGAGAGAGAGTAATAACCTTTATCATGTGAAAAAATATGTATAAAATGAGAGAGAGAATGACATATTTATAGTGAAAGCTCAAATTTGTGTTAAAACACAAGAGCTTGTTCAGACCCTCAATTAAAAATAACGGCTAGATTACTTTTACTGTAACTTAATCAAAGTGTGGAATAAGAGTAAATGTGCGCAATGAACCGATACTACTCTAGTGCATACACATGAATAATAAACAATAAAAGTAAAGCACAAGAGTAAGGGAAGAGAGATGAAAATACAAGATAATACCGAGATGTGTTATTGAAGAGGAAACCAAAAAATTTGGCGAAAAACCTCTTCGCGACCCTCCAAGTCGAAATCGATCCACTAGAGAATAAAGTTGGAGTACACAAATAACAAAAGACCCTCCAAGCCTAGTCTACCCAATGTACTTAAGCCCTCCAAGCTCCTGCTACCAATGGACTTCTCGGAGTCATGTCTTCTCTAACTTTCTAGATCCCGCAATACGCCTGATTGCATCTGTCAAGCCTCACCGGCTTCTTTTGGAAAATCCCCAAAGGTTCCCAAGTTCCAAAACACTTTCTACACTCTGAAAATGTGTGGGTTGTGTTTGGGTACAAATCTCCTCTCAAGGTATGATAATGGGAGAGGGAAGGAGAAAAGGCTACAATGATACTCACTAAGGATGAGTAGCTCTCTCTCTAAAAGATGGGTGTGTTGTGTTGTAGAAAACCTATCTAGGGTTTTTTCTCTCTGAATAACCTCTCATACTTTTGTGGGTAATAAGGGTATATATAGTATGGGTGAAGGGTAAGAAGGTCACACTTAAAATCCTTCGGGCAGAGAGTTTCGCAAGTACCTCGCGGGTAGGCACTTCTTGCGAGACACTCGCGAAACTGACAGCCTAGCATGACTCTTTAGCTTCCAGCATGTGCTTGTCACGTGTCCTTTTCGCGGGTTACTCTTCTTACGAACTTCTTACGAGCTAGTCGCGAAAGTGCACTGATCTTCAATTCATGCTTGATTATTCACCAACTTAATACTAAACCCAATACAATCATCCCACAAAATACAAGGAACAAAATTAATGCAATTACAACACTTTTTGTAATGGAATAAGCATGTGCTTGTCATGTGCCTTTTTCGCGGGTTACTCTTCTTACGAACTTCTCACGAGCTAGTCGCGAAAGTGCACTGATCTTCAATTCATGCTTGATTCTTCACCAACTTAATACTAAACCCAATACAATCATCCCACAAAATACAAGGAACAAAATTAATGCAATTACAACACTTTTTGTCATTGAATAAAGCCAACATAAAACATAATTGTAAATCACAACTTTACATATAGTAATAGAATGGGAATAAAAAGAGCCAAAATAAAAGAAAGAAGAAGGAATAGATGAAGAGTAACATTAAGGTTGAGAGCAGTGGAGAGATGAAAAGGTAAAAGGGAAATTATGGTTGGAAGTAGTGGAGAGAAATGAGAAATAGGTAGATGATGTGACCGCTGATGTGACTCAACAAGAGCGTAGCAACAATAAATACTACACTTTAGCTTTTAGATGTATGTAGATTAGTTGTGGTGTCTATCCAAACCAGGTTTAGCGGATTCTATCCTTCACACATTCATTAAGAAAATCCCTAATTTTCTTATGTTTTCCTCCTCCTTCTTCTTCTTTTGTTTTGTTTTTTTATTTTTATTTTTGAAATCCAAACAGAAAATTACATTAATTTTTTTTTGAATATTCAACTATAGTTACAGAATAATGTTTGTAAAGTAAGAATCTTTTTAAATTTTGGAATATTATGTTATAGATATTATTAGTGTTAAAAGGGAAAAAAATTATCTATTAATTATATCAATTATCAAAAGTCTCATGTTGATTTTCCATTTTGTAGAAGTATGAGAGGGCTCTCATTTCCAAAGAACTCAAATGAGATTAGTGTATTACCTTGTATGGGTGGCAATTCATGTTCGAGTGTCATGTTCGTGTCTTGTTGATTCATGAGTATTCAACTATATGAGTCAACACTAACCCGACACATTTATTAAATGGGTTAAGATTTCTCAACCCTAACACAACCTGTTTATTAAACAGGCTAGTCGTGTCGACCAATTTATCAGATTTTATAAAAGTGAAAAAAAATACAAATTTTAGTATTAAAAAAATTAATTTGAACTATGAAAAACCAAACAAATAATTTGTTTTTAATATAAAATTTAAAACTAATGAGTAACTACATCACAAACAATAATTCAACACTAGAGCATATCTCAATATCACAAATAATCAATCATAATATGTCAAAGAAAATAAACCACAACAACCAATAAGTTTTATATATAGTTCTTAAAAAAAAAAGTTTTATATACCTAGGTTTGAAGGGTAAATTGGTAAAATATCATTTAATTAAATGGGTCAGACGGGTTCTATGGCTTGGACACGAACACGACGTGTTTATTAAATAAGTTAGTCGTGTCAACCCTGAATGTTCAAAAAGTGTGTAAAACACCTATGAACGTTTAGACTCCCAATTCACAAATTACCAATACAAGCTTATAGTCAAACAGTTGAACAAAACTCACTCACACCTAATTCTAGAATCTGTGAAGCTCTTGAACCATACGAACAAGTATTTCCTGAAAACAACAACACAATACGATCATTGTAAGCAGCAAACTTGAAATGCATATGGAGCAAGCACAACGCGATCAAGCAAAAAGGAATTAAACAATAAAGCATGGCTTGACCAAAAACGAACAATCACTATAAATAGTGATCACAATGATCATTCACACAAGGAATGAACATCCGGATATGCAAGCTAATAAGCTCAATGTAAAGTATCATTTGCATGTCCAACACTCAACCGATACAACAACACAAGGTAATTGCATCAAGGATATAAAATCCAACAAGGGCACAAGAGTGATGCACTTAAAGAAATGCATAACATTAACAACAAGTACTAAGCTACAAAGCATGGGTGCAAATTAAACTATTTTAAATAGCTAAGCATAATCATGAACTATGAGCAAAGCAAAAACATAGTTAATATAACACAAAGCTTTTTCTCTCTTTCTCCCTCTATCATATCACTCCCCCTATCATGAATCACAGGAGCTGTGATGAACTTGGAATATATATACCTATAACCTGAAACACTTGCACAAAACACATTAGACCCTCAAGGTATAGCAAGTAATAAAAGGACAATTATAATGTAACAAGTAAATTGCGATCAAGTAAACATGATGTAAAACATGTGAGCAACTTGATCATACACCAAAACAGTCATATAGAAATGACTACAATGATCACATAGTAAAGCAAATAATCATCCGAACATGCATTCAATGAAGCACAAATAGTATAAAGATGTATGCATATCCACCACACAAACACGATGCCATGAGAACAACAAAGCATAGATACTAAACATAACTCAAAGCACCATAAAGCAAACAAGAAAACTAACATAAAGAAACACAAACAAAACAAAGTTTTCTTATTAACACAATGTCTTCTCCCCCTTGATATATGCATCCCCCTTATGGAATATCTCTCCCCCTACAAATGTGCACAAGAAATAGAATTTCTCCCTTTAAGAATGTGCACAAAAGTCATATAGAAATGACAAAACTCTCCGGTATACTACTCTAGAGTATATTCTCCCCCTTTTTGACACGAATAGACAAAGGGGTCAAGGAGAAAAGAGGGCAAGAGATGAAAGTATGAACAATGATAAAGATGCATGAGGTGTGCAAGATGAATGAGAAAATGAAGCTCAAACAAAAGACAAAACAAAATGCTACAAAGTATAAGGTAAACATGATATGCTAGGATGAAGAAACAAGGTATAGACCAATGCATGACAAGGGTAGCAAAGGTGTGTGTAAGAGGTGGCTATGTGCAATGCATGACCAAAGCATTGAAAATGCACATGTGGGGCAAGGTGTGTTAAATACACAACCAATGAACCAAACATGATCCTAGTGAGGAAACATGAGAAACCCCAAAGTTTGGTACTCATTAGAGTCCAAACAAGTGAGCAAATGCCTAAGAGGCGTTTTATCAAACACCTAGTGTGCACACTATGAACAACAATGTGAAACAATGCATGAACATCATGAAATTCACCCTTAATACATGTTCTTTTTGCCACAAGGGGCTAACATCCAAAGAGAATCATCAAAAGAAACCAATTCCCTACAAAAATTTGACAAAAAAATAAGTTTTCCCAACCCCTATGATGAAAATCCCAACCAAGAGCACAAGACTCTCCAAAACATAATCTAAGGATCCAAAACAATGAAGGGAGTTTAAAATTACCTTAGAAATGTTAATGGAATGAAAAACCATTCAAATTGATTGATTTTTGATGTAAAAATATTGAAATAGGGGTTTAAGAGAGGATGAGAGATGTTTAAAAATAGGTTTCCCATGAAAAGCCCTTTAAAAAGTTGTTTCTGAGCATTTCATGACTAGCGAGTCGCGAGTGAGTCACGAAATTATTCTGTGTAAACTCGCTACTGGGCGAGTCGCCAAAATTGTTAGGTTCTAAGGTCTTAGGATTTTATGTATTTAGAACTCTAATTTGTAATGTTGGCAAACCATGATCAAAACATTGTATTTAGTCTTGTTTAGGCTTGCTCAAAGTTGGTTTATTATTGTACAGTTGGAATCGAGTGGCTGCAGAAGTACTTGGGACTTTTGGCCTGGCTCGATCGATCGAAGATTAGACTCGATCGATCGAAAATCGCACAGGTTGAATTTTCTGCAGAATTTCCAACTCAGCCCTACTTCATTAAACGTTTAGGGTTTTATGTTTTTACCCTAGGTATATAAACAAAACCCTAGCCACGTTTTTGAGGTTGTCCATATTGTTATTGTTGCTCATATTTTCTGTTTTGTGTAAATCTCTTGTGAGATCTTAGAGGAGCTTTCCTTTACACAAAGCTTAGGGTTTTCAAGGTAGAGATGATTTCAACATCTTGAAGATCAACTTAGTTGCAACCATTGGATCTTAAAAGAAAAGCAAGCGGGGAGCTTGTAGCTGATTGAAGAATTCAAGAAAGAAGTAGTCCGTGGATTCGGAGCCTGCGCGTGGTCGTGTCAGGAAGTTCGTACTGGTGGGTAGCATTAGGAAGTCGAGCGGGGAGCTTGTAGTCCTTCTGTAAGAACTTCAATTCTTTCATAGTGAATTCTGGTTTGCCTTGAGGATCGGTGGGTCAAATCCTCCCCAGGTTTTTACCGTGTGGTTTCCTAGGTGATGATATCTTGTGTTATTTATTTTCCGCTGCATTATTATTCTTGATATGATTGTTGAATTGCTTTAACCTAGAATTGTTTAATTTGACTAAGTAACAACTTGGCTAATTAATCTAGACTACGCAATTTGGTTGTTTTAGGGGTCTAAATAACCTATCAAGTGGTATCAGAGCGGGTAGCTCTTTGTGTTTGAGATTTTTAATCTCTGAGCTGATCCTTGACCCCTGTTGTCATGGAGCATGGACACTCTTTGTTTGTTCCTCCTCATTTTGATGGGAACAACTATGCTTATTGGAAAGTAAGGATGAAAGCATTCCTGAAATCCATTGATGAAAGGGTTTGGAATTCCGTTGAATACGGATGGGTAAAACCTGCTACTCCTGTGAGTGAGTGGCAAACTTCTGAAAAAGAAGCAGCAAGCTTCAATAGCAAAGCTATGAATGCCATCTTTAATGCTGTTTCTATGGAGGAATTTAAGAGGATCTCTAATGTTGAGGTTGCTCATGTTGCATGGAAAATCCTCCAAACTGTGCATGAAGGCACAAAGGCAGTTAAGATTAATAAATTGCAACAATTGACTTCTAGATTCGAAAGCATTAGAATGTCTGATGATGAATCTTTTGATGAATTCTATGCTAAATTAAATGATATTGTCAATTCTGCTTTTAATTTGGGTGAAATCTATGATCAACCTAAAATTGTTAGGAAGATTCTTAGATCTTTAACTGAAGATTTTAGACCCAAAGTGACTGCCATCACTGAAAGCAAGGATGTGGACTCCATCCCTGTTGATGAGCTTGTAGGATCTCTTCAATCCTATGAGTCTGACCTACCTAAAGTAAACAAATCCAAATCAATGGCTCTTAAGTCAGTTGATGATGTTGAGGGTGGTGGATTTGATGATGAGCTCTCTGCTACAGAGATTGCCTATCTTGCCAAAAACTTTAAGAACTTTCTGAGGAATACAAATAGAAAGGCAAGAGGGACTTACACTGCTGAACCTAGAAATTTTAGGAAGAATGATCCCATTAAGGTTAACAATTTTGAAAAACCTAGAGAAAATTTTGGTCAATCTTCTAATAACTCTTTGGGTCCTCAGTGTTTTGGCTGTCAAGGGTATGGTCATGTGAAATCTGAATGTCCTACATTCTTGAGGAATAAGGGTAAAGCTATGGCTGTAACCCTTAGTGATAATGAGGTTTCTGATGATGAGTCCGGTGGGGACGAGGATGGAAACTTCATTGCTTTCACGGCTACTGCTATAGTCAATGAAAGCATATCTGCTGAGGAGAACCCTTCTGATGGGGAACTCTCTGAAGATGCAGATCTTCAAGAGGCCTATAACAAACTTTGCAAAATTGCTGCAAAGGATGCTATGAAAGTTGAACTTGGCCTAAAGAAAATTGATTCTCTTGAGCTTGAAAAGAGAAATTTGCTTGTTAAACTGTTTGATGCTAATGAGCTTTTGAATAATGTTAAATCTGAGAACATACTTTTGCTTGATAAAGTTAGAACTTTGGAACATGATTTATCTGTTGCTAGATCTGCTAGTTCTAAACTTGATCACATGCTAAATGTTCAAAAGTCTCCTGCTGATAAAACTGGGTTAGGATATGTTGAAAGCATTTTTGAATCTGGACCACATTCCACTACTTTTGTTCCTTCTTCTTCTTCTGAACCTTCTGTGAGTGAGGTTGTGAGTGAAACTGTCAAACCACCTGTGAGTGAGATAGTTAAACCCGTAGAAGTTTCACCACCTAAGAAGATTAGGGTAGACTTAAGAGAATCTAAACCTAAGGAGCCTACCAAATCTAAGGACAAGATGCATGGTAAACCTGCTTGGGTTTGTCATTATTGTGGTAAGTCTGGACACATTCGTCCTAACTGTTACAAGCTTCAAGCTGATAAGAGAGCAACTAAACCAAAAGTGCCTGTGCCTCAAGCACATGATCCTATGGCATTAATTGGTGAATTGGTAAAGGTGTTAAACCTTTATTCCAATCCTGGAGTTGGGAATCACTCGAATGTGAATAAGAACTCCAATGCTCGTGGTGCATCTAAAAAGTTTTGGATGCAAAAGACTCGAACTAACTGAGTCTTTCTGACATGGTCCTTGTGCTTAATTGCTCTATTCTTTGGTGACCATTGTTCTTTGGTTTGTGTCTTTTTGTTGTTTTTGTTCTAGGACTTGCATTGCATTACATTCATGCATTTCATTCTAGGATGTATTTGTTTTCTTTTAAAAAAAAAAAAAAAAAAAAAAAAAAAAGGAAAAGTGAAAGCAAAAATTATGTTAGACACTACTTTTCTTGGTTTTTGAAAAACAAGGTTGGTCTATCTTTTGACACATGTCATGTTCTGTGTACCTTGTTTAACTTTGATGAGCTTAAATATTGCACTTGACTAGTTAAAGCTTTGTAGTGCATGTTGTGTGGGAAAGATGTTTGTGGTTATTAATCACTTTGTCTTGATCTTGAAGTCACATGTTATTTGACTGTCGGACTTGATCCTTTTGAGAAAGGCATAAATAACCATCTCACCACTGTTCACTAGTCAATCATGAACACCTTAGTGCATATCATAAGATTTTGTGCTCGAGAAAGTGTAGCACATGCACAAAAAGAACATAAGGTGTAGCCTCTTTAAATGCTTAATGCTTAAAACTGGTGTGTACTATTAGGCTTGATGCCAATTCACTTAATTCAAACCGGTGTGTACTATTAGGCTTGATGCCATTTCACATAATCTAATTTGGTGTGTACTATTAGGCTTTATGCCAAATTTCACCTAAATAATGGGGCAAAAATACAAGAAACTTACATGATTGCAAGCTTTTGTTCTAGGAGATGTGGGAGTTATAGGATGTAACTCTTTAGGTGATAGTCTCTTTTAAATTCTATGTGATGAATTTTGTAGACTTTGTGATTGATTGCTATTCACATATCACCTCACATGTATCTCAAGTTTTTGCTAGTATCACACACTACACAAGTTACTCTTTGTTAAACTCTGTACATGCTAGTGTGTGTGTTTTTGGTCTGACCAACCAAGTTTGAAATTATCTTGAGATTTGTGTACAACATATTTGTTGTTTGAGAATATTCAAAGGAAGAATGATTGAAACTTGTTTTTGAGAAAATTGGGGTTTAAAATTTTGGGTTTTTGAAAAATCATTCCATCTCATACTCATGCATTTTATTTCTGTATTTTAATGCTTTGAGGAGTTGTTTTTTCAAAATTTAGTTTGTCTTTCAAAACTGTGATTTTTCTCAAAATTTAGTGAGCCTCTGCCCATTTCGATCGATCCAGCCTGATTTTCGATCAATCGAAAAAGTGCTTTCATTTGTCTCAAAATGACTGTGTGTTTCGATCGATCGAATGTGCTTTTCGATCAATCGAAAAAGTGCTCTAGTTTGTTTCAAAACGACTGAGTGTTTCGATCAATCGAATCTGATTTTCGATCGATCGAACATCGTGAAAAAGCTTTTTTAAAAGATCAGATCTGACTTTTTCAAATACTTTTCAAAATCTTTTTCAAACTTTTTCTCTCTCTCCGCGTTGGCAAGGCTCCACCTTAGGGATTTTTTGTCGTTTTCTTCCGAAGTTTTTGCACAATCTCTCTTTCCTCAAGCCGGTAAGACTCTTTTACCCTTCCTTTTGATTTTATTTTCATCATTTCATGCATAAATCCATGTTTTTAAGGGTAATTTTCGGACTTTGCTATTTTGGGATTTTCTTTTGTTTCAAGCCATATTTTATGCAATTGATCATTGGGTTTTTGTGGGTACATGCTATAGACATGATCTAAATAGTTTAATTTGATCAATTTTGAGTTTGGTGAAAAATTGAAAATTCTAGGGTTTGTTCTTAATCCGAATTGGGGCTTTTGTTAAATTGAGTAGAATTTGCTGAAATTGGCTTGTTGTATTGGTGTAATTAAGCATTGTAATCTATGTAATGTGTTTTATAATGCTCAATTCATCTTTTTGGTATAAAATTTCAACAAGTGGTTTTCAATTTTTGGGATTTTTGATAGAAATTCCATGTTTAAGCCAATTTTGTCAATTCAATCTCAATTGAACTTATTTGTTTACTGCATTAGATCATGCATCACAACATTACTAATGTTCATGCATCATATAGATTTTTGTTCTATATTTTTTATTGTGCTAATTTGCAGTCTGCCCTTGGTTCTGTTTTCTCTTGTTCTTTTGGTTTTTCCTTTGTGTCTCTGTCCTTTCCTCAGCACTATGCCTAGGAAAACTAGAGCCCGTAGGAATGTTCCTTCACCTTCTCCTTCACCCCCTCCATCTTATGATAGTGAGAAGTTTTCTAGTGAGAAAAACCAAGAGATTTATGAGAAGCTGAATGTTAGGAGAAAAATTTGGGTTGAGCGTTCTGTTCACTTAGATGAACTTGATCCTGCCATTAGGGCAAACTTTGAGCGTAGGGGCTGGTTACCCTTGGTGGATGTTTCTGATCCTCCTCCACCTTCTGCCTTGATTAGAGAGTTCTATTCGAACATCTCTATCCGCATCTATGATTCCAACACTCTAGTCAAGAGTTGGATACGAGGCGTAGAGTACACCCTTACTCCTACGGTAGTGGCTGATGCTCTAGGGGTACCATTGGTTCAACATACTGTCTATCCATATGATGTGTCTCCCGAGATTAGTGATGTCTTGTCTTACATCACTGGGACTACTGTCCAGTGGGGTTCTGATCCTCGGATCACCTCTGCTGAGCTCTCCGGGTTACACTATCTTTTCTTTAGGATAGCGTGTCATTCTATCTGGCCCATTTCCCATGTTCACACCATTCCTCTTGAGAGGTGTGTATTTCTGTACGCTCTGGTTACTGATGCTCCTATTAGTTTTCCCCATCTTTTTCTTCGTTCTTTGAATGATGTTTATAGGAGTTCATCATCTGCTCATGCTCTTGTTCATCCTATTTTTATTCATAGGATTCTTCTTCATCTTGATCTTGGTGGCTTCCCTTACTCTGAGCCCGTTCATGTTATTGCTCCTATAGGTGCGTCTTTTCTTAGACAAAGGGCTGCTCATCTTCGAGCTGGTTCTAAACACCCTAGGTCTGAGCCCTCTAGTAGCGCACCTCCTCCTTCTTCTTCTGCAGGTCTTGCTGGTGAGGATGTTACTGATCCAGTTGGTGATGATGCTGCTGCTGCTGCTGTTCCTCCACCTCCTTCGGCCGACTTCGATGTTCGTCGTACTTTGGAGACTGTCATGACCGTTCAGGCGGCTCATGGACAGATTTTGGTGGACTTGCTAGATGAGTTTCGTGCTCTACGAGCTGACTTGGCGCGTCTTCATTCACCCTCACCACCTCCTTTTGATGGCGACTTGTGATTGCTTTTTGGCATTCCGTCACAAAAAGGGGGAGTGGTATTTTGACTTGTAGAGGGGTTTTTGTAGTTAGGGGGAGACTTTTTGTTTTGAGGAGCTTGTGGAGTTTTTTAGATTGTATCTAGGTGCTTCACTTTGTATATCTTTTTTGGGGATATTCATGTTAGGGGGAGTAACATTGATTGATATACATGTTCTATTCATTGATTCTTGTTGCTTTATGATTCACTGCTTATTGATTTATATTTATGAGTTGATCATTCATATATGTCTTTATTTTGTGTTGTGTGAATCTTACAAGAATGTTATACCTGTTGTTTTACTCTTTTCTGTCACACATGCGTTTATGCGTTTGTTGAGTATTTCAGGAATATACAGGTTGATTCAACTAAAGCTGCTGTCTACACTTGCAACTGATGGATAGTAGTTAGGCTGAATTTGAGTTTATGAGCATTACTTTTGTAAAGGGCTTTTACTTGTAAAACTTTGAGCTTTTAATTATGGTTTTGTCACGGATTGCCAAAGGGGAGTTTGTTAGGTTCTAAGGTCTTAGGATTTTATGTATTTAGAACTCTAATTTGTAATGTTGGCAAACCATGATCAAAACATTGTATTTAGTCTTGTTTAGGCTTGCTCAAAGTTGGTTTATTATTGTACAGTTGGAATCGAGTGGCTGCAGAAGTACTTGGGACTTTTGGCCTGGCTCGATCGATCGAAGATTAGACTCGATCGATCGAAAATCGCACAGGTTGAATTTTCTGCAGAATTTCCAACTCAGCCCTACTTCATTAAACGTTTAGGGTTTTATGTTTTTACCCTAGGTATATAAACAAAACCCTAGCCACGTTTTTGAGGTTGTCCATATTGTTATTGTTGCTCATATTTTCTGTTTTGTGTAAATCTCTTGTGAGATCTTAGAGGAGCTTTCCTTTACACAAAGCTTAGGGTTTTCAAGGTAGAGATGATTTCAACATCTTGAAGATCAACTTAGTTGCAACCATTGGATCTTAAAAGAAAAGCAAGCGGGGAGCTTGTAGCTGATTGAAGAATTCAAGAAAGAAGTAGTCCGTGGATTCGGAGCCTGCGCGTGGTCGTGTCAGGAAGTTCGTACTGGTGGGTAGCATTAGGAAGTCGAGCGGGGAGCTTGTAGTCCTTCTGTAAGAACTTCAATTCTTTCATAGTGAATTCTGGTTTGCCTTGAGGATCGGTGGGTCAAATCCTCCCTAGGTTTTTACCGTGTGGTTTCCTGGGTGATCATATCTTGTGTTATTTATTTTCCGCTGCATTATTATTCTTGATATGATTGTTGAATTGCTTTAACCTAGAATTGTTTAATTTGACTAAGTAACAACTTGGCTAATTAATCTAGGCTACGCAATTTGGTTGTTTTAGGGGTCTAAATAACCTATCAAAAATGAGTAGCCAAAACTCACTACTCACGAGAGTAGCCAGAATGAGTAGCCAAAAATTCTGACACCTGTTTTTCAGCATAGAATATGTTTAAACAATGAAAAACAAAGTAAGCACTAAACATGAACACAAAGAGTGATAAAAATCACTTCCAAATACATAAAATGATCAAAAATCTTTTTGGTTTGATCCATATATAGTTGAGCACATTCATTGAACATTTAGACAAGTATAATCTAACAAATGAATAAGGCATTCATTGAACATTAGGCATGTGTGTTGTGTGTGTGTATCAAATGTGAAATAGTCCTTAGTCTAAAATGAAGCTTCAATGATCAATTCAATCAAGTCATACACAACTAGTACTAATTCAAGTGGTCTATCTCAATTATAGAAATGAACATATATGACCTCCCACAAGAAAATGATTACATATCTTTGAAACTTTTCATTTTACTCCATGTACATCATAACATTTGATCATTTTAAATCAATACATCTCATTTTGAGATCGATACTTGAAATTTTGATATTTCAATTTGATGAACAAGCCTTTGGCTTTTTGGGCATTATATATTTTTCATAAAAGTCGTTTTCCCTTTTTCCTAGTCAAATACTAGTATGTGCGATGACTTTTGCAACTCATTATCTCTTTTCATTTTGAAATTTACATTTATTGAGCTCTTTAAGCAAAAAAATATAAAAGAGTGAAAAGACATATAGGCACAAGTCTACGCATGTATCAAAACCAACATGACTATTGACAAATCATTCATGACAA
Source organism: Quercus aquifolioides (assembly GCA_019022515.1). Classification (NCBI taxonomy): domain Eukaryota; kingdom Viridiplantae; phylum Streptophyta; class Magnoliopsida; order Fagales; family Fagaceae; genus Quercus; species Quercus aquifolioides. The sequence continues at coordinate 33,642,611 of CM032329.1, forward strand.
GCTTGAAGATCGATTTACAACAATCATACATTGATGTCAAGATTTTTCCCACAAAGATAGACGTGCATACAAAATAAGTTAAGCTCATAAATGCACTAAGCCATTTGTACGAAGGTACAAAGCCAAACTTACATGATATATGCGCTCAAAACTATACGATCAAACTTTTTGAATTTTTTTTTTTTTCACTTTTTATGTGGTTTTGGATTTTTTTTTTTTTACTCACACAAAACTGAAACATAAAAGTAAGATAAAAAACAAAACTATGCATACAAATAAATGCAAGATGCACAAAATGCATGAAGAGTTCTACAAAAATCGAAAGAATTAGATCAAGGACCAAAAGAACAAAAGCTCAACCATAGGAACCTTTCTTCATCCAAACGGAACAATTGTTTGGAATGAGTGTCTCATGAGAAAAGAGATGAGGGTTGGAAGAATGAGAACCGGAGATGCACATAGACAATGAGTTAAGAGCATTAAACACTTTCTTTAATAACATGTTGTTTTCACTCAAATCTAGTTTACCATTTTTAGCACAACTTCCAAGAAGCTCAAGTTCCTCTTTTCTTTTGATTCTTTTAAGAGCATGAAACTTAGAAAAATGAGGTCTTAGATGACTAAAGGCACCACAATGGTGACAAACAATGTGTTTAGGTCCACTAGGCTTTTTGGAAAGAGATCTAGCAATATGGTTTTGTTTTCTCTTCAACTTATGACATTGAGGTCTTATATGACCAATCACACCACAATGGTGGCAAGTTGGAACAAACTTAGATCCATCAAAAGCCTTAGGTTGAGACCTAAATGGAGGCTTTGACTTAATAGCCTTTCTCTCCACCTTTTGGTTTCTTTTATGAGGAAGAATGTACACTGATTTGTCATTTGAGGTAGAACACACAATAGACACAAAATTGGATACCATAACATGATTGCAACAAATATTTTCATCATTTTTATCAATAGGTTTAGCAATCAAACGCTTGGCATGCATCTTAAGATATTTATTTTCACATTTTAGCTCATCAACAAGTTTGTTAGACAAAACAAGCTTAGCATCCAAGTCTATATTCAAACATTCAAACTCTTTTAGCTTTTCAAGAGAATTTTCAACAAGTTTCTTATATTTCTCAACCAATTTGTTGGATTCATTGAGCTTAGCAATCAAATCATCATTTTCACAAAATAACTTGCTCAAATTCTTTTAGAACTTCTTAGCCTTTTTCTTCAAGAGTTTGTCATTTGGAATATCAACAACACCCAATGATTCAAGTAACATGTCATCACAATCATTAGGATAAACACTCATAGAAGTATTTTCACAAACACATGGCATGCTACAATCATCAACAACCAATGAAGCATACAAATCACTATCCATGGCAACAAGCATAAGGGGTCAAGGATCACACTTAGGTTTTTAAACCAAAACAAGTGTACCCACTCTGATACCAATTGAATGTTCAAAAAATGTGTAAAACACCTATGAATGTTTAGACCCCCAATTCACAAATTACCAACACAAGCTTATAATCAAACAATGTATGTGCGGAATATGAAAATAAGCTAAAACAGAATTGGTAAAACAATCTAAACCGAAATTAATCACAACTACAACAGTAATTAAAAGATAAAGATTAAGGGAAGAGAGATGTAAACACAAAGACAACACAACGATGTGTTATCGAAGAGGAACCGAAGTCCTCAGTGAAAAACCTCTCTGCCGCCTTCCAAACGATCAATAATCCACTAGAGAATAGAGTTGGGATACATGAATAGCAGAAGACTCTCCAAGCCTAATCTACCCAGTGCACCTAAGCCCTCCAAGCTTTTTGCTCTAATAGGGTTATACCGAACCTTGTCTTCTCTAACTTACCGGATCCCGCAATCGCCCATTGCATCAACCAAAATGAATTGGTCCCTCCTAAACTACTTCCCAAGCACCAAAAAAACCTTCTCACAGATGTGGGTATGGTGAGATAAAGATTTGGCTAATGTACCTCTCAAGGATATGTCAATGGAGAGGGTGAGAGTAGAGGAATTTGGAGAATCAAATGATGAAAATTGTGGATGAGTCAATCTCGTTTTTCTCTAGGGTCTCTTTCTCAAAATTCTCTCTGGAAGCTCTCAACATTTTGTGGGTATAAGGGTATTTATAGTAGGGTGTATGAGGAATGCGAAGAGTCAGTTACAACCAAACAGGGCATTCTGGCGACTCGAGCTCGTGACTGGAATGAGTCGCTAGTTTGAGTCGCGAGCTAACTGCCTAACTAGACTAGAGGTTTTGTCCTGTAGTGCAACAGCTGGCGTGACCCTTTAGCTCCCCCTGCATGCTTCACACGTGTGCCATTCTGGCGACTTGCCAGTCGCGAGCCAATCTCAAGATCCAGTCGCGAGGCTCTTCTTGAGTGTACATTTTTGAATTTTTCTTCACACTCCCTCACACAGTACCTTTACATGATTCCCACCTAAATACAGGGTTTCTAAATGCTGAATTACAAGCAAATTTGGCACGGAATAAAACCAACAAAATGATTGAATAAATTCAACCTTACAAACCCAAATATGATACGAATTCGTTAAACCCCAACCTATAACTTGCTAATTTCATGTCGTGTCAGGTTTACAGATTGTGTCAAATTTTGCCACTCCTAATACCCTAAATCCCTAAATATTCTTTTTTGAAATCTCTAAATAACATAAAAGTAAATGATGTTGAAAATTTAGTAAATGGAGTCAATGGACACATATCATTTTCATACAATTTAGTAAGATTACAACCAAGTACTAACCCATTTCATTATATACTTGGAGTTGTACTAAATTTCCAATATTGTAGATGGAAATACAAATGACATTACTCATGAACTTGAGGAACAAAGTTTTAATAATTAATATATATATATATATATATATATATATATATATATTGGACTTATGACTAACATTAACTAGTTTTTTTTGTAAGTATTAGAATGATTATTATTATTTATTTATTTTTACCTAACATGTTATATTTTAATTTTAAATCTCTATATATTTAGTTATTTTATAGGTGATTAAATTTATATAATGTTTTACATATTACTAGTGCACTTCAAATTGATATTTTATCTATTGTATTCATTCTTTTCCAAACTATTATTATTAAATTATTAGTGTAGTGAACGGTTAAAGTTAATTATGGAATTGTTTGTTCATTGTTGATCTTTTAACTTTGTTGTTGTATCTATACTCATTGTTGATCTTTCAAAATAACTTTCATCTTACCCAAGAAAAGGAAAAAAGAGCTGTGAATTTGAAAAACACCCTTGATAATTATTCATAAGTTCCTCAAGAAAGTTGTATAGTACATTACAATTTAGAAATACAGTGTAGAAGCAATTTCTAAAGAATGGTTCACAATTCCTAATTCAACCCTTAATAAATCATTATCCGATAAGATCTGAAATGTAGTTTTCCATGGCCTTCTTATTGGCAAGAATAAGCGCTCACCAGCCTTTACCTATGAATGTTCAAATAGCGTTGAAAACACTATGAACGTTTAGACCCCCAAATACAAAATTACCAATTCAAGCTTTATATCAAACAATGTATGTGCGGAAAATGATAACAAGCTTATAACAGAATTGATAAACAATCTAAACCATAAATAATCACAATCACAGCAGTAATTAAATGGTAAAAATAAAGGGAAGAGAGATGCAAACACAAGGACAACATGCGATGTGTTATCGAAGAGGAAACCGAAGCCCTCGGCGTAAAACCTCTCCGCCACCCTCCAAGCGGTCAATAATCCACTAGAAAATGTAGTTGAGATACATGAATAACAATAGACCCTCCAAGCCTAATTTACCCAGGTACCTAAGCCCTCCAATCTTCCTGCTCCAACAAGGTTGCGTCGAACCTTTTTCTTTTCTAGCTTACCGGATTCCGCTACTAAACCATAGCATCAACCAATGAATATTGGTTCCTTCCAAACTGCTTCCCTTAGCACCAAATGAACCTTCTCACAGATGTGGGTGTGATGAGAAAAGGATTTGGTCAATAACCTCTCAAGGATGTATCAATGGAGAGGAAGAGAGTAGAGGAATTTGAAGAGTCTCTTAGATGAAGATTGGGGATGAGGCAATCTTGTTTTTCTCTAGGGTTTCTCTCTCAAAATTCTCTCTGGAAGCTCTCTACATTTCATGGGAATGAGAGGTATTTATACTAGGATGAGAATGAAATGTGAAACGTCAGTTTTTTCCAAACAGGGCATTCTGGCGACTTGACCTCGCGACTGGGTTGAGTCGCGAGTTCAAGCCGCGAGCTAACGGCCTGGCCAACCTGGAACTTTTGTTCTGTAGTGCAACTGCTGGCGCGACTCTTTAGCTTCTGACATGCTTGGCACGTGTGCAACTTCTGGCGACTTGCAAGCCGCGAGTCACCCGCGAGATCCAGTCGCGAGTCTCTGTTTCTTTGCACAATCTTGAGCATTTTTTCACACTCTCTCACTCACTACCCTTACAAGTTTCCCACCTAAATACAGGGTTACTAAATGCTAAATTACAAGCGAATTGGCACAGAATAAAGCCAACAAGATGGTTGATAAATTTCAACCTTACAATCTCCCCCTTTGGCTATTTCATGACAAAACCCTTAAACAAACTCTAGACTTAACGCGTGAGTTGGGAACAGTTGGAAAACTCACTCACACCTAACTCTAGAATCTATGAAGCTTTTGAACCATAAGAACAAGTACTCCTGAAACACAACAACACAATAAGTTCATTGTATGCAGAAAACTTGTAATGCATATGGAGCAAGCACAATGGAATAAAGCAATAAATCATGGCAAGACCAAAACAGGTAATCACTATAACCAAGTGATCAGAATGCTCATTCACACTTGGAATGAACATCCGGACATTCAAGTTGACAAACACAAGGCAAATCACTTGAATGACCAACACTCAACCAATGCACAGTACATGAAGTATGTGCATCTAGGAAAAATCCTACAAGGGCATAAGAGTGACAGTACTTACAAGGAAATGTATAACATTTAGTTAGAAGTACTGATTTAACAAAGCACAAAGGCTGCATAAAGCAAGGTACAAACCATAAAGCCTACAAAGTGCATATAAACAAACCCTAAAAACTTACAAAAGCAATATGGGTACAAATCATGAACATAAACCTTAAAAACCTACAAAGGTACCAGGTACAAACATAAAAAAATACTTCCCTTATCATATTACTCCCCCTATCATAAATCATAGGAGCTGTGATAAACTTGGAGCATATATACCTGTAACCTGAAACACTTGCACAAAACACGTTAGACCCTCAAGGTAAAGCAAATAATAAATGGACAAGTATAATGTAACCAGTAAATAGCGATCAAGTAAACATGATGTGAAACATGTGAGCAACTTGATCATACACCAAAACAGTCATAAAGAAATGACAGACAAGACAGAGATTTCTTATTAACACAATGTCTTCTCCCCCTTGATATATGCATCTTCCCTATGGAATATCTCTCCCCCTACAAGTGTGCACGAGAAATAGAATTTCTCCCCCTAAGAATGTGCACAAGGGTCATATAGAAATGACAAAAACTCTCCGGTATACTCTCTAGAGTATACTTTCCCCCTTTTTGTTAGGAATAGACAAAGGGTTAGGAAGAAACGAGGGCAAGAGATGAAAGTATGAATAATGATAATGATGCATGAAGGGTGCAATGATGCATGAGAAAATGAAGCTTAAACCTAAGATGAAACAAAATGCTACAAAGTATAAGGTAAACATGACATGCTAGGATGAAGAAACAAGGTATAGACCAATGCATGACAAAGGTCGCAAAGGTGTGTGCAAGAGGTGGCAAGTGCAATGCATGACCAATGCATGGAAAATGTACATGTGGGGCAAGGTGTGTTAAATATACAACCAATGAACCAAACATGTTCCTAATGAGGAAACATGAGAAACCCCAAAGTTTGGTACTCATCAGAGTCCAAATATGTGAAAAAATGCCTAAAAGACATTTTATCAAACACCTAGCATGCACACTATGAGCAACAATGTGAAACAATGCATAAACATCATGAAAACCACCCTTAATACATGCTCTTTTTGCCACAAGGGGCCAACATCCAAAGCAAAACAACAAAAGAAACCAATCCCATACAAAACTTTTGAGAGAAAAATAAGTTTTCCCAACCCCTATGATGAAAATCTTAATCAAGAGCACAAAACTCACCAAAACATATACTAAGGATTAAAAACAATGAAAAGAGTTTAGAATTACCCTAGAGATGATAATGGAATGAAAAACCATTCAAATTGAATGGATTTTGATGTAAAAATATTGAAAGAGGGGTTTAAAAGAGGATGGGAGAGGTTTAAAACAGTTTTCCCATGAAAAACACTTAAAAAAGCTGTTTATGGGCGTTTCGCGACTGGGCGAGTCGCAAGATGAGTCGCGAAAACGATTTTCATGAAATTTTCTAAGTCTTTTTCGTGACTTAAGTGCTCACCCGCGAGTAAGTTGCGATTAAGTCGCGAATTTCTCTGCCAGAGAACCAAAAAATGCGAGGAAAATGCATTTTTCCAGTTTCGCGACTCGCGAGCCAGTCGCGAGTGAGTCGCGAAAAACTCTGACACCTGTTTTTCAACACCAAAACATGTTTAAACAATGAAAAACAATGTAAGCACAAAACATGAACACAAAGAGTGATAAAAATCACTTCCAAAAACATATAAAATGATCAAAAATCTTTTTGGATTGATCCATATATAGTTGAGCACACACACATCACATTTAAATAAGTACAATCGAACAAATGAATAAGACATTCATCGAACATTAGGCATGTGTGTTGTGTGTGTGTATCAAGTGTGGAATAGTCCTTAGTCTAGAATGAAGCTTCAATGATCAATTCAATCAAGTCATACACAATTAGTACTAAGTCAAGTGGTCTATCTCAATTATAGAATGAACATATATGACCTTCCACAAGAAAATGATTACATATCTTTGAAGCTTTTCATTTGGATTCTTTACAATTCATATCATTTGATCTTTTTGAATCAATACATCTCATTTTAGAGATCGATGCCTGAAATTTTTGATATTTCAATTTGATGAACAAGCCTTTGGCTTTTTTTTTGGGGGTATCGTACATTTTATTTTGGTCCCTTTCCCTTTTTCCTAGTCAAATACTAGTATGTGCAACAGGCTTTTGCAGCTCAATATCTCTTTTCATTTGGAGATTTACATTTGGTGAGCTCTTTAAGCAAAAACAACAAAATAAAGAGTGGAAAGATATATAGGTACAAGTCTATGCATGTCTAAAAACCAACAAGACTATTGACTAATCATTCATGACAAGCTTGAAGATCGATTTACAACAATCACACAAAGATGTCAAGATTTTTCCCACAAAGATATAAGTGCATAAAGAACAAGCTAAGCTTGTAAATGCATAAAGCCATTTGTACGAAGGTACAAGGCAAAACTCACATATGATATGTGCTCAAACATATACGATCAAACTTTTTGAATTTTTCACTTTTTATGTGGTTTGAGATTTTTTACTCACACAAAACTAAAACATAAAAGTAAGATCAAAACAAAAACAATGCATACAAATAAATGCAAAATACACACATGCATGAAGATATGACAAACAATGCATGAAAGGTCCTACAAAGATCGAAAGAATTAGATCAAGGATCAAAAGAGCAAAAGCTCAATCATAGGAACCCTTCCTCATCCAAACGGAACGATTGTTTGGAATGAGTGTCTTATGAGAAGTGAGACGAGGGTTGGAAGAATGAGAACCGGAGATGCACATAGTCAAAGAGTTAAGAGCATTAAACACTTTCTTTAACAACATGCTATTTTCACTCAAATCCGGTTTAGCTTTCATAGCATAACTTCCAAGAAGCTCAAGTTTCTCTTTTCTTTTAATTCTTTTGAGAGCATGAAACTTAGAGCAGTGAGGTCTTAGATGACCAAAAGCACCACAATGGTGACAAACAACGTGTCTAGGTCCACTAGGCTTTTTGAGAAGGGATCTAGCAACATGTTTTTATTCTCTCTTCAACTTAGAACATTGAGGTCTTATGTGACCGATCACACCGCAATAGTGGCAAGTTGGAACAAACTTAGATCCATCCAAAGCCTTAGGTTGAGACCTAAATGGAGGCTTTGATTTAATAGCCTTTCTCTCCACCTTTTGGTTTTTTTTTATGTGGAGGAATGTACACCGATTTGTCCTTAGAGGTAGAACACACATTAGGCACAAAATCGGGTACCACAACATGATTGCAACATATATTATCATCCATTGTAGCAATAGGTTCAGCAATCAAACACTTGGCATGCATCTTAAGAGATTCATTTTCACATTTAAGATCATTAACAAGTTTGTTAGACAAAACAAGTTTAGCATCCAAGTCCATATTCAAACATTCAAACTCTTTCAGCTTTTCAAGGGAAATTTCAGCAAGTTTTTTATATTTCTCAACTAATTTGTTGGATTCATTGAGCTTAGCAATCAAATCATCATTTTCACAAAATAACTTGCTCAAATTCTTTTGAAACTTCTTAGCATTTTTCTTCAAGAGTTTGTCATTTGGAATATCAACAACATCCAAAGATTCATGTAACATAGCATCACAATTATGAGGATTATCACTCATAGAGGCATTTTCATAAACACGTGGCATGTTACATTCATCATCAATCAAATCATACAAAGAGACATACAAAGCACAATCCATGGCAAATAAACCAAGGGGTCAAGGATCACACTTAGGTATTTAAACCACAACAAGTGTACCCGCTTTGATACCAATTAAATGTTCAATATGTGTATAAAACACCCTTGAACGTTTAGACCCCAAATTACAAAATACCAATTCAAGCTTATTATCAAACAATTAATGTGCGGAACATGAACATAAACTAAACACAGAATTGATAAACAATCTAAGCCAATTATAATCACATCCACAGCAGTAAATAAAAGGCAAAGATAAAGGAAGAGAGATGCAAACACAAGGACAACACGTGATGTGTTATCGAAGAGGAAACCGAAGCCCTCGGCGTAAAACCTCTCCGCCGCCCTCCAAGCGGTCAATAATCCACTAGAAAATGTAGTTGGGATACATGAACAGCAATAGACCCTCCAAGCCTAATCTACCCAGGTACCTAAGCCCTTCAAACTTCCTACTCCAACGAGGTTGCGCCGAATCTTTTTCTTCTCTAGCTTACCAGATTCTGCTATAGCCCATAGTATCAACCAATAACTATTGGTCCCTTCTAAACTGCTTCCCTTAGCACCAAATGAACATTCTCACAGACGTGGGTGTGATGAGAAAAGGATTTGGTCAATGACCTCTCAAGGATGTATCAATGGAGAGGAAGAGAGTAGAGGGATTTGAAGAGTCTCTTAGATGAAGGTTGGGGATGAGGCAATCTTGTTTTTCTCTAGGGTTTCTCTCTCAAAATTCTCTCTAGAAGCTCTCTACATTTCGTGGGAATGAGGGGTATTTATACTAGGATGAGAATGGAATGTGAAACGTCAGTTTTTTCCAAACAGGGCATTCTGGCGACTTGACCTCGCGACTGGGTTGAGTCGCGAGTTCAAGCCGCGAGCTAACGGCCTGGCCAGCCTGGGACTTTTGTCCTGTAGTGCAACAGCTGGCGCGACTCTTTAGCTTCTAACATGCTTGGCATGTGTGCAACTTCTGGCGACTTGCAAGCCACGAGTTACCCGCGAGATCCAGTCGCGAGTCTCTGTTTCTTTGCACAATCTTGAGCATTTCTTCACACTCTCTCACTCACTACCCTTACAAATTTCCCACCTAAATATAGGGTTACTAAATGCTAAATTACAAGCAAATTGGCACGGAATAAAGCCAACAATGGTTGATAAATTTCAACCTTACAAATACAAACCGAGAAAGAGTTTCTATCATAAGACCTTTTCGTGACTCCAACTTCAGGAATTTCAAGAGTGGAATGTATCTTCCAATGAGATTCCACACATTAAACATTGCTATCAGAACAAGAGCATACATGAAAATGTTACCAATCATCAGAACATTACTATATATGCAAACACAAATACGAGAAAAGTACAAAGAGTTTGAGACCTTGGCCTACAAAAAAAATTGATCATCAAGGAAAGAGTGTGGATACACACATACCATGTACCTAAGCTGTGTTTCCCAGTATCTTCAGATAAGAACCCAGGGAAAATAGATAATGTCAGCAAACTTATCAGAAATAAATCGAGTGCATAGTCAATGTTCTGCAGTAATAATTCTTTGTTGCTTAGTCGTTCAAGTTTTTCTGGATCTTCCTCCGCCTGAAAAAATCCAACATGTTACTAAAGATTGACATATAAATTACTATGGATTTTTGTTAATAATCATTAGAGAAGGGTCAAGCCTGTTGTACGGGTATTGTTTGGATGCCTCCTGCTGCAAGGTCAGCTGAAACAGTCTTTGATCCTTCTGAGGCTGTCTTTAAGCGGTAGTACTTCACAATTGGAAGTTTTGGAAAGACAAATGCGTAGATAAGAACACAAAGAAACTCGAAAAAGGAGGAAATGGCAAAGAACAAAACTGCAGTGGACCATAAAATGTAATTTAAGAAACTTTGTTTCAGAAAGACCAAGAAACAGAATAAATTCCTAACAATAAAAAAAATAAAATGTAGCATACATTAGATGACAACAAAATAATGCTTTCTGAGCAGCACCCCCAGCAGCAGAAGAATTTAGCGCTCAGTTTGTATTAAGAAAATGCAAGTTAATCAATTAGACACCATTACAATCATTGCAAGCCCCAAAGTTTAACATACCTTGAATGAAGACTATTGAAATTGAAAAGTGCCACAATGAAAGGGAGTGATAAAAATGCAGCTATCAAAGTAATTGATCTCTCTCTCTCTCTCTCTCTCATACGATAGGATTTGAAGCTATGAATAAGAGACTTTATCAATTAAGCTAATTAGAATGTCATGCTTAGGATCTCTTATATAATCAGCTATTAGCATTAATATTTTTACAGACACATATTGCTCATCAATCTCTTGTATCACTCGCATAAAAATGATAATCAGAAATGGTATCCTGTCAGCAGTATATATGAGATATTCATATCTCAAACATAATTAAATGACTTCGACAAAAATCACAAATAAAGAGAAAGTTAGAGTAGATTGGGATCTCAAATTAATTTTGAATATAGATAACGACCTATCAAGATGAATAAACACACCCTATACTAGCAAATCAAAGAAAGGAAACAAAATTAACAGGCACTTGAATATATGCGCTCCATAATGTAATAAAAAATTGTAACCACGAAATCTGTTCAACAACAGCAAACATTGTGTCAACAACTAAACGTTGTAAACTAAAGTAATATTGATTTGAACATACGGGCTCCCTTGCGAAGACCATCCCTGGTATTTTCAAATGCCGCTTTTGTAACTAACCGCAGGGCAGAGGCTAGAGCCCCCGCTGCAGCTAAACCAGCAACGAAAGACTGAAAATTTTAAGAAAAGAAACTAATCACGAACATAATATCTTAAGTGTCAACAACTAAGAAACCACTAAACATTCAATACTGACTTGAATGAATTCATGTTGCATGAAGAAAAGTTCCCCAAGCATTCCACCATGCACATGACCATCAGCAACACCTAAAGCAGCACAAATGATGCATATTCCAATAAAAGGACCAAGCCCTCCTTTCCCAGAAGTAGCTAAGTTTAACTAGGACAGAATAATAACAGTAAAAAAAAATGAAGGAATACAACCTATCTCAAAAGATTGATAATTTGCTCTTAAGTCAATGATTTATATAACTGAATGAGATCTTGTGGAATTAAGGTGTTAATTTGAAATTATGCAATTAGAAAGAAAAAAAATTGTGCTTACTACTAAAATCGAAAGTGAGCTTAGGAAAAACAGGATATATCCAAATAGGTTTCTTAGTCTAGTATTGTTTTTGGCCTCGTTGAATGCCAGTACTGAAATTATTACAAACGCAAATGGCTGATATGCAAGCAGAAGGACCCTTGAGGACTGGTATTTCTGCACATGGAAAAAAAAGGTGCCTTAGCCCCTGGACCAACTATTAACGTTCGTATAACTTGAATTCACAGATATTCTAAAAGATGGGAGTACAAAAGCTGTGCATGGTAACAACCAAGAACAACTCCGAGTAGAGGCAAAATGAATCCTATAAAAACATATATTTAACATAGTACCAAAGGAGTGACTTTGTGGGTTTGCGATTGATGAAAGACAAGCATTTACAGAACTACATGAATGCGACTATCTCCAAAAGTTGATATAACTCAATAATACGAAAAAAAGAGACTTTGTTTACCGGGAACAAGACAGAAAAGTAATCTTCTATTGGGATAATACAGTAATATGGATAGAGGCACTCATTTCCAAGAAGCCAGCAAGATACAATTGTAAGGTTGAATTTAATCAACCATCTTGTTGGCTTTATTCCGTGTCAATTTGCTTGTATTTCAGCACTTAGAAACCCTGTATTTAGGTGGGATTCATGTAAGGGTAGTGTGTGAGAGAGTGTGAAGAAATGTTCAAGTTTGTGCAAGATGCAGGGATTCGCGGCTGGAACTCGCGGGTGACTTGCGACTGGCAAGCCGTCAAATACAACACACGAGTGAAGCGTGCGAGAAGATGAACAGTCACGCCAGCTGGAGCACTACAGGACAAAAAGTCCAGTCTGGCCGTTCTTTTATCTCGCGGCTTGAATTTGTGACTCAGTCAAGTCGTGAGGCCAAGCCGCCAACCAGCCTTGTTTAGGAAAATTTGACTCTTCGCATTCCTTTCTCATCCCACTATATATAGACTCTTATACCCACGAAATGAGAGAGCTTCCAGAGAGAATTTTGAGAGAGAAACCCTAGAGAAAAACAAGATTGATTCATCTACAATCTTCATCTAAGAGACTCTTCAAATTCCTCCACTCTCTTCCTCTCCATTGATACATCCTTGAGAGGTTCTTGACCAAATCATTTTCTCACCACACCAACGTCTGTGAGAAGGTCTTTTGGTGCTTAGGAAAGCAGTTTGGAAGGAACCAATGGTTATTGGTTGATGCTATGTGCTATAGCGGAATCCGGTAAGCTAGAGAAGAAAAAGGTTTGGCGCAACCTCGTTGGAGCAAGAAGCTTGGAGGGCTTAAGTACCTGGTTAGGTTAGGCTTGGAGGGTCTATTGCTGTTCATGTATCCCAACTACATTTTCTAATGGATTATTGACCGCTTGGAGGGCGGCAGAGAGGTTTTACGCCGAGTGTTTTGGTTTCCTCTTTGATAACACATCGTTGTGTTGTCTTTGTGTTTGCATCTCTCTTCCCTTAATCTTTACCATTTAATTTCTGCTGTGAATGTGATTTTAAATTGGTTTAGATTATTTATCAATTCTGTCATTGGCTTATGTTCATGTTCCGCACATTTATTGTTTGATAATAAGCTTGAATTGATAATTTGTAATTGGGGATCTAAACGTTCATAGTGTTTTCAACGCTATTTGAACATTCAACAATTGCAACATGCCTTCCCTGTTAACGACAACACAGTTACACATATAAATCAGAGATTTTTATAACAAATGAAGAGGATTATGCCGCTATATTCGCCAGTTAAAGGAAACAAATATTTGAGCACTAACCTCAAGACTAGCTGGAGGCACATTTTCATTAGGGGTTGCCAATGCCATGAATGAATGATTCCTTTTCAACCAGTTCCTGTAAGTAGTTATTAAGGTGTTTATTCACTTTTTATAACATTTTTCTTTCTTTTCTTTTTCTTTTATAATTTAGTTTCTTCAGTTCATGCCTGTAGTTCAGTTGGACTTCTTTATGAATTTAGAGGGTGTGTTATGCTAATGCTCTGTACTCCCTTTATGCTTAATATAATAGTACTCTATTTTACTTGTTAATAAATGAATTGATGCACAGTTGTATACCATACCTAGTGAATCTTTTCCTACTTGGACCCTCATATATATATATATATATATATATATATATATATATAATTTTCTTCCCCCGAAAGTTATATGCCACTCTACTGAGTTACTTAAGAGAAGACAAGACAAGGTCAGAGCATCCCTAATTTGACCTTGTGCCATCCTGTTGTCATCCTTATCCATCTATTTCTTTTTACATGATAAAAAATATAATTCTTTTGTGAATATGTAAACAAGAATAGCAAACGCGTTCTATAAATAAGAATAACTAACAGGTTATGTAAACATGAAATAATTGTAAAAGCAAGTACATCAAACTGAAAATTAATGTATAGTATAATTAATTATACTCACAAAATTGCATCATTATTTATTAAGAAACAATGATTTTGTGTATTTTTCATAGTTGATAGTTTGTTAATACTATATAAATGCTTATTTGAAGATTTTTTTTTGTTTGCTTATATTCATGCCCTCCTAGTTTGAAATCTTAGGTCCGTCACTACTTACAATAGTGCTTTGAGTCTCTTGAACATTTATCTCTCTATCAGGATACAAGGATCAACAGTACAAAGAAGAAGCATATCAATTTCTCCCTAACTCTATGCACAAAAATAAGACTGCAAAACTAACTAGAATGTATGAGGGACAAACTATTTATAAGCACACTTGCACCAATTTGAAAAGAGTGCCTCAACAAACAAGCAAATTGTTTAGGATATGTGGGACCCAAAAATTTTACCACATGTCAATGCCTCATTGTGGTTCAACCACCCATCGTGGCAACGCTCGCACGCTTCTCCTTGGAAGAGTATGCACGTACATATGAAGCTCGGACCTCAGGTGTTATGGAGGAAGGTTGTACCTCGGGTGTGTGACTGGAATATGAGTCAATTTTAAGGAAATTACCAAGGGTAAGTAAAGTTGCCACCAATCATGAGGTTTTTCTAAGATGTGATTGGTCACCTGACTCTATTTGATTTTATTACCGATCTTAGGCTAAGAAAAATGTCGTTTTTTCTAATCTAATGTGGATGGGTAAAAAAATCTTGATTGTTAAGTTTGGAAGTCTGGTTATGTGTGGGGGAAGGTGTTAGGCACTTCACAACGTCTGTCAATAGACAGTCTTTTGTTTTGGTAAAATCTTAATTTAAGGACATTAGTAGTTGAAAACAAGCTATTGGCATTAGCTTTCGGGACTTTAAGCGAATTGGGCTTTGAGGTTTAGATTCGGAAAGGGGGTGGTCTCGATCAATGCTTCCCTAGTGTGTATGGAATTGTTGCCAAATTTCCACGGTGAAAATCCGGTAGCATTTCGCCTTATTTTCATGGCAGAAATCCGGCAGCGCTTCACCTCAGGTGCATAATAGCACACAAAACACTATTCTCACCAAGCTTTCACTGTGAGAATATAGCAATGGGGATGCCATTTTAACTGCGAAAATCCAGCAGAGTTTCACGTTTGGTGTGCTATGGCGCACTGGCAAGGTTTCATGCCTATGTATATGGCGTGTGCTAACATGCTCATGCTAGGATGATCCGAAGCCCCTCAAAGCATTAAGCACATTGATACGTGTCGCATACATGGGGAAACCGATGTCACTTGGTGACATGGATCAAGACGGTCAGCCTGCGGTGACTATGCACAGAGTATGACATGAATATGCACCTACAGCAAATGCCTTGAGCACATACTCATGCCCAAGGTCAAGAGCACTCATGGCTAGAGAGGGTCTCTCACGTAGCCACGAGGGTCCATCATACAAAGTGCGCGATCACCCACACACACAGATGCATAACGAAAGTAAACAAACATTGCCAATGTTCTAAGGGTATGGCCCAGCAAGGTACAGGAAAGATAAAGGGTACAAGGAGAGGGGGAACCCTAATACAATGCTCTAGATAAGAGGCTAAGAGAGAGAGAAAGATATAACCACTCGG
Organism: Quercus aquifolioides; assembly: GCA_019022515.1. NCBI lineage: Eukaryota > Viridiplantae > Streptophyta > Magnoliopsida > Fagales > Fagaceae > Quercus > Quercus aquifolioides. The sequence goes on from CM032329.1 coordinate 33,658,572, forward strand.
GGAGGCTAGGCCTCCTAATCTATTGAACATTGCCTTTTGTGGGCTTGCGTTTTTTTGCTTGCATCCTTGCCCTTTTTGCTTGTGCCTAGGAGGTCACACCCTTGCTCCAAGTGTCCATGCTCCACGCGTGTACATGCAATGACAAAGGAAACAAGTAGAAGGAAAGCATGCTAAAAGACAAACTATCAAAAGGTGCCAAACGGGGGCAAACAAACATGTTATCAAACAAAAGAGGGCGTCCTAGGAGGAAAAATGTAGGTTTGGATCGAGTGTCCATAGTTCCATGAGATTGGACTATGGACAACACACAGACTCATGCATGAACATGTAGGCAAGCGTGAAAAGATGCAAAGAAGCAAAGAGAGCCAAACAGGTGGCACAAAGCAAGCAAGGGTATGCATAACATCAGACGAAGTGGAGAAAGGGTATGCATCAAGCAAACTGACACAACAGAGGTGTATCTCACAACTGGTCACACCTAAATAAGCCACAAGAGGGACGGATGCAACCACACAAGCAGGTGGCCCCAAAGACCAACAAGCACAAGCCCACGAAAGGCACAAAGAACGGCAAAGCCTAAATCTAGACAAGAAAGCATGGAGATAAAGCATAAAAGCAAGCAAGCATAGACATATATAAAGGAAATGATCCAAACACTTTGATATAGGCCTAGGTGTATGGATGTAGGCCTAGACCACAAGATCTAGATCTACACACTACCTAAAGGGCCAAAACGCAGGAAAGAGGTACATCAAGAGACAAAAAGGCTATAGAAGCACATGGCATAGCAACCAACATGTAGATTTAGACACATGAACATGGCATGGAGCACACAAAGATATAGATTTAAACATAAGCATGGCAAGTAGCACATAAACAAGTAGATCTAAGCATGAACATGGCAAAAAACACATAGGCACATGGATCTAAGCACAAAGAAAAAATTTAGGCATATTCTAGCCCAAGAAGGCTAGGCCAACAACATCGAATCAGTAAATGATGGCAAAAAGCAAGGAGACATGCTAAAAAGGCTAAAAACATGTTAGGAAGCAAGATAAAGCAAAGATATACTATGGAAAACAAATAGACATGCTATGAACAAAGATAAAACAAATGGTGTAGATTATAACTAAAAATCTACATCTACACCCTTTAAACCTCAAATCCAAGGTCCTAAGACCAAGGAGAGGAAAAAGAGTGCAAGAACTCTACCTCTTGATTGTTGAGAAAAGAGAGAAATATAAGGGTTTTTTTTTTTTTTTAATTTATTTTTTATGTGTTTGGGAGAAAATTTAGAGAGGAAGAGAAAGAGAATCTGCTTAGAAAAATGCTCCAAATTGCCCAATCCTTTTTTTTTTTTTTTTTTTTTTTTAAAAATTTTATTTGATTGGGGTTTGGGGGTATTTATATTGAAAAAGTGACTTTTCAGCTCCAGCGGCCACTTAGTGGCCGCCGGCCATGCTCTAGCGGCCACTTAGTGGTTGCCGACTTGGAAGGGCTTGATGAAGGTCTTCTCGGACTTGGATTGAGTTGATCTTGGTGTCCCTAGAAAGGTATAGATGTTTAGTTTTCAGAACACTAAAGAAATTGGAAATCCAGCGGTCAGATCAATAGTTATGATGCACTTACTCCGATTTCAACCCATGAATAGTTGTTGGAAACAGAATTCAATAATCTTTACAATGACACTGGTTTCAACCTGTTCTGATGGTCAGATCAAAATTAGGATTTTTGGAGCCCTCGAGAGTTAACCTCGAGTCAAACTTGATGAGAATCATCGAGTAGCTTGAGTTTGATATAGAAACATGAAAAATGTTGTTTTTGGATGATTTTGACCAGTTTTGACTTGTGGTCAACCCATGGTTGACCAAGGGTATTTTTGTAAATTTGGCCTGAAATGGTACTTTAAGTGCTATGATGCCCGAACAAGTTACGTCACGTCAATCTAGATGTTTCCATAGCCCTATGGATGAAAGTTAAATTTTTTTGGATTTTCGATGTCCAGCACGCAAATCGAGGGCAGACAAAAATATGGTATCTACACCACATTAAACTATGTTGAAGTAGGAACATTTGGAGTCAATTTCTCATCATTATCTTAATTGTTTTTTTAACTATGTTGAAGTAGGAACATTTGCGTGCCGGACAACGAAAATCCAAAAAATTTAGGGTTGACCCTTCCTTTTTGAAAGGCTATTTGATATAATGGTTAATTTGTGAACATGATCAGTCTTTGATTATTCAACCATTTTTGTATACGAAGACAATATAATGCACATAACTCATTTTTGAACACAATTTGTTCTTATGATTGTGTTCATTTTGGCCCTGAACAACTTTTGGATTTCATGACATGCACTAATGAATTCAACTGTGAAACTCTCATAGAAGCGGTTCACTTCACACTTATAAATGTGATTTTGTATTGAAAGTATCTTGCTATACCCTACTTGGATTTTCAAATTGTAAGAATCATTAAAATAATTTCTTATCCTAATCACCACTTGCAGGTATATATCACTGTCTCATCATAGGAGTGAATAGGAAATGCTATCCCATTGTGATGAAATTAGTCATCCTTGATTTAGTTGTCCCTTTGATCCAAAATCTTGGGATATATATTTTCTATTATTTTTAGTTATATTTATATTTACATTTATAGGTGTTCTCCTTGGATTGTTATCATATTTCCAAAAATTTTCAAGTACTTTCTTAATGTAATGTGATTGGGAAAAGACAAGCGCATAAGACGTTCTATAAATCTTCATTCCAGTTTTTTTGGTAAACATGGAATTATCATAAACTAAGAAACACTGGCAGCAGCACCAGTAGTACAGAGTCTAGAGCGGCAGACGCCCAACATATCATCATACAGGAATTGCAAAATAACAGGGGGGGGGGGGAGACAAAAACAGAGGACAAATCTGCAGAAGCAGAGCCCAGTTTAGCTAAGGCGTCCGCACAAAAATTTGCTTCTCTGAAGCAATGCACTAGTTTAACTTGAGGCAGCCGCATCAGCAACTCCCTGCAATTATCAACAAGACCGGATAAATCTCCATTAGTTTTGACATTGCTAGAAACTAAAGAAATTGCTGCAGTAGCATCAAGTTCAACCTCCACAGCAGGAATTCCCCTTTCTAAACACAGCCCCAGCCCCTCCCTCAAAGCCCACAGCTCCGCGGTGATACTAGAGCTAGAACTGATGGACTTAGCAAAACCCACAATCCACTGCCCGGCGCAATCTCTAAGTAAACCGCCACACCCTGCTAGTCCACAAGTGCTTACAACCGAACCATCAGTATTTAGTTTATGCCAACCAACAGCTGGTTTCAGCCACTGGACCTGCCGCAAAAAACTATCCTTCCCCGTGTCAGGCTCCAAAACACAATACATGAGCTCCCGAGTTTGCATTTCCACCACCTGTACCAGATTTGGGTTGAGGGACTGTTGCCTGAAAGCCTTATTGTTCCTTTGCAGCCACAAATTCCACAAGCCCAGTAAAAAGAAATTACACTAGCCGTAATCCTTACCATGAGCCTTAGAAGAGTCTAAGGCATTCTTTTTTATCCAAGTCACAAGATCATCCGAGAAAGACTGTTTCAGACTAAAAGGACAGCTAGATTGCACCCAAAAGTTATTTGCTATCGTGCATTCCCTCAAAACATGAATAATGCTCTCATCCAATTCCGTGCAGCTATCACAGCCACCCAAGCCGCCAATACCACGATGTGCCAAAATGGCTTTCACAGGTAAGCTCATGTGCAAGCATTTCCACAGGAACATTTTAATCTTGGGCAAAGTTTGGAGTTTCCAAATCCATTTGCCATGAAAATCCGGAGTCTCAAGGTTATCATCAATTGCCAATTGGTACGCATTTTTTGGGTCAAAATCCCCATTTAAGCTGGAAATCTAGCTCCTGTGGTCCTCCCTCTCAGCAAATCTTCTAAGAGGGATGGCTCTCACTGCCTTCAGAATGTAGTTAGGAAAGACAAAAGAGAAATTTGTCAAATCCCAGCTAATCTCTGTAGTCACCTCCTGTATGCACACCTCACTCTCTCCTAGGTTCAGAGGACCTTCAATGAGGGACCTGATGGTGCCAATATTCAACCACTTATCATTCCAGAAGCTAAGTTGGCTATTACAACCCACAGACCACTTAGAGCCCTTCTCACAGATGCTACCAATCTTCACTGCCTTCCAAGCTCTAGAATGAGCCTTTAGCTTACTAGCCCGCCCATACATGTACTTTTTCCTTAATACATCAGCCCAGCCTCCATATATTGAATTTTCCATTCGCCAACACAATTTAGCAGCTAGAGTTAAGTTTCTCCCTCTTGCTTCTTGAATGCCCAAACCCCCTCGGCACTTAGGTTTAGTAACTTTTCCCCAGCCAACCATATGCAGCTTTTTATGTTCTTCCGTCGATCCCCACACAAAATTCCTACTAACCTTGTCAAGATTATTCAGAATTCGAGTAGGGAGCATGCACCCTTGCATCACATAGGCAGGGATTGCTGAGAGGACCGATTGGGCAATCACTACCCTACCAGCCATTGACAGTAAGTTAGTTTTCCAACCTTGTAGCTTGTTTTGCACCCTTTCCACCACAAAGTTAAAATTGTGCGATGTTGACCCTGGATGTTTCATCGGGAAGCCCAAGTACTTACCAAGATTTGGGGTCGAGTGAATGCCAAGCACCCCACACATTTCCTCTCTAGCTTCAAGACTGATATTTGGGGAGAAATAAACTTTAGATTTACTTAGGTTGACTTTTTGACCCGATAACTCACAGAAGGTATCCAAAGTCTCCCTCACACTAGTACAATTCCACAGATCAGCTTTTGCAAATAGAACAAGGTCATCGGCAAAGAAGAGATGAGAAAAAGCTTGCCCACCTCTTGAAGCCCGGACAGGATCCCACAGGTTTTCCTCACATCTTCGAGAAATAAGGAAGCCAAGCACTTCCATACACATGATGAATAAATACGGGGAAAGAGGATCCCCTTGCCTGATACCCCTTGAAGGATGAAAGGGCTCAAGTTTGCCGCCATTAAGAAGAATAGATATCGACGAACTAGACACGCAACTCATAATAAGTTTGATAAGAGAGGAGGGCAGCCTGTAAAGCTCCAGAACATCTCTAATAAAATGCCACTCAAGCCTATCCTAAGCTTTCTCCAAGTCTATTTTGATGGCCATAAACCCCGTCTTCCCCTTCTTGAGCGTCATTGTATGAATAAGCTCTTGAGCGATGATCATATTATCCAACCCCAATCTTCCCGGAACAAAGGCGGTTTGGAGGGGAGAGATGAGATTAGGCAAAAAAGGGCGGAGTCTTTTGACTATGATCTTGGTGACCAATTTGTATACTGTGTTACATAGGCTTATAGGACGAAAGGAAGCCAGACAATCAGCCCCTGGAATTTTTGGGATGAGGGTGATAAGGGTCTCATTTAGGTGCGGAGGCATGGTGGAGCTTTGAAAAACCTCAAACACTTCATTCACCACTGAGGTACCGACTTGTTGCCAGTAAGCTTGGAAGAACCCCGCATGAATCCCATCAGGCCCAGGGGCTTTAAGTGGCTTAAGACTCTCTAGACCCTCCTTAACTTCAAGTCTGGTAAGGTTTGCACATAATGTGCCAGCATCTTCATTCCCAAGGAAACAAGGCCAAATGTTCAAGCTCCACCTCATTCTAGGGACACTAGTAACACTAGTAGAGAAGATCTCTATGAAACCGCTTCTAATCAGCTCAGCAATATCACTCTCACCCTGAACCCAATTACCAAGGTTGTCCTTAAGGCATAGGATTTTGTTTCTTCTTCTTCGAATCAAGGCCGAGGTATGGAAGAATCTTGTATTTCTATCGCCTTGTATAAGCCAATTGTACCTTGACTTAACAGACCAGAACTCCTTCTCGTATTGAAGAACTTCGAAATACTCCTTTCTAAGATTACATTCCAGGTTTAAGAGATGACTATTCAGTCCATCAGCAATTCTAGATTGAATTCCTCTGAGTCTAGCCTCTATTCTTTTTTTCCAATGGAAGATATCTCCAAAGACTTCTCTATTCCAAACCTTGACATCAGCTGTGAACTTTTCCACATTTAATTTCAAAGGTCCATCTTCAGTCCAAGGGTCATTAACAACATTTGGAAACAAAGGATGAGACATCCACATGGGCTGGAATCGAAACGGCCTGCATAAATTGGAAGGGCCATGATCATCCAACTTAAGCAACACTGGGCAATGGTCAGAATGTGTGCGGGCCAAATGGTGAACTGCTGCCTCTGGATGCAGACTTCTCCATTCAGAATTTGCAAACCCTCTATCCAACCTCTCTTGGATGAAGTGACCTTCCTCCCTTTTATTGATCCAAGTGAACCGAGGCCCATGGAAGCCCAAATCCACCATACCACAAGTGTCCAAACAGTCCTTGAACATTTGAACTCTTCTAGGATTTAGAGGGTTACCTCCCAACTTGTCCCCACTAGATAATAACTCATTAAAGTCACCCAGTATAAGCCAGGGTAATTCATGCATGGGAGCAATAGAAGCTAAATTATTCCACAGCAATTTCCTTTCCTCTAATCTAGGACTAGCATAGATTGAAGAAAGTAACCAGGAGGAATTAAGAGCACGTACCTTTACCACCACGTGAATTTCCTGCTCAGTTTTTGCTAGTTGCGTAACTTCAACAGCATCAGACTTCCAAAGCACCCAGATACCACCTGAGTAACCAATAGTGTCAGCATGTAAAGCTCCATCAAAAGGGAGCCTAGCAATAATATCCTTTGCCCTCTCTCCACCAACACGTGTTTTCGTAACAATCACAATTGAGGGAGAGTGGGTATCGATCAAATTCTTTAGAGTGACATGAAAACGAGGGTTCAAAGCCCCCCTACAATTCCATAGAATAATATTCATAGGGACAGAAACAGGGGAAGCCCGCACAACTTCATGCAGATTTTGAGCTTCCATCTTGCTCAGCAATCTCCATCCTTAACTCCCTCAGAGACCTCCTGGAGAAGTCCATTCCCTGTGCAAGGAGCACCATGTGCTCTAATATTCCCATCTAAGTCTCCCTTGATGAAATCAGAAGATTTGACCCCTCCATAGATACTCCGGCCTGAATTAGACTCTTGGAAATTTCGTTTCCCCAACAACTCACTACCCCCAACTTGGTCATCCAAATTTTCCTTACCTCGCCCTTTTCCTCCAGAACCACGTCTTTCAAGCTTAGCTCCAGAGATAGCGGCGACAGCGCTCTCCACTTGAAAATCCGAGCTTCCCCATTTGTCGGTTTGTCTGATGGAAATATCCACCAGGGGCAAGCCCATTCCATCCACGCCGGGTCTGTCACTGGAAGCCACCCCTTCAGATTGCTTACTGGTGTTAGAGGGAAGATGTGTTGCCATGCTTTCATCTCGTCCAAGTCGTACCATCCCCAGATCATTGTGGGACTTGCTTTTATTTGTGCCAGCATGCTTGGTGATACCACCATGATTTTTCCCTTTCGAAATATTGCCCATTCTTGCTTGCTCTGACCTCCCATCTTTTCCATCTCCCTTCACGCAAAACACCGAGCCCAGTGGAGGGGATGAGCCACTAGCACCTCCAAAACCCAAAACACAAGCACCAGAAAAGCTGGGCAAAGAAACGTGCTTGGGGTTGAACTCAGCACCAAAAGAAAAGATATGAGGGCTGTCAGTTTTATGAAAAGGAGCTTCTTGAGCTGACTGGAGCTTCTGATCCATTGAAAGGGAAGTATGCTTTTTTCTTTCTCTAATTGAGGATGGACTAAGAGACACCCTGTGGCCTGCCTCCATACTATCTTCGTCAGACCCATGCCTATGACTTAAGGTTGGCTTGTCACGTGGCTTGTAAACCTGCCTATTAAAAGCCTCAAAATTCCTAGAATACCCTTTACCTGGCCCCACATCCACTCCTTGAATAGGCTTACGATGCCCCTCGGACTTAGCTGCTGCTTTCTTCCTCTTAACAAGCAACCAAGGGCCATACGCTTCCTGTCCATCACCTTTCAAATCAGGATCCACCTTTCCCGCCTCATTTGAAATGTCACCAACCTCACCACCAGGTTCAAAATGATCGACAGCAGCAGCAGTCTCCTCCACCACCGTAGCTGGAGACTTTTCCTTGATTATGAAAGGGCATCCTTCCCGCCGATGTCCCACCCGACCACAGGAGAAACAAAGAGTGCTAATACCCTCATATAGGACTTCTTGGACAACCCCTTCAAGGAGAATGGACGTGATCAGCGGCTTATCCAAGTTAACTTGGATGCAGATTCTCGCAAACCGGCCCCTTGCCTCAGACGCCGTATTAGAATCCACCCTCAAGACCGGTCCAATGGCATTACCAATTTCCCTAAGCACCCCAGGGTCGTAATATTCAAAAGGAAGCTCAGGTAGCCTAATCCACACTGCCACCGTGTTACACACTGCAAGAGCAGGCTTGAAGTTAGGTTCCCACGCTCTGACCGTCAAGAAATGTCCGCCGACAAACCACGAACCTCCTTTAATGACGTTCTCATAATCCTCAACCAGTTCGAATCTCATGATGAAGAAATCCCGACCCAGGTCGACACAGTCAAGTCGCCCAGCTGGCTTCCATAAACTCACTACCTTCGAGTGAAGATAATGAAAACCCACCGACCGTCCAAAAACCTTAACGATCAGCGCATGGGTCCATCGAGACCTAATGGATTTCTTCGTGTCCGGAGTCAGGTTGGCAGCCACCATGCCATTTACCAGCTCACCCATATCCACCGAAGGTGTGGACAGATCCATCTCGTGGCTATCCAGATTGAAAGCCTGAGCGAAGGCACCAGGTATCTCACCGACGAGCTTATCTCTGTAGGACGGAGGAGAGCCAAACTCCGAGGCCCCCTTCGCATCCTTAGCCTTCTTGTTGCTCCGATGTAGCTCAGTTTCTTCTTCCTTGGACTTATCTGCTTAAGAGAACTCACACTCCATCCTTCTTTGCGTGAATAGTTACTATTTTCTAATCTTCATTCCAGTTCATTATGTACAAAAAACTATCTATTAATTGTGAATACTCTATTTAAGACATGACTTTCTCATCATTCTTAGTTATATGTAAATCTACATCTACAAGTGTTCTCGCTAGATTGTCATTGTATTTCCAAATTTCTTGAGTACTATTTTCTTAATGTAATGTGATTAGGAGAAGACAAGTCCATCAGATGTTCTAGAAATCTTTATTCCTAGTATCACATCTGTAACACCTAGATCTTTGATGTCGAACTTACTAATCAACATCCACCCGGTAGATTTAATGATGTCATGATTTCTACATATAATAAACGTATAATCAATATAGAGACACGCAATGTTTCCTTAATATACACACATTTGTCACACTCGTTTATAATTCTAAACTCATTTGACATCATTGCATTTTCAAACTTTTCATATTATTACTTTGGAGCTCGTTTTAATCCATACAAATATTTAATAAACCTATATGCTTTCATTTATTGTCTGGGAACAATGAACCCCTCTGGTTCCTCCTCACCTTCATTATGTTTGTAACCTTTTACAAAAAATCTCTCATTGTACTTGTCAATAGATCCATCCGCTATCACATTCCTTTTGAATATCCATTTATATCCTAGAGGTTTACAACCAGGTAGAAGTTCCACCAATTTTCATGTAAGATTTTGTAAGATGGATTCAATCTCACTCTTGATAGCTTGTTTCTAGAAAGGATTCTCCTATGTAAACATTTCTTCCCTGAACCTTAGGTCTCCAAATAAAAAAGAGCATTTTTAGCCATTAATCTATGAAATTCTTCAAGTTCCCTCCTCTCCCCCCTTACTTTGATACCATGCTAAAATCTAAAAGGAAGAAAATGTTGAATTTGAAAGAAACATAATATAGAATGTTATAGAGAAGAAGTAAGAGAGAGAACACAAGAGTTAACATGGTTTGGCTTGACTGTTTACGTGTACATGAGAATGTCTAAATGGCTACCTCTTTCTTCTCAAAAAAAAAAAAAAAAAAAGTGGCTACCTCTTTGATGTACTCAATTGTTTATAGGAGAGGATCCCGCAACTTATTTCCTGGACTGTGCCCCCTAACCCCTATATTAAACTCAACACCGATGGCAGTGCCATTGGCAACCTAGGGTTGGCTAGCGCAGGAGGTATATTACGTGACAGCTCCGGCAAGTGGCTCTTTGGTTTTTCGTTAAATCTGGGCATAGCAACCAATAATATGGCTGTACTGGCAGCAGTCCGGCATGGACTTTTACTAGCATGGGATTTGGGTTTTAAGTTTATCCAAATTGAACTTGATTCTAGTACAGTATTATCATGGTTAACTAATAGAAATGCACTTTATCCTCCTGATATGATGTCTTTAATCTATGATTGTAGGAGCCTCATGGAGTAGGAATGGGAGGTGCAAGCGCGTCATATATACCGTGAAGCAAACGAATGCACGGATGCACTTGCAAAGTGGGGAACTCACCAACAACATCTCTTGTTTGTTTATAGTGCCTATCCCAGTTTTGTATACCAATGTTTTGTAAAGGATTTGGCCGGTCTTGGGAATAATAGATTGTGTGCTCGACGGCCAGATACTATTGGTGTTGTATGAACTTTATATTATCTAAATAAGACCTCCTGTTTTCACCAAAAAAAAAAAGAACTTCATGTACATTATATATAAGAGTAGTTTTATTCGTTAATCAAAATAAGAAAGATTGAATTTGAACCCTAAATGTCTCTATTGAAAACATTAAGATGCGTTAGTTAGGTTACAAAACTTTTGGCACATAGGAGTTAGGCTAAGCTTGTATGCCATTACAATATACCACTACAACAAAATGTATTTTTAGCGACGAAAATTAGTGAGGAAATATTTTTCGTCGCTAAAAATACAGCTTTAGTGACGAAATATGAATTTCGTCACTAAAAGTGAAAAAATTATTACATTTAGCGACGAAAAATAAATTTCGTCGCTATTGTGAACAAAAAAATAGGCGCCAGTGGAGGGAAATTTTGGCGCAATTTTAATTAAGCTATAGTGACGAAATATTTCGTCACTAAAAGTTGAAATTTTTAGTGACGAAATATTTCGTCACTGTAGGTATTGCTGTGATAGTATTAGTGACGAAAATCATTTCGTCACTATAAAGAAGAATTAGTGACGAAAACTATTCGTCACTAAAAATAACAATGTTTTTGCACTTAAATGTTTTTAGTGACGAAATCATAATTCGTCACTAAAAGTATGCTACAGTGACGAAAGTTGAATTTCGTCGCTAAAAATCTAAACAAAATGTGGTCTCTTTAGTGACGAAAATAAAATTCGTCGCTAAAAGTGTAAAAATTCTGCATCCTCTTGTGACGAAACAAATTCGTCGCTAAAGACCACTTTTAGTGACGAAATTTTTCGTCGCTAAAGACCACTTTTAGTGACGAAACTGATATTTCGTCGCTGTTTCCCACTTCTAGTGACGAATTTCAGTTTTGTCACTAAAAGTGATCTTTAGCGACGAAATGGTTTCGTCGCTAAAACTCACTATAAATAACACAACCCAAAAATTGAAGTCACCCACTCAGCAGAACAAAAAACTCACACCGTTGCTCAAAAAACGCTGAGAAACCCAAACCAAAAAAAGAAAAGAAACCCACCGTCGCCGATGGAGATGAAGACCAACCGTCGCCGATGGAGATGAACCGTCGCCGATGAGCAGCCCACCGTCGCCGATAAGCAACCCACCGTCGCTAAAAATCTTCATCGGCGACGCTTTGTAAACCGTTCTTTGAATCGCCGAGAAAGACGAACCGTCGCCGATAAGCCACTCCAAATCACCGGCGACGCTTCGCCTTCTTCGAACGGCGACGCTTCGCCTTCCTCGAACCGGCGACGCTTCGCCGTCCTTCGCATCGGCGACGCTTCGCCGTCCTTCAACATCGGCGACGCTTTGAAGTGTCCTTTCAGCTCCTATCGGCGACGCTTCGCCTTTCAGCTACAAAATCATCTAGTTCTAGCCTCCCCTCCCTCACTCAGCTCAGGTATTCTTTTTTCATTTTCTTTCCAACTTTGTTTATGAAGTTTTTTTATTTATTTTCCCTAACTGTTGTGTCTTAAATATCTTTGTTGCTGAAAGGGTTTTTTCCTATTTTGTAGATCTGCTAGTTGTTCTATATTTTTAATAACAATACTGTCTATGCTTGTGAGAAAAAACCCTCTGATATTTGTTTGGTACCTGGGAAAACCTAGGAAAGTGCTATTATTATGTTTTAGACAATAACTAAATTATTATAGACTAAAGTTGGAAGCTTTTTGATACAGGAGCTATGGACTGACTTGTTGAATTTATTGTAAATATTGGTTTGCAAATTGTATATAAGCAACTCTCCAAGTTTACTCTTTATGGTTTTGAATAGAAATACCCACTTTGGTTTTAAATTATTTGTTGATATTGCTGGAAATGTTTTTGCTGGAACTGTTAATGGTGTTTGGATCCTGTTTTAATGAGTGAATAAGATCATTGTTACTGGACACCTACATAATTTACTTTATTTGGTTATGAATTAATATGATTTTGTTGCAATGAATTAGTATTAGACATTTGATTGATATTTTGATGGGTCATTGTTGGAATATTTGCTAGTGTTAAGACTATGTGAAAGTGGGCAGTGTTTTTGTATTCTGGTGAAGAAGAAAATAAGGAAATACTCTGAAATTGATCTCTATATCTTTATGTTCGGATGGGTTAGTTGATATAGGATTGCCGGTTAGACTTTTGTGTTTATGTACTGTGCATTGATGCCTTTGTGTTTGATCACTCTGACTAACTGTGCTCTTTCTCACATTTGATGGAGCTTGTCTATAACTGCATCCATTTTCTGCAATTGGGCTACTTCTTGTTTTTATGTATTTGGTCCTTGGATTCAATTAACGGGTTGTTTTGTTTTGTTACTGTTGATGTGAATTATTTTTTGCTAGTCATGTAACATGTTAGTACTTATCGGCTGTAATTTGTTTATTTTGGGATGAGAATCATATTAGATAAATCATATTAGCGGGTGCCTCTCTGTGCAAAAAATATGAATAGATTGGCACTTGGCATGAAAAGATAGTAGGTGTAAGTAAAAGCCCCATGGTTTCTAAGGTTTTATTTCTCATCTGTGATATAAATTTATTTTTGGGGCTTCTTATTTTTGTAATTACCATGAATTACTCAATTACACTTGGCATGACGACCTTTCTTTATTTTTTTTCATCTTTCTCTTTTGGTTAATGCTAGGTGAGAATTGAGTGAATTGACACAATCTATTGCAATTGAAATATATGTCAATATATATAATAGTTGTGCAAATATGTAAGATATTGGGTTCATGTGCTTATTGTGTTTTTTTGGGTTTGGACTAATTTCCATGTGTGTAAACTGTGAGATGAGTTTCCATGTTTGGCTTTTTATTTTTCAGGTAACAAATAAAATGAGTATAGGAAGCAGCGTTGCAGCTGAGAGATTTGGCTGAGCTTTGTTACGGACTTTGGCGTATTGGTATTAAAAACAATTTTTACATTTACTTTCTTATTTGCTTTTCCCCTTAAGTAATTGTGGTGTGAATGGTGTGCTACAGTCCTTGAGCAGTGTTATTAATTGGTTTGGTAATGGCAAAATTGTACTGTTATGTCAGAAACTCAATAGTTATAGTATTTTGTTGCAATGCCATGTTGTGGATACTGTAACTCTAGTTTTTTGAGTACATTTTTCAATGTACAGTATTTTGAGTTTAGAAATTCATGTTATTTTGAACATTGAGGATAAAACAATGTAGTGTTATTATTACATAATGAAAATAAATAGTTATATACCCTAAGTACTTATAAATTTTACTTTTCTTTTGCAGGCTAAATACATATTGTTTACAATAACTTTGGATTTTTTTTCTGAAAGTTGTAAGCTTAGCTTGAGCAAAGTAAGTAAGTTTTAAATTTTAGTTGAAAACCTTATAAAACTCTATACTTGTGATGTTGGAAATTGGATTTGTGGTGGTATGTTGTATTGGAGCAAGCGGGTGGCTTGCATGGTGTTATAAGGTGGTTTAAATACATATTGGGAGTGTTTTTTAATTCTTGCAAATGTGAATGAGTATTGTTGATTAGATGTGATGAATATTACGTTATTCAATTTCAATACTTATAAACACTTTATACTTGTGATGTTTGTGATTGGTTTTGTGGTGGGTTGTTGTGTTGGAGCAAGCGGGTGGCTTGCATGGTGTTATAAGGTGATTTAAATACATATTGGGAGTGTTTTTTAATTCTTGCAAATGTGAATGAGTATTGTTGATTAGATGTGATGAATATTACTTTATTCGATTTCAATACTTATAAACACTTTATACTTGCGATGTTTGTGATTGGTTTTGTGGTGGGTTGTTGTGTTGGAGCAAGCGGATGGCTTGCATGGTGTTATAAGGTGGTTTAAATACATATTGGGAGTGTTTTTTAATTCTTGCAAATGTGAATGAGTATTGTTGATTAGATGTGATGAATATTACTTTATTTGATTTCAATACTTATAAACACTTTATACTTGCGATATTTGTGATTGGTTTTGTGGTGGGTTGTTGTGTTGGAGCAAGCGGGTGGCTTGCATGGTGTTATAAGGTGGTTTAAATACATATTGAGAGTGTTTTATAATTCTTGCAAATGTGAATGAGTATTGTTGATTAGATGTGATGAATATTACGTTATTCAATTTCAATACTTATAAACACTTTATACTTGTGATGTTTGTGATTGGTTTTGTGGTGGGTTGTTGTGTTGGAGCAAGCGGGTGGCTTGCATGGTGTTATAAGGTGGTTTAAATATATGTTGGGAGTGTATATTTGTATGTGCAATGTATATTTGTTTAAGTATTAATATAGACTTGTACATTTATGAATGTGATAGAACTTTATCTAAGTAGGTTATAGACTTAGATGTTAGAATACATTATGTATGAGTTGTTCTTATTTTACTAAAGTAGGATTTATCTTATAATTGTAGTCAAACATGGATAAAAGTTGGATGACAATAGGTAAGACACCCAAAGGCAGATTAAGTCATCCATATATTGAAGGGGTCAATGCATTTATTAATTCTGCAAGAGCGGTTTTAGACTTGAGTGGTAATATTCCATGCCCGTGTATTCATTGTGTGAATTGCTATCGACAATCTCTTCAAACTGTGCATATTCATTTGCTTCATCGTGGAATTATGCAATCTTACATTAATTGGTATCATCATGGAGAAGCTCATGTATTGAACGAGAAAATTTTTTTATAACATAGTTTGTGTTTTTACTTTACGATTTTAATGTAATAGTGTTTTTATATTTGTGCAGATTTCTTATTGGTGGCTTTTGGGGATTTACTTTTGGCATTATTTGAAGACATATGAGAACATCTTTTGGCTTTAGGGGGTTCTAATTATATTATGTTACATTTTTTGTATTGTTATAAAACATTTTAAGTTATTGTATGTGTTGCAAACAATTATTGTATGGAAGGAGTTTGAATTTGATACTTGTTTTAATTTTAACTTGTGGAATGTATGGATCAATTTTTTATAAATGTGTTGTTGAAATAAATGTGTTAATCAAATGTGAGGTTTTAATAATGTAATGATAGGTTACAGGTTAATATCAACGTCATGAAAATAATAAAAACAGAAAATAAGTTTTAGTGACGAATTTTTTTATCACAAATATGGCAACAAAAAATTGTTTTAGTGACGAAATATTTCGTCACTAAATGCAGTGGAATTTTGTAAGAAATGGTTTTAGAGACGAAAAGTTTCGTCGCTATATGTGCATGGATTTTCTTAAAAATAGTTTTAGTGACGAATTTTTTCGTCACTATATGTACCTGAAAATAGTTTTAGTGACGAAATTGTTCGTAACTAAATATGATTTAATAAACTGAAATGGTTTTAGTGACAAAATATTTTCGTCACTAAATACTGCTTTTAGCGAGGAAAACATTTAGCGACGAAACATTTTCGTCGCTAAAAGTTTTTTTTTTTTTTTTTAACCAAATTCGAACTTTTAGTGACGAAATTTTTCGTCGCTAAAAGTCGTCAGGACTTTTTGTGACGGGGCTACAGCAACGAAACGAATTTCGTCACTAAAAGTCCAATTTCGTCACTAAAGGTTCTTAGTGACGAAAAATTGGACTTTTAGTGACGAATTTTTTCGTCACTAAAAATACATTTTCTTGTAGTGTACTTGGCCTCCTTAGACCAATATATATTTTAGTATTTAACACATATATAAAACCAATATCTTTAATAATTTACATTGCTCCTTCACGGTTTCACCCCTTTAGGCATATATATATATATATATATATATATATATACACATACATATTTTTGTGGTATGAGCTGACCAAATTGGAAAACGACTTCAAGGTTGTCGCAAGGCATGACTATCTTTTCTATATTAGGAAATGTGATAAAACTTTCGACATCATCACTTATTATTGTTAACTTTCAATCAATAAGCTTAAGGTTTTTTTTTTTATAATTATTTTATTTTATTTTTATAATTTTTATTTATATTATTTTATAATTTTTATTTTAACAAAACTTTCATTATTACTAAAATCAATTATTAAAGTCCACTACATTGGTGCTATAATTTTTATAATAAGATTTAGAAAACATAAAAAGAAAGGTCAATTGAAAATTTACCAGGACCAAAACTTTTTATAAAAGATGGAAAAAATTGCATTGTTATCTATTTAAAAAAAAAAAAATTGATGAAATATGCAACTAGGTTGTTGCAAATGCTCTTTGAGTCTTTTATTGAGCTCAACACCTACTCAAGTTCGCCAAGATATCCAAGTATATGGGGTGGGTGAAATTATTCTAGATTGGTATGGTTTATGGATGGCAAGTTTCTCTATTAAACTTGGTTTTCTACTTGGGGCTAGCTTAACATCATTTGAAGCTTAAGGCGATAAATTTATGTGGGGTCTTTTATATATAAATATTAATTAAATAAATTTATTTAATATTAACAAAATTAATGTTACTTTAATACATTAAATACATTTTTTTTAAGATACTTACAATATGCATTAAATACATAATTTGATGAAATAATACAATTTAAATAGTGATTGCCTTATGAAAGGCAAGACAAAATTGGCCTTTGCCACTTTCTATCAAAATATCCAGCATTTTGCCTCTTTTTTAAAACTAATTAGAGAAATGCTCCTCTTTTGAAACTCGATTTTTTCAAAATCGAGTTAAGCCCTATAGTGGCATTTTAAGGAGCCTATAGTGACGTTTTATAGACTTATAGTGGCATTTTGTAACTCGAACTCTATGAATTCAAGTTATAGGTAAAAAATTAAAAAAAAAAAAATTGCCTATAACTCGAGTTCATGGAGCTCGAGTTACAAAACGCAATTATAGGTCCTTAAAACGTCATTATAGGCTCCTTAAAACACCACTATAGGTCTCCAATTTTATTATTATTTTTTTTTTAACTCAATTTTGAGAAAATCGAGTTTCAAAACAGAGACATTTCCCTATTTAGTTTCAAAAGAGGGGCAAAATGCTGGATATTTTGATAGAAAGGGGCAAAGACCAATTTTGTCCTGAAAGGCATCACCAATGCTTCTGAAAGGCCTTGTTCCGCGAGTAAGGATTTAGAACCTAAATGTAATTGGTTTAATTTTTTTTTTTTTTGAACTAGAAACGATAGAAATATATTGATGACTAAAAACAGTATTACAGTAAGGAACTGGCTCTAACGAAACCAGAACTGGGGGAACACCAACAACACTCTGTTAAATAAATTAGATTTTGTCCTCATGGGTTATGTTCGTAAAATAGAATAAATGTGCTTTCTTAGCATTATTCGTTTTTAGAATATGATTAGTTAATCAGTACGTAGAAGTGGTTTTTTAGATTAACCTCTTGTATGGATTGATTAAATCCCTTCATCGATCACAAGTTCTTTTTTTATTTATTTTATATTTTTTTATCATGCATCATAAAGCTCATTCATCATTTAGGGTCATAATATATAGGTCACGTTATGTTAGGAAATCCACACGAAATTAAGATTATTACGTATATATGAATTGATAGTCTACGTCATGAAAAGACTATGCTATCGATCATTGAAATTGTAACTTTTTTTGACATGTTAGATTAGGGTATTTTGGTGTAATCAAGTCTTGTACATTTTCAATTTCATTTTTTCAAAATTTAAATAAATTAAATCTGTTTAAAAAACCAGAAAATTTTCCTATGAAATATTGATTTCCATTCACAACTACATTTAAAGTTCTAGCATGTAGTCATTTGCTTCTCATTACATAAAATAATGAAGAAAGATAGAATAAAATCATACTTAGTTATATTCGTAACTAGTCGCTAATCTGTGCAATGCATGGAAAAAAATTAAGTTTAAGATTTTAAAGAATACTTTATTCTAGATACTGTTCAGTCCTAAAAAATAGAAATAAAATAAATAACATACTATTCTATCTAATAGACATTGCAACTTTAAAAGAATAATATGTAATAAATTGAAAGACAAAAATTGTTTTAAATTCTCCGTAATTGCAGATAGTGGTGTAAGTTTATATATATGCCTTTGCTAATAAGATAAAATGAATTTCCGAAATATTATTCATAAGAAATTACCCTTAAAAAAATGGTTGCATATATATGCCTTTGCAAATTGCAATGCCTTCACTTGTAGTGGGTCTAATGCACGATTTAGGATATATGCCGGGTACAGGATATACCCTCTCCTAATGCACCCTTTAAAAGATGAGCAAGACTTCCACATCAACATGCTTTTTTTTTTTTAAAGTCCATCCACGTGGTTAAAGACCAATCACTTCTTTAGTTCCTTATCTCCTAATCTGACCCTTCCTTTTCCTTTAAATCTTATTATGTCACTCTTGAAACAAACCATGGCATACACACTTAACTGATCATACTACCATCGCAACAGTTTATCTAATATTGCTTCGATGGGCTGATAAGAAAAAGTAATAGTATTGATCAAAAAAAAAAAAAAGTAATAGTATCCAATTAACTTTTTACACCAACTTATTGAAATAAAACTAAAATCAATCTCACAAATGAATTGGGCTGTGACATGACTGACATCATCACAAAGACTATAACCATTTAAAACATAAGAGTGGTAGAAGCAACAGAAATGTTATTCAGCTATAAATATCCAACAATGATGAAAGAGAATTCTTAAAAAAAAATTGAATAAAAAACAATTAGACTTTCTTGTTGGCTTTGTATACCTTCTAACAAAAAAAGTTCTTCACCGCGTTTTCATCACCTTGTGTGTTATTCCTTAAAAGAAAAACTTTTCTTTAATTTCTTGAAAGCAACTTAAGATTGGAAATAATAATGGAACCATATATATAACTTACGAAAGAAATTTTAATAGACAAAAAGGTCCAAAGAACAAAACTTTCGAAAGACAAAATTTTAGAGAAATGCAATGATGGCTCAAGCTTAAGCATCTAAAAAAAAATACAATAATGAATATCTGAAAGGAGAGCATCTGATGCGGCTGCAGTCTTTTCTGTTTAAGGCCGCGCTAGCAACAGTTACCCCACGTTCCATCCTTTTTTATGGCATTCTTATAGATTTCTGTTAGAGATATTTGAAAACGTTGTAGCAGCTAGCAAGAACGCCAAAGCCCATAGTGCTTATAGATTTAGAGTGAGAGAGGGAGTGCTTCTGCATTGGGTCTCTTTCTACATTAGAGTTAGGATTTTTTTTTTTTTTTCAAATGGAAGAGACTGTGTGCGTCAGTTTAAGGATTTGGGGGAAGGTTAGAGATTTAAAGAGAGAGGGAGTTCTTCTGCATTAGGGGGGGAGTCGGGAGAGATATGGGATTGTCGGGTTGTTCTCTTAAAAAAAAAAAATTTAAACTTAAATAAAATAAATAAATATTATTAGTGATGTTAAAAAAAAGTTAAATAATTTTGTTTAAAAAAAAGTAATAATGAAAGTCAAAAGTTTCAGCTATATAGAGAGAGAGAGAGAGAGAGATTATCATTCACATGTCATATGGAATAGGTTTATACCTTTTTTCTCTCACCTGAAATGCAAAAATAAATAATAATAATAATAATAATAATATGAGACCTTTCTTAAAAAGTAATGAATTCAAAATGTAATTAATTGGGCTAATAAGATAAAATGAATTTCCGAAATATTATTCATAAGAAATTACCCTTAAAAAAATGGTTACATTTAACATTTTATGCATCATGTAAAAGTCATATGTAGTGTTTTTGTGTTCAGATTGTAACATCACCATGTATTTTCATGGACAAGAACTATGTTCATGCGTTTTTAAAATTAGTTATATATATTATTGTGAGTAAAGTTGTGACTGGCTTAAGTTCATGGCTAAACTCATATTTTAAATATCGTATTAGACTTATATTCTTCATTTATAATTGTTGCCTGTTTTAATTTTTTTGGTGAATGATTTGATGTGAATTAATTACGTAAATTTTATTTCAAATTATTTTTTGATTTTGTACTAATTAATTGTGTGAAGAATATATATGCTTGTTTATTGGCCATGTCTAACACCTTTTCTCTCTATAATTTGGCCTTCTAACTTAATTTAGAGGATTTAGATTAGGTTTTATCCATTATTTTTTTATTTTTTATTTGGTATTCTTTTTTATTAGATGTTAACTAAAACGTATGCTTTGTATTCTGTTTTCTTTTATCTTGTACTCTAGACACAAAGCCATATAAATTATTATTTTCTTTCAACATTTCTGGTAATAATAAACTCCAATTATACTCATAAAAATTTTGAGGGTTTTTCTTAATTAATTTTTCATGTTATAACTTAAATTAAGTAGTCACCGATGTAAGTTTTTAGGGTCATATTTTATGTAATTGGCTAATCTTTTGACAAAATGCATTTTACTTGTAATTTGGTAGATCTAAGTTGGGTTTAATACATCAAGAAATATGTTGTTCAAGCATATCAAGTATGTAACCAAGTGCTTCCTAATCTTCATTGTTGATGAAGTGAAGAACTTTGTAGCCAACAACATTCATTCAAGTTGTTAAAGTTAGTTGTACGTTTTTAGACCCCTTAAAATACAAGTTGTTTAACCTAATGTGCACACCATAAATATAGTTAACGGGCTCAACCTATACTTGGGCTCACAACTTATTTGTATTGTGGGCTTCGGGTTTCCTACTATGGGTAGTTTCTTGCTCAGAGACCCAAGTGCATGCTCTAGATTACGCAAACTCCACTCTTTTTCCTTTTTGAGTTGCTCTCCTTACTGTTGATATTATTATCCTTCACTCTCTTTTCTCTCCAGAGTTACCAACCCCCACTTTTCACCCTCTTCTCCTATTTATAGCTTGAGATAAGTGGAGGTGTTATGATTACTTCTTGATCTCACTCGTGTGAATGAGGGTCCAATTCCATTAGTCCTAAGTGGATGTTCTGTTGGGAATAGTGGTAATGGCATTGGAATTGGTTCCTGCCTCCAAAAGACTATTCGACAGTGATATTCCCTAAGGCAATACCGGCCGCCAAGGCCTTATATATCCGAGCAATCACACTTCTGACCAAGTTAAAGTTGATCGGGAAGAGCTCGCTTTTGACGTTCAAGACAGAATGGTCTCATTTCGGTTTTTGGGCTCAGATTGGGCCTTAAGGTGTGACCGGGTTAAGGTCATATGTCAACAGGGACAGGGTCATACGTTGTATCACAAGGCTAGGGCCCAAGGCCCAAAGGCTAAAGGCCCTGCCCCATGCGACACCACAAGCCTAGGGTCCTAGGAATAATGGGCCCGAGCACCTGTCCCGTACAATAGCCCCTGTCTGGGTACCGAGAATGAATCAAGGATGACAAGCTCCAAAGATCTCTCGGGAAGCTCAGATGTCAGTTACTGAACGGATAGAATGGTCATTATTGCGCTCTCAAAAGGGGCGTTACGCCAGGCTGTCAAGAGTAACGGCTATCATAACCTGATGGTTTGCGAACCAAGGTCGCACGTGTGGGGATTACAAAAAGGATTCTGAAAGTTTTTCCTGCCTCTCTGCCCCATTAAATTCTCCCATTCTATAAATAGTCTCTATTCCTTCCTCAGATCACTTTTTGCTTTCCTACACTCCAAAATTTCTCTCTGCCAAGCATTCGTCCCCCGTGCATAAATCCTTCAATCAAGATCACCCATTCCTAGAGCCCACAGTAAGTTTCTCTACTCCTTCCTCTTTCAATTTTTTTTCCTTTGCTTTAGAGTTTAAGAATAGGATTTTCCCATCTTGTCTTCTGAGGCTTCTTTAGCTAACTTTAGAGAGGTTTTCAACATACCTGGGGATGTGGATGTGGCTTATTTCCACAAGGGCAACATTGCTCTCCATCAACGTTCTGGGTCCAACACAGTGTTTTTCCCTTTGATAGCTATCCTAGAGGGAGGGATTAGGTTTCCCGTGGACCCTCTTTTACTTAGTACTCTTAGGTTTTATGGTTTGTGTCCCGATCAACTTCCTCCCAATTTTTACCGAGTCATAAATTGCATTAGTAGGTTAAATCAGATATACGGGTTATAGTTAAACCACCATGACATAAATTTTATATACAGTTTGTGTGGCAATCTTAAGTCTAACTATTACTTAAAGGCTAGGGATGTATGGGTACGGCTTATTTCATGCCTACCCGATTCTAACAAAAACTCGGCGGGGGAATACATTCGAGTGAGCGGCAACTGGCTTGTCAACAAGCTCCCTTGCCCACTATCGCCGTGTGAAGTTGGTCGGTACTGAGCATCTTTACTCTTTTACTCTTGTTTTGCTTAAACAAGCATTAACCAGTTTTTGTATTATTTTACTGCAGACGACAAAAGGTTTAGGCCGGACGTCAGAGTAGTGCACATGAGAGATCTGAACTTTGTGCTCCAGTCTGAGATATTCGTGAATTTCGACGGGCAACTCCGACTGTCGCACCTCATACTCAACTGCACCCCCGTTTACACAACTTGGTAGCCCTTTGGACAAGCTTTGCTGGTGGACAGCCCTTTGCTGTCGTACATAGACATGTGGCACGCCAATCTTCTTCCTCCCCAGTTAACCGTTGGTGAAGCCCGGGACCTTGGCCCTCGGTATACTACTGTTGAGTCTCTCGCACCGGTAAGGGACGACTTGGCTAATCTCGTATCCCAGAGCCGTAGAGTCCACGTACTCGTCGAAGAGCCTGAAGCTCCAACCTGGATAGCTGAGCTAGCAGTATTTAAGTCGGTCAATTCCTTGGAAGCAAAGGCTGATCAAGGTGCAAAGATGGTAACAAAGCGGACAATGTGTTGGAAAATCTGGTTTTGCATCTCAAGCAAAACACACAGCGGAAGCAACAATCACTGATCTACTTCATTCATGAGAGATAACATGTAACCTTGAATTCTAGAACAAAGAATAGAAAGCGTACCTTGGTGCTGTGAAATTCAAAACCAAAACTTGAGAATTACTTGGGAAGACTTTTAATCTTCACTCCAATTCCACTAACGACCAAAAAGTGTGGTCTCACAATCAATTTTCAAGAAGAGAATAAAAGAGTGTCCAACACTCACATACACCATTTCATTCCACATATGATCTTGATAAAAACCACCTATGAAAAGCCATATGAAATTCTGTATGTTTCTCTCCTTATATATGACTGATTATCTAATTGGGCCAGCCTTTTAGGCCATTCCAATTGGGCTCTAGTATGTGGCTTGGAGTGGGACCAAAAGGGAACAAATAAGACTCTAGCTCCAATAGGCCTTGGACTTTTTTGTCAACTCTTGACAAGTCCAAAGTTACCATTAATTATATTCAATACCACTATATGAATAGAATTGCACTCTAGGCCTTATTAATAAATTATATCCCAAGACTTTATTATACATACAACTCCTTCATTAAAATATTCGTAGTAATACAAAGTCATGAATATAGACTGCCACTTTGAAGATTACTACATCTTAATCCTTGAGTACCCAGTTTAATCCTTTATGGTATTCATCATATATTTATGAAATCCAATTCCATAAATATATACTTTAGTAACTCCTTACTAAAGTGGTTAGGCATAACACTCTGAATAACCAAACCCATTAAACTTATCTCAAGGGAATATTTTATATCTCCGTTAAGAGATTATGAATTCCATCTTGAGAATATATGTTCCATCAACACTAAATGCGGCTGTCCAACATACTGAGGTTTTGACCGTAACTTATAGATCTCACTCCTGATACATCAAAGCAACCTACACCTCATGATCAAGTCCATTATTCTCTCAGAATTTAGAGTTGATGTAAATAGAAGTCGTGAGATTTATTATTCATTTGACAGTCGTTAGGAATGATAAAATTGGTTTCTCTCACGCCGCCTAGGGTTTATCTGCTAGGGTTCTCTAGTTAGGTTTTCCCCAGAGACGTGTGCCTTCCCTTCGTGGAGGTTTTCCTGTACCCTCCAAGCTTTGTGCCTGGTAGGACGGTGAGTAGTGTGTGTTAGTGTTCCTGTTACGGAGTGCTGTGGTTGGTATTCTTATTGTCATGGCTTCTATTGAGGACCTTTGGTCACGATTTTCACTGACAGAAGAAGAAGAGAACGGGGCTGATGTGCCTCGGAAAAAAGAGGTCTCCATTGTTCGTCTAGCAGCAAAGTTTTTTACAAAGCGAGTGGTTAACGCAGAGGCAGTCAGTCGGACTTTCAAACCGCTTTGGAAACTCATTGGAGAGATGAAGATTCGGGACATTGGGGGCAATATTTTGCTGTTTGAATTTGATGATGCGCTGGACTTAGAACGAATCCTGGAGCTTGAGCCATGGACCTATGACAAAAGCTTAGTCGTTTTCCGGCGCGCGGTGGATGTCGAATCTGCTCCCTTACTCCCATTTGATTCTGTTACCTTCTGGGTGCAACTCCACAACGTCCCAGATCAGTGTCTTACACTAGAGACGGGTGAAGCAGTGGGTAACACAATTGGGAGTTTAGTGTAGGTGGCTGACCCGGAGGATGATGGTGAGGGAGGTGAGTTCTTGTGAATTCGGGTTGTGATCGATATTAAAAAGTCTCTTCCACGGTGCTGCAAATTGTGGTCGGAGGGAGAGCATGTTAGGTGGGCTTTACTTAAATTTGAGCGGCTTCCCAACTTTTGTTATTGGTGTGGGAAGGTTACCCATAGTGAGAGTGACTGCGAAGTGTGGCTTCGGGGAAAAGGAAGTTTGAAAAAAGAAGAACAACAGTACGGGGAATGGCTTCGAGCCGAGCCGGTGCATCACACTAGGAAAACTGTGGTGGTTGTAACTGGTAGTGCTCGTGGAAAACCGAGTTGGAAGAAGGGTCTGGCGATGGAGCGTCAAAAACCAACCACCAATGTCTTGATCAGCAAAGGTGTGCATGGTTCAGTTCTTGGCAAGGGCGGTGTGAAGGAAAATATTCAGTCTGAGGCTGTTTTCATGGAGGTCGAACCATCAGGTGTGCTTGCTTCTCCTTTTGATAATCTGCACCATAAGGACTTTAGTGATATTGGAGGGATGTCTGAAGTTACGGAAAAAAGCATGGAGAATTTGGTGGGTCCGGGACAGCTAAATTATACACTTCCCATGCAAAAAGTTGTGTGTAATAAGGAGGGAGTTGGTCACAGTGAGGGGTTGAATGGTTTTTTCTCTTTTGGTGCAACCCAGACTTCACTAGCAGACAAAACAAATAGGGTAGATACGCAGCCTTTGAAAAGCTCCAAGAAAAAATGGACAAAACTATTGTGTGAGGTTGGGGAAGCTGATTCAAGTTCAGATATGGAGACTTCAGAGAGTAGGCGGCCGGAGTTGGAAACTGTGGACTTGACTATTAGAAAAAAGAAGAGGGTTAGTGCAGTAAGTAAGGGGGGAAAAGAGAATAATCAGGTGGTGGCTGGTTCCCAGCACCACCAGTCACAATGAGTTGCCTCAGTTGGAACTGTCGTGGGCTTGGGAACCCACAGACAGAGGCCGAACTTGCTGACTTGGTTGGCAAAAAAGATCCCAATTTGGTTTTCCTCATGGAGACCAAAGTTGATACAGATGTTATTGAAAGGATAAGTCATAAAATGCAGTACAAATTTTTTTTTTTTGTTCCACGTCATAATAGGGGAAGGGGACTGGCTTTGCTATGGAAAGAAATTTTTGTAATGAAAGTCCTTACCTCTTCAGATAATCACATTGATGGGGTGGTGGATCAAGGAATGGATGACGCCTGGCGTTTCACGGGTTTCTATGGAGAGCCTGAAACTGCCAGCCGGGAAAATTCCTGGAATCTACTCAGAGATTTGAGCCACAGACATAGTTTGCCTTGGATATGCTTGGGTGATTTTAATGAAATACTTAGACATGAAGAAAAACAGGGATGGTTGGATCGGCCGGAAAGACAGATGTAGGGGTTCCGGGATGCATTGGATTATTGTGGGTTTAAAGATCTTGGCTTTAATGGATACCCTTTTACATGGTGCAATAGAAGACTAGGGGATCATAATGTTTGGATTCGATTAGACCGTGGGGTGGCAACAGTGGATTGGTTTTTACGGTTCCCTACTTCCCGTATCCATCACTTAGAGTGTTTTCACTCTGACCATAGACCTATCCTTCTCACCTCAGATGCTGAGCAAAAAAGATTCTATAGAAAGGGGCGGCCATTCCGATTTGAGGCAATGTGGCTTAAAGATAGATCCTGTGAGGATGTTGTGAAACAATCATGGACTGATTTATTTGACCAAAACCCGGTTAGTATTTTGATAAGAAAAATTACAAGCTGCCAAGTCAACCTTAGCACATGGAACCGGGTTACCTTTGGGCATGTGAGAAACACTTTGGTCAAGAAATTGAAGGAGCTGAGCCATGCTGAGGAGGATGGTTTGTACAGAACCAACCCGGACCAGATTGAAATGCTCCGGTCAGAAATTACCTTGCTTCAGGTGCGGGAGGAAGCAATGTGGAAACAACATTCTCATAGTGATTGGTTGAAGGAGGGAGACCGCAACACTCGCTATTTTCATTGTCGGGCTAATCAACGAAATAAGCACAATTTTATTGTGGGTTTGGAAGATGAGTTTGGTGTTTGGACTGAAGATGAAGACAAAATGGGCAGTTTGGCAAGTTCTTATTTTGCTACTATGTTTTCCACTTCGAATCCAACTGGCTTTGATGAGATTTTGAGTGGCTTACTTCCTACAGTAACTGATGAGATGAATAATAGCTTAAAAAAACCTTACAATGCTGAAGAGGTTCTCAAAGCTCTCCATCAAATGGCCCCTCTCACAGCTCCTGGCCCCGATGGTATGTCCCCTATTTTTTACAAATCCTTTTGGCATATTGTTGGTAAAGATGTGACAGAAGTAGTTCTGACAACTTTAAATTCAGGCATTATCCCAGATTCTATTAATTCTACTTTTATTGCTCTTATCCCCAAAATAAAAAACCCTCAGAAAGTTTCAGATTTTAGACCTATCAGTCTTTGTAATGTGGTTTACAAACTCATTGCAAAAGTGTTGGTTAACCGTTTGAAGCTGATTTTGCCATATGTAGTATCTGATTCACAGAGTGCTTTTCTTTCGGGAAGGCTGATTACTGATAATGTATTGGTTGCCTTTGAGACACTCCATTTCTTGAAGCGGAAGACCCAAGGGAAAGATGGGTATATGGCTCTAAAGCTTGACATGAGCAAAGCTTATGACAGAGTGGAGTGGGATTTCTTGGAAAGGGCAATGCTGCATTTAGGGTTTGCTGGAAGCTTTGTTGCTACTATTATGTCATGCATCAAGTCTGTATCATATTCTGTTTTGCTCAATGGGGTGCCAGGTAGAACTATCAAGCCTAGTAGGGGGCTGAGGCAAGGTGATCCGTTGTCTCCATATTTATTTTTGCTATGTGCTATGGGACTTCAGGGCTTGCTCCACAAAGCCGAATCTGATGGTGCTATTAGGGGAGTGTCAATCTACAAAAATGGACCACGTGTGTCTCACCTATTTTTTGCTGATGATAGTGTTCTCTTTTGTCGTGCAAAAGAATCTGAGTGTCAGGTAATTCTTGATTTTTTGTCAGTTTATGAGAGGGGTTCTGGCCAAAAAATAAACAGAGATAAGACAAAAATTTTCTTCAGTTCTAATACTCACCATGATGTCTAAGTCAGAATTCAACATCTGTTGGGTGTTCCAGCTATCAGGCAATATGAGAGATATTTGGGGTTACCTGCATTTGTGGGGAGAGAAAAGAGACAAGGGTTTGCTTACATTAAGGAGAGAATTTGGAAGAAAATACAAGGTTGGAAGGAGAAACTTCTTTCTCAAGCAGGCAGAGAGGTGCTTATTAAGTCCGTCATCCAAGCAATTCCAACCTATTCTATGAGTTGTTTCAAGCTTCCTAAGGGATTAATCCAGGAAATTGAGGTCATGATTCGTAAATTTTGGTGGGGCTGCCATGGTGATAATAAGAAGGCGCATTGGGTAAAGTGGGAGAAACTTTGTCGAGCTAAAGATTGTGGAGGCATGGGGTTTAAGGAGATTGAGAAGTTCAATGATGCTTTGCTGGCCAAGCAAGTTTGGTGTATGTTGAAAAATCTGGAATCACTTTGCCATAGAGTTTTTAAAGCCCGGTTTTTCCCGGATTGTTCCATTCTTGATGCTAATTCCTCAGCTAATGGGTCGTACGCATGGAAGAGTATTTTAAGTGCAAGGGATGTGGTGCGGAAAGGCATGGTTTGGCGGATAGGTGATGGTAAAACAGTGAGTTTAAAGGAGGACAAGTGCCTCCCAGATCAAGTGTATCGTCCGGTTAGTTCCCCCCTCCCCTCTATTCCTCCTGATGCAAAGGTTAGTTTTTTGATTGATGAGGAGAATGGAACTTGGAAGGAGACTGAAATTAGGCAGAATTTTCTGCCTCATGAAGCGAAGACAATCATGAGCATCCCTCTTAGCACCAGACTGCCTCAAGATAGCCCCATATGGTAAAAAACGCCTTCGGGAATTTTCTCAACTCGAAGCGCTTACAAGCTACTGGTTAATGAAGCCTCAACCAACAGCCCAAGTAGCTCAAATCCACACCCCCAGAGAAATCTTTGGAGAGGTGTTTGGATGCTACGAATTCCAAATAAGGTGAAGCACTTCACTTGGCGAGCATGTAACAACTCACTTCCAACTATGGACAATTTGTTTCGTCGGCACATAACCCCCTCTGCCTGTTGTAGTACGTGCCAGACCCAAACTGAGGACATTCTGCATGTTGTGTGGGGCTGCCCAGAGGTGGACAAACTGTGGAGCACGATCAGCTGGATGCAACACACAATCCCTCACTCACCGGGGGATTTCTCTAACCTTTTCTTAAGTTTTTTGCAGGTCCGGGATGATTATAGGGTGGAGATCTTCGCTATCTCAGCTTGGTTGCTCTGGAATCGGTGAAATGCAATTCATTTTCTGCGCCCAGCTCGTCCACTGAACCAAATCTTTTCTGAAGCTGCCAGACTACTGCGAGACTTCCTTGAGGCTCACGATGATGTACCAGTCATAGTCCGGAATCCAGTCCAGCCTAAATGGGTTGCCCCAGCACTGTCTCGATACAAAGCCAACTTCGATGGAGCTCTGTTCAAAAGCACGCACTCAGCTGGTTTGGGCGTGATCATCAGAGACACCAATGGCGCTGTCATAGGTGCACTGTCCGCTCGAGTACCACTACCTCAGTCCGTGGCAATGGTTGAAGCTTTAGCTTGTAGGTGAGCTGTACAATTTGCTGTTGAGATTGGGCTACATGAAGTAATCTTTGCAGGCGATGCAGCAGTAGTTATCAACGCCATTTCAAAAGGATCGGCCAATCAATCTTTGTATGGCCACATAGTTGATGATATTCTCGGCCAAGCTTCTCTTTTACATTTCTTTGAATTCTGTTCTGTTCCTCGTTCTTGTAATTCAGTAGCTGATGCATGAGCTAAACGTGCTAAAGTAGGGCCTAATTTACTGGTTTGGTTAGAGGATTGTCCTGAAGACATTGCCCCTCTGGTTTTGGGTGATGTCTCTTGATGGTTAATTTTGTTTCAATAAAGCCCAGCCCATACTTGGGGTCTGGTTTCTCAAAAAAAAAAAAAAAAAAAAGACAGTCGTTAGGAGAATAATAAATCTCACAGCGGTCCAGTTCAATATGTCTTAACTCTTAAAACATATCAATATATCAACTAGAAGTCTCCACTTCCATGATCAAGACAAATGATCTTAGTTGATATGTTATAGTCTTCGCAGATAAAATGTCCAATTTCATCACCGACTACGAACTAAAATTCTGAGTTTACAAAGAACTTGTGATTTATATCTTTCTGTGACTTTTCACATAAATCACATACTATGCGTCTCATGGACTAATATAATGTCTCATTAGTTCATTTATAGATAGTCTCATATAATTAAACAATTTAATTATTTATGACATGCCAATAAATTGGATTTTAGGGCATAAACCCCAACACAATGACCATTGACCGGTTCTTGCCCGGCACCCGTCCTGCGGCTCAGCCCCAATAGCCCTAAGGAAGGGATTAGGCTCCTCCTCCTCCTACCAGCCATACCAGGAAGAAGCAGCACACTGCCGAACAACCACCCAGGGTTCCTAGTGACGCTCCCTCGAGGACCCCTCCCCGGGTATCTGGCAGGATCACAATCCGAGAGCAGGCTGGTGGTTCTCAACCAACTGCCCAGGTCGGGACCAACATGGCATCCTCTTCTCGGCCCGAGGTGGGTTTGCAGACCACCTTCAGACTTGGTGACAAGCCTCTGCTAGTGTCTGCCAGTGTGAGGACTTGGGCCAAAGGCGAAGGGGGGCGAGTTGCTCAGAACTTGGTGCAGGGCCTTCTATTGCCTGAGGATATTCATTTATTCTCGGGCGGGACTGAAGAATCGCTGGCTAAGCAGCTACAGTGGCATAACATAGCAGTAACTTTCTATCCCACCTTTTTCCATTTGTTTTGATGTATGTGTATTCCCTTTGCCTTCATACTTGTCATTGTTGCGTTGTCAGGCCACGCAGCTGACCCATGTCATTGACGAGAGGTTGAAAGAGACTGCCGAGGATGCCGAAGAGGAGAAGGCCCTCAAAGATGTTGCAATTGCCACGGCGAAGGAGAAGGGCAAAGTTGCTAAGGCCGTCGAGAAGAAGGCACAGTCTACTGAGAAAGCCTGGTTGGTGGCGGAGAAAAACTTGACCGAGATGGAGGTTAAGCTGGGGGGTACGGAGCTCAAATTAGCGGAGGCAGAAAGCCTAAACTTGGCCCAAGTTGATAAGATTGCTGACCTTAAAGCGGCCCTTGAAGCCTACGAGGAAAGGTGGTACAATGAAGGCTTCGTGGTTGCTAAAAACTCCGTGGAGCCCATTATCCATCAAGCTCGGCATCATGGGTTCAGGGAAGGGTGGCTGCCTGCCCCGCAAGCAATGGGAGTGGCAGAAGATTCCCCACTGAGGAACCCTGAGAAAATTCCATACCCGGCTCCTTCTCCCCCCATTCAGAGTCAAGCTGTTGCCGTTGACAAAGAGGACACCCCTAGCATGAGGGAGCTAGTGCATGCGATTGACACCCATGTGGAGATGGTTGATCTCGAGGTCACCAGCAACCTCAACGCCACCGAGGATGTACAAGCCCAGCAACTTCCCGCCAATCAGCCAATCGAGGATGTACTAGAACAACAAACCAAGGACGCAGTCCAGCTCCCACCCACTGATCCTTCAATTTGACACTTAAATTCTAGCCTGCCTTTGTTGTTGTTATTGTTGGTTTTTTTTTTTTCTTTTTTTTTTTTCCTTTTTACTTGTGTTTAGTTTTTCCTTTCAATTGTTTGGTTTGCCCACAGTCACCGGGTTGTGGTGACAGAACAATGGTTTAACTTTTATTCCCGTTTGCTTTATTTGATTAGTGATCAAACATTTACTTTAGCTGTACTTATAAATGATCATCACATTGTTACTAAGTTATTTTTTCTGCCATGCTTTGTGTGTGTGTGTGTGTTTTTTTTTTTTTAATTCCTAATGACCAAGTAGCCTAATCAAGGCTTGTTTCTGACCGGTGATAAAGACCACTTTCACTTGTCTTCGAATAGATAGGTTTGCTGTGTCTAGGAAAAAATTAGCACCAAGCTTGCTCCCATTCGGCAATAAGGATTGAATTTGACGCATGCTTGTATATTTAATGGAAATGAATGCTAGGCTTTTCTTCTTAAGGAAACTAGGTGTTAGGTTCCCATCTATTAGGTGATTGGGCCTAGTCGAGAACGGGATTTTCTTCGTTAGGTAATATTTACAATAAGGTTTCCACCTGCACGGTGATTAGGATCGAACTGGGAAATAGGTTTTGTCCTTAGAATAATTAGACATAAGGTTTCCACCTGCTCGGTGATTAGGATTGAATCGAGAGCAGGTTTCAACCCTTAGAATAATTTGATGTAAGGTTTCAACCTGCTCAGTGATTAGGATCGAACTGAGAGCAGGTTCAGCCCTTAGAATAATTTGATGTAAGGTTTCAACCTGCTCGACGATCAGGATCGAATCGAGAGCAGGTTTCAGTCCTTAGAATAATTTGATGTAAGGTTTCCACCTACTCGGTGATTAGAATCAAACCAGGAGCAGGCTTCAGTCCTTAGAATAATTTGAGGTAAGGTTTCCACTTGCTCGGTGATTAGGATCGAACCAGGAGCAGGATTCCTTAGAATAATTTGATATTTAATTTCCTTAGTGTTTGTTGACCGGGGTTTAAAAGTTAATATTGATGAAGCCAAAAGTATGAATACACCTGCAAGGACAGACATTGCTCTTATATTGCTTAATATTATACACAAATGACATTATACCTAACCCATACTCATGCGCACTGATAGTTAGTGATAAAACTTCTTCAAGCTGTGAACGTTCCATGGACGGGGAAGTGGTTTTTCATCGAAGTCCTCCAGATAGTATGCACTCGCGCCAGCAATGGCGGTAACTCTATAAGGCCCTTCCCAAGTCGAGGCTAGCTTTCCTGCGTTGACATCCCGCATATTTCCTACCACCCTTTGAAGTACCAATTCTCCAGCGCTAATTTCCCTCCTCTTCACATCCCTGTTATACCTCCAAGCAAGATTCTGTTGGTACTCCGATAGCCGTATGGTAGCCAATTCCTGGCACTCTTCTAACTGGTCCAGATGTTGCACCATTAATTCATCATTCTCGGCAAGAATAAATCCTGCAACCCGAGCACTACACAAATTCACCTCGGCCGGTATAACTGCTTCTGCTTCGTACGTAAGGGAAAATGGAGTTTCTCCCATGGATCTTCTAGGAGTCGTCTGGTATGCCCACAATACGCTAGGCAGCTCCTCGGCCCACCTACCCTTAGCGCCCTCCAATCTTTTCTTTAACTAGCCTACAATTGTTTTGTTAGTGGCCTCAGCTTGACCGTTACTCTGCGGATATGTTAGGGTGGAATACCTGTTCTTGATATCGAGATCGCTGCAGAACTTGCGAAAGGCTTTGCTATCAAACTGTAACTCGTTGTCAGATACCAGGAACTCCGACACCTCAAATCTCGTTACTATGTTTCTCCACACGAACTTCTTAACATCTACATTCCAGATATTAGCCAGTGTCTCAGCCTCTACCCACTTAGTGAAGTAGTCCATGGCCACTAAAACAAACCTGTGATTACCCGTAGCCCGGGGGAATGGACCAACAATGTCTGGCCCTCACTGTGCAAAGGGCCACGGGCTACTGACGAGGTTCAAACTTCCTGCTGGCCGATGGATCAACGGGGCATGCTATTGACATTGTTTGCACTTTCGCACATATTCGGTAGCATCCTTCTGCATCCGTGGCCACCAAAATCCCTAGGTTATTGCTCGGTGTGCCAATGAGCGTCTCCCAACATGACTGCCGCACACCCCCTCATGTATTTCAGTCAAGAGCGCAATGACTTTGTCGGGGCGCAAGCATAGAAGATATGGCCCCCCAAAAGACCTCTGGTACAGTTTACGGTCCGCTGATAACTAGTACCAAGCAGCTACCCTGCACACCCGATTAGCTTCTTTTTCGTCGTCTGACACTCGATCCTTGGCCAAAAAGTCAATGATCAGGTCCATCCAACACGGTTTGGATGTTACCACCATTGAGACATCTACCCATGCATTTATACTTGGTTCTGCCACCAACTCCACTTTGATTAACCGAGGTACTGGTGATGACGCTAAAGTGGCTAGAGAGTCTGCATGTCGATTCTGCCCCTTGGCCACTTGAATCACCTTTGCCTTCAAAAACTAGATCATAACCTGCCTTACCACCCACAAGTACTCCATCATTCGGGGATCCCTAGCTTCAAAACTGCCCTACACTTGATTAATCACCAACCGGGAATCCGAATAAACCTCAACTTCCCGAGCGCCCAAATCCTGAACGGCTTTCAATCTGGCAAGCAGGGCTTCGTACTCAGCTTCGTTGTTAGAGGCCCTGAAACCCAACCTCAAATAATGTTTCAATCTTATCCCTTACGGAGTAATGATGACAATTCTAGCCCCAGCTCCCATGGCGCTAAATGCACCGTCCACAAACACCTTTCAGGGGTGAACCTCTACATGACAAACCACTTCCATTTCCTTCCTCAGGGAGAACTCCGCGACAAAATCACCCAGAATCTGACCCTTCACCGAACTTCTTGGTCTGTACATAATGTCAAAAGAGCCTAGCCGAGTTCCCCACTTAGCTATTCTGCCCATAAAGTCGGATCTCTTCAATAATGACTGCAGAGGATATTCGGTTAGTACATAGATGGTGTGAGATTGAAAATAATGGGGAAACTTCCTTGTGGCATGCACTAGCGCTAATACCAACTTTTCTAGAGGCAAATACCTTGTCTCAGCATCGACCAAGGTCTTGCTGACATAATATACTGGCTGCTGCACTCCTTGATCCCTGAGAAGCACGGCACTTATGGCATGTTCAAACACCGAGAGATACATGAACAAATCCTCCCTGGGTTCTAGGGCTATCAACATAGGCGCCCACGCCAAATACTCCTTCAAATCCTGAAAAGCCTTTTCACACTCCTCATTCCATTGGAATCCCTTCCACTTCTTTAAAAGCTGGTAGAATAGATGGCAGCGGTCAGCAAACTTAGAAATAAACCAGTTAAGTGCAGCTAACATACCGGTCAATACTTGGACTTCCTTTGGATTACTCGATGGCTTGAGGCGCTCTACAACTTCAATCGGATCGGGGTTGAACTCTATTCCTTGGTTAGTGATCATATACCCTAGAAACTTGTCAGCCCCTACCCCGAAAGCACACTTGTCGGCATTGAGGCATAGCTTGTGTTGCCAGAGCACCTTAAACACCTCTTTAAGATCGGCGATATGTTGCGCCTCCCGTTTTCTTTTAACCACCATATCGTCAATGTACACCTTCACCATACACCTAATCTTATCTCTGAACATTCTCGTCATCATTTGCTGATAAGTGGCCCTAGCATTCTTTAGCCCAAACGGCATTACGGTATAGTGGAAATTGGCATCAGGGGATACAAATGCCGTCTTCTCCTGATCCTCTACAGCCAGGGCAATTTGATGATAACCCTAGAAGGTGTCCAGAAAGCTCATCTTCGGGTGCTCGTACGTGGCATCTACTAGTTGCTCGATCTTCAGCATGGGGAATGAGTCTTTTGGGCATGCTCGATTCAATTCAGTAAAATTAACACAAACCCTCCATTTGTCGTTCTTCTTCTTTACCACTACAGTATTTGCAGCTACTCTGGGAAGAAAACCTCCTTTGTTGCCCTTACCTCCTTCAACTTCTTGAGCTTTTGCCTAACTGCTTCGACGTGCTCCTTAG
This sequence comes from Quercus aquifolioides, assembly GCA_019022515.1. Classification (NCBI taxonomy): domain Eukaryota; kingdom Viridiplantae; phylum Streptophyta; class Magnoliopsida; order Fagales; family Fagaceae; genus Quercus; species Quercus aquifolioides. The sequence goes on from CM032329.1 coordinate 33,694,502, forward strand.
TCGATCTCCTCGGCTTCTATTTCTTGGGAGGGAATAATAGGTCCATGTTGAGCTTGTGAACAATGAATTCGAGGTCTACCCTGGGCACCTCGTATGGGCTCCAAGCAAATACATCCACATTTTGTATAAGAAACAGCAACATCCCCACCCTATCCTCGTCCTTCATGCTTGCTCCTATTTGGAAACTCTTATCATCATCTGACAGTATCCTTACTTTTATCAAGTCCTCGGCACCACCAGCCCCCATCTCCTCCTGGGGTTCCTGTAATTGCTATAAGGGAACCTCTTCGGCCGGTTCCTTCTATTTGATCTCCCGGTTAACAGCGGCCACCAAACACTACCTGGCCACTTACTGGTTTTCCCGTACTATAGTAATACCTTGCTCAGTGCGAAATTTGACCTTCACATGGAGAGTGGATAGGACCGCCCCCATCACATGAATCCATGGCCTTCCAAGGATTGCTGTATATGGAGAAAACAAAGCGACCACTATAAATGTCACCATTACCTCCTTACCTTCCATATTTATGGGAAGTGAAATCTACCCCTCTGGGATCACCATTTGACCATCAAATCCCACCAGGGGTGTATCATACTTAGAGAGACCCTTGTTCTTCAAGCCAAGCCCCTTGAACAGGTTGGGATACATCACTTCAACACCACTCCCCTGATCTATCAATACCCCCTTCACTATAAAGACATTTATCCGGGCCGTGACCACCGAGGCATCGTCGTGTGGCTGGATCGTTCCTTCTAGGCCATCGTCATTGAAGGCCATGGGCTCCCAAGTGAGCTTTAACTTCTTCTCGGAAGGCTGCTCGCCCGGGCAACCTTCTGTCGGTACCACAGTCAGTACCCCTCTCCTCTTGGACACCAGGGTACCCCTTGAAGCTGCATGGATGACCTCTATCACTCCTGTTAGGACATATGTGTTTTCACTTGTTAAGAACATATGTCACTTATTTATGTAAATTGGCTAATCTTTTGACAAAACGCATTTTACTTGTAATTGGGTAGTTCTAGGTGTTTTTAATACTTCAAGAAACAAGGTTTCAAGATCAAGTGTTGAAGTCATCAAGTCTGTCCAAGAAAAACAAGTTGAAGTGCAAAATCATTAAAGCTCGACACCTTCTCGATAGCTCCTCGACACCTGCTATCTGTTGAGATTTATAAAATCAGATTTTCTGATCTGATTTCTTGGGATTCGTGAATGTGTCTTTGGGCCTTCTTTTCTCCTAACCCTAGACATATAAAATGATTATTTTAACAGCCGTCAAATAGTACACAAGTTGCACAAGCATTGAGAAAACTCCATTTAAGCAATTTGTGATAAAAGACGAAGTTCTTGACCTAGTTCATCTTCTCTGAAGAAGTTGCTGTGTATTTGCACCAAAGGGTTTTGTGACCAAGCATCTTCCTGATCTTCATCGTGTAGGATGAACTGAAGAACTTTGTAGCCAACCTCTCCTTCTAAGTTGGTGTTTGAAGTCGCGTACTGGGATCCGCGCATTGGTTAGTCACGTACTTAGGAGCTGTGCATCAAAAGGGGGAACTGTCACTACAGATCAAGTCCAATTGGGTATTGGGGTAAGGGTTCAACTGTAGGTTGGTAAGGTACTTGGGATTCCTTTACTTGTAACCGCTTGATTTGATAATAGTGGAGTTTTGAGAGTGGTGACCTGAAAATCACCCGGTGGGGTTTTTGCTGTAAGGGTTTTCCCCATTCGTAAACAAATCACCGTGTCATTTAATTTCCGCTGCATATTTAGTTATTTGGTGATTTGTTTGTACTTCCACGTATTTGCATGTTAAATTGATTAATTAATAACTTGGCTAATTAATTAATTGGTTTAATCACAAGGGGTCATTCAGTTTGTGGCCTATCAAGTGGTATCAGAGCAGGCACACTCTGATTAGGTTTTAATCTTTGCCGTGTTGATCCATTGACCCCTGTTGTCATGGAAACTCTTGATTGTTTTGATTTGCATGATCTTATGCTGAATGATGATGATGATATTCAAGATGCCTATTGCAAGCTTTATAATTTTTGTATGAAATCTCTTGAATGCTCTACAAAATTAAAAGCTAAATTTAAAAAGGTCAAGCTTGAAAAAGATGATTTGATTGCAAAATTGGATGAAGCCAATAATTTGAATGAGAATTTTAAAAATCAAATCTCATCTCAAGTGGACAAAATTAAGAGTTTGGAAGAGCAACTAGTTGAATTTAAAACTAAAGTTGAAAATTTAACTAGTGCCAAACTTGTTGTTAAGCCTAACTCAAAAGAAAAAGATTTTTATGTTCCCCCATTTAAGAGGAATAATGAAGAGTTGAAGGCTAATATTGCTAGGATAGACAATGGTAAAAATTTTGATGTTAACGCTGAAGTTTCTAAACCTATGTCTAAAACTCCTCCTAGGAAGAATAAAAATCCTAAATTTGTCCCCACTTGTCATCATTGTCATATTGTTGGTCATATTAGGTCAAATTGTCCTAAGTTGTCAACCTCTAAGGTTAGACCTCCTTCTAGGAAGCCGAGTAGCTCTAAAACTACTCATGTTTGTCACCATTGTGGTGATTCTGGTCACACTCGCCCTAATTGTTTCAAGTTGTTTCCTCATAAGTGAGTGTCCAATAGGTCTCATCCTTTGTCTAAAGGCGCTGTACCTATTCTTGGTGAGTTATTAAAAGCTTTGAGCTTTTTGACTCAATTTCAGGGGAATTCTA